>CM036621.1:40327763-41527763 GCA_020746105.1 Trogon surrucura
AGATCATCAAAGACCTCCAGATGCTGCTGTAGCAGGTCATTCCTTGTAAATCAGAGTTTGAAAAGTCAGAGAAACAGAGGGATGAGCCATGCAAACAGGTTGAGGACTTCTTGTTGCTTCAGGGAGAGAAGGAGGCCCAAGCGCAGCAGAGGAAGGAGGCTGAGCAGAGCCTGGCAGAAAAGATCGAGTATTTAGCGGCTGGAGCAGGACAAGGACGACCTACGGGGAGGTACAGAGCTGCTCCCAGCACCTGTGCTTCTGGGGGTGCAGGAGCAGGGCCCCCGAGGGAACAGAGGTTTCCCAGGAGGGGCAGCAGAGCGAGCACCAGCTACAGGTGCATGAGGTCAGCGCTGACACCCGGCGCACATCTGGGAGTGTGAGAGCGGGATCCCTGCGGGAGCAGAGATTTCCCTCTGCTGCGACCTGGTGGGACATCGCCCAGATGTGCCTGGTGGGACATCTTAGCACCTAAGAACAGGGAGGGAGCTTGCCTTCGGGAGGTCCGAGGAGTCCCGTGGCACTGCCCCAGGCTGTCCCGCCCCCAGGTTTAGCAGCGAACTCTGCAAACCTCACCGCCTCTCTGCTGCGCCACGCAGGAGCTGCTGGGCACGCTGCGCCGGGAGCAGCAGAGCCTGGCTGGAGCAGACTGTCTCGGAGCTGCGGGTGAACGGCACCAAGCTGGAGGAGCAGGCACAGGAGCTGAAGGAGTGGGAGAGGCTCCTGGTGTTCTTCCTGATCTCCATGTCTCCACCGAAGCTAAGTCTGGGAGTAAGGGAGCGGGTGGTAGCATCTGCTTTCCCCACAGTGGGCTTGTGCCTTCAGAGTCTCCCTGAGCTCACAGGGGATCCTGCCGGCTGCCAGTTCCCAGGCCGTGCTGGTGCTTCCCGGTTGGGATGAGCTCCTTTCCAGCGGGCAGCTGCCCTGCTCGGGAGGCAGAAGTGCTGCTGCCGACTCCTCGGAGCGGGGAGGCAGTGGCAGAGTGAGCTTGGTTCCTGCTCCCTGTATTTTTTTTTTCACAGGCACCGGGAACATGGCTGCGAACACAGGGAAGCAGATCCAGGCCAACAGCATCCTCATTGGCATGCGGGAGCAGGAGAACACGCAGATCAGCTCCGACCTGGCCAAGGTGACGGCGGCTGCTGAGGAGGGTGTGCTGAAGGTGAGGCTGCGCCTGAGCCAGGGCGAGCTGGGTGCCAGCGGGGAGAGGGCAGGAAGGGCAAGAAGCCGGGCCGGGGCTGTGATCCTTCCCTGTGCCAGGTGCTGGCAGGGAAGGCTGCCTGGCCACCGTGCCACCTCCACCAGGTTGGTGGTGACAGCCACCCAGGGCAGAGGCCAAGGCTGTGACCAGAGCTGCAGGCAGGGAGGGAATTTCGCCCTCTCTTCTCCTTTTGCCCAGCTCGTCCCGCACACCCAGCTGCAGTCTCAGCTCAGCACCCAGTGCGGCACGGCGCCTGGCAAGCAGGGTGAGTAGGAACACAGAGGAAGGGGCACAGAGGAGGGAGCTTCCCTCTTCTTCCTCCCCTCTAACCTCTGTCATCACCCACAGGCAGCTGAGGACAGCACGCGGACACACGACAAGTCCTGACAGCGAGCTGCCAGCAGCCAAACCGCTCCGGGCAGAGCCCACCTGCAAGGCCGGACCCTGCCTCTCACTCCTGGTGCCCAGCACCCCCAGTCACTCCACAGAGGCACAGCCGTGCCCCCCAGCTCTCACCAGCCCAGTGGCCACTGCAAAGAAAAGCCCAGGGGACTGGCAGAGAAAGGAAGAGCTCAGCGAGTAGCCACCTGCCCTGCCCCACGCGTCCTCCTTACCTCTTTGTGCATCCTGACACCGGTTTCTCTGCCCATTCCATTGAGATCGCAGATGTGGGGCGTCAGAAGCCCGGAGAGACTTTCCTCCAGCAGCTCCACCACAACTCAGTTGCCGGCTGCCCTCCGGCTCTGGGTTGCAGCCCCCGACTCTTCCCAAGAGACAACTGAGATGTGCCCACACTGCCCACGAGAGGATGAGGATGAGGATGAGGCAGAGGACTATGACAAGGAAGAGGCAGAGGACTATGATGAGGATGAGGATGAGGATGAGGATGAGGAAGAGGATGAGGTCCTCGAGCCAGCCCTCTCTCGCCAGCACAGCCGCAGCCTGGGAGCTCGGCTCTCCCTGCTCCGCAGCAACCACGAGATCCCGGAGGGGCCGGGACCACCGCCCGCCCCCGCAGGCTGGCTCCAAACTCCCAGACAACCTGGCAAAAGCCTCGGAGGGCGGCAGGAGCTACGCGACCCCGACACAAGACACTGCAGCCTGTCCTTGCTCTAGATTTAAGAGATGGACGCATGCAACGCTGCAGCCCAGCAGCCTCGGGCTGTGGCGTGGAGCAGCCAGTCGCAGCTCACGCCGAGACTCCGGCCACTGCAGCGCCCCCGTGTTCGGTCAAACAAGCCTTGTGTTCAGTTTCTGCAGCCGACTGGTGTCGTCCTTTCTGATAAGTTGTATAAATAAAGCGTCGAACCCTCTGCCCTCCTGCAGCGAGGCGGCAGCTCTGCCACCCAACGCGCCCACGGTGCAGAGGGGCTCATGCCGCAGCCAGGCCGCTCTGCCACAGCAAACAGGAAAACAAACCAAGAGATATAAAAATGACTGTGGGCAGGAAGGAGTGCAGCTGGGCCAGCGCTCTCCCTGCCTCCGGCCTCTGTGCCCCCACCCTGTTACAGCCACAGATGCTCCAGAGCTTCCTTCCCCAGCAGCAACCGGCAAACACGGCCACCAGGGCCGCGATCAGCTGCCTGCAAAATTCACGGGGATCCTGCCTTGTCCCCCGAGGGTGTGTGGTCCCCACGACTTCCAGATCCACACCCCTGAGGCCCTGAAAGGCGACACAGTGGCTGGCAGCGAAGTCTAGCGCATCGTTGCCTGGCATCCCTCTGGAGAAGCAGGCGAGGATGCAGAAAGCAAAGGGTGCAAAGCTCCTCCCGGCGAGCTCTGTCCTGGCACCCGGAGCTGCTCGGTGTTGCCGTGCTGGAGCACAGACATGGAGGTCTGGGGGAAGGAGATGAAGCAAGTCCCAGAGTGTCCTGGGCTCGTGAAGTGCCGTCCCATTAATGCCCGTGCTGGTACCAGTCTCCGTCCTGTCACCCCAGGGCTGGTCCCTGTGCTTGTATCCCAGTCCCATTGCCCAGCCCCAGTCCCAGTCCCAGTCCCAGTCCCGTACCACTACTGAGGGCTGCACCTGGACCCTCAGACCCAGTCCTGCTGTCCCGGTACTGGTCCCAGTCCTGCTGTCCTGGTGCCGTTTTCCCACTGCCGGTCCCACTCCTGTGTCTCTGTCCCAGTTCTCTTCCAGTCCTGTCCCAGTGCTGCTCCTGCTCCTGTAGTCCTGTTGCTGGTCTCAGTCTCGCTGTCCTGCAGCCGGGATCGGTACCGTTCTGGGGCTACTGGTCCCAGTCCCATGCCTGTATCGCTGTACTGGTCTCAATCCCATCCCACCTGTACAGCCACGGCCACAACACCGCCGCTGCTCATGTCCCAGCATGGCAGTGCCAGGCAGTTCCTGCACGTCCTCTTGCATCACACTGGTGCTGGTCACCATCCCAGCAGCCTCGAGCAGGTCCCTGTTCATCCCCTTTAGCCCCTGCTGGTCCCAGTCCCCTCCCAGTAGCCCTAAGCTGGCCCCAGTCCATCCCCTTAGCCCGTGCTGGTCCCAGTACCCTTGAGCCGGTCCCAATCCTCTTCCCAGTAGCCCTGAGCCAGTCCCAGTCCATCCCCTTAGCCTGTGCTAGTCCCATAACCTGTCCCAGTGGGGATGGGAAGGCACCTCTGGAGAACCTCCAGTCCCAGCCCTGGGCAGAGCAGCAGCACCTGCAGGAGGTCCCACAAGGATGTGTCCAGGTGGGTTTGAAAGACTCCAGGGAAGGAGACTCCACATCCTCTCTGGGCAGCCTGGGCCAGGGCTCTGGCACCCGCACAGAGAAAAAGCTTTTCTTCAGGTTTTTGTGGAACCTCCTGTGCTTCAGCTTGCACACGTTGCCCCTTGTCCTGTCATTGGACATCCCTAAGAAGAGCCTGGCTCTGTCCTCCTGTCCTTCATGTTCATAAACATGAATGAGGTCACTTCTCAGCCTCCTGTTCTCCAAGCTGAACAGACCCAGCTCCTTCAGCCTTTCCTCCTCAGGGAGATGTTCCACTCCCTCCATCATCTCTGTGGCTGCGCTGGACTCTCTCCAGCAGTTCCCTGTCTCTCTTGAGCTGAGGGGCCCAGAACTGGACACAATATTCCAGATGTGGCCTCACCAGGGCAGGGCAGAGGGGCAGGAGGACCTCTCTCGACCTACTTGCTACTCCCCTTCTAATACACCCCAGGATGCCATTGGCCTTCTTGGCCACAAGGGCACAGTGCTGGCTCATGGTCATCCTGCTGCTCACCAAGACTCCCAGGTCCCTTTCCCCTACACTGCTCTCTAATAAGTTGTCGTGGGTTGACCCTGGCCAGCCGCCAGGTACCCACACAGCCGCTCACTCACTCCCCCCTTCACTGCTGAACAGGGGGAGAAAATATTTTCAAGGGCTCAGGGTTTGAGATAAGGACAGGGAGATCACCCTCATTTACCGTCCCGGGCAAAACAGACTCAGTTTTGGGGAAATTAGGTACATTTATTAAAAGAACTAATCAGAGAGGAGTAGTGAGAAGTAAGAAAGAGCAAACAAATCTTAAACAGAACACCTTCCCCCATCCCTCCCTTCTTCCCGGGCTTAACATCACTCCCGGTTTCTCCACCTCCTCCCCCCGAGCGGCGCAGGGGGACAGGGAATGGGGGCTGCGGTCAGTTCATCCGACGTTGGTTCCACCGCTTCTTCACTCCGGGGGAGGACTCTTCACTCTTCCCCAGGGCCACTGTGGGGTCCCTCTCACGGGAGACAAGCTTCACGCTCTCTTCTCCGCGTGAGTCGTCCCACGAAGGGCAATTCATCAACTTGCCCAACGTGAGACACCTCACGAGGGGCAGCCCACCCCTCGTGAGTCTGAGGCGCAGTCCTTCGGGGGAAACTGCTCCAGCGTGAGCCACCCACAACGTCCCAAAAGTCCCACTGGCCAACCTGCTCCAGCGTGGGCATTCCCTCTTCCACGGGCTACAGGTTCCGGCAGCAACTCGCTCTGATGTGGGCTTCCCACGGGCTACAGTCCCCTTTCAGGCATCCACCCACACGGCGTGGAGTCCTCGGTGGACATCTATGCGGTGATCCTCACGGTGGACTTCTGCACCTCGCCCATGGGCTGCAGGGGGACAACCCGCTTCACCATGGTCTTCACCACGGACCCGGGGGACTCCTTCTGCTCCGGCGCCTGGAGCTCATCCTCCCCCCCCCCCCTCCTTCTTCACTGACCTTGGTGTCTGCACAGATTCTCACTCCTCCATCTCTGTGCCAGCTGTAATGGCGCAGTTCTTTTTCCCGTTCTTAAATATGTTTTTCACAGAGGCGTTCCTCTGCTATCACCTTACTGATAGGCTCAGCCTTGGCCAGCGGCGGGTCCCTCTTTGTAGCCGGCTGGCATTGGCTCTATCAATCTTGGGGAGCTTCTAGCAGCTTCTTACAGAAGCCACCCTGCAGCTCCCCCCCCGCCGCTGAAATCTGGCCAGGCCAAACCAAAACATAAGTCATTCCCCAGCTTATAGTGGAACCTGGGGTTGTTCCTACCCAGATGCAAGACTCTACATTTACCCTTGTGGTATTTCATCAAATTTCTCCCCGCCCAGCCCTCCAGCCTGTCCAGATCTCTCTGAACGGCAGCACAGCCTGCTGGCGTGTCAGCCACTCCTCCTAGTTCTGTGTCATCAGCAAACTTGCTGACAGCACTCTCAGTTCCCTCATCCAGGTCCTTGATGAATATATTGAACAGTGCTGGTCTCAATACCGACCCCTGAGGGACCCCACCAGATCCAGCCTCCAGCCAGACTCTGCCCCAGTGACCACAACTCTCTGGCTTCTTCCCTTCAACCAGTTCCCAACCCACCTCACTACCCGACCAGCCAGACCACACTTCCTCAGTTTAGCTGCCAGGATGCTCTTTTGAGACCAGGACCTTCTGCCAGGTGGAGACCAGAGCTGCCTTCCTACCGAGAGGGCAAAGACCCCCAGCGGGACTCACCTATGGAGCTGGCAGAGCTTTGCTTCTCTGCCCAGGTCCCCCCCTTCCCTGCACGCCGTGACACCGCACACCCGTGCTGCGGCACCCAGGCTGCTCACCCATTCTGGGCTCTGCCGTCAGCTCCTGGAGCCCTTTTATAGGGGTAAAAGTGGGATCGCCCCTGCCCGGCACCACCCAGGGATCAGGAGCTCCCCCGAGAGTTGCGGCACCTGCCGGGTGTCTCCGATCCCCCAGGCATCCAGAAAGGGGAACCCTGGGGAACCCCCCATACCGTGAGATCTGCTGCTCCGATTGCAACCCCAGGCTTGGAAGCAGCTCCTCTGGGCCACTTGGCCCCTGTTGGTCCCAGTCCCACAACCAGTAGCCCTGAACCTGTCCTAGTTGGTCGCATGGGATGGACTACTGGGAAGGGGAACTGGGAACAGCAGGGGCTAAAGGAGGACTGGGACCAGGTCAGGGCTACTGATAGGAGGACTGGGAGCAGCAGGGGCTAAAGGGGATGAACTTGGATGGGTTGGGGGGTACCGAGTGGGGTACTGGGACAAGCAGGGGCCAAAGGATATGGACTAGGACCAGCTTGGGGATACTGGGATGGGGACTGGGACCAGGAGTGGCTGAGAGGATGGACTGGGATGAATTCGGAGCTACTGGGAGGGGGACTGGGACAAGCAGGGGCTAAAGACCACACGTGTCTCCCCGGCTCAGCTGGCAGAGCTCCGGTGCCCTTCCCACGCACTCTCCTGTGCAAACAGCCGGCACGGAGGCTCTGCCTGCCCTCTCTGGCCGCCGGCGCTGCCCAGGCCCCTCTTGAGAGCCACGGGGGCCTTCCCAGAGCAAAACAACTTCCCCAGGAGATCCTAGAGCTGGAGCCCTCTCTCCCTCCACCAGCCCTGCCGCACAGCTTGCTAGAGCACACAGCGAGGCTGGCTGCTTCTGGCCTCCCGAGTGAAGATGCCCTGTACAATGGGGTCTCAGCGTGCGTGACAGGGGCTGCAGGAGGGAAGAAGAGACACATTGCCGCAGGGGACAGGCCCCCACAGCATGGGCCTGGCGTGAAGGAAGGCGGGCACAAGCAGACGCTTCCCGGGAAACTCTTTATTGCCAGCACAGGGATGTCGGGTGCTTGGGGGCTGCCTGATGGAGCTGCCCATGGGCTCTCCACCTCTCGTGCCACACAGCCGCTCCTCAGCACAGCCCCCACAAGCCTCCCGACTGATGACGCCCTCTTTGTGGGCTACTGGGGCTTGCGTGGGGCAAGCGTTACGTGCAGGGCTCTGCGCAGCGCTCCTGTCTGGGCAGGGGGCTTTCGACCCGCCGGAGGCACGGGCTGCCTGGAACACTGTGGGCCCACGGAGGGAAGGGCGTCCTCAGTGGCGGGACAGCTCTGCTCTCCGGCTGCTGCTCTGGGCCACGCCTCTGCCACACGTCTTCCAAGTCTGGGGGCTGGTGTGGGCCCAGGCCGAGAGATCCGCTGCAGCACAGAGGCAACGATACGCCTTGCCATGCTGGCCAAGGCTCTTGGCTTCCGCGTCATTTCATCCCCTGGCTGCTTCCGCGCCGTTCCAAGCAGCTTGGGAAGGGCAACGCTTTGGGGATACCCAGCCTGCTCTGCGCAGTGCTGCTCGACTCGGGAGACCACATTTTCGATGCTCTCCCTGGCAATTCTGCGATTCAGTCGCAAGGCGTCGGCAGCGCTTGCCTTTGGCTGTGGTTGCAATGCCGGCAACTTTTTGCCCGTGCTGGCTCCCACTCTCCGCTGGCTTCCCTGGGGAAGCTCCAGGACTTCCACATACTCGCAGCTGGAGGCTGGGTGCAGCTGAGAAGCCACAAAGTATTCTAAGGTGCAGCAAACACTCTCCATAACTTCTCTGATGAGTTTGTCAAGGGAAGGCAGTGATGCTGCTCGGGCAGAAGCTGCTGTTGCCCTAAAAGTTGCCCAGCAGCAGGAACCAGAGCCTGGCCTAGCCCAGACCCTCTCGGGGAGCCTCTGGTGTAACTCTGTGCCCACCTGCAGGGAGAAGGCAGCGAGATGCAGCTGCAGGTGGCCAAGAGCAGGCGCCTCGAGGGGCAGGCCGAGCCCCTCTGGGGGACACAGGAGGGCACGAGGGACATGTGGTGCAGAAAATCTTCCACTCTGCCTCCTGGGAGGCCTTCCCCCATCAACAGCTGCTCTGTGCCTGGGGCTGTAGGCAGTGGATCTGGCCAAGGCCTCCACTCCCTCAGGCTCTCTCTCCATCGCAGCCGGTTCCCCAGGACATCTCCGGCCCTTTGGGCCCCCCAGCGCTCCCTCACCCCAGCCCTCCTGTGGCAGGTTTATTCCCCCTGCTCTGGGATGTCTCCCCTCACAGCGGTTGCCAGGCAGATTTCAGAGAAACGGCTAGAAACTTCTGGCTAGTGTGGGTCTAGTCCACCAGGCCGGGTGTACACCCGTGAAGATGGCTGGTAGCCGACGGCAGGCCAAGATGACTTTGATTGACCACAGCTCAGACTCGACTGAGCTGTCAAACGGGGTCCTGCCGGGGCCGTGTGGGAGCGAGTCCCTCGGGAGCAGCAGCTCCTGCAGTCGAGGCACAGCCTCCCCATTGGGCTGGGACGCCGGCCAGGGGACCTGCTCGAGGCTGACAGTCCTCATCTTTATAAGGGTGGGCGTATATACAATCCGGATCATTATTCTAAGTTTAAGAGTGTGGTGTAGTGTAGTAGTTGCTCTTCTCAATTATATTTCTTCCTCGCACCTTCTCTGTGGGAGCAAACGGCTCTGCTTCAAAATGACGAAGGTCACGTTGCCCGGCTTCCGTGGAGGATATCTCGAGCCAGTGAGCCCGAAGCTGTATGGGTCAATGTTCTGTGGATGCAGAGCAGCCCCACTTTGCTTTGTCGACCTGACTCGGGATGGAGCTTTGCCACGAATTAGTGAAAGCTTAGCCTTTGCTGCTGTCTTCCGGTGGCAGCAAGGAAGACTTGTGCTCATCTGCATCGCTACCGAATTGCCCTGCCAAAGAATCATTAACCTTAATGATCTAAGATATCTGATGGGAGATACCAGGATATCTTATGTCAGATTGAAGTCACAAGATTCAAACCTGAGCTGAGCTTCCTACTTCTGGAGTCCGGCTTCACAGTTCCTTTGCTCCCAGCAGGAAGGTGGTAGGAAGGAAAACTGGTGCTGGTCTGCATCTCTCCTACATTGCCCTGCCACAGAAGCACGAACTTAAGGATCTGAGCTATAGCACACAAAATATGCTTGATTGAATGTAAGGGACTAGAGAGATGTCTCAAACAGTAAACAAGCCAGAGCCGCCTGCCTGGCACCTGTCTGTGTTTGTCTGGGGGTGATTCAGCGCTTTGCCGAGCCCCCTGACCCAACCGTGCACCACTGGAGCTGTGGGGCTGGACAGGGCTTGGAGCTGTGGCTGCAAGAAGCCGGGAGAGGGAGGGGTAACACATCCCCCCCTCAGAAGCCCCCACCATCCCCCAACCTTGTTCCCGGTCTGTGGCGGGAACTTGACTGTATAAAAGGCCATCACCCCGGGCAGTTGGGCGCTCTTCGCCTGCCACTAGAGGATTGCTGCCATGGTCGTCGCTGGATCCAGGGGTGGTGATTTTTCCTTTCTCTATCACTTTCCTTCTCTCTCTCTTTCTAGCTTTAACAGGGAACTATCTATGGCAAGGCCGGTTTCTTTTGCTTATTAATAACTAGTTGTTGTGCAGCGTGTTGATTGTGCCGAGCGGGCAATTGAAACACCTCATTGTCAGGTGATTGATAAATAAAATTGCTGTTTCGGATCCTTGGTGGAAATCACCTTAATCCTGGTCTGGAAATCAGTGAACCTGGGTCAATGTCCTGAAAGGTCGGGAGGTGACATTGAATCCCAACATTCAAGCCTGACAAGAGCTACTTGCGTTTGGAACATAGCTAGAAATAAGCGAGTATTTAGCTTTTCCTCCCAGAGAGAAGGTGGTAGGAAGGAAAACTGGTGGTGGCCTGCATCTCTCTTAGATTGCCCTGCCTATTAACCTTAAGGATCTGAGCACACAAAATATTCTTGACTGAATCACAAAATTCTTACTGCCTCAGTGTGGAGCCCAGACTGAAAAGAACAAAGGCTTATCTTTTGCTCTCAGACAGAAGGTGGCAGGAAGGAAGTTTGGTCCTGGTCTGCATCTCTACAGGATTGGCCTGCCATAGAATCACTAATCTGAGGATCTGAGTTATTAGCACACAAAATATGCTTGATTGAATCACAAAATTCTTACTGCTTTAGTTTGGAGCCCAGCTTGAAAAGAGCAAGTCCAGGATATCTCCTGTCAGCTCAGAGCCTGTAGTGATTGGTTCTGTGGCAGTGCAATCCAGGAGCGATGCAGACAAGCCCGGGTTTTCCTTCCTACCACTTTGTCTCTGGGAGGAAAGGCAAAATGTTTAGTCTTTTCAAGCTGGGCTGCAAAAGCACCCAGTAAAAATTTGGTTCAATCAAGGATACTTTGTGTGCTATAGCTCATATCCTTAAGTTAGTGGTTCTGCGGCAGGACAACCCACAAGAGATGCAGACCAGTTCAAGTTTTCCTTCCTACCACTCTCTCTCTGGGAGCAAAGACTGAGCGTTCTGGTTTTTCATGCTGGGCTCCTGAAGTAGGATGTTCGGCACAGTCTTGAATTTTGTGAGTTCGATCCAGGATATCTCATGTCTGATAGTTCAGATCCCTAAGGTTCCTGCTTCTGTGGCAGGGCATTCCGGTAGAGATGCAGTCGAAAAACGTCTTCCTTGGTGCCACCAGAAGATGGCAGCAAAGGCGACGTTTTCGCTTTATCAAAGCGACGCTGCAAACTAAGGCAGCTCGACTCAGGCTTGAATTTTGTGACTTCAGTCCAGGATACCTCGTGTGAAATAGGGCTCTTGGTTCACACGCCCGAGATATCCACGACGGAAGCAACGCAACGCATGCTGCGTCATTTCGGAGCCGAGCCCCTGGAAGAGCGAACGATTGAGTTTTGCTCCAAGGTGGCAGCAAGAAAAACGGGGGCTGCTCTGCATCCACCCGTGACGCCCTCGCCACAGAACCTTGAACCGTAGGGTTCTGGGCTCACGCACTCGAGAGATCCTCAAAGGAAACCTCGCATCGCAAGCCTGATTTTGGAGCTGAGCCCCCCCCCCGGATGAGCGAACGATTGAGTTTTGCTCCAACAGCGCAGGTGACAACAAGACAAACTGGTGCTGCTCTGCATCCACCCGTGTTGCCCTCGCCACAGAACCTTGAACCATAGGGCTCTGGACTCCCGTGCCCGAGAGATCCTGGATGGAAGCCACGCAACGCATGCCACGTCATTTTGGAGCCGAGCCCCCCGGAACACCAAACGATTGAGTTTTGCTCCAAGAGCGAAGGTGGCAGCAAGACAAACTAGTTCTGCTCTGCATCCACCCGTGACACTCTCGCCACAGAACCTTGAACCAAAAGGCTCCGGGCTCTCTCACCCGAGATATCCTCGACGGAAGCCATGCAACTCATGCAGCTTTGTTATTTTGGATCCGAGTTCCTCCAAAATGCGAACGATTGAGTTTTGCTCCAAGGGTGAAGGTGGCAGCAAGTCAAACTGGTGCTGCTCTGCATCCACCCGTGTCTTGACACACTTACACCTGATAGAGGTTAGGGTCAAGGTGATTTGTTTTGATCGCAAAGGTGAAAGTTAGACACAAACTGTGTTAGATATCACAAAAGCAAAACGCTTTATTGACTAACAACCACCAGAGAGCAATAGGATAGAAATATAAGGAAAAGGAAAAGCGAAGCAGTAAAACGTTCAGAATAGCAAGAAGTACAGCTGCCACCACAGATCCAGCGACGTCTCACAGGTCTGGCTGTTTCGAATCGGTGGGGGAGATCTCCAAAGAACAGCTGTTCACGGTGGCATTTTATAGTGTTCCAAGAGCCGCTTTGCCTGTCCTCCTCCTGTTTGGCACATGCGTATGAGGGTCGTCAGGAGCGACCTTCACCCCCCACCCAGCATCGCCTCTGTCAGTGGAGCATGGAGAGGTGTCCCGAGGGCCCATTTTTGATAGACATTGGGCTTTTAGGCTTGCAGGACTGCTGCCTTATCAGCAGTTACACCGGTAGGCTTGCACACCGGTGGGCTTGCAAGACGACTGCCGTATTGGCAGTTGAGCCAGACCCAGAAGTTGTTCGGGACTTCGAGCTCCGTGGCTTATCTGGGCTGGGCCCTGAAGCTGTTGTTCAGGACTTATCCGTGGTCAAAGCTTGCAAACATCAGCCTTGAAGTTTCTTTGCGGGGAATTTCAGCAAGGGTGAAACAAATGTTTAACCTTAAACATTAAGCCTTGAAGTTTCTTCGTGGGGAATTTCAGCAAGGTTGAGACAAACGTTTTAACACGCTCTCTTACGTCCATCCCGTGGCTCAACTTTGCTGGCTTAAGGCTGGTGTTCCATGCTGGCAGGAAAGGAAAGGGAGGAGAGAGAGAGAAAGAGCAGAAGAGAAAAATAGCTATGCTAATAAGCAAACTATTTATTTATCATAATAATAACTAACAATTGTACTACTAAATTATATATTTAGCAACATTTCCTGTAACAAATTGAAGAACATGAAAAGTAACAGTCTTTTTGTTTTTACACTCTCTTGGTCCTGGACTCTGAAAACACCGTCCTCCATCTTCTCTAACACAGTCCTTCGGTGTTGCCCATTTTCTTCAAAACAAACAGTCCTTTGTTCATAAAACCGCGTGGCGCCCTTGCAAACGTCCGTTACAACTCTCAGTTCCAGGGCCACGCTTTCGTTCTTCCCTCCCGAGTTTCATGATTCAACCGATAGACATACTTAACTATAACCATAACCATACTAACTATTTTAACATTAACCATATCAACAATGTAACCATACTATTTTTGGTCTAAATGAATATAACGAAACTAAAACATGTTCCCAATCGAGGTTACAACTGTGTTTCTGGCATTGGCGGATTAGGAAGAGAAGGGGCTTCTTGTCTATCAAAACAATTGCAACAAAAACAACATCTACCACAAAATTCATCAAACTCATCACCGCATCGCCAAAGCACGTATACAAAAACGGGAGAAAATGAGGCTGCCAAGGCCAAGGCAACCATAACGTGGCTGGCTACTACCTCTGCAGCCATCTTGACCCCTGTGAACTTGGCAATGCTGCTCTGCTCTCGGGGTTGGGGTCTCCGTAAGCAGTGTGAAATGAGACCTCCACGCCTCCAGCCCAGCACGCATGCGTGTCTTTTTTTTTTCTTTCGCAGGTCTTCGATGATGGTAGTTGCATTGGGAATGGTAGTGCAGCATGCTCAATTAATTCAGCATGTTGCACACTTCACATTCCTTCAGCAACGTGTCCAATACCAGCTAATTCAGTAGTGTTGTCTTGGTCACCTGTTGGACTTGCAAGTTTAATTCCCAAAGACACAACTTGTCCAATTTTTTAATACATGTTCTTGCCAAGTCAAGTTTGTGGGGTTTTTGTTTTGTTTTGTTTTGTGCTTTTTTTTTGTCAAAAACTATTTTATGCTGTATGAGCACATTGCCAGGAACGAGAAAACATCTTTGAAACCAAAAAGCATCCACTGTCCCCAGGTATTCTGACATCAGAAGAGACAGAGAGTTCTCTTTGTCTTCAATGTGAGAACATATTAACTTAGGCATATTACAAACATACATACAGGTGGGAATATATTTTCCCATCAGAACATCTATATCAAACCAGTTGGAGCATCACTAGAAGCGACATGGCAATCATTAGGAGGTACAAACTTTGCGCCTGACATTTTATATGCTACACTGTGATTTCAGCACAGACAACTCATTTTTAGTGTGATGTAAACTAGCCAATAGTATTCAATGCAATCATGTTTGTCCCAGTTAGTACAATTTAGTACAACTTTTGTTAGTACAATTTAGTACAACTTTTGTTAGTACAATTTAGTACGATTTTTGGTAAAACTACAACTCTAAGAGGTTACTCCAAGAGATTTGACACTGAGTAAACTTCTAAGTGTGGAATTCCCATAGAGAATTGTGGGGAACTCGTTACCCTCTCCAAAATATCTGGCTTACTCATAGACATACAAGTTAAAACTAAAATTATAGCATATACGAAAATTAATCCCCCCTGTGTATATTCAGGATTAAAATAGGCTAGTCTTTGTCTCCAGGTGCAGTTTCCTGACATCTGCGATATCAGCAACTTGGGAAAAAAAGCAAAGAGTCGTTTGGTATCTAGATAAAAAGCAGATAAATAAAGAGGAGTAGATAGCAGCTAGATAAAAAGAGGGGTACCACCCTTGGTCTTTCACATCTAAAGCGGCCATCCGCAAGCAGCAGCTGCCTGTATCGCTGTTGCTTTGTTGCTTTACCTGGAGTAGCAATAGTTGTCAGTGACAAAGTATTGCTACGCAATTTTCTATAATCAATTATCGAACTCTACTAATCACCCGGTTTACAAAGCGGACAGACTAGAGAATTAGAGGGGAAAAAGGGTGCAGCTTGCTATCTCCCCGTTGTCAGATCGTCGATCGCTCCAGTAATTCAGGTGGGCTGACAGTGGGGGGTGTGAAAAGCCGGTCGCTGCAGATCAGGGTGGAGCAGGAGCGAGCTGCAGGGTCCTAGTGCAAGCACTTTCCACCCCGCGGCCACTGAAGTTCCACTGAGCCAAACACCAACTCCTGCCTGCTAACACATCAAACACCAGGAACATAAGGGCTTGACTCCAAACTTATTCGCTTCAGATCCGCAGGGATATGAATGCAAGGTTCCCTGTTAGTGGGCCACTGGCAAGAAGTCACCATGCGGAGTGAGCAGCCCAAACCCCACACCACAACTTGTCAGTTTTTTTAACCTCTTCGGTTCCTTTCAACAGGGCCCAAAGAAGTTAACTGCGCTTTCCTGCAGAGGTAGGTAACCTGCATTTTTCCCAGGCACTTAATCTTCCCCTTTAACAATTCTACCAGTTTCTGAGCAAAGTTGGTGGCCGGTCTGTGCAGCATTGCCCAGAGTGCCCCCAATGCCGCTGCATTTTGCCATAGCTCATTCCCTCCCAGATCACATACGGCTCGGTTGGTTTTTGTTTTATCGTCGTCCAGGACTGCCGAGATGTCCCTGCACGCTAGATCTTTTCCCTGTTGCAATATCAATGGATGCAACCGAGCCTGCAATCGTGGATCAGCTAACAGATGATCTCACATCAACTGTGGAGGTCCCGCCCCAAAGCGAGGATCGTCTTGTGGCAATTTTAAATTGTGCAATGCCGTTTCATTAGCAGCCTTTCTCCAATAGGATTCAAACAACAATTGTTGCGTGGGGGTAAAAATTAACGGAGATATCTGTTTACAATCATGCAGAGTAAGTTCTCTGTAAAAGAGACTGTGAATATGGGGAAGTAAGTCCATGCCACGTGACCGAAGACCATCGGTCTCGCACTACACTCCAGTGAAAAGTTTCCCAGTCATCAGGCCCGTCGGGATTGCGTATCACGGGGAATGCCGCAGGCATGCTCAGTGCATCTGCAAATTCGTGACCACCTTGCTGAAGCACCTGCTCCCTAATTTTGTTCCAATTTTTTTTTTTGATTGAGTCCCTGAATAGTAACTTTAACAGGCTGCAGGATCACCAAGTTCTCGACCCCTTGCATGGGAGAGTTCTTGCATCCGCCCCCTATGTCTGCAGTAAGGGACAAATCTATAAGCGGTGGCTCTGTGGTCGTTCGTCCTACGGGTTCTGTTGCTGTTACGGACTGCAAGGGAGCGGCAGACGGCGGCGGCAGGAGGAGGAGGAGGAGGGGGAGCGGGACCGGGCCATGCTTGCAGAGGCACCGGCTGCAGCAGCGAGCGAGGAGCCGGAGGGGTAGGTGGGAGGGCGAGCGGCGGTAGCGAGGCCGGGTGGGCGCGAGGAGGTGGCGGGGCTACAGGAGAATGCATCGCTCCCCATAGTTCATCTCCCAGTGGCAATGGACAGTTTTCAGGCTTGAGCAGGGGTAGCTGCACCCTTAGCTGCCTGTGTTGCCTCTTGCTCTGCCTTGAGCTGCTTTAGAGATTCAGCTACAAGGCGCGAGGTAGTTAACGACTGCATAGCTATCGCATCTCCTTCTGCAGCTTCGTCAAACAGAGCCTCCCCCGCTTTACCCCAAGCATCTGCAAGGTTGTACTGGCGTCTGCACCAAGTCCGTTCCGCTTGCACCAAACGAGCAGGGTACGCGTAGCTTGCACATCATACTTAATGCCACGCTTCCTTGAAATTTGCACAAGGCAATACAGAAACAAGTTAATAATATTCCTGTGCAAGACACCCTTCTTTTGCAATTGGCAAGGGATAATGCCAATGAGGACTTGAAAAAGATTTTACTATCAATACCAGAAGCTCCGCTTGTGGACACGATTGAGGGGTGCAGTCACGTGGGAGCTACTGCCCAGCAGGTGGAACAGCTCGCAAAGACTTTTGCCACTGCAGTTGGTGTTAAACCCCGATGTTAAGTTCTTTTATGTTCCTCTTAATGTGATAACTGATTCTCATTATGTGTGTGGAGTTTTACAACGCATTGATGAGCTGTTATCAAGGAAGCGAATGACAAAAGGTTGTTTTGTTTGTTTAAAACACTTTGGTTAACCGTATGTAAACGAACTGCACCCTATTATGTCTTGCATATTCGAAGACGCACCTCTTTGCCAGGTTTTTTAATTGAAGGAAGCACAGGGCAGACCGACTTACAGCACCCGTATGGCAGACACCTGTACCCAATACCCATCAACAAGCTGCGTTATCGCATTCCTTTTTTCACCAAGGTGCAAAAATGCTAGCGAAACGATTCCATATTTCTCTTTCTGACGCAAAAAAAAACATTGTTGCCTCTTGTTTGGATTGCCAAAAATTTGCTTCCTTTCCACAGACTGGGGTTAACCCTCGTGGATTAAAAGCTTTACAACTATGGCAAACTGATGTTACACACATACCTGAGTTTGGACATTTAAAATACGTGCATGTTTCTGTTGATACCTATTCCCATGCTATATGGGCTATGGCTCATACAGGAGAAGAGAATCAAGATGCAATTGCGCATTGGCAACGTGCCTTTGCAGCCTTAGGCATTCCTCATAAAATTAAAACAGACAATGGCCCGGCTTATGTTGCCCGGAGGACGCTTGCCTTTTTGCATACTTGCAGTGTTAATCAGATTACTGGTATTCCACATTCTCCCACAGGTCAAGCCATTATTGAATGGCAACATCGAGTACTCAAGGCCATGTTGATTAAACAAAAAGGGGGAACTGACCACGATCCTCTGCAACGGTGTCCGCAAAAAGCAGTATTTACGCTAAACCATCTAAAACCCGTTTGTAACATTTTGAGTTGGAATTCCTGTAGACCAGTGGCCTGTGCCGGTGCAGCAGCAAGAGATAGCAAATGGCAGCGGAGTGGTGGATAATTCGGATGGTTGGACACCATACCTGCCATCTAATGTTTAAAACCACAAGAACTAAGAGTTGTTGGGATCAACAAAAATGGATTATTGCTTATATTTTTAACTATTCAGGTAAAAATCAAACAAAAGCCTGAGGGGTAAATGCCACTTCTGACGTTTATCGCAGTACATCCTCTCGGTGTAACTATACTAAGAGCAAAGTTTCAAGATCTAGCAATCAACCACTTTCTTTGCCCCATGGTCAATTTCTGATCTGTGGTGATCAGGCATGGCTGGGAACTCCATCCCATATAAAAGGAGGACCGTGTAATATAGGACAGCTGACACTTTTTACACCCAATACATCAATAATAATAACACCAAAGCATAACAGAAATAAAAGAGCTGTCCACGCTTTTGCTCAAAACTGTAATGACAATTTAGATTTTTGGACAGCAGAACAAATGATTTTTGCTTGGCTTTTAGCCCCTGGCGTAGCTGCAGCACGAGCTTTGGCCACTTTAAATAAATTAGGCTGTTGGCTGGCAAAACTAATGTTACATCCTTAGGTTTAAGTGGTTTGTTGTTAGATGTAGATTATGTTAGGTATGCAATGCTTCAAAATAGAGCAGCGATAGATTTGTTGTTGTTGGCACAAGGCCATGGATGTGAAGATTTTGAGGGCATGTGTTGTATGAATCTGTCTGACCATTCAGAATCCATGCATAAGAGCATACAACAGTTAAAGGAAGGTGTTAGAAAGTTACGGCAGGAAAATGAATGAGATTGGTTGATGCGACTTCTAAAATACTGGGGTATATGAGGGTGGATAACTGGAACTGTGAAGACTGGATCGCTTGTGCTATTGATAATCTGTGTTATTTTGTTAATTGTCCCATGCTTATTGTCCTGTCTGCAAAGGGCCCTGCAGAGAGAGGTCAATACTGCATTTGTAACAGTTAAACAAAAAGGGGGAGATGTGGGAGGGAGCTGGGCTGTGGGCATCCTGGACATGGACAAGTTGCAGTTGTGCCCCTGATAAAGATGATGTTGGCTTTGAGAGAGAACAGTAAGCAAGAAGAAGGAAATAGATACGGCTGTGAGAAAGGAGAAGAAAATGAGGATGCGGCTCGATATTTAGCAAAATATTGCCATACATGAGAAAAGTATGCCAACCAACAAAAAGTAGAATAGGGGCATGTGAAATAGGTATGGGAACCAATGATAATGTACCCTTGAGCACGAGGACAGCAATGAGAAGCATAAAAGTATGTGTAAGTGCAATAAAGGATGCTGATGGTGAATACCATATGAAGTGTCAGAGTCTGCTGCACAGAACCACTAACCTTTACGATCTGAGCTATCCCAAACGAGCTATACTTGATTGAAGACACAAAATTCAAGCTGCCTGGATTTTGAGCCGAGCTGCTGAAAGAGTGAACGTTTGGCTTTTTCTCCAAGAGAGAAGGTGGCAGCAAGACAAACTGGTGCTACTTTGCACCCCCCCCACGACAACCCCGCCACAGAACTGCAAACCTTAGCGATCCGAGCTGTCTCACAGAAGATATCCTCGACAGAAGTCACAGAACTCATGCTGCCTCATTTTCAAGCCAAGCTTTCAAAAGAGCGAACGTTTGGCTTTTGCTCTAAGAGAGAAGGTGGTAGGAAGGAAAGCTGGTGCTAGTCTGCATCTATGCTGGATTGCCCTGTCACAGAACCACTAACCGTAAGGATCTGAGCTATCCCAAGTGAGATGTCCTTGACTGAAGTCACAAAAATCAAGCTCCTGTAGGCCTCCTGTAGGATTCTGTCCCACTGAACACAATGCTATGATTTCTTTCCTTCAATTGGTTGACAATCCACCTCACTACCCGATCACCCAGACAACACCTCCTCAGTTCAGTTGCAAGGATACTTTGGGAGACATAAAAGGCCATCAGGTTGGCCAAACCTAACTTTCCCCTGGTAAAATCATGTTGACTGCTCCTAATGACCCTCTTATCCTTGATATGCCAGAGACAGCACTGTGGATAAGCTGTTCCATCCCCTTTCCAGGGATGGAGGTGAGGCTGACCAGTTACCCAGGTCCTCCTTCTTGCCCTTTTTGAAGACTGCAGTGACATTCACTTTCCTCCAGTCTTCAGGCACCTCACCTGTTCCCCACAACCTACCCAAGATGATGGAGGGTGGCCTAGCAATGGCATCCACCAACTCCCTCAGCACCCGCAGGTGTATCCCATCAGAGCCTGTGGATTTATGAATATTCAGATTCCCTAACCCCTTCCTCATCAACCAAGGCCAACTTCTCCTTTATTCTGACTTCTTCTGGGGCCGCAGAGCTCTGGGGCTCCTGAGGACAGTCTCCAGCAGTATAGACAGAGGCAAAGAGGGCATTCAGTAACTTCACCTTCTCTGGATCCTCTGCGTGCACCTCATTCAGCAGTGGGGATGCATTGACTTGAGTGTTAGTTTTGTCTGCAACGGATTTGAGAAGCCTTTTCTGTTGTCCTTGACTTCTCTTGCAAAGTTTAATTTCAGGAGGCCTTAGCTTTCCTAATTGCCTCTCTACATCCTCTGACCACAGCCAGTGCTATATTCCACCCAAGTGGCCGGCCCCTCCTTCCATAATCTATAGACTCTTCTTCCACTTGAGTTTGCCCAGCTGTTCCCTGGTTAACCATGTGAGTCTCCTGGATCTCCTTCTTGATTTCCTACCTGTTGGGATGCACTGATTTTTTTTCGGAAGAAAGCAAATCACGTCCTGGACTGCATCAAAAGAAGCCTGGTCAGCAGATAGAGAGAAGTGATTTTGCCCCTCTGCTCTGCTCTACTCTGGTGAAACCCCACCTGGTGTACTGCATCCAGCTGTGGAGCCCTCAACACAAGAATCACAGAAACACAGAATTAGGGATTGGAAGGGACCTTGAAAGATCATCAAGTCCAATCCCCCTGCCAGAGCAGGAATGCCTAGATTATGCTACATAGGAACGTGTCCAGGCAGGTCTTGAATGTCTCCAGAGAAGGAGACTCCTAAAGAGCCCCAGCTCCCTCAGTCTTTTCTCATAAGGGAGATGCTCCACTCCCTTAATCATCCTAGTTGCCCTGTACTGGACTCTCTCCAGCAGTTCCCTGTCTTTCTTGAACTGAGGGGCCCAGAACTGGGCACAATATTCCAGATGGGGTCTCACCAGGGCGGAGTAGAGGGGAAGGAGAACCTCTCTTGACCTAGGTCCCTTTCCCCTACACTGCTCTCTAATAAGTCATTCCCCAGCTTATACTGGAACTTGGGGTTGTTCCTACCCAGATGCAAGACTCTACACCTACCCTTGTTATATTTCATTAAATTTTTCCCCGCCCAACTCTCCAGCCTGTCCAGGTCTCGCTGAATGGCAGCACAGCCTTCTGGTGTGTCAGCCACTCCTCCCAGCTTGGTGTCATCAGCAAACTTGCTGATAGTACTCTCTAGTTCCTCATCCAAGTCATTGACGAATATGTTGAATAATACTGGCCCCAGTACCGACCCTTGGGGGACTCCACTGGATACAGGCCTCCAACCAGACTCCGCCCCATTGACCACGACTCTTTGGCTTCTTCCCCTTAGCCAGTTCACAGTCCACCTCACTACCCGAGAGTCTAGACCACACTTCCCCAGTCTAGCAGCAAGGATGCTGTGGGAGACTGTGTCAAATGCTTACTGAAGTCAAGGTAGACCACATCCACCGCTCTGCCATCATCTATCCACCTTGTTACATCCTCATAAAAGGCTATGAGGTTAGTCAAGCACGACTTCCCTTTGGTGAAGCCATGTTGACTGTCTCTAATGACCCTCTTATCCCTGATATGCCTTGAGATGGCACCAAGGATAAGTCGTTCCATCACTTTCCCAGGGATGGAGGTGAGGCTGACCGGTCTATAGTTACCCGGGTCCTCCTTCTTGCCCTTTTTGAAGACTGGAGTGACATTTGCTTCCCTCCAGTCCTCAGGCACCTCTCCCGTCTCCCAAGACTTGGCAAAGATGATGGAGAGTGGTCTAGCAATGACATCAGCCAGCTCCCTCAGCACCCGTGGATGCATCCCATCTGGACCCATGGATTTATGGATGTCCAGATTGCTTAATTGGTCCCTAACCCAGTCCTCATCGACTAAAGCAAACTCCTCCACTGCCCTGACTTCCTCCGGGGCCTCAGGGGAACGGGGCTCCTCAGGACGGCCTCTGGCAGAGTAGACAGAGACAAAGAAGGCATTCAGTAACTCTGCCTTCTCTGTATCTTCTGTCACCAAGGCACCCACCTCATTCACCAGTGGGCCTACATTGCCTCTGGTGTTAGTTTTATCTGCCACGTATTTGAAAAAGCTCTTCCTGTTGTCCTTGACCCCTCTCACCAGGTTTAATTCTAGGGAGGCCTTTGCTTTCCTAGTTGCCTCCCTACATCCTTGGACAACAGCCTTATATTCTTCCCACGTGGTCAGCCCCGCCTTCCAAGATCTGTAAAATCTCCTCTTGCCCTTGAGCTTACCCAGCAGATCCCTGTTTAGCCACGCAGGTCTGCTGGCTCCCTTCCTTGACTTCCTACGTGTCGGGATGCTCTGATGTTGAGCACGGTAGAAGCAGCCCCTGAGCGCTAACCAAGTATCTTGGGCCCCTTTACCTTCAAACAGCCTTGCCCATGGGATTTTCTCTAGTAATTGTTTGAAAAATCCAAAGTTTGCCTTGGTGAAGTCCAGGGTTGCAATTCTGCTTGCTATTTTGTTTCTGCTACACGAGATCCTGAACTCCACCATTTCATGGTCATTGCAGCCATTGCAGCCCTCAACCTTTACTGCTTCAACCAGATCCTCCTTGTTAGCGAGGATGAGGTCCAGCAGTGCTCCTCTCCTAGTCGGCTCCTCCACCATTTGCATCAGAAAATTATCATCGATGCACTGGAGGAACCTCCTGGACTGTGGCTGGCTGGCTGAATTGTCCTTTCAGCAAATATCAGGGAAGTTAAAATCCCCCACGACAACCAGGGCCTGTGATTGTGAGACTGCTCTCAGCTGCCTGTAGAAGGCCTCATCAACTTCCTCACCCTGATCTGGTGGCCTGTAATAGACACCCACAACAGTATCACTCCTGCCAGCCTGCCCCTTAATTCTAACCCATACACTCTCAACTTGCTCCTCATCCATGCCTGGATGGTGTTCAATACATTGTAGTTGCTCTTTCACGTAAAGAGCGACTCCACCACCTCGCCTGGCTGGCCTGTCTTTCCTGAAAAGGACATAGCCACCCATGACCACCTTCCAGTCATGTGAGCTGTCCCACCATGTCTCTGTAATTGCCACCAGATCATAATCTCCTGCCCGAACCCAGGTTTCTAGCTCCTCCTGCTTATTCCCCATGCTGCGTGCATTGGTGTATAAGCATTTCAGGGAGCAAGCTGAGCACACTGATATCACCCTAGGGGGATGGGAGGCCACCCGGTCCTCATAATTTCTAGAACACTGCCCCGCTGCAATCCCAACTATAACCCCATCCCCCTTCATATCTAGTTTAAAGAACACTCTATGAGTCCCGCCAGCTCGTGACCAAGGATCCTTTTTTCCCTTTGTGTCATTTGAACCCCAGCTTGTTTCAGTAGATCAGGTGCCCTGCAGATCTCCCCATGGTTAAAAAATCCAAAGCTAGACCGCTGGCACCACCCCTTTAGCCAAGTATTAATCTGCTGCACTTTGTCAAACCTACCACTATTTTTCCTCATAATCGAAGGAATAGAGGCAAACACAACCTGTGCGCCTGATCCTTCTAGCATCCGCCTCAGTGCCCTAAAGTCCCTTTTGATTGCTTCTGGCCGTCTCTCTACTATCTCATCATTACCGATCTGCATAACCAGAAGCGGGTAATAGTCCGTGGGTTTGACCAGACCAGGAAGCCTCTTGATAACATCCTTAACTAGGGCCCCAGGGAGGCAGCAGACTTCCCTGTGGGTCGGATCAGGGCGGCAGACAGGGCCCTCTGTTTGCCTCAGGAGGGAGTCTCCAATTACGATTACCCTCCTTTTTTTCTTAGATGAAGAAGTCCTAACGCGTGTATCCGAGCGACTTACCCTAGACAGCCCTATGGGTGAACCCTCCACTGACTCTTCCTTGGCCTGGCTCTCATTGTCTAGAGCCCCACACCTGTTTTGCAGGGGCAACCGGGCAGGTGAGGGAGGCCGGGCAGGGATTTTCCTTCCTCTCCTGGCAGGCACCTGCTTCCACTCCTCCCTATCCTTTAGGTTCCCCCCTTTTGCCTGATGGCCAGAGGTGGGGGGATATTCAGCTCTTTGCGGAGCTTGCTGCTCGCCATTCAGGACGCGACTCCACCGATCTATCTCTCTCTCCGACTCCCTAATGCTCCTCAGCCTTTCTACGTCCTCTTTCAGCTCAGCCACCAGGCTGAGCAGATCGCTCACCTGGTCACATCGGACACAGGCATCGCCTCCACTACCCTCCATGGCCAGTGCCAGGCTCCAGCATTCTCTGCAGCCCGAGGCCTGAACACCCAGGTGCTTACGTGGGGCCTCTGTCTGGGTGCCCACAGTTTTTCTAACAACCATTGACCTGGTGGCAATCATAGTTGGCTCTACAATACAAAGACTCTCCAAAAGCTATGCACGGAATAGTTTACAAGTCTTTTAAGTACTTGCCTTTTAACAAAGACTTACCCTTCTAGGCCTTTTGTTCAGTGAACAGGGACTAGTCCCTGTTCTCCCCAAGGCTTCTTATACCCTGAGGGCACAGTTAACCGCTGATCACCGTGTTTAAAATCGCCGCTGAGGGTGGCTCCGCCCATGCTATCTCGGGTGTCCGCCCTGGAGCTGCCGGTGCGGGCTCAGGTTTGGTTGCTGTAGCCGGCTTAAAAAAAGCCCCCAAAAGAGCTTTTTGTCAGCCTTTTTTTTTGCTTAGATTCCTTCCCCAGTGCAGTCTTACCTGCTCTGAAGCTGGGCTCGACAGCAAAAGGACGCAGACCTGTTGGAGCAAGTCCAGAGGAGGCCACAAAAATGATCAAAGGGCTTGAGCACCTCTCCTGTGGGGAGAGGTTGAGAGAGTTGGAGTTGTTCAGCCTCTAGAAGAGAAGGCTCTGGGGAGACCCTATAGCGGCCTTCCAGTACCTGAAGGAGACATACAAGACAGCTGGGAAGGGCGTATAGCAATAGGATGAGGGACAACGATTTTAAACTAGAGTAGGATAGATTTAGACTAGACATTAGAAGGAACTTCTTTACTTTGAGGGTGGTGAGGCATGGGCACAGATTGCCCAGAGAGCTGGTGGAGGCCCCATCCCTGGAGACATTCCAGGTCAGGCTGGATGGGGATCTGAGCAACTTGATCCAGTTACAGATGTCCCTGCTCACTGCAAGGGGTTGGACTAAGATGACTATTAAGGGTGCTTTCCAGCCCAACACATTCTATGATTCTACATATATGGCAAACAGATGCTGCTAACCTAAATTATTCCTAACATACTGTGATGATATCTAGAGAGGCACACAGCAGACTTGTTTGACCTCTACCATTCCACATCTCTTCTGCAATACATATATTCTAGTTGTAGTGCTCAAGGAGCATTTTGTGGTGCTGACAGCTACTGACAGCTACACTCACTAATGAAAAGATGCCTCTCCTTTTCCTCCTGTCATAAAGAAGCTAATAGATTTCATGAGCTACAAAGCAGGACAAAGACATTGTTTCTGTAACCACTTCATTAATAACTGATTCCCAACCATACACCCTTCTGCTCACTCTCCTGTTAGGATGCAGCATACACCACATTCCCAAGTTATTTAAGAACTTGTGTACTTGCTATTGTCTTCAGTTAAGTTACTGAACACAGCTAACAAAGTCTGCCATAGTGAAAGACATTGTAAATTGATCCTGGTATTTCCAGTACTTCAGAAAGCCTCCATTTCTATGCCTGACATTTTGGAGAAAACAAGTCATGATACCCAAGTTTACAAAGTTTTAGAGTCACAGCTGAATAATGTTCTATAAAGAGAGAGCAAATCTGACCTGAAACAGAGCAAGGAACATGCAGTTCCCAGGGTTTCCATCCTCTCATCAGCTGTAACTATTCCAGTATATCAGATACTCCTCCACCAGCATGTGTTCAGTGATGAGCAGAGTTGCTCTTCTGAAAAGCATCTGTAATGTAATGGCAGCATTTTTAGCTTCAAACATGGGACTACATGACTACTTTCTCTACATACTTAGTAAAATGTTGATCACAATATTGGTAAATCATTCATTACTTGGCCCTGCTACTTCCATAACACTCTGCAATACAGAGTATTAACTTAAAAGGAAGTAGAATGATTTTCAGCCAGTTCTTGATCTACATATTTAAACTCATTTTAGCACTTCTCATCTCCTCCATTTTTATCATTGTCCCTGGGCTTCATTCTTTCTCCTGCTCAATCAGGACGATCTCCAAAATATTGGAGATGTTATGAGAGAGACAGCTGCCTTGCTTGCTCCCTTCTCTGCTTTCACCCCACATCCTCTTGTCTAGTCTGCAAACAAGATAATATTAATGGGTTCTTTGGTTCTGAACAAGGGCTTTGCATTCCATGTTCACAAATAAAAATATTTTCAGTACAGGAAAACAAATTGCATATTTGTATCTTTAAATGGCTGAATGTGCCAAAGAGCATATGCTGCCAGGTGAGCGGAAATCATACTTTTAGGAAAGCTGGGTCAGATTACTTAGAGGTAAAAACTGGCTCAGTAGCACTCAACAATTCTAACTTAAGTCGTAAGGAGGGAATAATTCCTGCAACCATACTTTTTTTTCTGTTTGTGAGTGAATAATGATACAGTTACAGTTGTGCTGATAATGTCCCAAGCCTCTACACTCATTTGTTTTTGCTTGCACTGGAGTGAATTGCTGTTTAGTAATTAACTTGCCAGAGTCTCAAGTCTGGAGAAATCTCTCATACTTAAATAATCAAGTGAATACTTTTGCATATGTGCCTGAAAATCAAAGTAGGAACATAATGCTCATTTTGATGAAAAAGTTGAAGAAAATTACAAGAAACTAGGAGATTAAATAAGATTTTTTGCTATCCTCTAGGGCAGCATATGGATTTAGCCAGTTTTCAGCATGGTCAGGTTCACACTTGCTGTGCAGCTTAGGATATTGATATTCATGTCAGGTGAACTAATTATGGCTCACAGAAACTCAGAGAACTCAGGAGAAAACAATGACATCAGGCCAGTTTCAGCAGAAAAATTTGAAGAAAATGACAAGAAACCAGGAGTTTAAATAAGATTTTTGTACTGTCCTCCAGGGCAGCATATGAACTTAGCCGGTTTCAGTAGGTACCTGAGGAAGGAGTGCAGAGGACTTTGAATGGGAAGCCCTGAGGTATCTTAGGAAGGACAGCAGAAAGATTTGGATGGGAAACCTTGAGATACTATTGCAGGGAAAATTAGCCAGTTTTTGGTAGGAAACTACCTCAGCAAGGTGAGCAGAGAAGTTTGAGTGGAGAGTCCTGAAGCACCTCAGCAAGGTGAGCAGAGGGGTTAGAGATGGAAGCACTGAAGTACCTCAACAGGGGCAGCAAAAAGAGTTGCTTGGGAAATCCTGAAGAACCTCGGCAAGGAGAGAACAGGTACTTTTTTTTTACTGTGTTTGGGCAGGAAATACTGAGTTATCTGAGGGCCACAAAAGCATTCAGATGACAGCTAGTACATGACAGATATAAAGAGTAACCCAGTCGAATCACTGGGCGGAAGGATCTGAAGAATTACGTGAGAAATCTAATGCACCCTCTGGGTGAAAGTGTAGCATGGAATAGGTATCCCTTGAAAGAAGAGCAGTACGAGTAGAAGCAAAACACAGAGGAAAATCTTCACTGGAAACGGGAAAGAAGATTGTGGCAGTAGTGCACTGTTATAATGGATTCCTGATTTATTTAACATACTTGCTACTCTCTTGCACCTCTAGCAATAATCAATAATCCTCCCCTCATTGACTCTATACAAATTTTCTGCACAGGGAATACATTAGTAACTAGTATTTTTTTACAATTCTATCCTAGAGATGTGAGTAAAATATATTATGACATTCTTCATAAAGCCTGTATGCCACATAAAACAAGTAGAACTGTCATGTCACTTCCTGTAACTCGGTCTGTGAAAAGCATGATGAAATTCATCAATTCTTCTTCGTCCCAGTGTCAAATACTATATCAGCATATGAATAAACAACCAAAAAAAGTCCATGTTATGGTCCATGCAAAGTACATATTCAAGCCCAAAGAGCTTTATTAATTTATTTTCTTTAGATAATATTACTCAGTGTGTGCTCACTCCACAGATACTGTCAGGAAAAGGAACATTTGAAGAATCACTGACTTCCCAACGTAAGAGTATAAAGGCGACCACCACCATACCTCGACTCATCAGTGGCATAATGCAAGTATTTTCACACTAGACAGCTGTTCACTGAAAATATTAGCAACGCAGATTTACTTCTAGTATGAGCCTTCTGTTCAGGCTGAGGATAATTTTCCAGCATTTTTAAACAGCGTACAAAGAAATGCAGGGAAGACTAGTAGTTATCTCTGCAGTAGCAAGGTAATTGCCAACACTTGCCTTTCTCCAGTTGTGGGTTTGATTCCCATATTCTTAACATGTTCACTTGTGATTCTGGAGAACTGGTGGGTATTCCTATATAAGGAATTCCTAAATAGCATTAAAAATAGTGAAGTTGTGTATGTTAGCCTCCAGCATTTTGACCTAGAGCCTAACAATTGTTCCATTTCCATTAGATACTAGACATATCACAGTGACAAACTATAAAAAAAACACTCAAGCAGCGCACACATTACTCCAAAGATGAAAATGTGTGTAGCTTCATGCTAACGAAATGTGTCTTAATACTAATATCTTTGTAGGAAAACTACTACAGAAATAAAGGTAAAAGAATGCTGCTATGTGACCTAGACTGTTACTAAAATGTAAGGCTATTTGCTTACAAAATGCTAAAAATGCCACATGGAAAAGACCGAGAAAAAAACATATTTTGAGATGTATTTATCCTCTTCCATACATGCTGTGCTCCTCATCACAACAGTTTGATTAGATCATAACAGGGAATAAATATGTTTGTATCTTTCTTTGTTCACCAAGTATTTCCCTGTCACATGACACTGATGCTAAGACGGCCACATAGCTATGTCTGCTAGTTCTAATTGACTGATTTCACATGAAGAAGAATAAATGACCTCTTTCATATCACTTCTCAACACGTTGGAATAGTACTGCTTTTACTCTGAGAATTTACTCTCTTCAAAGAGAATCCTTGTGCCATCCATGCATTTCACTGTGGGAAACATGAGTTTTTATCAAATTACTTGATGCATGATGTAGAAAGAGCGCCATCTAATTTTGTGATAAATACAACCTACAAAAGGGAAGAGATAATGTCTTTTCACAGTATGTTTTGGAAACAGCAATGAAAATGATACTCTGAAAATGGTAGATTGGCAGTCTTAAGAAACAGAACTCCTCTGTCTATGAAGATGATGAAGGGGGAGACCCACACTTTTCACAATTCTCCTCATTCTTCCCCAATTCATTCAATACGAACTATTGATAGCCCTTTAGTCATTATTAGCCATTGTTATATTAGACTAGATATATGAAAGATGAAATGGTAGTTGTTACTGAATTATCCACTAAGTCATCTTTCCAGAAATCAGTTTTTCATAGCACAAGTATTTAAGATAAACAATTGCTTTATTAATGTAGTCCTCATTTTTTTTTCCCCTTCGGTTTTGCTTTACTCAATTAGGAAATGCTCATATTGAATGAGGCTACCTTCTAAGGATTCATCCCTTCAGCTGACTTGTCCTTATTGGTTCTTGCTGAAATCCTCCCACCCCCTGAGAAGGCATTGCTCTTGATGGTGTCATCTCTGATATGCAGTAAATCTGCCATTCTAGATGTGCTGTAGAAGGTCAAGCAAGTGAATACCACAGTTATTCTAGATTAGATAGTGCTGCACACTCCATGTCACCACGTAAGGGTGCATAATCACTGAAGAAATGATCTCAGACTATCCTCCGTATGAAATGAAAGCCTTATTAAATGGAGTAAAGTAGATTTATGCCTCTTCTTTCTTGAGATGTCTAGTAAGTCAAGGTGAGTGTAAAGTGAGTGGCGATAAAAGTAATCTATTTATTGTCCTTCCTAGCCCGTGTCATTTCTGTAACCTCTCTTGTTCTGCTGGCTAGTAACTGATGAATTGCAGATGTTTCATGGTTCCATAGAAGACTCTTTGAAATAATCTGACATTAAGAGCAGCTGCTGCTGGTGCAGCCTGGGAAGATTTGCATAAAAAGTTGGTTGTGTGTCAACACACCAGTGAAAAAATTATCTTTTGTAGAGTTTTAATCAAAGATCAAATTGTAGTGTTCTAGAGTACACCTTCCGAAAAACTGCATATACCATAATGCTGGTATAACTGCAAATATCTCCTGAAAGCAGCAGAAAAGTGTACTGGAATGAGCACAAATCAACACGGGTTTGGATTTACTTGGTGGTAAAAAGGCGGCATGAAAAATTCAGTTGAAAGTGATTATCAGTTACTGATACACATTTGAAGTGAAGCAAGTCATTTCAAACAAGGACAAACGGCTAGCTCAACGTAGTGCAAAATAGCTTGTCTGATATAAACCCAAATTCCATCTAGATTGCAATACATTATCTATTTTGAGATACTATCACTGTTGCTGAAATTCTGCTTTTTGTCAAGGAATTTTTATTAGCATTTAGAAGGCAAACACGCTGGCTTTAATAGTACTGCATGTTAATAAATATTTTTTGTAGTTATCTATGTACCACTTTAACTAGAAGCTAAAGTAAGCCTGTATTTATGCTATGTGAAAACATCAGTAGCCCTATAATTTTCCATGAGGTCTTAGAAGATAAGAATGATTTTTAATGCTTCCTCCAATGACCATTAACACGGTCAGTGGAAAAATCCTTTTTTTTTTCCTAAAGGAAAATGGCTATCTAATTTAAAACAAAAGCAAAGAAAATGTAGACTTTTTTTTTTTTTTTTTTTTCCCCGAGAGGACAGACAATGCAGTGCGGAAATTACTATTGTATTCAGGATGACATCACAGACTTATTAATTGAGATCATAATTATTTTGTGAGGGATAAGACTTTCTGCAGTTTGGTTTCCTTTCGGCAAAATGAAGGCTGTGTTTCTACTGTATTGTTAGGATGATTAAATTGAATATTCTATTAAATACATCACCAGCTACGTTTGTAAAGTCATCATGATAAAATAAAGACGGATATACCCACATTAAATTTATAGAGGACATAATGAATTCAGATCCCACGGGTATCCTAAGAGAGAGACACTGCCTAATCTTCCCTCTACTCCTAGCCCAATAAGCAGCATAAAGGTTTTTTGCCCAACTATTCCTAACCTTGAGAATTTCAATTAATTGTGTATCGGTTGAAGCGCTTTTAATGAACACCAAATACTTTATTGTTTATTAAATTTCCTCCAGCCTATATGCATCTAGAAGGAAGCACAGTTACACAGAACAACAAGTAGGTGGAGTTAAAAAAGGCTGAGTAATAAGGAGCATTAAATGCAAGTCAGGCTATAAGAGAAAGGAAATACATCTATGTATGAATTTTCAGTCTATTAGGGCGTGTATCTGCGTTCTGTAATGGAACTAAAACTGGGGGCAGGGGAGAAGCGAAATGATGCATGCTGTTAGCTTGAGGCTTGTGGGAGTAAGCTACAAAGCCAGAATAACTCATTAAGACAATGCTCTAGCTCTACTGAAGCTAACTTTAGATTTTTTTTTCCAGCTTCTTCACTGCCTAAAGTTCACATTAATATTTTCTCACTCTTAACCTCTTTCCAGGGCAAATATTTTCACAGGCTTCCTGATAGCATCAGCGATCACTGATTCTAGCACAGGAACTGAGGAACAAAAGGTTTTGTATCAGAGATTTCGCCAAGGTTGTTCTTCCAAAGAAGTTATATGCAATAATCAGACAGGAACTTATATTTTCAATTATTTTAACTAGGAAATTTCCCCAGGTGCTGCAAGGTAATATGTTTAGCTCAAACTCCCCACTTTTTTTTTCTCCTAGATCTTCAAAAAGACTTTGTATATGTAGCTCTTGATTTTTTTACATCCTATTTGCTGAAGTTTAACATTTTTATGCATAGGTTAACAATAACGGACGGTCCTGCTGGAAACCATGTCAGAAGAAAATGTGGTTAATATTGTTGCCCTTTATACATCAATTACAATGTAAGAAGCAGAACAAGTCATTCTGTTGACATTTCTTCCTCGTTCTGAAAATCGTTGATATAGAGCTATTTAAGACACTTATGCTAATGGACATTGCTGGCACAAGAACAAATGAATATAAATCGTCCATGATCAAACAGTAACCTAAAATTAGAAGAAATTTTTAATGAGAAGAACAAGAATAACCTAGAAATGCCTTCCCATAAGACCAGGAGTATGGAAACTTGTCTATATTCAACCAAAGAACTCAGGTGAGTTTATGGACAGTCTCATTTGCTGCCAGAATGAGAAGATTCAGGAGTCTACAAGATCCTATTACTATATTATTCTAGAGAGCTATATATTCAATGAAATGAAATAAATAATGAAAAAAATCATTTCCATTTTTGAGAGCAACAAAATACGAGTATAATTCATATCTATCCCGAGAATGCAAGGTTTTTTTTTTTTCCCCATTTTTCAGTCTGAGTGTTTCTAGGATAGCTGAGGTTTAGATTTAGAAGGAGAAAATCTGTGATAGACTGAACCAGTGAAACTAAATCTCATGCTCACTAGCAAAAGTATGATATTAGATTCAGATAATTTTACCATGGAGAACATGGATAACACTGCTTTTTAAAAGCTACTTATCTAAAGAAATCTATTGCAAACTTCAGTATCAACTGTATGATACATATTTGGCCTAATAAACATTCCTCATGTAACTTTGCTTTTGCACAGTGGTAATGCCTAATGCAAAATGAGGTCAAATGCATCATACGCAAGTTTTGTAAAACTGTTGATGGATTTACCTGAGGAAAAAGCTCAAAATCTGAAGACCGACTGGCTCAGTTTTAACAGATAAAACACCAGAAACAGTATCTCTCTCAAGGTATTTTTTGTTCTTGTCATGCATACATTTCAAATAGACAGAATAATTTCTGTATGTGTGACAGGGCATGAGTCACTGCTCAAGATGTTGACAGCTATTGCTACATCCAATTCATCACAAAGAAAAAAAAGTATCACCGTGTCATTTTTAACTTTTCTTGATTTCATTTACATGCTAATGGAGATCAAAAAGATAGTTGCTCCATTAATTATAGCTCTGATCAATAGGAAAAAAACCACCTGTCATTTACAATTTTTTTTTCTTTATTATACACCAAATTAAGTCATTCTGGTCTTCTGGAAAGAGCGAATCTTTTATCACAATTGATCAAGTAGGTTTCTTGTAGCTTTCATATAGTAATTATACTTTAGTATTTAATGTATCAGAGCAACTCTTTTCAGTTCTGTAAAGTTACCTGCCATTCTTCTGTGGAACACTGGATTACAACATGAATAAGGGAAGAATTTTAAATTAGAAGCATGTTCTGTATGATTAAAAAAAAACTACAAAAAAGACTTTTTTTTTAAAGGCAGCTGAACATCACTGAGAAAGGTTTAAGAGGACAATTCTAGAAGGTGTAGAGTGAAACAGAACGAATGAAATATTTGGGATGAACATTATGAATGTTTTACTAACACTGAGATCTGCTATTCTCCCTGAAGACACAGCAGCAGCCAATTTAATAAAAAGTGGACAAAACATGATAGCGTATAGTCTGTATCGAACATAATGATGAAAATGTGTTTGTTCTGTCTTTAAACATCTGAGAAAAAAGAAGCAAGAAAAAGACTCTTGTAGCACATGTCAGAGTTTCAAAGATGGATGGAGGAGAATGATCTGAGCACACAGAAGTACATAAACTCTTCCTCTGCACTTGTGTGCTTCAAAATGCTCCTATGCTTGAGCGAGAGAGCTGCAGGTCTCAAAAGAGTTAATCTCAGCATAACTTTCATAGTTTTGTTTTGGGAATCATTTCAAATGAATGACTTCAAGCATCATTACATTAGATGTTTTGTGATACTATCTATACTGCAAAATTTTATCTTTCAGTCTAAATATACAGCCATGAACTTCAGCTGTTATGCTGTACTCTTTAATGTTCTGTTTTCTAGCGCAGAAATTTATATTAAAAATAAAATTTAGGAAAATCTCAAATCATAAAACTGAAGTGACACTGGAAAATCAACTTTCTAAATATCGGTGCCACTCTGTGTTAGATAGGTTCTATTAAAAAGAAAGGGCAGAAGGCTAGATTTAAATGTTCCTTTCAAGAAAGTGAGTACTCTTCCATTGTGTGTTGTTCCTAATAGAACCACAAGAAGTATATGAAAAAAACACACACTGATACAATATTATTGCACTTAATACAGGGGAAGATCGCCCTCAGACATGAATGATTATTCCTCTGGTAGTGATTTTCATTGACCCTGAGGGATGGTTCTCTTTTAAGTCCAACCAATGAGCTGGCTAGAAGATCAGTTCTCTCATTTCGACACAAATTAGCTCATCTATAACTAGAATGCTGAAGGGATGAAAAAGAGTATAAACCAGCTCCAATTTCCACATCACCAGAGGTATCAGAAAACAGCACTTTCATTTGGGAAAGTATCACGAGGATGGAGCCAGGCTCTTCTCGGTGACAACCAATGATAGGACAAGGGGTAATGGGCTGAAACTGGAACATAAGAGGTTCCGCTTAAACTCGAGAAGAAACTTCTTCTCAGTGAGGGTGACGGAGCCCTGGAACAGGCTGCCCAGAGAGGCTGTGGAGTCTCCTTCTCTGGAGACATTCAAGACCTGCCTGGACACGTTCCTGTGTGGCATAGTCTAGGCATTCCTGCTCTGGCAGGGGGATTGGACTTGACGATATTTCGAGGTCCCTTCCAATCCCTAACATTCTGTGATTCTGTGATTCTATGATTACTGTAAAATAGCACAAAGCAACTTTAATGGATAATTTCTCAAAAGCACATTCTCAAATTAATGTGCAATGAAGAAAAAAGGGAAAGGTAAGGTAAATGCAAATAAATTCTCTTTAGATGCATTTATATGTTGCTTGATAATATCTTACTGCCCCTTCAAAGCAAGAAGTTTGTTTTTATCACTGCCCCAGTGGAGGGTTACTAACATAGAACCAGCCATGTCTTCACGTGACAAAGACTGTTAAAATGCTTTAAAGTAGATCTGAGGATATGATTCTGATTGAAAATCCATCAGCAGCCAGTGACATGGCAGTATTAGTTGAGTTATAACACAGAGTTAAACATCTCGCCTAAGATCACCCAGAATATCTTTGGTAGCCAAGGTCTGAACCAGAGTAATTTAATCTTTATGTCAGCATCATTAGCACCAAAATACGCTTTTCTTTGCATAAGGAATAAACAAAATCACAATCACTAAAGAACAAGCCAAAAGCTCATGCTGACCTCTTCAACCTGCCTGGGGAGTGAAATTAAACCACAATGAAAACCCATGAAAACTCTGTAAAAACATGTGGTGACCTGGCAGTGCTAGGTTAATGGTCGGACTCGAGGATCTTAAAGGTCTATTCCAACCAAAGAGATTCTGTGATTCTGTGTGATTCTATGAACTCACACACAAAACTACCGTGAAATACAAGGGGATTCATGTAGGAAATCAAGACAAGCTTCTTCAGATCACTTCTTGTAGAGAATTTAGACAGTAGAATTTGGGTGAGAGAAAAGCAACGAAACAAAGACCGGTGGAAAAAAAAATCATAACTAGGATTATTGTAAAAACTTGTTGTAAAGTTACCTATTCCTGCTAACTGTTTATGGAAAACTGAAGATTTTGAATGAGTGTGACTCAGTCTTTGGAGAAAACGAGAGCATCTCTGCACATGTATTTGGCAGCTAATGAATCAACTGCAAAAACAGATGTTCACTGATTGTACGCATGAAACACTGCATTAGCAAACAGGATTAGGGGTCTTACTCTGTTTGAAGTGGACTTACCAGCTAAAATATCCTTCACTGACATAATTAGTTATAAAACTGTGATCAAACTGTATCTCTTCAGCTTAATTAGATTTTAGAAAAAGTGGTGACATGAAGCCACCTATCAAGGAGATGACACTTTCAGATTAAGTATATATGACAGCAAAAGCAGGTATGAATTTGTTACAGAACACAAGCCAGTCTATGCTGGCAAAGAACGGAGTCCCTATCAACTTGCAGAGTGACTTGTACGAGTGAGATCACTATCTCCCACAGGCATGATAAGGCAATATAAAAACTTGTCATTTGTAATAAAAAGCAGGAAAACAAAACCCAAAACTTGGTCCTAACACAGTAATGGATTTAGGACTCTTTTTTTGGAATGGTATTCATCTGTGATATGATATCCATCTATGATATCATTGATGACATTTCTGATACAAGAGGCAGCAAAATAAATTTTCTGCCTTCCAGAAACTTTGGCTCAGGATCATTCTCAGCCAGAGATGGTGTCTTTGCAGTTAGGACTCTCTGATGAACACTTTCCTTCCATGAATAAATATGGGCCTTCAGAGTTTAATTACAGACACTGCGTAGACACATTTTTCATGGTGTTCATTTATGATGTTTGGTAGTAGCAGTACGGTTACAGCAGAGCTACTACACAGCAGAGTTATGTGGCATCAGTAAGTACCTTTCTGAATCTGAACAGGCTAGGTGTCTTTTGGGAGCATCAGTGTCTCTCTTGCCTGAACATTTTTCAAATACTTTAGCTTTAGGGACATTTAAAGAAAACCTCTTCTATGAGCTGCAAACTCTGCAGTTTGAACAAATTCTGAATCATTGCCCTCTCCTGTCCACTTCAATAACTCAGTGAGACTGAATGCAGACACACACAAAAGTCTGACGTCCCAGAGGAAGACAGGATAAAGGAGGAGTCTGCCCTGTTTGAGGAGCACTGGTTTAGGGATTGATTAGGACACTTGAACATCCATAAATCCACGGGACCTGATGGGATGTACCTGCGGGTGCTGAGGGAGCCGGCGGAAGTCATTGCCAGGCCACTCTCCATCATCTTGGGTAAGTCGTGGGGAACAGGTGAGGTGCCTGAGGACTGGAGGAAAGCGAATGTCACTCCAGTCTTCAAAAACCGCAGGAAGGAGGACCTGGGTAACTACAGACTGGTCAGCCCCACCTCCATCCCTGGAAAGGTGATGGAACAGCTTATTCTCGGTGCTGTCTCTGGGTATATCAAGGATAAGAAGGTCATTAGGAGCAGTCAGCATGGCTTTGGCAAGGGGAAGCCATGTTTGACCAACCTGATGGCCTTTCACAAGGACATAACCAGGTGGATGGATGATGGCTGTGCCATGGCTTACCTGGATTTCAGTAAAGTATTTGACACTGTCTTTCACAGCATCCTTGAAGCTAAACTGAGGAAATGTGGTCTGGATGGTTGGGTAGCGAGGTGGGCTGGGAACTGGTTGAAGGGAAGGAGTCAAAAGAGTTGTGGTCAATGGGACAGGGTCTGGTTGGAGGCCTGTGTCTAGTGGGGTCCCTCAAGGGTCAATACTGGGACCAGCACTGTTCAATATATCATCAACGACTTGGATGCGAGAACAGAGAGCACCATCAGCAAGTTTGCTGATGACGCAGAACTGGAAGGAGTGGCTGACACCCCAGCAGGTTGTACTGCCGTTCAGAGAGACCTGGACAGGCTGGAGGGCTGGGTAGGAGAAATCTTATGAAATTCAACAAGGGCAAGTGTGGAGTCAGAACAACCCCATGTGCCAGTACAGGGTGGGGACTGCCCTGCTGAAGAGCAGCGTGGGAGAAAGGGACCTGGGGGTGCTGGTGGGCAGCAGGATGGCCATGAACCAGCAGTGTGCCCTCGTGGGAAAGAAGACCAATGGCATCCTAGGGTGTGTTAGAAGGGATGTGACTAGTAGGTTCTCCTCCCTCTCTGCTCTGCCCTGGTGAGGCCACATCTGGAATATTGCGTCCAGTTCTGGGCCCCTCAGGAAAAGAGAGACAGGGAACTGCTGGAGAGAGTCCAGCACAGCCACAGAGATGATGGAGGGAGCGGAACATCTCCCTGGTGAGGAAAGGCTGAAGGAGCTGGGTCTGTTCAGCTTGGAGAAGAGGAGACTAAGGGGTGACCTCATATATGTTTATAAACATGTCAGGGGAGTGTCAGGAGGACGGAGTCAGGCTCTTTTCAGTGATGTCCAATGACAGAACAAAGGGAAATGGTTCCACAAAAACATCAGGAAAAACTTCTTCCCTGTGCGGGTGCCGGAGCCCTCGCCCAGGCAGGTTGTGGAGTCTCCTGCTCTGGAGACTTTCAAACTCGACTGGACGCGTTCCTGTGTGGCTGCCCTGGGTGACCCTGCTCTGGCAGGGGGTTGCACTGGGTGATCTCCAGAGGTCCCTTCCAACCTCCAACATTCTGTGATTCTGTGTGATTCTGTGATTGACTATCTGTGAAAGGGTTGACTTGACTGGTCTCACAAAGCTTAACAGCTGGCAAAAACTCATGACGAAGGACAGATCTTTGTCTCAATTAAAATATAAGAGTCTTTCCTCAAAGACTTATCAAATTAATAAAACTATAATTACTTTCATGCATTCTACAGTTTATTTCTTTACAGCTATTTCATAGTTGTGTTCAAAATGGATCTTTTCAAAATCAAGTACAATTCTCCTGTGCAGAATGTGCTTACTGAAAATCAAGCTGTCTAAGATAGTGCATATAGCTCAAAATTTCAGAACACCCTGTGTCTGAAGAGGTACATTTGTCAGAGCTGAATGCTTTATTGATCCCTGTGCAGAAGACACAAAAGAAATTAAATGTCAGTTAGTTAGAAACTGGAATTGATCAACCTCATATATAATTATACTTTGGGAAAAAAAAAAAAGAAAAAGAAAAAAGAAATGTGGCATGCCTTTGACATTAGGTTTTGGGCTGCAAAAGGGCTTATAATTAATAATGGTATTTTCTTTAAAAGTTGGTACGGAGAAGAACAGGTGTACTACATTAGGAGTCCTGTTAACTCAGTACTACCTCCAGACAAAGATGGGCCTCCACAGGCGATGATCTCTGTCTTTAACGACCAGCAGACTTCATTTATTTTTGATCTCCTGTTAGCTAGTTTCATTTTATGCCTCTTGTTTTTTGAATCTGAAAGGAAAGTAAGAGTTGTTTCCTATTCACCTTGTCATCCTGTTATTGCTAAAAAAAATATAAAAATGCATATACTATCCAGACTAATCCATCTTGGTAGTATGGATTAAATTTATTTAAATTCTAATTTAAGTCTCTGGGTGGTGTTTCCCAGTATTTCTGCTTATTCATCTCCCTGGCAGGCATGACCTTGTCCATGAAATACATAGAAGAAAACTTAGAGGAATGCACTGGTGAGAAAAGCTTACAGTAATTCATTGCTAAGGTTACCTCATGTGATAGCACATTTCTGTAAGCCAAGCTTTGCTGTCTGCGATAATGAAGAAAGAGGCTTGCAGTTTGCAGGGAATACCATTTTCTTTCAGCAGCATCCAGGAGTAGTGCTGTCCTGAGGGAAAGTAAAGCTCCTTCAACAGTTTCAGGTAATCTTGGCAGTTCTTGGTAGGGTAGAAGATGAATGTTGTCACATTTACTCGAACATAAAAGAGGAGGTTTCTCATGTTTTTCAGTCTTTTTGTCAGAGATTAATCTGTATAAGTAAGGGAGAGAGACAAGCAAAATCTTGCATCATGCAGTGGCAGAGAGGGTTGCAAAGGAGCTGAAACTAACCTCTAATTTAAGGTTCCTGGGCCATTTTTTTAATATAGATCCCATCTGAAATGGCAGCTTCAGGAAACATTAGAGATCTGAATGGCTCAGGCCGATGTGCAGCTTTGCCATTTCAGTGTATGACTGGCTTATATGTATTATTGGTCTTAAATCCACTCCACACAATTGCTTAGAGGTATATCTACTGCTAGGCACATAAGCAACTCCACTAAAGTTGTTGACAGCATTGTAGACACAGTTGCAAACTTGATGAAAAGGAAGGCTTTCCACGAAAGAGAGAACTGACTTGGTTTCAAATGCTATCGTAGTAACCTAGGCATAAGTCATATTTCACTGAGAAGAAAGGTGGCTGCAACCTTGTGGAAGACCCACTCTAGGGGCTCTCTGACATACAAAAATATTTTTGAAAGACATGAGAACTGACTACTTGAGAGAACTATTTTTTACTTTTTGTCTCCCAAAGTAGGTGAATGTCTTATTTTTATTGCCACTGGGTATCCAAAAGGACATCTGGCGTGCTCAGATGCCAATGCAATCAGACAGTGCTTTCAAAAGAGGGATGCTAGCTGTCTCTTCCTGTGACATGGTGCAGAAAATGGAAACAAACTTGTTTTCTAATCCTTTTCAAAAATAATGCATTTTCTGGAATGGTGTCAGAAGAAGTATGATTTAAGACATCAGCAGCTTTATTCAGAACATAACCAAGAAGTAAGTTTTATTTTGACTATATTCATATAAATCTAAGTATTCAGCCTGGGAGTTATAACACATATTACTTATTACGCATTATATGCATTTGGATAGTGTGGCAAAAGATTAGTGAAAGAGGATTGAAAAGAGGTTAATTTACTACACGCACAGCTTGGATTGCTAACAATAAATATGACTGATGAGGACCAGCTCATAAAGAAGCAGAACTATAGCCAATATAGCCCTTGAGAATTAACTTTCAGTTTCTCCCTAGACAGAAATCTTTGGTGTCCTACTTCAACCAGTTCGACTCTGAAAGCTTTATGATAAAAGTCTTTCACGTAGTGACTTCATCTTTATTCACATATTCCTGTTCCCACTCAAACAGCTATTTAAAAAACAAAAAAAAATCCCAACCAAAATGGAAATTTTTTTTTTTTTAAAGTTGAGAGATTCATTAAAGTATGTAAATTAATTTTTAACTCCACATCCATTTCTTGAGAGCGCTGAACTGCAAATGTTATAATTAGGCAATAATAATCCATGTGAAAGTTGTAAGAAATGTAAAACATAAATAACAACAGCCACATGACAGTTCAGAAGTTTATTACGATGGATGTGCCTAAAGATGCCATCCCTAAGAAATGGTTGCATTGTGACCTAGGAAATTTTGGGAAAGCATCTTCCTCCTGGATTCTGCCAAAAAAGGAACTGGCAGGTAACAGGAGGACTGAAAATGTAAACCCGTACTTCATTTTCCTCAGATCTCTGTGTTCTCCACACACTAGTTCAGACTCGAGTGGTTAGTGTTGACCTGTTAAGAAGACTTACAAAACTCTCTAAAAATTGTTGAAATTCAGGAAGTTTTCTTCATCAACATCATAACTTGTGGAGAAGCAAGAGAGCATCCTTGTCAGCTTGTGATTTATTCATGCCAAGGAATGCAATTCTCCAGGAATAGCTCTCCACACACATCCAAACACATAAGCAGAACAAAATAAAAATACAGAGTACTATTAGCTGAGGGCACGGACCGAGAACCAGGTAGTTATTTTAAAATAATTCTCATGGCAAAACCAAATAATTTTACTAAAAATAATTAAAATGTTATGGTCAGGATAATTACTTGCATATGTTATAAACAACTGCAGTTACCATGAATTTTACTTGCGGGTTGATACCTCAACTCTCTTTGTAGTCTTCCTGCGTTTGATAATTTTACATGCTAATACCTGCCGCATTTTGGAAGCAGTTGCAGAATATTCTCCACAGGTAAAGAGATCCTTATTCTATTTTTTGTGTTGGTACAGCATGTACAGAATTGCATGACTGATTAGATGCACAGTAATTATATTTCACTTTATATCTTTAGCTTTTTCTGAAGTAATGTTTCTGAAGTAACAAAATTTCCCCAATTGCTGACAAAAAAGTCTCAGATTAAGGCAATGAAGAGATAGCCCAATTTTATGTTTTTTTGTTTTTTTTTTTTTTTAACAAAAACAGTTTTTTCTATCACAGTAATAAGATTTACCTCTTGTTTCCTCACCACTCCCTAAAATGCAATTTACTGCCTTAAGCTGATAGTGCAGCACAAAGCCTCGAAGTTGTGTTCTCAGCAGGGGCAGCTACATGCTGGAGTGCAGGGGTGTCGGGAGGAATAGCACAAGAGCTGGCTGAGATGCAGCCAGGGAATCAGGTTAGCACAGCAGCAGCCTAAAGCCATCCGTGGGCTGATGGCTTGGAGGCAGAGCTGCAACAGCGCTCCTCAATAAGTCCTTTTAACGTTAGGGTGATCCCGACACCAGCTCAGATTTTTCAGGTGAAAGATAGGAAATAAATGGAGGAAAAAAAAAAGCTTAAGAGACACCGGTGTTTCCTTGATGATACGCTGGACGTAACTCTAGCAATGGGCTTGTGAGCAATTGAGAGAAGAAAAAAACTGTGTCTATCAACGCTGCACAGGGCTCCGTCAAACAAGCGAGGATAGAGAATACAGGGATTAAATGCAGAAACCTGACTTTACCTTTAAGTAGTTGCTCTAACAAGTTAAGACTGGGCCTACTTTAAATCTGAACCAGGATAAAAATTGATTTGATGTAAACAGAAACAAATAGGAAGCTGAATGTTTGCACCAAGCTGAAGTGTGCCCTCTTAAAAACTGTGGAAAAAAGCCACGCTGACTACTGTTATACTATCCAGAGAACAAGCCACAGAGAGGTCAGACAGGAAAACTCTGCCTTGGGCTCCAGAGAAAACCACAAGATCGTAAAAATTGATTGCAGCAATGAAAGACACAGAATCAAAAACCTGAAAGAACAGCTTTTGCAATGGGGGATAAGAATCTCTAGCAAAGTATTCACAGGCTGTTTCTAAGAGAGACATGTATCGTGTACAGTAAGACTGAACAACATTGCTGACAAACCATGAAGATTAAATTCTAGCACTGCAAATGAAGCACTCACTCTGTAACACTTTTTTTTTTTTTTTTTCTTCCCAGGAGCTGCTTCAAGCAGCAGCCCAGAAGAACAGCTGATACAGATGCTGGCGGAAATCTGTATGTGCCATTTAAATAACCGACCCATTTGAAGGGCTCAAAGAAGTATTCCATACTAGTATTTTTAAGGGTTAGTACAGGCTAAATGTCCCGGGCACCTGGGAAAAGTGGTGTAGAATTAAAAAACTACAAGCCTGAGTAAAGCCTTAAGTAGGTTCATCTGCAACACACAAGCATTGAAACATGCTGAACTGGCTCTTCCCTATAGCCATGCAATTTTTCATTTTTTTTGCAGCTTTGTTTATATTTGTTTTAAGGCAGCCACAAGTTTACTCTTAAGTTTACCTAGTTATACAGTAGTTTGCGTCATTTCAGAGAGTACTTGGCCCTTCTCTGCCATTAAAGCTGCAAAACTTCAAAAATTTGAATGCTATAAAGAGACATTGCATCAGTTTGAACGGCTGACAGAACATACAAAACTCTCTACAAAAACTCTACATTTTCCGTGCCACAAAAAACTCTCAACAACAGATGAGTTTCTATTACTGGAATAGGTCAGGCTCCAGAGAAACGTTGAGAAAGAGCAAGAAACAAGACAGATTAGTGACTGTAATAAAAATACAGCAAATTCACCCCTGTACCAATACAGCAACTGCTTTCTCAACAGATTTATGTTATTTCTGAAAATGTATCAGCCCGTGATACTCTTAAACATGTTTGTTTAAACAAGTACATCAGCAGGTGTAGCATTAATTCTCGTTTTCTGAAAATGGTACCAGAATTAAAACAAGAAGTGAAACATCTCGTAAGAGTCAGAGAGCGGTACTCACACACTGTTTGGAAGAGCAAACAAATCCAAAAGGGAAAAAGAAAAAAAATCCATACATTTGGAAGGGAAGATTTCTCTTGACTTACGTGGGAGTTGGGCAAGAAAAATAGAACAAAAATATTTCAATGCACTGTCTTCATTCTCTCCTGTGATTGTGAAAACAGCGTTTCGGGAGGTTACAGAAGGTCATGTTCACACCATCTGCCCGAAGGGCAAGGCTTAACACGTGAGTCAACTCCCACTTTTAAGCTGGATTTTTCTCTTGAAGCCAGTGAGAACGTGTGTCCAAGTCTAGCCCCAGCACACAGAACAACATACAAGTTTCTGAGAGTAAGATTTGCATATAAACTCTAACCTAAACAAAGCAGCACAATAAACACAGTTTGCCTTTTTTTGACCTCCAAAACACGCAAAAACCTAAAACACGCTTTCTGAAGTGTATAAAGCCGTTTATGAAAACAAAAAGTCAATTTATTATTTTAAAAAGATATATGATTATTTTTAAAAGATACGATGTGATTATTTAAAAAAAAGATATTATGATTTAAAAAAAATATTATGATTATTTTTAAAAGATACGATGTGATTATTTTAAGAAGATATGATATGAAAAGATATGAGAAAGTTATGAGCCTGCTCCAGTGGGAGATGTCCCTGCTCATGGCAGGGGGGTTGGAACTAGATGATCTTTAAGGTCCCTTCCAACCCTGACAATTCCATGATTCTATGATAACAAAATCCATTATCTCAACATTTGTTATTCACCTTCAAGCACCCAAACTCGAACACAGGAAGCAGAGGTTGTTTTAAAAGCATTTCGATATGAAAAAAACATGTATACTGGTTCAAATGCCAGAATTCCTGCTGGTATGACCCTCTCAGACCGAAAACACCAGCCCTGGGGGACAGACATGTTTTTTTCCTGCTCATAAACTTTATGACTGTTTTAATTGTTGACTTAAAGTTAATTGGTAAAATGACCCATTTTATCGTGGTTGTATTCTGAAAAAAAACATTTGAGTTTAACCCTTTATCCACAAACATTAAAGTACCTGGTTTTTAAACGAAAATTGCGTGATCATAGATTCAACTCTGTGTTGTGTGCAAACAGGTCTCAGTTTATTTGACAGAAAAAGATAGACAGGATCATACTCACATTGCTTTTCAAAGTGATTCTACAATCTTTCTGCATGAAATAAATGAGAATACCAATCTTTCTGTTTACATTGGTCTATTTTTCTCTCGCTTTGCTCACAAAATAGGACCATGCAGGCAAGTTGGATGATATATTGCTGCACTTAAGCTTTCAAAATATTTCGCAATGTTTTTTTCTTCATTTTTAAAGAGCAGATCTTCCTCTCGGATATTTTAGTAGCTTTCCCAGAAACCATAAAGTCACATGCTTGTAATGGAGTTAAAAGGATTTTTGAGGTAGAGCATAAGTGAAGAGGGTCCCTTCGGAGAGCCGGCCAAGTTAACGATCATCACACCAATATGGCTACAGATCGTCCTCTCTTTATTGCTCTGGACAGCTCAATATATACAGTTCAGCAGTGTCCCCGCGCCTGCCCCGTAACAGAGTTGGTCAGTTCCAGGTTTACACGCGCCAGTGTTTTATTGGGTAGTGCCATTCCACTATGCAAGCGGCTCTCACCCCCCCTTCTCCCCCCAGGGCCAGCACCTCCAGCCAAGCATCTCGCAAAGCTCTCACAAAACAGATAAAACCTCCTCCTCCCTGTCTTCCAAGGCAGCTTCAAGGACAGAGCCTCTGTTTAGGCCTACGCTGGGTTGTCCACACTTTTAAAGTTATACCGCACCTCTGCTCCACAAGAAATTCCTCTACACATAAGCATACAAGAAAAGTTTTTGTGTTTTAGAAATTGTAGATGCCTGTATACTACTATAGTTTGTGACACCAGTGAAACAGAGTTTTTGGGAATTCTGTGGTTACCTGTGCCAGATATTGTGCAGTCAGTCTGAACTCACTCACGTACAAATATATTAATTGCTTTAAAAAATATCCTTTCGTTTTAGAATATCAGGTTTATATTCCATGCAGTTTTCCAGCTAATTCACAGCTTTTCCACACAGCATTTAAAAAAAAAAAAAAAAAAAAAAAAAGTGCAAATAAGTGGCAAATAAAGTGCACACAAAATTGACCTTTTTGACCTTAGGTGAAGTCAGACAGAAGCCCCATTTCTGCAACTTTGAGAGCTAAGAAAAACCTTTATGGCAAATACCTTCTCATGGTAAAAATCTTTATGGCAAATACCTTATAATGGTAAAACCCTCTGTCCCAACCTTTTTTTCATATGAGCTGCTGTCATGGTCCTCTGTCGTACTAGTTCCTTATCTACTGAATTCCAATTTTCTGAACAATATCTAAGGTTTCCCAAGCAGTTCAGAAAACTGAGAGGAGAATTTAATTTAATGTTCTTGTCATCACACTGAATCAGAAGTGCCTCAATGGAATAATACATAGCTCTCACTTTACCACCTACCCCATAACTGAATCTCTCATGGCTGTTAAAAAAAAAAAAAAAAAAGCAGGGACCTGAAACTGGCAGATGTCATATTTAATGTATGTGCAGTCACATTCCAAATAAATAGCTGTACTCGAGAAACACGCCAATAATTCTTCTGAATCTGTGCTTACAGTCCACTTTGGGCCACAGAAGAGAGATTCCTTGGAACGACTGTCTGCACAGTCCATCACCTTTGTTCAGACATGCAGCCTTTCTACAAAATCACAGATCTCACTCTTTCCTGTGCAATACCAAGGGCAAGATTCCCCTTTGTATGGCACCGTATTGCTGGACTGTAAACAAAACTATTTGTGCAATTTTTTTTCAATTAATTGAACAACACTATGGTCACATTCTGACACAGCAATCAGATAAATTCAGCAAGCAAGAGGAAGCCAGGTCAGATGCAAGCCCAGTGCAAAAACCAACCAGTTTGTTCAAAATCTGAATCTCAGGCAAACCCTGAACTATAATTTCATGTCGAGTGCTATATAACAGCTAAGGGACACTGTGGGAGATGTCCTCCCACACTGAACAGGAAACTTGTAACACATAGGGGGCTGGTTAGCTCACTTGGTTAGAGCGTGGTGCTGATAACACCAAGGTCACGGGTTTGATCCCCCTTCGGTCCCCATGTGTTGCCTGATCTAGTTGAGAGGCGTCCCTGCCCATGACAGGGAGGTTGGATTAAACGATTTCTAAGGTCCCTTCCAGCCTAGGCCATTCTAGGATTCTATGATTCCTAGACAAATTGGGAAAGAGGGAGAGAAGGAAATCAGCCTTCTGAAAATGAACTATTTGACAATTAAAAAAAAAAAAAAACCACACCGAAAGATATTTGTTCCTTGAAAGGTAACCAGGAGCCACTTTCTGTTCTACTTTATTGCCTATATCCATTGAATTTGTGCTGGAAAACTTGCAAATACCATGTGGGAGATGACTAAAGAGTTAGTGTAGAATCTCCACCTATGTGATACTACCCAAATTTGCACTAAATCTCAGAGCTGATTGCCAAGCCTGGAAGATATTAACTTTTGTAACAGCTTAAAGTAGATTGAACGCTTTTATGGTTGAGCAAGAAAACAGCAAAACCAAACCTTTTATTAGCAAACCACATCAGAGTAATTTTTCACTTGTTAGAAGATGCATTCTAGTTCCCCAAGGCATGATTAACAAAATTCTGTAACGTCTTAGTATTCGTTAGTTAAGTTGTTGTAGCCTTTCGTATAACCATTCCCACTTTATTGTTCTAAATTTCTCACACATCCGGCACAAAAAATACTTTTGACACAAAAAGTTTCCACGTAAGGTTTAATGTTTTCAGAACTAGGTTGCTTATAGGTTGATTTCAGTGATGCTCAACACATGACATTTTCACTGTGCTTGCTAAAAGCACAGGACCAGTGAATCAGATCATTAAATCTCATTGGTGATAATCCAGGAATATTCTTATCTACTTCTGAGGAAAGAATTTTCAGTTATTTAAGTTATTTTCAGTTAAGGTGTTATTTATTAACCATTCTGCTGTAAAGGAGGGAATAAGCACATCAACAGTTATTCGAGCAAATCTATGTACCTGATATTCCCGTTGTATTGTCTTAAGATCTACCTGTTTATTTGTACTTAAGTGGTTTTTTTTCTCCTTGTATTCTTAAATATGATGCTACCAAGCAAAACAATATCTATGACCGTGTTCATCGGTTCAACATATGCCATATATTCATTTTTCTCTGGCTTACTGACAGTGGGGATACACCATTCCTTTACTGACACATATTATTATTAAATATTTAGCTCACATAGTAAATAATTGGAGTATTTCTGCTGTAATTTAGTCATGCTGGTGATTCGTGCTGATCCATGTGAGAAAAACTGTAACTCAATTCACACTTTAAGTCATGGGAATCAGCAGCTGAATCAGAAATAAAAATGTCATCTAACCCACACAATTGTGGAGAGATGGAGAGCAGGAATCTAAACAATTCATCATATTTCATTTATCCATTTTTATTTTTTGTGCAATTCCATTTGAGATCCATAGTGCACTGTTGGACTGCATCATGTTGTCTCCTTTTTCATATTCTATTTAAAAATAGTATATTGCTTAAATTGAAAGTTGACTTGAGTATTTGAAATTGAGAGTGTTTGGAGACTGATTCATAATTCACATATGACCATGTTTCATCCGACTTGTAATGCTGAGAACACGCATATGATAACAAAGATGTCACGTGCTAGTGACCCGTGACAAACTCAGATTATTACATAGAGGAAAAATCTAGTTCAACAATACGCAAATTCTTGAGTGAGCTAGTCTTCATTAATACTTTGTAGCAAACCCAGCTCAAGTTCTCCTTCAATTTCACATTTACTCAGTCTCCTTAGGATTATTAGATAGCTTGAAAACAGATCAGAAAGCTGTGTCTACATAGTAATAGGAAACGGAATGGGTTTTAATTTAATAATTTCAAAATCCTCCTGGATGCAGTCCAGAAGGGGTTGGACTAGATGATCTCTAGAAGTACCTTCCAATTCTGACTGTTCTGTGATTCTATAAAGTCCCAAACCCAAAAATTCAGCCTACACGTAGTCTAACACGTTCTCTAGGACACAGATAATTTGAGTGTTGTGTACTAGGAACTGACATCCCATTCCCTCCCCTCAGCATATTGCCTTTTTTATACTCTAATAAACTGAACAAGAAAAATAAATACTATAAGAATACTCAAGCCATTTTTCTTCATACTATGAAGGTAAACCTCTATCTGTTCAGCATATTTTTTTTTAAAACTAGATGCTTAACAGATTAGGATGTGCCACAGTGTCTTTGCAAGGGCTGATAGCTCCTCACAAGTGAGGCAGCAAAGCCTCTTCACCTGATAAACGTTTTCATGGTAGTCAAACAGGCAACTGCAGCTTCATGATTTGTTCCATTTCTGTATTGTATTAGGTAGAAAGAAAAGCCATACTACACCTATTAACATCTATGGATTTAACAATTCTTCCTAATTCTCATAGTTCACAGAAAACCAATACTGACATCTGAGCTATTTCACTGCAGTTGCCACTAAAAGTAATTTTGGCACAAGGACTGTGGCAGACACCTAGAAAATTCAGGAGCATAGCTGATGCTGCTTTCCACACGAGGTTGATGGAAATATACTTGGATCCACTAAGAGCCGTGAAGTCACAGTGACGTACAGCAGCAAAAGACTCACACTTGGGTGGTGAGAAGCGGAATTAGGAAAACACAGCCCCAAATGTTTCCTGGAACTCTTCAAAATCTGAAATGCCGCCTACAACTTGACTTTCTATGTTGGTATATATTATGTTAGGTGTTATTTGGAAACGCCCATGATACTCTATTGCTGTTTAGACACTAAGAATACTAATCCGATGTAAGTGAGTGAAAACACGGCTTAACAGCACTTCTTTTCACAGGGATATTGTGAACACCCTGTGTTGCTGGTTAGATGCCCTTCTGTGCACAAATGCTACAAAATGAAAGATAAACTCCTGCTTCTCACTTGATTCCCCTCTGTGGAACAGAAATCTGTTCAGTGTTAATTTGGGTTTCTTTCAGAATGAAAGAAAAAACCAAAACTTTTTCTAATTGTTTGGTCATCTGCCCTGTGGATGGTTTCTTCATCTTTTCCGTACACATTCTGCAGTCATGGCTTGTGAACGCTGCTAACCAACACAAATGCCATCTGCCATTTCATTTTCATCAGGAGTTTGTATACTGGGACTGTACAATCTTGTTTGTGTTAGTTGTTTTCTTGAGGTTAACCTCCTTCTGTTAAACAATCACGAACCTGACTTCTCGAATTTCGATAACTGCAGAGCCAGTAATGAGACAGTAATGCATCATACTAATTTAAAGGGAACACAAATGGACGTTCGAACGTTTGCTTATCTCTCTGAACTAGGAAATGATGGTACAGCACTAGTTACCAGAGGTTTTTAATTGAATTTGCAGATTTTTTTAAATTAACCTTCACCAGACTAAAAACCAGCAGTAAACAACAAAAAAAACCCAGCTGCAACTACGATTTTTTTGTAGAAATTTCAGCTTGACTCTCCCTAACACCTACGTGAGATCACAGCCATAACTCACAAATTACACAAAACATTACCTTAAAAAACTGTGAGAAGTCACACAATCATGGAGGAGGAAGAACAGAGAGAAAGACAGTGTTTAGGAGGATATAAATTACTTAGCAACAAATTTTCATTCGAAAAACAGCAGGTGCCGAAGGGTAATAAAAAACACGTAGAAAGCTAAAATGAATGCAAATGGTGCAGATATACTGGAAGTCTCTGGCAGTTCTATTCTGCAATGAGCCTGCTTGACAAACGTTGCTTTGCAGCTTGCATCAGCTGTTCACTGGAATTAAATATTTAGTTCTGCCATATCTGAGCTATGGGCTTTTGTGAGCCCACCTTTTAGTAAGTCCAGAGCAACACCACATCCACCTCCTGTGGCCGGGAAGCGTCCCCAGCACAACCCCAGTTCTGCGCTGTGTGGCAGAACCTCCCAAAAGAAGTTTTCTGGTTTCGAGAGTTGGGTTATCTATTGCCACTGTGTGGAATTAGAAGGAAAATGCGGCGTCTTTAGAAGCCAGGCTGTAAAAGTGGATGCACTTTCAGGTCAACTGAAAATGTTTCACTGCAGGAGTACATCTTTCAGCCTCTTGTATAAGTAGGCAACAGCTCAAAGCAAATATTATGGTTAAACAAACAGTTCTGGAATAAGACTTACTTCAGAACCAGTATGTATTGCACTGTACAATTAATGTGCTGGAGACAGAGCTCTCTCCATGTGCTTAATACTATGTATGTCGAAGTATAACAACATAGATTTGAAAATGCCGTGTGCATCAGGGAACCTGGATAGTATCAAAACCTGTGAGCTGGGGAATGTGTAGGATAAGACAGTTAGAAAACCATTTGACTTGCTCTAATTAGAGACTTCTTAATTTCTGAGAAAAAGAGAATGCACGGAAGTCTATTTAAAACAGAAAAGCTGTAATGCACAATTGAAGGAAAATTAGTGTTTGTAAGCTATAAGTATAAAAACAAGCAACATATTCAGGAAAATTACATTGACTTGTTTTCTTCTTTCTGAGGAAAAGTAAAGGTTCCTTTATAGATTGTGTAATTTAATCATAAAATTAGGGAAATAAATGGAAAAATATTTGTTGTGCATACAGCAAAGTCAACTACATTAGATTTTAAAGGACTGTGACTTACTTTCTCGACTCCGTATTACTCATTAATTGTTCCCTTTGGAAGTGGAACTGTCTTTTTTTTTCTGACAAAGTTAAACAGTTTTTCCATGTTTTGTGCTCCAGTGGCTCGAAAAATCGCCAACAAACGATTTCTCTTTTTGATACTTGTACTGTGAATTGACACAGAGATCCAAAAAAGTGTACCTATTACAGCAGTCAATGATTACAGATAGTTCTGTTCAGAAGTGTGATTCCCTCTGTGGAGATCAAGGAAAAATATATGAGTTAGCCTGTAAAAATTAAAATTATTTTAATAATTAAACAGCTACAGTCATAAAAATGCAGGACTAACTTACATTCTACACTTGCAAGCCATAAGAACAATTTGTAAACACACCTATAGTAATCCTCTATCTCTTTTTCAGTCTAAAATAGTTTAAAAGACTTAGAAGGAATTGCCTTAAGGAGAATGTATGGATCAAAAAAATGCATTACTTTTGTCATGAATTCTTTTCTACAGTTTTGCACGCTGATGGAATTAGATGTAAGAGTCAATCTCAGCTGGTCAACTTTCTTGGCATAAGTTTCATAGTTCTTTCTGGTTTTCTATCTAAATTTTTTTGTGCTGGATTATTTGTTTTAGTCTCATCGATTTCTAAGTCAAAACAACATGCCAATGGTTTCCTGCTTCAGTATACTTTTAGCTACATATTGTCTATTACTACATCAGTTTAATAGAGACATTATTTTTTTCAAAGAGCGGTTTAATTGCAATTTCAGTATTCTAGAATAGAAATTGTCTATCTCCACTTCATCCCTTTTATGACTGAATTAATTTTCATTTTCTTTAGATATGGTTATTTCCATTTCCACTTCCACTAGTTTTCCTGCCTCCACCCTCAGGCTCCATATTATCACCCTTACTGAAAACTGAGTTAATGTATCCCTTTAATTCAGGAGCAGTGTCTTGATCAGCTCTAATCTCACTTGCATTGTCAAAGCATGGAGACACCATTTCATCATATGACTAAAAGACCAATTTTATCAGTTTTAATTTCGCTCCTAAAATATAATTGTGTTTATTTTTTGACAATTATTGCTTAAGTCTGATATCCCCTCACCTCTAAGATCGAGCTTTCTGAGACATGTATCTTTCTCTGTTGGCTGCTTGTTTTGTTCTTTATATTCTTTCTGATGAAAATTCTTCAATTTAGCTTTGCAACATTTCCCTTCCAGGGTCCTTTCCCCCCACCCTGGCTGGACTACAATACAACATGTGCTATTATCAATGTTATGCTCCCACTACAAACATTTGCTATGCGTCAGGTATAAGAGTTGCCAATCACTCTAAGTTTTTTGGCCGGACAACTGAATTTTTTTAGGTTGAAAAAAATAGAAATATGTAAAATGTGCTTCATGAAATAATAGCAAAACAAAAATAAAATAATTATACCCCCATATCATCCATCATAAGAAAAAAAAATCATCATTCAGATGACATATACTTCTGAATGAATAAAAAGGCATAAAACATCCAGTGCTCAGTTAACAATTCTGGGCTACATTTGGCAGGTTTAGTAATAAAAATTGTTTTGAGTAAAAGTGCTGCTTTTATTAAATAGTGTTTTCCAGTTCTGTAAACATGATTCGCTATTTTTTTCACTTTGTAGCAAAACACTATTCATATTAAAGCTCCTGATAGAAACACTTGTTAGCTATTTTCTCTGAAGTGATAAAAAAAAATAAATGCTAACCACTACAGCAATCAACATTGTAACATATGTGCTTTGTTGCTTGTCTTTCCTTTGGTCTTTCCTAAGGCAGCAGAAAACAACTTGGCTAAGTGGGAAGCTGTTAAAATAATAATTACAAAAAGAACTACAAAGTTTTGCTCTGGGATTTCATCTTTTCCTCTAAAACAATGCATATTTTGCGACTTGTTCTACACATTTCATCTGACTTCTGGAAAGAAAATAACAAGTTGCAGAGAAAAGAATTTATCAAAAGACAAGGACAAATGTCTGTTTACTTCTTTTTCCCCAGCTGTGCTAACTCAAATAGCATTTTCAGACTAAAGAGCTCCTCTTTTCCATGGATCAGGATAAAGACTGAGTATTGCACCTATCTAGGAAGAAAGAAGTGTTTCCAAATCTTACATGTAGCTACACCTTCATTATTTCATGCTGCAGTAGTGCTTCTCCCCTTCCTTTGGGGGGCCAATAACTCTGAAATATCATCTACCTGATGCTGCAGCCAGCTGTTCTCCGGCTGAAATCCTATATTTTGCTTCCTCCAAATATCCTGCAGCTATTTCACAGTAAGTGACAGTTTTTCATAAAAGGAAACCAACCTTAGCTTCTGCACAGAAGGTAATTTTTCAGTTCAAACTGATGGTCTTTTTAATACGTTTGTTGCTTGATCAGCTTCCCAATACAAATACCAGTTCAGATGCACAAGATATTTCACTGTGAGAAGCTCAGGAAGTCAGAGAATCTTTTTTTTTGAGCATAATTCAGATTCTACTGAATTTAGATTTTACTGCTAGGTCCTAGATCTTGTTTCATAGCTGATCTTCAGTGTTTATTCCAGTTTTGTCCAAGGAAAAAAACCCATTGACTAACATGGCTGGGGGAAAGGTTGTGTTTTTTTCTTTCCGTTGCTCTTTTTAACATTATGCTTGTGACTTAAATGAAATTTGGCAGCACTAAAGAAAGAAAATATTGCCAATACATTTTTAAAAATAAATATCCCAGGAGATTACCTAAGGAAGCTTTTTCAAGCAAATAAATAAATATCATATGAGTAAATACAGGAAGATCCTATGAATTTCTTTGAGGGTCCATCATCTTGCACAATGAACCTCCTAGGAACCGTAAGTTCTACTCCTCTCAAACCAAACCACAAAACTGCTTCCTCCTTCCTCCCCTCCTCCCGCCTCCATCACTGCACTAACACAGAAATCTGGTTTTGAAAGTATACCTTGAAATAATCTTGAAGATACATTGTTAGGCTTTTGTCTTGTATTTAGATTTTTGCCACAATAAAACTTCATAACTTCAGATGCAAGCAGAGAAACATTTCCCAATAGCATGGGAAATAAGATGTAAAATGTCAAAGACGCATCTCCAATAGTATTTGTTTCTTATACTTTGCAGTCTTGTGTTACTAAATCAACACCTGAAAGTGAAACCATTAAGAAACAGTTCAAATTGCTGTTATTCTATTATCATTCAAGAGAGAAAAAGATCAACAAAAAGAGAAGTGGGGATTTACAGAGCCAGGACTTCTAAACTGTTGCAAATTTCAACTTTGAGAGACCATAATCTCTCTAAGCTTTTGGTCATTATTAAGAAAGGGACATCAACTAGGCAAAATGCCCGCAACCGTTGGCAGACTTTCTCACAGCTTTCAAACACCCTGCACCTGTTCAGCCCACCTTTGTTTTAGAAAGAAAATTCCAGTGTGCTCTTTCCCCCATTTATCGGAAACAAACGCAATGTTGACTGATCTTAAAGGTAAGATTTGATTTCTAAACTCTTACACATCTAAAATGAAGACTCAAGAAATAGCAAACGATCAAGTGAGGCTCAGATTAGATAAACGTTGCAGAACTTTGCAGTAATGCTCATATATGGAAATATTATCCACATGTTGCCTGTGATAAAAAAAAAATCTGTAATTTATTGTCCTTTTCAGCCTTTCTGCAACATCCTTGCACTTTCATTTACCTTCTATTCTTCAGAGAATCTTACAATTAAATTAATACGATTTCTCAAAAAAAATAATCTATGGACATACATTAAGTTCCTATGCATTAATCCACAAGAAAGATCCCACAAGATTCCAGAATGTTGCATTTGATGAACATCAAAGCTGACTTCATGCCAATCATTTAAAGAACACATAGCACGCTATTTCTGAACCGAAGATTATGGCCCAAGCTGATAATGACTTTAGAAAGATATTCTGACTGGTTACAGAATACCAGTGTTTTTCTCCCTGTGTTGTACATTATATTTTTTTTATTTCAGTAGAGACTGAGCTAGGTAAATGTTGGCTACTGCACTCTGCTCAGTCAGGTTCACCCCAGAGAATACTACAACAGGGAGAAGTATGCAGGGAGGACCTAACAGCAAAGTTCAAGGTCCCCACAGCAGCAGAGGCTGATTCCAGAAATTGTGAGAAGAGTGAGAAGCAGTGATATTCTACCGAGGGACTCAGAAGGGATTCAAAGGTTTGCTGTTCTATGGGAAGCAATTAAAAAGTTGCTAAACAGAGAACAAACCTGTATGAAGAAAAATGCCCTGAAAACCACAGAAGGCAAGAGGAAAATTTTCTTTCAGACCCCTTTATTTCTGTACAGTCTTAATAAGAATTTTCTTTGAGAATTCATTTTTTCCACTAGCACTTTTATAAAATATGTTTTAGAATGGCATGCTGAGAATCTCATGCCCCACCATGTAAAATCATTCTCACTATGTATTGGTACACATATATATTTACAGTTCTATATATTTCCTGCTCTTTGTATTACCTATATACATTCATAATTTTTGCATTTATTTGGAGAGAAGTGTACTTTTCCAGGAGGTTTGCACAACTTTGAAAACGGAAGTCTTCTTTCAAAAGATGTTTGATTCTTAGAACAGATATTCCCAAAGCAGTCTTAGATATCCTAACCTCTGTAGACACTTTTAAGTTGGAAAACCTTAAAAAAAAGTGTCTATAGACACTTTTAAGGTGGAAAACTTGCACATCATTTACTTGCTCATCAATCCAACAGCATCCACAGATGACGCATGCAGTGGAAAATGTAATAGCACCACAGTGATGCAAAAATCCTTCTGGTTCAGTTCGTTTAATCAGCTTACGTTAAGCTAACCGACCTGATGTGCAGTTAAGTCACATCTACCTTCTGCAGAATGAATTTGTCAGTCTCTGTTAGACATCCTGAGCCATAATCTGAACCCAGCTAAGAAAAGCATGAGAAATAACCTCTCAATAAAAATATTCTAAACCCAGATTTTGAATGTTTGTTACACACCACCTATTCACTTAATTTCCTAATTCCCTTCATTCTACCTCTGAGTGCCGAAGACACATTGGGTAGACAGATCTCATTACGTTGGAGATAACACCTTCCCTGCTATTGGAAGTTCACTTTAAACATAGTACTTATATAACAACTAAAGCCCAGAACATTATTTAGACCCTCACACTGTGATCTCAGGAAGGGGTGATTGAGTGAATCACTGTAGAACGAAGCAGTAGTACTACTCCTGTGTTATTACACCTGCTTCACTAGAGGCTCTGACTAGGAAATGTGAGCTGGATGACATTTTTCAGAAGGTCTTCAAGGGTAGGGTGCACGGGAATTGACTCTCCAGCTGTTACTGTTAACTAAGAGCTTTTATCAGATCCCACATACTGAAAAGGTGTCCTTTTAACACGACGTTGATATAGTCTTAAACAACACTACCTGACTAGAGCCTATTGGATAGACAAGACCATATCCTAAAACAGCTAAAACTTATATCATTTGCTATTCATACTTCTTATTCTGCTCCAGTAATCAGACACAAAGAATAAATGATGAATGGCTGTCAGTCAAGGAGAGATTTACACTGAAGAATTGTTGCTGCCATAAAACTCATGAATAAAACAAGTGTAGAATGGCAAAGGTGTTAAATCAATATTACAATTAGCAGGGGTCAATTACAGAGCCTCAAACGTTTCTTCTCTCAAATAAAGACCTTCCTAGTGACAGCATATTCAATACCAAATATCCCAATGTAGAAATTCTATAAAACAAAGTTTGCCTTCCTTTAAAAAATCTATTATTTTTGTTTTTACAATATCTTGCAGCTCAGCCAACGTAACACTTTTTCTTCACAATATTATAGATTTTTTTTGAAAAGCCTGTAACAGTATTTCTAACATTTATTGTGGTGTGTTTGGGTTTTTTTTTTTTGTAGAATATGTAGACATTTTAAAAGAACTGTAAAAATCCAAGAGCATTAAAATCCACGGAATTAACACAGAATTATGGAGTCCTATGGAATTTTAAAATGCTTATACATGGCTATATTAAATCTGATTTAATGAAATCTTTTGAAGAATGAATAGAATAACATCTTCCAAGTAGGGGCTACAAATACAGTTGACAGTGCTTCCAAGAAACTAACCCTGAAACCAAATAAATTATCAGTATTACATATTTATTTCAACATTTGAATTCCCTACTGCTGCATTTGCACTGTATAGAATCATAGAATTGTCAGGGTTGGAAGGGACCTTAAAGATCACCTAGTTCCAACCCCCTGCCATGGGCAGGGACATCCCCCGCTAGACCAGGCTGCCCAGAGCCCCATCCAGCCTGACCTTAAAAACTTCCAGGGATGGAGCTTCCACCCCCTCTCTGGGCAACCTGTGCCAGGGTCTCACAACCCTCATGGGGAAGAAGTTCTTCTCAACATCCAATCTAAACCGACTCATCTCTAGCTTCAATCCGTTCCCTCTAGCCCTATCACTACCCAACATCCTAACAAGCCCCTCACCAACTTTCTTGTAGCCCACTTGAGATACTGGAAGGCGTCTCCTTGGAGCCTTCTTTTCTCCAGACTGAACAGCCCCAACTCTCTCAGTCTGTCTTCATAGGAGAGGTGCTCCAGCCCTCTCATCATCCTCGTGGCCCTTCTCTGGACACGCTCCAGCATGTCCATGTCTTTCTTGTGCTGTGGGTTCCAGAATTGGACACAGGTGAGGTCTCACGAGAGTGGAGTAGAGGGGAAGAATCACCTCCCTCGACCTGCTGGGCACGCATCTCTTGATGCAGCCCGGGACATGATTGGCTTTCTGGGCTGCAAGCGCCACTGACGGCTCATCTACCAACACCCCCAAGTCCTTTTCTTCAGGGCTGCTCTCAAACCAGTCACTGCCCAGCCTATACTGGTGCTTGGGATTGCCTTGACTCAGATAGAGGACCTTGCACTTGGTCTTGTTGAACTTCATGAGGCTGGCCTGGGCCCACCTCTCCAGCCTGTCAAGGACCCTCTGGATGGCATCCCTACCCTCCAACATGTGAGCCACCCCACACAGCTTGGTTGTCAGCAAAGTTGCTGAGGGTGCACTCGATGGCACTGTCCCTGTCGCTGACGAAGATGTTAAACAAGTCTAGTCCCAGTACTGATCCTTGAGGGACTCCATTTGTAACTGGCTTCCACTTGGACATGACCCATTGACAGCCACTCTTTGGGTGCGGTCATCAAACCAGTTCTTTATCCACCAAATTGTCCATCCATCAATCCCATATTTTATCAGCTTGGAGACCAGGTTGTCACGTGGAACAGTGTCAAAGACTTTGCTCAGGTCCAAGTAAATGATGTCAGTTGTTCTTCCCTTGTCTATTGATGTTGTGACCTTCTCATAGAAGGCCACCAGGTTTGTCAGGCACGATTTGCCCTTGGTGAAGCCATGTTGACTGTATTATCTCAAAGCTAGAACACTATGGAAAAAGAGAAATCCAGTTTAGACATTTTGCCCTTGGAGTTAAATTGTGATTCCAGTGAGGTTTGGGGTTTTTTCTTGTCACTAACTTAAAAGAAAATGCAAAGATAGTGATGAAGAAATGCAACGGTGCCCATAAATAAACATCAGTTTCCCTTTCAAACCCTAAGAGTATTTTCAGGAGCACAGAACTATTCTCAGGTTTTACATTTCATTTCCCACAATGTATTTTCAAAGAATAATGTTCTGTCAACCACAATCGCAAAACAGATCTTCACCCCAGACAAACTGCTACAGCTCCACTGACAAGACAACTGTGTATGTGGGGCACCCAAGACAACTCAAATGGAAAATCACTGAATTTCCTTACATGCCTCCTACAACTTGACCCTCAGTTAGTTTCAGAGACGCCAAGATCGTATAATCCTTAATACCATATGCTGCCTTCTCTCATGTCTTCATAATTAAGTTACACTTTTTAAAATTGCAAAAGCTTTTTGATTTAGTTATGGCACTGTGCTTTCTTCTGAAATGGAAGTATTTCCTTTTTAGGATCTTTTGGTCTTTTCACCCCATTCAAGTGCCTACTGCAGCATCTGAGCAGGATGACTATTTTCTGAGGACCTCAACTAAAGACACTTACTGCTTATGTTTGGATGACTAGTTCATTAGCAGTCCTCTGTCCTTCACAGAAAGTTGTTTTTATGTTCTAATCATCTTTCCAGAGACCAGAAACATAAACCAGGTCATTATGAGTTAATTCAAATCAATGTCCAATGGCCGCCTTATTTTTAATTTCACAGTTGATAGCCTTAACATCTGCTTTTGGCAACAGTTCTACTGCAATACTCCTTTATCAGATATTTTGGGATTTTTTTAATCTTTTTGAAACCATGTCTAATCAAGAGGGCAGCAGTATGTACACATACCACCATTTCACAGGAATATACCTAGAAGTTGGAATTCTCTTAAGTTTAAACATTTCTGCTCTAAAGCTTTTCTATGATTTACACTGAATAAATGCAGGCCTGAAAAATTTCAATAAATATGTAGGTTTAAATTTCATTCAAATTATGCTTTCAGTTCTGTTTAGTTTCAGAGTTATACTAAAGGACTAAAACTATCGTGAAAAAAAACCCAAAAGAATGCGTTTAATGCTTACATAAATAGCAAGCATAGACCATAAAAGGATATTCAACCTCTTAAGTTTTGGTACTTACTAAAAAGAACTGGTCTTGTGGTTTTGGAATTAGTGCCTGAAGAAGGAATTAGCACAATTTGCCACTATGACATTTTATTCTCCTTGTGTTAAATTGGGCAGTAAAACTTCCCTTTCTAACAAGATTTTAGTGATTAATGACTGACATACTCCTCAAACAAGCATACAGTATTCTAGTCTATTTGGAAAGAATAAAATTTTTCTTTTAGTGGTGTTTCTCCTCTAGCATTCCCATGCTAAAAGGATAACTACTTCCCTCTTTCTTGATTTTGGTTTACTGAAGAGTGGTTCACTTAAAAATTTACATTTTTTTGGTGGAATACTTAGCTTTACCTCCAGATTTTGTTTTGGTTTATCTTTTTCTTCTTTGGTTTATCTTTTTCTTCCCTCTTAATCTTACTACAGTCTGGAGATCTGAAATTTTATCTCCCTGAGCAGTGCATCTCTGATGTTTCTACCTTGTGCTTTCTGGGTGCATCGTCAGAGTTCAGGAGCTTCGCATTCATAGACTGTCTCAGCAGTACATTATCCTGCCACCTTTCACAAGAAAGTGTACCCTATGGCTTTGTTATTTTCCACTGAAAGTGATCAAAATTCTCCTAAAGGTCCTTGATAGATAGACACATGAAGTGTTTGCCAAGTCGTATGTAAATCCTGAGTAAATTTACTCCTAAGTGTTTTAAGGCGGAGCTCTCAGAGCTGCTGTACACGTCACATTGGCACTCACGTTATGTTATGCTTGTCTTGAAGTTTATTAGGAGAGCTATTACAGGAGACATCCATGGGATTCACATCACTGCGTCTTTTCAGTTGAGGAAGCCACGCTACTCACACACATATTTTCCTGCAGCGTATTTTAGTATTCGCATGTTCTGATCACATCAGTGCTTTTCATCAGCCATAAAAGGGAAATCAAATTCCCCCAGTTTCAGAAGTCTGCTTAAAAGAATTTGCATGCTTCCTTTTAGAAATTTACACTTTCTTTTTATGTAATTTAGATCTTGTTTCAGTATCATAATCCTACGGTCACTCCTGTTCGTAGGTTTATGATAGGATTATTATTTTTGAGTTCCTCAAAAATCCACACAATAAACTACTTGGAAATTCTAAACAATTCACTGTGTTATGGTGATGTAGGGCTGTAGGTTGGACTTGATGATCTTAAGGTCCTTTCCAACCCTGATGTTTCTATGATTCTATGATTGATATTTACGTATCCTTGCATAAAATCAAAAGGAGGTCACAAAATAACACAGAGGTTATTATGAAATTCTTGACTCACCGATAAGTAAGTAGCTATTGTTTGAAGAAGATTCTGGGAAAACAGAAGATGAAACAAAGCTGGACAATTGCATCATCTATCTTGGATACCTACTTTAAATTACTCTGATGGTTCCAAACCAAGAGCACTGACTGTGGGTAAATCTGCTGCTCTCAGCTGGAGAATTTAAAATCCAGCATGGTGTTTGGAATCTTTAGTCAACTTCAGCTAATCTGAAGGAAAAGGATCGGTACAGTCCTCTGTACTGAAATCTGTTGGTTGTTTCAGATAACCTCCACTCATCTCATTCCTTTTTCTGTCCCTTATTCTACAGTATTCTTGCCCAAGTCAATTGAAACAAAGGAATAATTTGTTTTCATTAATTCTGTCCTTACACTTCTAGGGAAACCTTTAATTATTCAATGATAGTCTGTTACTTCTGTTTGCTTTCAGACTCATCCAATTAAAAATGGTGGTTTGGATCTGAGGTTCCTTGAGAATTTTATTTTCCCCAAACAGAAGAAACACGGCCTTTATTTAGATTCCGTTGTGTCTAGAAATCATCGTGGTATTTCAACAAGACAAATTCATGATTTAGTACATAATGGTACCCAAGCAGGCTGTTCCCACAAATTTAATTAGTGCTTACAAGTATAACACAAATCAGTGTGTTGGTGTATTATTGTGCTGCTGTGTGTATTTTTTCCTGTTTAGGCACAGAGTACATTGCTAAATATTTGACTGACACTCTTGTATGCTAAATTTACACTTAAGCTTTACATAATTATTTCACTATAAGCTCTACATTCTGTGCTTTTTCCAGTTTCATTTGTTTCTCATAGTCTAACAGTCCTTGCTTTCTCTAGATTGCTATACTGTAGTCACTGTCATGTGGAAACAATGGGGTTTTGGCCTTTGCTGATCTCAAAGGCTTCAAAAAGAAAAAGAGATTTGAAGTAAACGGTGCATCCCCAAGAGATTTGCTTACATTTAAGTGGTTCTGAAATAATTTACTATATGTAGAATCTTTATCTATGGCAAGATTTTGCATAATAAGACCTCCAAACTTTTCTTCATGCCTCTAGAAAACTCCTTGCTTCCTATGAAAAGCCTGTTCTTCAAGGATAAGTAATTTTCAGGAATCTTCTATGTTCAGTTTCTTCCAGGCTGAGGAACCAGATGGCTTAGATCTACTTATTTATAAAAGTCTCAATCCCTTGCTGCTTATTACTCATTAGGTTTAGTACTGCAAAACTAGTTGCATTAACAAGTACTGAAATGAGTAAGGCTTGAAACTGCTTTGCAGCTTCTGGAAGGATTCTTACTGCTGTGCTGCTAAAAAATTAATTGCATTTTCATTAATTATAAGACATATCCACGGCACAGCTCTTCTTTTAAACTACCATGACAATACAGTAAAATGCTGTTCAGGAAAAATAACAGCATAATACTGAATTTTTAAAATACTTATTGTGAGAGTACTGGGGCAGGGAATGTAAACTGGGATTCTGTGGACAGATTTGTCACATGGTAGCCGTATGGCCATATGCCACAGCTTTTAGTGCCAGCATTAACTGAATTCCTAAATGAGCAGTTGCTTTTCAACAATAGGAAAAAAACCCGCAAAACTACTTGCATAGGGAGTGTAAAACCAACCCCAATTGATGTCAGAACTGATCTCAGTCTGACTTATCTGTACTGATATCAAATCATATTTACTGAAAAAATTAACTTGCAAGTATTTTCTGTCATGAGTATTTGATATGTACAGATGCTTTCAAGCAGCAGTGCAGGATTTCAATACCAGAGTCTCCAGTTCTTTTTCTTTGTTTCTAACACTTGCTGCTCCACTGCTTTCTCTCAGCTGGCTAACAAAACAGCTTCTTGGCAATTCCCCAGGGCTCTGACCACCTTGTTTCCCTCACTTTATTGTGGACATATTCTGCAAGGCCAGAACTAACGACATACTCAGTCTCTAACTTAGCACGTCGCCAATACCGGATCCATTGAAAAGTATGAATTACATCTATGTATATTGTGGAAAGCACTGATAGGCTGGAATGCATCACAAGCTACATAGCAACTTTTACATCCCACTACAACACTAAAGTTCTGTAATATGTGTCCTCTGCAAACATCTGGTTGCAAAACAACAGAGCGAGTCACTACATGTTAAGTCTACCTGAGCAGATCAAGGTCCCTCAGAGCTTTTCTTGGCATGAAAGAAATTGAAATGCTTTTGTGGAGGCTTCACTCTTCCGTCCCAATGGGTTATACAAAAAATTTTGTTGACTCCAGTGAAGTTTTATCCAATTCTTGATAAAATCATAAGTTTCCTTTTATTTTTTTTCATAAAAGTGCATCTGTTCTACATACTATCCCTAAATACATTTGCCACTGTACATGTCAAATCTCACTTGCAGGTTTCTTAGGCCTCAAAGTAGGTAACTGCATTTAATTTTCCTCATGATATTAGAATATATCAGAAAACCTTCAACATTTTCAAGACATAAAGCAATACGGTACAACTAGCTTAAGAGAAATCTCCTCCCAAAATCAATGCTTACCTCCAAGAGGCCAGGAAAAGAATCAGCTACTATTTTAATTTTCTCCAAATCAAAAGGACTATGAGGCACAGCAATTCCTATGAAAAAAAAATATATTGATGTTTTACCTGTCTTTGATTTTTATTAAGAATGCTGTATAACGAAAAACTTAAAATACATATTACATGATGACTTACACATGTACTAAGTAAGACTGTCATAGAGGAAGAACAAAGAAAATGTTATCTGCTCCAAAGAACAAGACAGTGAAAAGGAAGCTTAGACCAGATGTTCAGCATACAACAGACACTAATAAACTGCTTGCAGATCCGTGCATTTTAGTTAACCAGAGAAATCTGGGATACTCAATACTGGAGATGGCATTCGTACAACTTTTGTAAGAGTCAACATGAGGAGGAATCTATCGAAAATTTAAATATTTCTTTAAAACAAGCTTTTCCAGAAGAGGGGAAAAAATGAGGGGAGTAAAAGAAAAGTCTGAGATGTCTTGAATAATTCAAAATCATAAAAATATAGGTCATACTTTACCGAATCTTACAATTTTTTTCAGCACTTTTTTTTCTGTAAGTTCAAGGATACTGAATTAAGGTTTAATTTGGATACCCAATAGAACACATGGATGTTACCAAGTGTCATGATTCCACTAAACTGGAATGTTAAATATCTTGGGAAAAGCCAGTCCAGCGACATTTCAGCTTTGACCCCCAGGCCGGAACAGAAACTAGAGAGAATTAGACTATTTAACCAAATATTTCAGAATTTTAAAGAAGCATTATTTTAGCGGGGAAAAAAAACCCCAAACAACAAAACAAAAAAAAAACCACAACAAACAAAAAAATCCCAAGAAACTGGTTTGCCATTCACACGAGGCAACATTTGCGAGTGTGTGTCCTTAACAAATGTTGGTCTTCCTTTTCCTTTGACATAAACAACAGCAACCATCAGAGTAAATTGATCTTTTTCCCCAGGTTTCTTTCCTGTTCCTGATACAAATTTGCCACTACCTAGAGTCTGTTCAAGGACATTTTCAGTTTTATGATCCCGGAGGTCTGTGACAGATGAACATAGGTAGCCCCAGGGCAGACACTTGGCTCTCACGGTGCCAAACAGGTGGGGTAAGCAGTATTTTTCAAACTGTGTCTCAAAACCACTTCAGGAGTAGAGAAGAATTCAAACAGCATTGCAAAAGATTAGAAACAAAATACAGAAGTAGAAAAAAAATGTAAATAAAAAGTGGAAAAAAATGAAAGCAGTAGCTCAGGGCAAAGGGTTGGAAAGCGAAGAATGTTGCAGGTTCTTGGTGGTGGATATCTTTCTGAGATGGCAGTTGCTGATGGTTTTTACCTGCTGGTGATTTTCTCAGTTGTTTTTTTTTTACTAGACCAGAGAACTAAGTATGTATTGTGGTAGCCTGAAATTACACCTGGATCTGATTCCTCTGTTCTAAAGAAAGTGGTGTCCTGGCTCTAAATATTGCAGGAAGACAAGTAAATTAAGAATCAGACTTCTGGAAATTGTGGAAAATCCCATTGTAAAGCGAACAAAAAGTGTGGCCAGTAGGGCACTGTCAAAGACAGTCCCTGTTTTGATTTTGTGGACATAGAAGAGGTTCAGTCTTCTCCTCTCCCTTGACCTTCACTGCCCCTTTTCCTGTCAGTGTTTCCACAGTCACAGGACTCATCTGCTCAGCTTTGTCAGGGCTCTGTCAACTAAGAAGAAATGCTCACCTTTGAACAAACCAGGACGAGCATTTTTGTCCAAGTTGGGCAATGTCATCCCGAACAGTCTGGGCATCGGTTTGGTTAGCAAACCACATGAACTAGTAGCAGAAGGAATAAATAAGAAAAAACGAAAACAGAAAATCAGGCCTATGAAAGAATTGATCCTGGAGGAAGATGGGGAGAAATAGAATTTAAGAATTTGGGAGTGGAAGTTTTTTACACATTTCCAATAATTTATTTTCTTTTCAGAATTCGTAACTCACATGAGCTTTGAGGAAATGATCGAAAGAGGCAATGCTTGGAAACCAAAACTGAAAAAAGATCTCTATTAACTTGAAACTGCTGTGTATAAGACCACTTTAACCTGAACGCACTTAGAGAAGTTTATTTCCTGTAGGAAAATAAGCTGCAATTCATAATTGTTTCCAAATGCATTAAGCAGACATCACATTTCCCAAAGAGAATATTTTTTTTTACAGAAATCAAATAACTGTAGAGGGAAATCAATCAGCTTTCAAATTTCTGCATCTTAGAATAGAGCTACCAGCTACGTGATGCAGTCATCATCACCCCATATAAGAAGAAAGGAGAAAAATCAGACTGCTCAAATTACCGAGGTATTACTTTGCTCTCTATTGCTCGTAAAATCCTTGCAAGAATACTTTTGAACAGACTAGTACCAGCTCTCTCAGAAGAACTTCTACCTGAAAGCCAACGTGGTCTCAGAGCCAACAGGAGTACCACAGACATGGTGTTTGTTCTCAGACAACTGCAAGAGAAGTGCAGGGAGCAGAACAAAGGGCTCTATGTAACTTTCATTGACCTCAGCAAAACTTTTGACACTGTGAGCAGAAAAGGCCTGTGGCAGATCTTGGAACGATCAGGATGTCCTCCCAAGTTCCTCAAAATGATTATCCCGTCACACGAGGATCAGCGCGGCCAAGTCAGACACGGCGATGCACTCTCTGAGCCCTTCTCAAGAGCCAACGGTGTGAAACAAGGCTGCGTTCTCGCACCAACTCTATTCACAATCTTTTTCAGCATGAGGCTCCAGAGGGCCATGGCAGACCTCGATGAAGGTAACAGCATTTACACCCGTTATCGTACCGATGGTGACCTGTTCAACCTAAGGCGACTGAAGGCCCACACTAAGACCCTGAATCACCTTGGCCACGAGCTGCTTTTTGCTGACGATACCGCCCTTGTTGCTCACTCAGAAGCAGCTCTGCAGCACTTAACATCCTGCTTTGCAGAGGCTGCTGAGCTTTTTGGGCTGGAAGTCAGCCTGAAGAAGACAGAAGTTCTTTACCAACCTGCACCTCAGGCAGTCTCCCATCATCCCCACATCACCATAGGCAAATCAGAGCTTAAGTCAGTCCAGCAGCTCACCTGTCTAGGAAGTATCATCTCCTCGGATGGTGAGATTGACAAAGAGATAGACAACAGGTCAGCAAAGGCACACAGAGCTTTTGGAAGACTCCATAAAAGAGTCTGGTGCAATAAACACCTGATGAAAAGCACAAAGATCAGTGTCTACAGAGCCATTGTACTGTCTGCTCTTCTATATGGGTCTGAATCATGGGTCATCTACCGCCATCACCTGCGACTCCTCGAACGCCTCCCTCAGCGCTGCCTCCGTGCAATCCTAAACATCCACTGGACGGACTACGTGACTAATGTCACTGTCCTTGAACAGGCAGGGGTCACCAGCACTGAGGCCGTGCTGCTGAGGACGCAACTGTGCTGGGCAGGGCACGTCTCCAGGATGGAGGATCACCCCTCCCTAAGGTTGTGCTCTGTGGTGAACTCGCCACCGGCTGCCGCAACAGAGGAGCCCCAAAGAGGAGATACAAGGACTCTCTGAAACAACACCTCGGTCTTGGCCATACTGACTGCCAGCAGTGGTCCACTCTGGCCTCCAGTCGGGAGACGTGGAGACACACCATCCATACCGCTGCTGCCTCCTTTGAGAACGCACGAAGAATTAGTCTCGAGGAGAAGAGACAACGCAGAAAGAATCGTGCCTCGCCAATACCGCCTAAGGAGACTTTCCGCTGTGCCTTTTGCAACCGGACTTGTCCATCCCGCATCGGCCTTTTTAGCCATCAGCGCGCTTGTAGCAAGTGTGGGTAGAGCCCTTCCCATATCTTCGTTCGCGAAGCCTGGCCATGATGATGACCAGCTACTGAAATAGTTTTTCTACTGAGTGATGAGGAAAACATCTGTATATAGAGCAAGTATGAAGAATACTCCCCATTCTACCTGGTTTATAGAAATAATGTTTACAAAACTAACACTAGTACAAGATAAACAACAATGTAAAGAATATTTTTAAGGACCTGGTTTTCACTTTGATTTTGAACTCAGTTATACCTAGCAGCACTTAAGTCTCAGATACATATTTGGTTTTAATTACTTTGGTAAAGCTCCAAATATTACAGAGCTGGATAAGAAATTGCAAATGGTTGCCAAGTCCCAGTGATTTCATCAGGAAGGAAGTTCAGTCTCTGAATCAAGTGTAAGACTGTAAACACAGTATCTTGATTTTAATGAAGAGAAATAATTAAGTTCCCACTTATCTTGTGTTTAAGCTTACACACTTTCTCTAAACTATACTTCATGGTTCAACATGGAAATTTTTTGGCCTAATGTCACTTTTTTCAGAGTTTAAATTAAATCGTTTTAGCCTTTCTGGAATAGCTAAAAATTACAAATAAATAGTTAAAAAGATGGTTCTTTCATTTTTATCTATCAATAACAAATCTTAAGGTAATTGAATCCCAAATTTTGGCTAGTGTTGATGGCAATTACTCAGCATATCAAAAAAAGCAAAAAAAAGTGGGAACAAAAAAAGCTGGAGGTCTAAGTTTGTCATTCATACCAAAACACCAATGAAATTTCTACCTAATTCTACCAAATTCAATGTGTCACTCTAGAAGCAAACACTCTATCCAGTTTCCCTAACACTGCATTCAGTGGCTAAACAGAAGCTCAGAGTGAAAGAAATTAAAAAACTAAAGTTCATTTGTTTTGCAAAATGCAAACTTTGGTTTTTATAATACCAATGGCTTCAGATACCTTGTGCTTTTTGCAGGCCCTCTGACCCTGGAGTGCCACCCCACAGCTTGTCACAGACAGGCCCGATCTGGTTATCCGCCTCCCCCTTCACAACTAGTTAAAGCCCTCTTGATCAGCCCTGAAATCTCCTGGGCAAAGACCCTCTTCCCTCTCTGGGAAAGGTGACTCCCACTTGGGGCTGGCAAGCCTGATGCTGTGCAGGCCATCCCAGTGTCAAAGAACCTGAAGTTGTGGTGGTGACACCAGCCACGGAGCCACGTAGTAACAGCCTGGATTCGCCTGAATCTCCCGATGTCACTGACCATGACTGGAAGGAGAGATGAAAGTATAAGCCGTGCCCCAGATTCCCTCACTGACCGTCCCAGGGCCCTGAAGTCCCCCTTAATGGCTCTCGGACTAGAAGTTGTAGTTTTGTCTCCACCTACATAGAAGAGCACTAACGGGTAACAGTCACAGAATCACAGAATGTTAGGGATTGGAAGGGAGCTCAAAAGATCATCTAGTCCAATCCCCACGACAGACTAGGAAGTTCCAAAGCGACGTCCCCAACCCGTGCCCCAGGGAAACAGCACGCTGCCCTTTGCTGAGGGTCTGCCCTGCCTATTGGGCCCTCAGTTCCCCTCAGAAGGAAGCCACCTAGTATTTTTTTTTTTTTTCCTTATGTATGTGGCTGTGATACGCGCAGTGAGCTTCGCTGGCCAGCGAGACACCTCTGGCACAGAGTGCCCATCGTCCACACCCTCACCGGCTGGCCTTGCTCAGCCAGAGCCTCGTACCTGTTGTGCAGAGGCACCTGGGGGGCGAGGTGGGCAAGGAGGGAGGTCGCCTGCTGCCCCGAGCGTGAACTTGCCTCCAGTCATTCCTCTCACTTTTATTTTTTGGGCTTTTGCCTTTGGCCTGACAGGGGAGGGATACTGGGACTCCCTGATCCAGGGTACTTAAAATCTCTTGACCCTGAAATACATAAAACAGTTGAAGGATTGCTGCAAAAATAGTATCAAAGTATTACAAAGAAAGCTCTGTATACTGTTTCTTTTACTCCTAGACAAATCATTCTGGTTATTTGGGGCAGTGTTTGGAGACCACCCACCTGCAAGCTGACCAGTTTCTCCACCAATTCATCAAGTGAAAACATAGACTATAGACCAGTGTACCGGAGGCTCAAAGTATCATCACACTGCGATCTGAACATGATAACTGTGACGAAGGAAAGCTTTAGCATACATTGTCTGGAAAGGAAAGGTATTCAGCCCCAGAGAGCTGCCTGCAGACCCCTCCACAGTGCAGAAAATGGTCAGGAACTCTACAGCAACATTTCCATGGGGTGAAGCACTTTCCTCAAGAGCTTGAAAGCCTCTCTATGACAATGCTGTCCCCTCACTGACATTTATTTAGATCACTTGCAATATCATGTCTTTTCTTAAAAATAATTTATTATGCAACTAAGGCTCTGCCAAGTGCCTTCAGGCTATCTTCAGCCTATTTTTAAAGCAATTTATAAAATGATATGTATGGGAGAAACGTTCCTAAGATATAAATGCATGAAAAAAGCCAATGGTATCTTCTTTATCCCAGCTCAGCACCAAGGCAGAATGCTCAGACCTTTGTGCTTATTGCACTCTACATAGGCCAAGTGGTGCTGGTTTGAACACCAGTAGCAGGTTTAGGAGCCAGGTGTCCTCTGCTGTGGAACAGTGCTTTAACCCTGAGTGTATTGTTCATCCTCGAACACCATCTTCTTCAAAAGCAGAGCCTTCTTTGGAAGGGAGGATATCAGCCTTCAAGGAAGGCAATCTTGCAGGAGGTAGAGGCTATTTTCTTGACACTCGAGACGAGGAAATATCTCAGAGGGGCACTGACTTTCAAACCCCTGTGTATCTTTGCACAGATAGCCCCAAGGAGCCTCCTCTGGTCAGGTAACTGGTACCTTTGGACACCATCCTGAGCTGCCACGCTCTCCACCAAGAAATACACAAGAAAGCAACTGAGCATACTATGTAAAATAGGCTTTTTACTCATCCCATTTCAGTAAGGCCATTTTTGTACACTGAAAAATTATCATAATGTAATTTAGATGCATTAGCTTCTGGCTGTATCTTCAATGCCTCTGAAAGGGAACAGTCAGTGTGCTATCTATGAAGGCATTATCAACTCAGATTAAAGAAGGAACTTGGCAGGTACAGCTCATCCATGGGATGAATTTTTATTTTGAAGCTAAGAGCAACAGTGACAATTCTCATTTGCCCAAAGGTGATCAAGTCAGATGACATCATGTCATATAGCATTAAATAGCAATCAAACATTATCTGATGCCATTTTGCTACACTTGCATAGCAGCAACTGAAATTATAGAAATGGAGTCATTGCATAAATGGAAATTTACTGAAGATATTTGAGAGTGAGCAGGTGTCCTTAAGTGTAATTAGCACTTGACAGCCCTTTTGTTCCTATAGACTAATATGCCTGGAATTATCAATGTGTAATGGCATACAGCTGCTGAATAGATGTCCCTACATCTGCCAGGCTTATCAACCCAAAATCATTCTCAGTTTTGTGAACCCGCTTGAGAATTAAGAAAATACAAATCCAAACAAGAGAATTGCACTTCACATAATTCTTAGCACTGTTCTTCTCTTCTAACATGCTAGCTGACAAGTTAGAATGAGGTTTTCTGATGGTTTCTGCTTTTCACATTTCAGATATGAATAGGAACACATTTCACATTCCATCCTCACTAATATCTAACACCCTTTTTAACTTATTTTGAAACTGAGCAACCAAAGCATTGTGTAGCAGATGTAGTTGAGCAATCATTGTCTCTGATAGGCCTAATACATATTACCAAGTGAGGAGTCAAATCTCAACACCAATCCACCTTTTAAAGCTGCAGATAATGTGTTTCCATTTGAATCTCTGCGTTAAGATCCCTTTGTCCTGGTTTGAGCTAAACAGAACCAATTCTCTTCGGTGACATTTACTTCTCAGCTCAATGTCTTCTGAGAGGCTGCACCTTCCGAAGCCAGCTCAAACCAAGACACCCTTTAAAATCAATCATCCAATATGAAATGGTATCTAAACTTTTCACTCACTGTTATCCCTTCTCCCCAGAAAAAAAAACACCAATACAGACCAAAGAAGAACTGATCTGTAAGCTGTCTCTCATCAACATTCATCTGTTTTTCAACAGAAATGCAAAAGTGTGTATAAATTCTGCTACAAGAGGAGATCTGTCTGGGAAGAGAGAGAGTTCTGCTCTACCACAGGATGAAATAGCAATGGGATTAATATTAGAAATAAAGGGCCACGTTTTCCAGGAAATGTTACAAAGGAAAAACAAGATTAAAAAGTTTACAAAAATGAGTTAATCAGAGTTACCAAAATGACTATGAAAATGAAAACTGCCCCAAACACCTTGCAAATATGTTCATTAGACTTAATACTGCTCGTGTCAAAAACAGAAGTATTTTGTTTCAGTATCTTAATTTAAAAATATTTCGTTGTTACATTCAGTTCTATTTAACACAGCAGTAAACAAGATACTGAAGAGTTGGCTCTTTCCTCTGTGCTGTGACCAAAGTTTTGATTAGAGCACATTTCCACTAAGCTGCTGGGGAATTCAGAGCAAACTCTCCAGATGTCACAGCAGCACGTGGTGCCAAGCTAAACCTGTTGAGCCTGAGATATAGAAAGCAGATTTCAAATCCACTAGGTTCTCTGCAGAAAAATATTTACAGCGTGTCTGGTTAGCCTATCCAGACTGAAGATTTTATCCTGCTTGAAAAACTTCTGTTTTCTGATGTTGCAGCTCCTTGGGAGAAGATACCCTATTCATAGCTCTGGTTATTAAACCTTGAGTACCACAAAAGAAAACAATACCTCCCGCCAAGGAGAAGGCAAATCATGTACTACTTTCAAGTAGTGTGCTAGCAACTCAGTAAGCCATTAAATAACCTTCTTCCTGGGCTAGAATTCCTTAGGGTCCCATTTAAAAGAAATTAGGAGATTTTTATATGCAGAAAACTCTAAAGTGCATGCTAAAATAATATGTCAAAAATTATATGAATTTAGAAGCAGTTGGTTGACTAAAACAGCTTTACCAACAATGCATTTATAAATGTAGTGGTTATTAGAAAATACTAGAGCTATTACAAAAGTATATGAATGTAGCAATAATTCATAGCAATTACACAGCGCTTTACATCTTTACTATGCCATGCAGAAGCATGGTACGCAAATATCTTTCATGATTAGACTTTTATTGTTTAGCTAAATGCTTTTCCTCCCACTGCTTGTGGCAAACCTCACCATTGGCTATTCCCTCAGACTCCACCACCTTTTTTCAGCTGTTCCTCACATTAAGGCACTCATTTAACCCTCAGTGCCACCTTCTTGCTTGTTGCCTCACCCTGCAAATTCAGCACACCCACTGTGATGGAATCTCCCCCTGAAATTCTCAGGATTATAAAAAGGTTTCCTGGGAATTCTCTGCCTTTGTATCAGAAAATACTGATTCACGGAATCACTGAACTTTCAGAGCGCATAAGGAAAATGAGAAAGACTTTTTCAGGTCAGGATAGAATCTTTTGGTCAGACATCATACACAACCAAACAGGCCCACAAGGAAGAGACATTTCCTGAAGCTTACAATAGACAGTTTCAAGTCAAATAGAAGCATGGAGGGCAAGTTTTTAATTTTTAATTTAAACCATTTATTTTGAGACAATTATTCTAGATGAATCTCAGCCAACAACTTTAAAAGGCTTATTTTTTTTTGTAAAGCAAAATAGGGAACTTCTCAAACATTATGAACTAATTTCAGGTTGCAAACTATTAAACTTTCTTTGGAGAAAAAAAACAACCAAACCTATTCTATTAATGCCTAGACTAAGTTCCTTTTGTCTTGAAAATTTCTTTCAGACTTTGTGCTCAGGACATGCAAAGAGCAGCTTTTTAACTTCAAGTCTTCTGAAGTATTCCTTTAACAATAAAAGATGAAAAAAGGATGAGAAGGTATCTTAAGAAAAATTACATTGTTTAGCCTTTATTTACAATGGATGTTCTCTTGGACAGACTACAGGTTTCATTCACTCAAGTAATACTTGTTTCGTAAACATACTTCTTGGATACTCATTTTCCAAATTGCTTTTGCAGAGCAGTAAGAGAATCACAGTTCCATACACACAATCATTTTGTGGAAAAGATAAGTCTTGCCTTGTCCCCGTTCTTAATGTCTTAAACACAACAACACTCATTTTGAAACTATTCTCTTTGAAAAATCATTTTGGAAAACTAACAGGGATCAGAGAACCCTTGGATTTACACTACACGTGAGGCACTTGGATTACACCACAGATGGGATTGCTACATGTCAGCAAAGCAAAGAGAGTAAAAACCTGGAGGAAAGATCACTGAAGTTCTAAACCAGACTCAAGACAGAATAGGGTCAGTGCATAGACCTCTGACAAACTGAATTTGGCTAAGAAAGTAGGAAGTGTCCTCAGGCATCAGCGTAAACAACCAACCAAATAAGCAGTTCTCTTTAGTACTCTTCTGTTTTTTTCCAATGCAAATTACATTCTTGGCACCCAAAAGAATGTGAGTTTGTCAATCAGCTGATTTGGTATGAAACGACTAAAATACCTACATCAGAACTTCTTTGTGTACAGCCTACACATGCCTATCCACATCTGAAATGTAAAAAACCCTTCACAGCCTGAAACATTAAGATATACATAATTACATATTACCTCTTTCTTTTTTTCTTTTCCTTCTTCCTTTTTTCTTTTTTTTTCTTCTTTGTAGAATACTCTTGGAGGTACTGAAATATAGACAAGAATTAGCTTGAATAAGATACAAGTTTAATCACAATTCCATATTCATTCTACAAGATGCTACTGCAAGATTCCTGTTAAGTATAATGGGATGATATCAAAGGACATGAAAAATAGGATCACATGCAGCTGAGAGCGGTCTCACAATCACAGGCCCTGGTTGTCGTGGGGGATTTTAACTTCCCTGATGTTTGCTGGAAGGACAACTCAGCCCGCCAGCCACAGTCCAGGAGGTTCCTCCAGTGCATCGATGATAATTTTCTGATGCAAATGGTGGAGGAGCCGACTAGGAGAGGAGCACTGCTGGACCTCATCCTCGCTAACAAGGAGGATCTGGTTGAAGCAGTAAAGGTTGAGGGCTGCCTTGGCTGCAGTGACCATGAAATGGTGGAGTTCAGGATCTTGTGTAGCAGAAACAAAATAGCAAGCAGAATTGCAACCCTGGACTTTGCCAAGGCAAACTTTGGATTTTTCAAACAATTACTAGAGAAAATCCCATGGGCAAGGCTGTTTGAAGGTAAAGGGGCCCAAGATAGTTGGTTAGCATTCAGGGACTGCTTCTACCGTGCTCAAGATCAGAGCATCCCGACACGTAGGAAGTCAAGGAAGGGAGCCAGCAGACCTGCGTGGCTGAACAGGGATCTGCTGGGTAAGCTCAAGGGCAAGAGGAGATTTTACAGATCTTGGAAGGCGGGGCTGGCCACTTGGGAAGAATATAAGGCTGTTGTGCGAGGATGTAGGGAGGCAACTAGGAAAGCAAAGGCCTCCCTAGAATTAAACCTGGCGAGAGGGGTCAAGGACAACAGGAAGAGCTTTTTCAAATACGTGGCAGATAAAACTAACACCAGAGGCAGTGTAGGCCCACTGATGAATGAGGTGGGTGCCTTGGTGACAGAAGATACAGAGAAGGCAGAGTTACTGAATGCCTTCTTTGTCTCTGTCTACTCTGCCAGAGGCTGTCCTGAGGAGCCCCGTTCCCCTGAGGCCCCAGAGGAAGTCAGGGCAGTGGAGGAGTTTGCTTTAGTCGATGAGGACTGGGTTAGGGACCAATTAAGCAATCTGGACATCCATAAATCCATGGGTCCAGACAGGATGCATCCACGGGTGCTGAGGGAGCTGGCTGATGTCATTGCTAGACCACTCTCCATCATCTTTGCCAAGTCTTGGGAGACGGAAGAGGTGCCTGAGGACTGGAGGGAAGCAAATGTCACTCCAGTCTTCAAAAAGGGCAAGAAGGAGGACCCGGGAAACTATAGACCGGTCAGCCTCACCTCCATCCCTGGGAAAGTTCTGGAATGACTTATCCTTGGTGCCATCTCAAGGCATATCAGGGATAAGAGGGTCATTAGAGACAGTCGACATGGCTTCACCAAGGGGAAGTCGTGCTTGACTAAATTCATAGCCTTTTATGAGGATATAACAAGGTGGATAGGTGATGGCAGAGCGGTGGATGTGGTCTACCTTGACTTCAGTAAAGCATTTGACACAGTCTCCCACAGCATCCTTGCTGCTAAACTGAGGAAGTGTGGTCTAGACTCTCGGGTAGTGAGGTGGACTGTGAACTGTCTAAGGGGAAGAAGCCAAAGAGTTGTGGTCAATGGGGCGGAGTCTGGTTGGAGGCCTGTATCCGGTGGAGTCCCTCAAGGGTCGGTACTGGGACCAGTATTATTCAATATATTCATCGATGATTTGGATGAGGGACTAGAGAGTACTATCAGCAAGTTTGCTGATGACACCAAGCTGGGAGGAGTGGCTGACACGCCAGAAGGCTGTGCTGCCATTCAGTGAGACCTGGACAGGCTGGAGAGTTGGGCGGGGAAAAATATAATGAAATATAACAAGGGTAAATGTAGAGTCTTGCACCTAGGTAGGAACAACCCTAGGTTCCGGTATAAGTTGGGGAATGACTTATTAGAGAGCAGTGTAGGGGAAAGGGACCTGGGAGTCTTGGCGGGCAGCAGGATGACCATGAGCCAGCACTGTGCCCTTGTGGCCAGGAAGGCCAATGGCATCCTGGGGTGTATTAGAAGGGGGGTGGTTAGTAGGTCGAGAGAGGTTCTCCTTCCCCTCTACTCTGCCCTGGTGAGACCCCATCTGGAATATTGTGTCCAGTTCTGGGCCCCTCAGTTCAAGAAAGACAGGGAACTGCTGGAGAGAGTCCAGCACAGGGCAACTAGGATGATTAAAGGAGTGGAGCATCTCCCTTATGAGGAAAGACTGAGGGAGCTGGGGCTCTTTAGTTTGGAGAAGAGGAAACTGAGGAGTGACCTCATTAATGTTTACAAATATATAAAGGGTGAGTGTCACGAGGATGGAGCCAGGCTCTGCTCGGTGACAACCACTGATAGGACAAGGGGTAATGGGCTGAAACTGGAACATAAGAGGTTCCGCTTAAACTCGAGAAGAAACTTCTTCTCAGTGAGGGTGACGGAACACTGGAACAGGCTGCCCAGGAAGGTTGTGGAGTCTCCTTGTCTGGAGATATTCAAGACCTGCCTGGACACGTTCCTATGTAGTATTATCGAGGCGTTCCTGCTCTGGCAGGGGATTGGACTTGATGATCTTTCGAGGTCCCTTCCAATCCCTAACATTCTGTGATTCTGTGATATCCCATCTTTGTAATTTTGGATTCCCCACATGTAAATCTAGATCGCACTCTCACAAGGAGCTCTATCTAGACAATCCTTTTTGAATTTGTCAGAAGGGTAGGAGTGAAGTAGTGGGACTGAAGACTTCTCAACTATCCAGAACTCCCACAAAACCTTTCCTTGGATTTCCCTGTGGACACCTTAGTTCTCTCACCTTTTTCCCGTTACATTTGATTGATTGATTTGCCTTTTATGACACAAATGCTACAAATCTTCCTGACATACACTGAGAAAAATAGAACGGAATTTAAAAAAAAAAAATCTTTGCACAGCTACACTGCCACAGTTTTTTTTTTTTAATTGTGGTAGATGTTGTTCCCTTAAGTAAGACATTATGGGCAATATCCCTTGCTTTTCCCAACTCTGACCCAAACCCAAACATTTGTGTTACGTCACTGATTTGTCAGTTCCGATATGAAGGAAGAAGAACCAATTCCCTGGCAGTCAGTAAAGGCTAATATAATCAAAACCATCATCCTTTTATCTTATGCAAAATGCACTACAGAAGCCTTGTGCCTTTACTACAAAGTGCTCAAGTCCATAATTATTGGACAGCAATTTCCCATCCTACTTCTGGGTATAGGGCATCTACTTATTGCAATTTAAGTGAACTTGCTGTGCCTGTCTGCTGTAACATCTCTTCCATTTAAATTATGCTTTAGCTTAATTTGAAAAACTCCATTGATTTTAGGTGCTAGGATAAAGAGGGCTTATTCATCCAAGGGAGACCAAGGCTGCGAGAGCAATGATAAAAGAGACTGGGAAGGGTTAAATGCAAGCAACAAAGTGAAGTGGGTAGAAAAAGACTGGAAAATGAAGTGCGACAGAAAACCAGACAAGGACTAGAGGAGTGAAAAAGAGATGCAGTAGTCTTTTCATCACCAGCTAGCCTGTGAGAAAGCAACTCTGTGCTTCTACAGAATAGTTTTTCCCAAGGAATTCTCAGTTTCTTAACAGAGACCTGCCCAACACTTTTCTGAGACACTCCATGTAGTTTTTTCTTCCAGGTGGCAGCTGCCCAAGGTGCTTCATATTTTAACAATTCCAAGGCTCCCAAATAAGATCAGACACTGGAAGAAAGTTGAAGGAAGAAATCAGTATAGGATCATAAAAGTACAAAACCCACACCTCTAAGGTGATGTGGCATGCTTTGCCGAGCACCAAAATATGCTTTCACTGCTCACAGAAGACGTCTGTAACCAGGGTCTACTTGCTTCAGTTTTAGGCATACTAGACCATATATACTGACCTTTGGAGTTTGCTAAGATAGATACTGTTGCTGACAACCTGAATAAAAATCTACATAATTAAATGACAAATGTCATGGTAACATGCAAGCTTGAGTCGATATGGCTCAGGCTGGATTTCTCTGATTTCAGAATGCATGCCATAAGCTACATAATTCATTTACATCCACACTATTCACCATCAGAGACATCAAATTTCATTAATCCTTGTTAAGTAAAAGAAGCCTCCTTGTCGATTCCTTTTTGGTGTTGAAAAGCGAGTACAATAAAAGTGTTATTAAGCCCTTGAGCATTCATGCACCTCTGCAATAGGCCTCAGTAGGAATTTACGTACTCCAAACGTCAGAAACTCCTGTGGCAGCTTGGTCTAAGGAAAGAAAAGGTCCTATTTTTTCTGTTACAATTTTAACATGCTTATCTTGTTAATACTGTCTTGATAATTGATAACCTACCTAACGTTCCTAATTTGCACAATAGCGTTCTCTTAAACTCAGGCACACGCCTAACACACATTTTTTCTGACAAAGTCTGTGGTGAGTGATTGGGCTGATATTGGCCCCAACCCAGAGCTTTTCCTTGATCCTCCTGACTCCTGCTCCTTTTACATTTAACCTGGTAGAAGGGCTAGTACTGCATCGCAGCCATCAGCAGCAACTAAATGCTGCAAGACAGACAAAGGTGACCTCTCAAACTGCCTGTGTCCAGGCGGTGACTCCCAGTGCAAAGTTAAACAAGTTTGCTTAAAGTGCTGTTCCACTACTGTAAGAGACTGTGCTAAAATGTTTGCCTCAACCTTGCTGAAATTCCCTGCGAAGTAACTTCAAGGCTGCTGTTTGCAAGCTTGGACCACTGATAAGTCCTAAACAACAGCTTCAGAGCCCAGCCCTGATAAGCCAGAGGGCTTGATTTGACTACTGGTAAATCCTAAACAACAACTTCAGGGCCCAGCCCAGATAAGCTACAGGGCTTGAAGTCCTAACAAAACAACTTCTGGGCCTGGCTCAACAGCTGATACAGTGGCTGTTTTGTAAGCCCAAGGGTGTGTAAGCTCAAGGATGCAACCGTGGATAAGGCAGCTGTCTTGCAAGAACATAAGCCCAATGGTGTGCAAGCCCAAAGGTGTTCAAAGTGTCAGGTCATCCTATGTCTGCAAAAAATGGGCCCTCGGGACACCTCTGCATCCTCCACTGACAGAGGTGATGCTGGGGGGGGTGAAGATCGCTCCTGACAGCCCTCATACGCATGCACCAAACAGGCGGAGAAACAGGCAAAGCGGCTCTTGGAACACTATAAAATGCCACCGTGAACAGCTGTTCTTCGGAGATCCCACCGACCGAATCGAAACAGGTGGACCTGCGAGACGTCGCTGGATCTGTGGTGGCAGCTGTACTTCTTGCTATTCTGAATGTTTTACTGCTTTGCTTTTCCTTTTCCTTATCTTTCCTATCGCTCTCCAGTGGTTTTTAGTCAATAAAGGGTTTTGTTTTTGTGACATCTGACACCGCTTGTGTCTTAATTTCACCTTTGCGATCAAAACGAATCACCTTGACTCTAAGCTCTATCCGGTATAAGTGGGTCAAGAAAACCACGTGGCAGAGTGAAGGAAGAGCTTAGGTGAAACAACCCGTTAACTCTGGGCTGGAACAGAAATGCACTGACATAACAAAACAACGAGTAGGCTTAGTGTCTCAGTGGAGATATTAAAGAGGACTGTGTGGGCACTGTGCCAGCACTCCGACACAAAGCCACAAACAAATGCTCTGTAAGCCAAGTCACTTGACTTTGCACTGAGCAAGAGAGAGACACTCAAAGGATCAGTAATATTTAATAATGTGAGCAATGGCTTTCAGAAACAAATATTTAGTGGTTTACTTATCCTGAATTTCCAATTATTTTTATGTTATCCCACCATCCTCTCTGACCTAAAAGGTTTTGTCAAATGCATAATATTCCATACCATAAACAATGTAGAAAAGTGAGTGACGCTGGCTGATACTCGGATGTGAATTTAATGAAATGTGAAGGTATTGCTAGAATCACACAGCCCTGTCAACAAGATTGCTTTGCTGAAAGAGAGGTGAAAAGCATAAGTTTTCTGACAGAGGATTCCGTGTAGCCAGCAGAAACCTAGATAGTAGTGCTTACTCAGCTCAAATGAACATTTAAGAGACCTGTCAGTTTGACACACAAAACTCTTGCGTATTAATACATCAGAAAAAAAAAGAGGAAGAAGAAAATGAAAAAGTGCCAGTAGACTTCACTGCAAAATTATATGGTTATCTACTGCCCTTTCAACTAGTTTGTTTTCCTTAACAAATTCGTATATGATGAAAGCTGTCTTAAAAAGCATATCCATTGGAACAGCGTGGGAAGACTAGCACACACGATGACACGAAGGCAGCACGGAAATTGCCATGTGTAAGAGACAGCAGAGGTTTGTAGCTGTACAAGCTTAGATTGCTTAGAGGCTGAGCTGAGAAACACATGGTCAATGAACGTACTTTGACAAAAAAAAAAAAGAAAAAGAAAAGCATTGCTTCTACCACATTTGGGACCATTATTAAAAAACACAACGAATGCACATTTAGGCACCCATCTGAAAAGATTTTCAAGAAATAAATGTGGGATTTAAAATAAGGTTCTTTTTTTTTAAGCCTATTTCTAGCAGGAAACATAGTGTGAGTCTGCTGAATTGAGAAAAAGCTGAGGTTTTAGATTTCACGCTCCTGAATTTTCATACATGGTCCAACACCAACTGCATTATTCTGTTTCGGGTTGGGTTTTTTTGCTGCCTGTTCCTTAGGGTAGTAGCAATCCTTCCAGATAAAATGACAGAGAGGTTGCCAAGTTCTTGTCATTCAGAAGAGGTTTTGACTTGTGACATGAGTGACACTGACAAAGTGACAGGATAAAGTACTAACAGTAGTTCTAGAAGTGTTTGCAAGACACACTGCTCATTTTTCTGAAAACAGTCCTACCTGTTCCCAGAACTCTGAGTTTGCGTTTATTCTCCTTTAGGCTGACAAATAAATCTTAACCTTTTCTCTTTGGCTTTTTTTTTCTTTTCAACCCTTCTGCTGTGAAGGAATTTAAGAATTAGTGGGGTGGGTTTTTTAAAAAAGAATATAGACAGGGGAGCATGGAAAGGTATTTCTTAAGCTCTAGTTGACATTAGTTCAAATTGCTACTAGTGATTGAAGTTTGTATTTGGAAGCCCGGATCCAAGTTGGAGAAGCTGAGCTGTTGCCAGGAATCATTATCTGCAACATGTGAAAATGTCTGACCAGCTTCTGCAGCTGCGCTGACCACAGTTCACCTTGCTCATTATTTAAGCCCTAGAACATTCAGGAGTGTCTCAGAGCATTTTTCATAATGTCTATAAAAGGAGATTGGAAAAAGTAACTACTGTTAACTATTACAACACAAACGACTATGTAGAATAAAGTCATCTGGTACCTGCATGCTCGGTTAATAGTTCAAAATTCATTGGTAAAGTCTTTAGTTCGTTTTTTATAGATTATAAGCCTACAAGATACACAGACGCATGTATACACACAAAAATAGAAAAGCGGGAGTTAACTAACTTTTGGCAGCCTCTTAAAAATAATGAAAAATCAACACAAATAACTCAAAAGCTATGCATAAATTATATTCTGTAATACTATTGTTTTCTTGCAGTCATACACATGGCAACTTTAGCCTATTTTGAATTTTGCTTGGCGTGTTTTTGTTGTATTTAAGACGGGAAACTTGGAAAAAAAACCCAGATAGTTGGTGATTACTGCCCAGATAGTAGAGGAGAGATGAGGAGCTTTTTGTTGTTTTTTTTTTCCCTTTTACAATTTCAAGCTTTCAGACAGCATGTGAATCTGCTCACTATGTTCAGTGCTTCATTGGGAATAGAAAAATCAATTACTATCCAAGCTGAACTGCACAAAATGTTAGCATAGACGACAAGAACACTTTTGCTTCAAGGAGTACTGTTAAAGTTCAAAGGGATCAATACTTTCCAGCAGTTCCTGTAAGTCTGATACTGCTGACTTTAGGAGGTAACAAAACTGCCAATGGCCTTATTGCACAATATATGGAAATTACAGTCATAAGCACTGGGCATTCATGAGTAAATCTCCTAGTGATTTCCTCATTCTTTCTACCAAATGAAACCACTGAGAAGTGGTGCCTTTTTCTTTCTCTAATTTTTTTTATCTGTATTTAATTGAAAAAAAAAAAAAGCTTTTGCTTTTTGTCAGGCATCAAAACCAGAAATAATCTGGTTTATGTAGAGATTTTACTGTTTAGTCAAGGTATTTTGCCCAAAGTTCAGATTTCTCCTCCCCCAGGAATGAGAACATTGCTTCCTTGTTAATTGATATTTCTGCCTCTGATTCTAAAACAACTACAGAAATTAAGTTTTCCTAGGGAGATTCCTTCCTTAAGGCACAGATTGCTGAATGCCACCTTTTCATCATATCCTCACACTAACGATCCTTTGAGATGCATATTACTGTGCAATTAAAACCTGCTTAATAGTTTTGCTTTGACTGTGATTTCAGACTGGGACCTTCAGTTATGGAAGTCTTGTTTAGCATGAAACTCTTTAAGATTTAGAAACCTTATGGAAAAAAAAAAAAAGGACTTTACCAACTTTTTCGAAACTTTTAAACTACAGTTTCATATGTAATGTTGCTAAAAGATATGGACTACAATATTAAGAACTTCAGAAATGGAACCTTTCCAACTTCTCATTTTTTTTTCAATTTCAGTCACCTGGAACCCCAGAACTATTTGAAAATAGATCTCATATTTTGTTATTCCCTAAACTTCCATCCGGAATTCAAAAAAAATGAATTACCTTATCAGCAGAAATCTAGATACAATTTCCCTTATTTCACAGAAACAAGCAAAAGCTCATAGAGAGGAAAACCTTGTGTGGGTTCCCTATGCAGTTAATAAAGTTCAAACAATAAAGCCAGTGCATTCAACTCTTCAAAATGCTACAATGATTTCAAATACACTGAAGTTGTTTTACAAAACTAGCAATTTTTTTCAGTGCAATACCAGAGACACCATGTAAACATTTTTATTCCTCCTCTGGTGTAGGGACAGGAGCACCACACTTGATACAGGAAGTCCTCACAAACCCCACATTCCTCAGCAGTGCTGGGCACCTGATGACAGGGCACTCGAGGATTTATTCTCACACACAACTTAACTTGCACACAATGTGATTGCAAAGATACAAGCAGCAGTACCAAAGAAGGAGAATCTACTTTATTTTGTGCCTTTTTTTTTGCAAACCAGGAGCTACCATTATATTTAAAGTAATTTTAATTGTTGAAGAGCTTTGTTTGTTTGTTTAGAAGTTAATTGAAGTTAGGTATCTTGAGGTTTTATTTACAGTTCTAGTTCCCAAACTGCACTGCCACTTCGTATTCCTGCAGTAACACAGAATCACAGAATGCTGGGGGTTGAAAGGGACCTCAAAAGATCATCTAGTCCAGCCCCCCTGCCAGAGCAGGGTCACCCAGGGCAGCCACACAGGAATGTGTCCAGGCAGGGTTTGAAAGTCACCAGAGCAGGAGACTCCACACCCTCTCTGGGCAGCCTGGGCCAGGGCTCTGGCACCCGCACAGAGAAGAAGTTTTTTCTAATGATTTTGTGGAACATCTTGTGCTACAGCTTGTACCCATTGCCCCTTGTCCTGTCATTGGACATCCCTGAGAAGAGCCTGGCTCCGTTGTCTTGTCCTACATGTTTATAACCATGAATGAGGTCATCCCTCAGCCTCCCCTTCTCCAAACTGAACAGACCCAGCTCCTTCAGCCTTTCCTCCCCATAAGGGAGATGTTCCACTCCCTCCATCATCCCTGTGGCTGTGCTGGACTCTCTCCAGCAGTTCCCTGTCTCTCTTGAGCTGAGGGGCCCAGAACTGGACACAATATTCCAGATGTGGCCTCACCAGGGCAGAGCAGAGGGGCAGGAGAACCTCTCTCGACCTACTTGCTACTCCCCTTCTAACACATCCCAGGATGCCATTGGCCTTCCTGGCCACGAGGGCACACTGCTGGCTCATGGTCATCCTGCTGCCCACCAACACCCCCAGGTCCCTTTCCCCTGTGCTGCTCTCTAGCAGGGCGGTCCCCAACCTGTGCTGGCACGTGGGGTTCTTTCCCAGGTGCAAGACTTCACACTTGTACTGGTTATATTTCATCAAATTGCTCCCCACCCAGCCCTCCAGCCTGTCCAGGTCTCTCTGAATGGCAGCACAGCCTGCTGGGGTGTCAGCCACTCCTCCCAGTTTTGTATCATCAGCAAACTTGCTGATGGTGCAGTCTGTTCCCTCATCCAGGTTGTATTCTGTGAAGACTGTAACAGGGCAATACAGGAGCTAAGAGAAATTAGCTTTAACCCTAATTGAATCATTCAGTGAAACAACAGCAAAACACATTCAGCTCAGCTGGAAAAAATGACTTACAAACCAGGCCTGGCTTGGGGAATTCCTCACTATAGGAAAAGACTTAGAGAAACAGTGAATTGGAGGATTTTGGTTTTTTAACAAAAAGCCTGAAACTAGTTTCAAATTAAACCAAGATTAATTTATGTATTTCAACTACATTGCTGTACAAGAATAGCTGCAGATTCTCTTTGTCCTTCCTGTGTTCCTTGTTATTATCCTTACATTTGATCTTGCATTAATCAAAGTAAAGCATGACAAAATGATCAAAGACATCAGGATGCTTCAAGGGCAGATATTGTGGAAATATGGGGAGATAACTTTTAAAAAAAAATATTCACATATCTCCACATTTTCTAGATTCTTTCCAATCAGTAATCTAGATTCACATATCTCTGACTTTAGAGAGAGGCAAAACTCTATCATCAAAACATGTAGTCTTCTAAAAATGAATGGCATTTTGTCATTGACTTGTGAGGCCACAACTTCAATGAGTTTATCTTCTTTTGATTTATTGTGCAGAAACACATTTACTTCTTGATAGCTGAGAAGGCACAGTAGTTCTGTTATAAATTTTCCTCCATTGGATCAGAACAATATGCAGCGTTGCAGTGTATGAGCATGACCTTACAAGGATCCAAATGTTCAACAGAATCCAAATGTTTTACATAGCACTTTTATCAGAACCGGTGGAAGCATCGTGGTTGTATATTTATGTTAAACAGCAGCAGTTATGTTCAGGAAAGGTATGTATTTGACTTTGTTTAGGCTGTGATTTTTTTCCCTTTGGAAATGTATTCAGTGTCTTTTCCCTGTATTCATAGCCATCTGATATTACAGTGACCTTTTGTCTGCTCATGATAAACTTCAGGACTTTATCTGCTTCTACTCCTAATACTAAAACAGTAAGTTATTGTAAAAAAAAAAAGAAAAGTACATAATTGTATAACTGATTTTAAAATTAAGATTCATTCACGGTTCCCATCCTGACACTCAGCTGCATTTAGCTACACATGAGGAAAAAGAGAAATCTAGCCTGCATGGTATTCTATGAAACAAGAAAAAACTCGAAATCTGCAAAGGAAAAAAAAATAAGACAACACCTCTCCCCAAATACACAAAAGAATAAAGTCCAAATTTCAGTTGATCCTTAAAAGGACACCAAAATGTAATGACCAGGAATTTTATTCAGCTACAACAGCATATTTTGCTCACTTGTACACAGTCCTGTGCAAAAGACCGGACATGCCAAACCAGGAATAAAGGCATGAAATACAACAATTGCTTGTATTAAGAGTAGCAAAGGTCAGAGTGGTGTCTATTCCCCACGCTCTTCACCATTATCCAGCTGAACACACATGATCTATTTTTTAAAAAGTAACTGTATGAATCATTCACCAAAGACCCCTCTGAACACTCTACGCTATTTAGAACAGATAGAGCTTTGACTATCTTCTAGAAAAAAAAGTCCTATATGTGGTCTAAGGACCAGTTCACTGTAGGTTGGACTTGATGATCTTAAGGCCCTTTCCAACCTTTATGATTCTATGATTCTATGCATCCAACACAACGGAGGGCTTAAAGTGAAACGAAGCAGACACATTAGTTTAACCCTATTGTAAAGCACACAAGGCACTAACGCCAGAGAAGTAAGATTTTTTTTTTCTCAGAAAGCTTCACAGTAAGGCCAAGACTGTTACAAAATGTGATTAAGCCCCTACCGAAAATATATATGCTATCGAAAAAAACCCAACATTAATGAAGAAATCCTGCAGGCTATTTATTAATGCAAGACTTGGTTTAACAGTTAATCTCTCTGAAAGGCTACTAGAAGAGTGATAACAGCAAAAGCAGCTCTCCATACATACCAATGGTTTGGATAATAGTACAAATTCAGTTGAAAAATGTTAGCATTTAATTTGCTGGTTTCTAGCTCCAGAGAAGGTTTAATTGTACCTTTAAGTGTCTGAAGTAAATCACCATTAACTGGGGAACTGCTTCCGATTTATGTTAGTGATTTTCATTTTTTCATGATTTTTTTAAGCTGCTCATTTTGTAGCTAAATAAAAGATGAATCAGTGTTTATTGCAATCAACAGAATTAAGTATGTCACTTTAATTTATATGAAACTAAGGGGGAAATACTCTGACTTCATTTGAAATTACAGCACTGATCCCGAGACACTCTTCACTCCCTCTCCTTGTGAAGTCCCTATCACATGTTCCTGACAGCAGCCAGCACTATTTCAGTTTAGTTCGTTTATTAGGTGCTTTCAAGCATTGATAGATGAAGATAGAAATGCAACCACACAATTCTGCCAACTCTTCGAAAAATATTCTGTAAATCAGAAAGAAAAATTAAAGGTATGCGACTTCCCCATATTCAAAGTTACTCTAGGATTAATCTGAAAGAGAAATGGCCTAGAAAGGCATAAACTTGGGTGGCTGATCATTCAATATTGCAAAGTCTTATTTCTTGTCTGTAGTGGTTTACTTCTGTCGTGCTTCAAGAGGACTCATAGAAAGTCATTTTCTTCCTGGAATATCCAGTATACTCAAAGGTGGATTACTACATGGATTTTGTAGTTCTTTAACCCCACAAGTTTCTAGATTTTTGTTATATTCAAAAGATATCATTGTTGATGGAAAAACAGAAGACTAATAAACAACATTCATGTAATACAACGACAGGGAGTGCATAGGTTAGCAAGCAGATTTGCTAGAAACTACTAAAATCAAAAGTCTAAGCTTGCAGTCAGATGTGTATAAGCATTAAAATTAATGAACCATTCAACTCAGTTTATTCCATTATTTTGATACTCCTACCAACTTCAGTACTTCTCTAATCAAAGAACTCAAGGATTACTCACCTGCTTAATTCTGTAAGGGTTATTTGTCTGGCTAACATACACGATCAGAAGAGATGAAACACGATTTGTATCAGAGTCAAGCATTTCTTAATTCTTAATCTTGATCATGGTGGTGCTGAGGACACTCGATAGACTTGGCGTGTTTTGATTCCATAAATGTCATAAAATAGTCTTAATGGCAATGGTTCAATCCTAAACAGCTACTGAAAGCAGTGACACAATATGAAAATGCTTTTATGACAGTAGTAGAGATGCCAAGTGCCCATTTAGCTCATTTATTATCCAAAAAAAATTGATGTTGACTCCATGATTGAAAACATTTCCTTAAGTGACCTGGCCAAATGAGGGAATTATAATTTAAATACTTCCTGGTAGAAGATTTACAAAGTTACTAACAGATCCAGGCACAAAACTGAAGGCTTCCCCTTCACTGAGGAAACTTGTAAGAAGAGAAGCAAAGAAATACCTTCAAAACTATCAGTCTCAGGATTCTCAATTTGAGTTGCCAGACTGCTGTATCTTGTAGGAACTTGAACATTTGTACCAAATTTAACAAATATTGCCTGAAATATAAATAGCTGTTGCCTGGTTTAGAATGAATAACCAAACCTAATCTTTAAAAAGAGCTTTTAGGCAGAGACTGACAGTATGACTTTCTACAATGGAAGATACCTACTAAACTCAGCTGAAGCGACTAATTGCAGCTGAAAATTATTACTTTGCTAGGTAAAATAACTACAATTCATAGGACAGGAACTGATTGTGATATATTATTCACCTTGAAAAATAATTGATTCCAATCAGTTCCATTTCTAACAACGGAACAGTTCAAGGAGGAGTATACTCATCTTGCAGAACAAATAGAAAGCAGACTTCTCCAACAGACTGAAGAGGTTAGAAAATGAATAAAGTTAGAGAGAACTGAAAGTGTTTGAAATTGTTGGGTTTAGGTGGAAAAAACCCAAACCAAGAGGATCAGGTTTTCAAAATCATCAGGAGAGGTGCCAGGTACATTTTTTCCCTGTTAGCTGAGTAGTTCAAGGGTTCTTTTGAAATGAAAACCTGTACAGAATTCGGGCATTAATCCAAAAGAACCTATGCTGAAATCTCCCATGTTACAATACTGTCTTAAACACCTCCCAGGCAAAGACGTATCACAGAATCACAGAATGTTAGGGATTGGAAGGGACCTCGAGAGATCATCAAGTCCAATCCCCCTGCCAGAGCAGGAACGCCTCGACAATGCTACATAGGAACGTGTCCAGGCAGGTCTTGAATGTCTCCAGAGAAGGAGACTCCACAACCTTCCTGGGCAGCCTGTTCCAGTGTTCCGTCACACTCACTGAGAAGAAGTTTCTTCTCGAGTTTAAGTGGAACCTCTTATGTTCCAGTTTCAGCCCATTACCCCTTGCCCTATCATTGGTTGTCACCGAGAAGAGCCTGGCTCCATCCTCGTGACACTCACCCTTGATATATTTGTAAACATTAATGAGGTCACTCCTCAGTTTCCTCTTCTCCAAACTAAAGAGCCCCAGCTCCCTCAGCCTTTCCTCATAAGGGAGATGCCAGTTGCCCTGTGCTGGACTCTCTCCAGCAGTTCCCTGTCTTTCTTGAACTGAGGGGCCCACACACATCTGGGAGATAAAAAAAAATGGGTAAAGTTGAATCCTTCTGCAAGAGCATTGATATTAGCAATCAGGCAGTTGTCATACCACATTGGAATATTAATAGTGGGGAAAACATCCGAATCCGCAATGCAGTGCTAAAATATTCAACATCCCATTATGAACTCCTAGAGCCATTCATGCTTTATTTCTGTTCACCTTCCTCATTTCAACAATACATGCATTTGAAACAAAATCAATCTGTAAATAAAAGCATTGTACAAAAACTGTTAATGGTGCATCGCTTTAAGTTCCTGTTGTGTTTTCTCATGGAGTCTAAATTACAATGAACAAAATTATCTTGGAAATTATGGGTTAGATTGGGTGTTCTGCTTCTGACACTTTTATTGCAGTCAGATAATTAAGTAGCACTTGCTGGCATATCATAGTATCATCTAAATATTTCATCACACTAGATCTTAGTTTGCTAACAGAATGACTCCAAGATGTTGATTTGGTCCACCTTTTTTTCTTCATTACAAATAGCAAAGGGAAATCGTTCAAAAACAGAGTATGATGCTGTTTCCGTCACATCTTTTCTACCTCCCTTCTGCATTCATAACTAAAAAGGCAGCTTAGATTCAAAGGATCAAATCTGATTTCTACACTTTCAGAGGTTGAGGGGCTCTTTGTCTCCCAGATTTTCTTTTTGCATTACATATTCTGTATAGAATAGAAAGTCTTGACACCAGTCACTTACACATACCGTTCAGACTCAAAGTGCTCGTACGTACCTACGTACAGATACGCTTTTAGATGCAGTATATATGGCAAAAGTTTATCAAGTTATTATGTAAATCAATCTGTTTCAGGCAACTCTGAACAGCTGTTGTGGCTGAAAACACAATATTAATCATTTCTACCTAACAGCAGGCAAGCTGAAGGTTAAAAGCTTACTCTTCAGGTAAGTAAAGTCTTACTGCTCGCTACTGCTATTGGGCATTCATAAACTTACACTTCTCAGGCGTAAAACATTTACTCACTATATGCTCACATACAAAAGGCATAGAGGTAAAGAACTAATGCTCACAGTTTTCCAGGTAACTGAAAACCGAAAGAATATAAAATATTTAGTTATGAGATTTAAAACAAAGGAAAGTAAATAACTTTTTGTAGGGCAAAGATAGAGAATTTGAAACTTGCAGAACTTGAAACAAGGTTGTGACAGCTATTTGGCTTTACAAAATGGCTAGAAAAACTGATAGAAGCAAAATCTACCTAGGATTTAAACAGAGACTTTTGGAGGGGAGGAATGCTCTTGTTTGCAGAGTGTTGAGGAGATATTCAGCAAGTAGAGCTCTGTGCCTCCCTGTTCTATAACCAGCTTTGCACAGCAATTACTCGTCGCTGAGCCTACATTTTTATATTCTTGCAAAATCTGCTGCCACCCAAAACGGATGTATGGGTGCCTGACTATTAAAGAGTATAAGGTATACAGAGACAGCACTGGGTAAATTTGCTCTACTTACCTATTAGATATTGCATAGCTTTGCAGCCTGTACCTAAAAACGTAAGTGAAGGGAATTTATAAATAGAGTTTCATAGTTAATAAAGATCTATAGCCTGTCTATAGATCATCCAACTGGAAAAAAATAGATTGAGATAAAGAAAGCAGACAAAAAAAAAAAAAAAAACATGTAGAATGACTTGCAACAGTTACAAACAAGTAAAAACCATGGAATTACACTGATACGATTTGGGTCCGAATTACATATCAGAGAAAAAAAGAGACTAGTTTAGCAGCCTTTTTTAAGGACTATTCATTAAGCTAGTTTAAAGATGAAAGACTTATGCAGTTAATCAGTCAGATTCAAGCAACTACAAGAGTAATATACTCGAGCTCCTTGCTGACTCTCAGAAGAACGAGAATGATTCAGTAAAAAAACAGACACACATAAAAAAAATGATGTGAAAGACAGATTATATTGATTACAGCTGAGCATTCACTGTTGTACACTAGGATAATTTCATCACACAGATTTGCACAGAATTAATATTCCAAATCCCTTCCTTGTTCTATCAGCGCCTTCTGCATCTGTCACTGTTCTGCACTTAATACAGTTGTTTCTCTCTGTCTGAAGGAAAAGCTGTAGCTAATTTTGCCTAGTGACCCTAACGAATGAAACAAATTATTTTATTTCCTTGATTAACAGTCTGATTCAACAGCAGTTTTCTCAGCACAGCAATTTCACTGCCGTTTCGGTGCACAGAAATATTTTCAGTCAACACTTAGTCATTCTCACTACTGTTATCAAATACTGTTACTCCTATTATCAGCCATCTGTATCTCACAATGCTCACTTCAATCTTCTACTAGAAAATGAATATGTAATGGGGAAAGATGGAAAAAAACAGCAGACAAATATTATTGAAAATTTAAGGGGTTCTATAAACTGAATAAGATTGCACAGAGTTAGCTTTGTTCAGTGTTGTTTAGTATTTGAATTTGAGGTTTAACTATTTTCTGCAGTGACATACAGATAACATTCAATCATCCAAAATCTTATGATTACAAAACAAGACAAAGAGAATGAAGGAATGGAAAAATGTTAAGATTTCCTTTAACTGATCCTCATGGAAGTAGAAATACGGCTGCTGGGGTGGAATGATTTATAGGGCAACACGTGTATGAGATAGACTTAATTGTATAATCACATTAAAGAAGGAATTCAAGGTCAACTACTGCTTTCTTTGAAAGTTAATCTTCCTCATCAAAAATAGTTCATGGTATGTAACAGGTATGATAAAATCACTGTATACTACAGGTTTTTCTGTGTCAGACTAGATTTCTGATATTAGATACCTCTCTCTTGGAATTCCTTACGTGATTACTCCCTCAGTATTTTGGCACGGGTTTAAAAAAATTAGAAATAACTTGTGACTTGGACATAAACTTTATACTTAAAAAAAATACTATAAGGTGGTTGGTTATTTTTTAAAATCTTCACGTATTACCAGATAACTCTTACAGTTTTAATATATGGGTTTGTTTTTTTCTGAAAAAAAAAAAAAAGTCCTTGTTTTAAACAAAAAATCCTAGGCTGAAATAAATATAGCTTGAATTGGGTTTAAAATTCATCTGTGCTCAGATGGAGCTAAAACTATCCTTAAGTAAAAATGAAATTCATGTGCAAGCATAGTCATGTGTATGCAATGTATATGAAAACAGAGAAAAAATGTTTTTGAAACTTACCTACCACTGCTAAGATACAAGTTTGTGTATGAACTGTACAGTGTTTTTATGACACTGCATCCTCTCCCACCTTTCAGCCCTACCTCTCCACATGCCTTTAAGCTCCACATAAAAATGCCACCCTAATTCAGAGAGAAGACACTTTTTAAAAGCAAAAATAGCATCTTCCAACTCCCATCATTAGAAAGACTTTAATCATAACTGACATCAAACTCCAGTCCCAAACTACACATTGAACACGTTTGAAGAGATGAAAATTACTTTTGCAGAGTGGGGAAATACTAGCAAAAAAGAATTATACAGGGAAAATTCCAATCTCATCTACCTTTAAGAGATAGATATTTGCAAAATTCTCCTTGAATGTACCTTCATCTCTTTTTGGATGTACTAACTTGCATCACAAAACCCTGTCAATGTTTATTACTATCATTTAAATGTTTATTACTATCATTTAAAGATTTACAGAATACTGAAACTGTAGTTTCTGCCTCATCTTTCTTTTCAGAACTGAGACAGAGATTTTACAGATGGCTTCAAATTTAAACTTTCAATGGATTAACAATGCAACATCTACATCTGGATTCCAGAGAGGTGTTATACACATACAACAAACTTCCTGTCACATGAATGTATCTAAACACCTAAAAGCCTTAAAATTAATTTAATACATTTCTGATATTAATTATTAAGCAATCACCATACTAAACCAATTACTCTATTTAAAATCTGCAAGATTTGTTCTACAATCATTTACATGTGTAACAATGCACAGGAAAACGCACAATTACTTAACTGCACTTTGGTCGTACCAAGTCATTGTCATCATGGCTAGGCTTCGCGAATGAAGATACGGGAAGGGCTCTACCCACACTTGCTACAAGCGCGCTGGTGGCTAGAAAGGCCAATGCGGGATGGGCAAGTCCGGTTGCAAAAGGCACAGTGGAAATTCTCCTTAGGCGGTATTGGCGAGGCACGGCTCTTTCTGCCAGTGCTTGGATCGAGGATGCATCCAGGTTGTCTTCAATCTGTCCTTCTGCTGAAAGATAGTGTTGGTGATGGTGAGCTGCTGCTCTGCACAAAATTCTAGCAAGATGCAAGCATTGTCATTGCAGTTTCCAACACCATGCTTGCCTAGAACTCCTTTCCAGGCTTCAGAGTTCTTTCCTACACTGGCGTTGAAGTCACCAAGGATTATGATCTTATCACCTGCAGGAACCTTTTGGGTGATGCAGCGCAGGTCGGTGTAGAACCTGTCCTTTTTCCCAGGGTCAGCTTGGAGAGTTGGGGCATATACGCTGAAGAGAACATGTTGCTTCTTGTGTAGTGGGAGGCATAGGGAGATAATGTGATTGGAATGACTTGTCAGGAGATTTTTGAGTTTGGAAGCGATGGAGTCTTTAATAATGAAACCAACTCCTTAAAGGTGTCGTTTTGGGTTTGCCTGACCAATAGAGTGTGTAGCCAGCACCGTGTTCTTTGAGGCTGCTTTCCTCATGGAAACGAACTTCACTGAGAGCAGCAATGTCAATGTTGAGTCGTGATAGTTCGTGGGCAATTAGAGCAGAATGATGCTCAGGACATCCACTATCCACAGTATCAAGCATGGCTCTAATGTTCCAACATGAGAGTGTCAATCTGAACACACCTTTGGAGGCAGGCACATGCCTTTGTCTCTTTACGTTTGTTCGACCGCATCAGAAGATGCCCATTGGCCGCGGTTTGCCAGCCAGGCGGAGGGTAGAGATGAGCTTTGGCTAGGCCACCTTTTCTAGGCCCCTCTCTGTGTGGAGCAAGCAGTGCTCTCCTTGAAGAAGGCTGCTTGGTCATTCAGGATGTTGCCGAACAAGACTGTCATCTCTGGGGTCAGTCTCGAGTGACCAATGTCCTGAACCGCCTGCATGCAAGACTGGGTCTGAGGCTTCCAATGCACCTTATCACCTGCCGTTTCGTCCCTCGCCTGTCCCTACAGGACTTTACAAATGTGGGTGTAACCTTCAATCCTGTGCAATGGATGTTTTAGGTGAGGCTCAGCGTGCACAGAACTGGCCCCACCCTTTACTCCTAAGTTTTGTCTGCCAGGGCCTACTGAGCTTAGACGGTGACAGCAAAGTCCTCAGGACGTAGGTTTAGTTAAAGTATCCTTCTCTGAGACGGATGGCCTTAAAGGGCTAAACGAGCTTCATCTGCCCAGGTTTGGAGTTAGAGCTATCCTTCTCCTAGGATGGTTGCCAGGAGGCTAGCGAGCCCATCCTGTCTGTGGACACACTTAGTCCGACCCTTTGGTTGAGACCTGTCTGGCATGGTAGACCCTATCGGAGGCACATGCCACCAGCAGCATATCTCGCAACCTCATAAGGGCACACAAGCTTCTCCCCCGTGCTAAGGGGGTGTCCATGGAGAAGTACCAAGTCATAATCAAGTTAATAACCTTCACTTGAAGAAATGGAAACTCTTTCCAAAGGTTTGTATCTTCCTTCACGTATAAAGCTGTAAAATAACTTGAATCACGATTCATAAAGAAATTTCATAAAACCCTTGCATCCAGTTGTAATTTCATTTATATCTGGAACGTCAAGTTTCCCTGTACACAGGAAAAGACTGAACATCCCTGTCTGCTCATTCCTGGCATCTGTAATGAAGCAAAGGGACGGAAGATGACCAGACTGTCCAGATTCACTTGTGTTTCACGATCACTTCAGGGAAATGGGTCATGGTGTAGACAAGGGTCTGAAAATGCAGCTACTGGAAATCCTTTAAACTTTCAGTGCAAGAGACATACAACAAAACTATCCAGCAAGATAAATACCCTTACACAGCTTTACCCCATCAAACATCAGAGGTAGAAACAGCTATTGGCATTTCAGACATGAGATGGTGAAGGCTTGGTTTATGATTCTGTGTGTAAAGCAGGCAGGCAGGGTGGGTTTTCTTTGTCCTTTTAAACACTGACACTTAGACACCTGCATTTGCTCTACTAAGAATATATTTAAGGTAGTTTCTGATTCATCTAACCAAAGATAATTGAATCTGTATCAACTCACTAACCAGTTTCTTCCAGCCACTTCAAATCAATGCTATTTTCACGTTTCTTCAAAGGTTCAAGAATGTGACTGATACATCTTGACCAAAACTCAGCTATATTGTTAAAACTTTTCAGTGTGAAATTTTCATGGAGAGTCAGCCCAATATTACTGAGAGCAAGACGATAATTAATTTGAACAGCGGATACTAATCCAACTTGTGCTCTTAAAGGAAAACTATTTGCGCGAAACAAATGCACATACTTAAAAGATCTGATACCAGGGGGATTTCAAATTATCCTACTATTGATACTTTACACCACTTAATGGGATGTAATATCAGATTTTCTCTCAGAATGCCGAGTCAAATATTGGTGTATGCTAAGTTCTTATTTATACTTAATCTCTAACTTAAATAAAAAGATTAGGAATTTACTTTGTTCACCCCTGATATGAACTTCCAAAGATAAGCAAGCTGGGTACACCAGATTTTTTGCAAGGCACAACACTAAGCAAACCGAGGACGTCTTGGTAGTCCTATACAAGTAGCAAAAATGCTTCTCTTTACTAAGATTATTTCAGTTTTATTAGTGATAAACTGGCTTAATTTAGGGCTTTGTCTTCTGAATTAATAACATATTGAAAGGCTCCAGGACATTCTGAAAACCTCTCCAAAACTTCTCATTCACACAACTCACATGTGTTCCTGTTGACACCATCTGCTTCTTGGACGGAGCAAAACCCAGCTCTCCTCCCACTGCAGCCATTTCCAGTCCTCCGATATTTACTGGACCTGTGTGACCATCAGGGCTTCTTGGGCTTTTCCACTTTCTTCAGTGTTCACCAGCTGTCCTTGGCACTTTATATTTCTCTAGCCTTGGCCAGTAATTTTAACTATTCCCATACTCAACATAAACAGGTAATATAAGCAGAATTAAGTTTTTAATTGCTTTGGGCATTTTTGAAGATGTGTGTTAGCTTTAAATGAGAATGTCAAAGGAAAACATGTCAGCTCTTCATGTCTGTAGACTCCGTGTCCAGCTGTCAGAGGAAATCCAGGACTCGGTCCTTCTCCATCTCAGGTATTCAAAACGTAATTATTGAGCTTTGAGGAAGCAGGAAATAATAAACAGCTGGAATCCTCCTTGCTGTCCCCATATGACTGTGAAGACAGCATTATGGTGAATAAGCCTGGTGTCCAATATGTCACTCCACAGAAAGTTGCTGCTGGAAATTTCTCTGTTAGAGAATTATCATTCTGACTGTTCGTCTGTATTAAGACCACTTGAAACACAAACTAAAAGACAAAAGTTTCAGTTTCTCTTAAGAAATCCAAGAACAGCCAGCATTTTTCTCCAACTACATAAACATATAAAACATATAAAACCTTTTCCTTCAAATAAATGCCAAATTGCACCGTATCAGGTCACACAATCCAAGCCTCTGATACATTTCAGTATGCCATTCTCAAATACACTGCATATATGTAAATGTCTTCAAGTATAAAAACTCGTATCACAATTTAACTAACGTATTTATGAAAGCCCTGTCAAAAAACCCCACAAAGTAAATTATATTTTTTCCCCTCTTTCAGAGAACATTGCATTTTTTCAAATGGGGTGGTTAAGAGCAGAGGATCCTGTGAAATTTTTAGCTCTTTTACACGAGTCATGCTTTCCTTTGTCACTTGAGACACAGTCGAAAATGTCCAATGGCCCTTAATGACCAAGACAGATCCAAATAATTTGACTTCTTGTCAATGTCCACTTGCATTATTCCCTATTATGAAAGAAAAGACATTATGCTTCCAAGACTTACATATTAATATTTCAAGATCTTTTTCCACTTCTGGTTTGCTGGCATGGACAATTCCTACTACACGCTTTCACTTCTACCTGCTTTAATTAATGTTTCTTCCTAATGGTTTCATTTATTCTGTATTTCCATTTTTGGTGGCTTGTATGTACACATGGAAAAGTGAAGAATATGAGAGCTCACTGCCAGAGCTCAGCTGGAAAACATTTAATTTTTTTTTCCCCCAGCTTGATTTGAATATACTATGTGGTACACATCACTAAGCTGTCTTTTAATTGGCTTTTGTAGACCTTCAGATGCTTTTCAACAATAAGTTATGAATGGAAAGGGGAGCTCGATTACCTTATATAACAGACTAAATTATTGTTAATCTTACGTATGTAGATTTATGGGATATAAGAAGACACACGAGTTCCTCAGGTAGAAAACACATGACAAAGCACCTGTACTGAAGGAGAAGCTTTTGCCGTTTAGATTTACAGTTTTAGTTTATAGTTATTATGCTTATATTCTTTCAAACCCCTGCTACAGCATTATTCTATGCTATGCCTTTATAACAAACAACCATGTCCCAAATTAGGGCTCCAAGTGAAGGATATGGACAATTTCTTTTAAAATCAGCTTAGAAGCTAAGAGCTATTGTCAGAAGCAACAGCCAAAATCAGAGACAGCTGCATTATGCAGGGGAAAGAATTAAAATAAGACATTCGGAATCGAGTGCCTGTTAATAACTTTAGAATAAGTCTGGATGGTATCTGTGGCAAAAGCCTAATGTTCTGCTTTTAGTCTGATATCAATTTCTCTACCAGAACGTTCAGGAGAGGAATAGTTGTGAACTTCTTGCCATGCTGTGCATTAAAAAGGCTGCAAAACTAATAAAAATAACATGATGAATTGGAAAGCATTCTTTTGGTCTATGAGAATTAATTTCCTTGTCCTGTTGACTTGCAATTAAAAAAATATATTTTTTTCCCTCCTCCCAAAGAGAGACCCATTTTCTTACCATTGCCTACATGCTTAGGAAAAAAAAAAAAGAAGAAAAATCTTTCAGATCAAAGAACTGCTTTCTAGTTTAAGGGCTTCCAGAGCTGATCTGTAATTAATTTTGGTTGCCTGTGAGAAATTTGCCATTTCAGACATTTAGTGAATTCTGTAGACATGCCTTTTACTGTTTTCTTTTTTAATCATGCCAATCAGAGTCTGTGTCCAGAATTCTTAATTCTTTCAGCACTTATAGCAAATTCTGTTCTTTGTTTTTCAACTTTTTTTCCCAGCATCTACAATTAATTAATTAATTGGAAAATGCTTCATTTGGAATTCAGTTTGCCCCAGATGCATATTCTTTTTTTACCTACTGTTTTTTCCCCCACTGATACATTCTCCTCTGCAGTGATGGACCATTTAGGCTGACCACTTGCTCTCTGAAGTCTATCAAGCACAACTGTTTCTTAGCTAACCACAACAAGAAGATGCTAGCAAAGTATTCCATCATTTTGCAGATACAAAAACTGAAGCAAAATTTGAAGCATTTGAACCAGGTCAAAGACAGGCTGAAGTAAAAAATTTAAATCTGAGCCTCCCTTTATGAAATCTAGTTTTTCAGTCAAATTTCATAAAGCTAAATGTTGACTGTGCAGGGAGCAATTTGGTTCAGACTTTAAAGTGAGAAGTAATGTGCACTGAGTGATATTGTATTTTTCCCACTAATCCATCAAGTCCTCAGTAATCCAGAGACTGGGGATTCTCATTTATCAACAGATTATTTTTCATTAGTCTTCTTTCTCTATGATTTCAATCTGGTGTCCACTGAATTCAAAAGAAACAGATCAATGACTCCGAGGAGCATTCAAAGAGCTGCAGAACTGAGATAAGGCTCGTTTCAAAGTACAGGCAGACGTCAGAGGCTGGGAGCAAAGCAGCATCATGATCAGCCTTGGCACCACTAAGGGAGGAGGTGTCAAGCTGGACAGTCTGGAAAGGGGTCCTGCAACCTTTAGCCCTTCAAGCAGATGAGGAAAAAAACATACACTCACTCCCCCCACCCTAGACAGCAGTCAGGTATCAGGTTGTTTACCTGCCCTGTCTGGCTGAAGTGGAAAGAAAGAAGCTTTAGTCTTTATTCTGTGCACAGTCTTACCTTATTTTATGGAATGAAATACTTACATCAGTTCTCTATGACTGTTATTCTTTGCCTACTATAAAGAGTATTTTTACTGGAACTTATAAGGGTATCACATATTGAATACCCTTTTCATAGCAGTCTTATTCCTATTATCAGAGCTAAGACAACACAGTGATACAGTGATATTAACAATCATGAAACCAAAATATTAGATCAAAAGAGCTATTTCATTCATGCAGTGCTAGCCAACGAGAATCACAGAACCCACAATGTTGGGGGTTGGAAGGGACCTCCAGAGACCACCCAGTCCAACCCCGTGCCAGAGCAGGGTCACCCAGGGCAGCCACACAGGAACGCGTCCAGGCGGGTTTGAAAGTCTCCAGAGCAGGAGACTCCACACCCTCTCTGGGCAGCCTGGGCCAGGGCTCCGGCACCCGCACAGCCAAGAAGTTTCTCCCCATGTTTTTGTGGCACCTCCTGTGCCCCAGCTTGTATCCGCTGCCCCTTGTCCTGTCACTGGACATGCCTGAGCAGAGCCTGACTCCATCCTCCTGACACTCACCCTTTACATAAACATCAGTGAGGCCACTAATGTGCAATATATAATTAAATGACTCTTTTAGCTAACCTATTAAATCACAGAACTGCAGACTTTACATATAAAGCAAAATCATAACTCTTCTCCTCAACAGTGATAAACAAAAAGAGCAGTTGCTGTAATTATTCATAGCAGTTAATAGGCAACTCTATCACTTAAATAATTGGAAACGTTATTTTCTTGCTCTTTGGGCTTGCAGCTGAGATAAATAATCTGCATGTAAACAGAAGCTAGTTTTTCCAGTCTTGAAAGATCTGTCCCTGTCAAAAATGAAGAGTTGGTGATGGAATAGCAAAGAAAGACTAGCAATCACAGCCTAACACTGAAAGCAAATCATCGTGAATTTTAAAAAGGATTTTGATAGCTAATGCTATTGAAAGATAGCACTAGAATATATAACCTTAAAGTCTATGCATTTCATTGAAATATGAAAATAATTCTAATTCAGCATGTGTTTGAGAGAACTAGTCTATCATAAAAACAATCACTGACATCTAACTTGGAGCCATGAACACTAAGACATATACATCCCACTTGCACAACACTGATGTACAAAACTTCTTTTTAAATACAGGGAATCTTGTACATTTTTATCCCTTACAGCATAGTTCAAACCCACTTCAACCATGACATTGTCTTTTATTGGTTTATAATGCTTCTTGAAGAAGTTTGAGAATCTTTATTGAAAATTTAAAGAAATATAAGCCCTTATTAATATGTATTCAAAATATAAGCCTCAATTCAATTAAATTGTTTGCAATTACATAACTGATTTCAGTGGTGCTACCTAGATTTAAACTCTGTAATTAAAATTAATTCTAGACTCCAACTGGTGCCAAATTAATAGTGCTTTCATTTGTGTAAAAGCGACAGGATAGAAAACTCTGTGCTATGGTTGGTCTTGGATTTGATCATCGTTCTTCACTCTTGTAAAAGGAGAGACTTGCTCTAAAGAGGGGATAAAAACTACACTCTCACTGAGGTCAGTGAAGCCAAAATTTTGCACAACGTAGTTCACTCTTGAAGCTAATAAATGTTCACCCAGTTACAACTGTACCTTTACTACTTCTGGTCCAGAACTAAATATAAAAGCATTTTAGAGAGGAAGTTAACTTCCACTGAAAAACAAGCCGTAAGCTTATTCTGTTTCGAGCCCAAATCAAAACAACTTCCTCAATGTAAACAGGTCTTATACTAATGCAGTTTATTTGGTAACCTTCATAACATCAATGCCTTTTAACAGGAACTGTTGCTTCTCCTGACCGTCATTATACTGCAGAATTGGCTTAAACCTCTGCCAGTTTCTCTTGACAAAAAATAACTGGTAACAAGGATTTTTTCCACAGCCTCTTTGGATACCACGAAAAAGATTTCTTTGTGTGATCTAACATGTCCCACCTCGTAGCAACTAAGTTAATGAGTACTTAAGCAACTTAAAATACTGTTCCATAAGCCTCTAACTGGGACAGGGGAAAACATGTTTGTATTCTCAAGTGCCACCGACAAACTATTGGTCTTTTCTCTAACGGTGACATTTGTAACAAAGGCTGAAAATGGCACAATTACTTCCTGGCATGCTTGCATTGCCAGAAATAATGTGACACGATTGCTTTGCATTTGTTCCTTTGCTGGATCAATGACAATACTACTACTGTGGGTGCAAATGAGGTAGCAGGGACAAAAGCATTACAAAAAAACCTCACTAAAAATCTTCTCATGTTTCTCTACATAAAGCCCTGTCTCCCTTAGAAGTGAATCAGACTGCTTAGGAAACATATAATAGTACTCAGTATAGCTGAAAAAAATAAATTGTTGACTTGGAAACCAGTATTTGTCGTTGTGACACAGGCATTATTGTTTAGACAAATCTGCATGAGGAAAGTAAAAGAAGCAGAAATTGGAAAACTTTAAAGTATAGTGTATATTATTGATAATTTTATTAAAGTTGGCGGTACAGGAAACTAAGGCACAAACTGCATGTGTCCTTTGAATTAAGCATTACCATCATGTTAGATACTTCAGAGAAGAAATCTTATAAATCTCAAGGGCATGAAAGACTACATACTACTAGAACACCTAAACTATTGGCAGATGATCACACCACATGTATTGCACACAAGAACTGAAGCATCAATAATCTCTAATTAGCATATAGGGCTTGGGGCTGGTTAGTTTGATAAAGCTAGGCTGCATAGTCAACTTATTAAGAGTCACACAGAAATTATGGAACATCATGATTTCTGCTTAGATAAATGGTGCTTCTGTACCATACTTGCTTAAGTTTTGCTTAGCTGCAAAACATAAGACTTAATGTCAAACAGATATGAGACACGAGTGGTCAGATGACAGAAGGGTAACAAAGAACACAGAGACAGAGCAGTCAAACAAGATCTGGATGATGAAAACCACTGGTTACAGTATTTCTTCCTCCAGATCAATGCTAGAGCTATTCTTTATGCCTTAAACTAGGAAATAAGATGTATGATCATGACAAAAAGTAGCCAGAGCACAGAACAATTTTTCCTGGAATAAAAATTAACAGTAACAGCCTGAAATGTGGTTCAGGAAGGAGGCCCTGGCAGGCAGTCCCAGAGGTGCAGCACTACTAAACCCCAGCGCAGAGGTGGTGTGGCATCACGAAGGAGGAACTGGGGAGTATCATAGTAGAAAATGTAAGAGCTAACAGGTTGGATTACTCTGGCTGTCAAGACACCAAACACATATCTGCGCTCATGAATTAGTCCTTACAGCCTGGGATGGAAACTTTGGTAGCTATCAGTCTTCCCGGAATGCTTGCAGGTAGCAAACAGTGCTGCGCAACAAGAGAAACGTATGACAGAGAGATGAAAAATCCAGCTTCTCAGTCTACCCCTCACAGTTACCAAAATGCAGCAGTTCAATATGCCCATCACTCAGAGAACTACTTGCCCCCGAAACTGAAAAATCAGTAGGGACCAAGATAAGACTCGGACAGTATGACCTCCAAAATGAGAGTAACTTAATGAGCAAAGCTACACTTTGCACTGAAAAAGTCTTGTCATCTTCAGAGCCAAAATGAAAAAATAAGCATGAGGATCTCCTGGAGGAAGCTTTTCTGCATGGAAGATTAGGGAAAAGGATGAACGAACAGAGCATTCAGGCTACCTCTGCATTAAGTGCAGAGCAAACACTGGCATGAATAGACTTGTGCTGTATTTGTACATGGTTTTTCTCTTGTTTATTATTCAAGTAGTTTAATGATAACAGTTGATTTCAGTCCCCACCTGCTAGAGAAACGTTGATCATTTTCTTACTTATTTTCTAAATTGAATCCAGAAGTTGTGAAAGATGCAAGATTGATTACACTTTGTCTGCCAGCTGCTGACAAGGCAGCAGGACTACAGCCAACCCAGAGGACTAATTCTGCTGCTTATCACTGCAGATAAACACCCAGAGGGCAGCCCTCTGCACTCCTGGCCATAAGTCAATCACAAGAGCCAAAAGCTCTTTACTAGGCTAATGGCCTGGTAATTACAAGCTTGCTTCACCTCCTTCTACATGTCCCATTTTTTTTTTTCCCCATGCATGCACCTTGTACAGAGTGCAGCCCAGCAGCTTTCAATTCTTCATCTCCATTCCTAGGAAGGCAAACAGTAATCCTGAGAGAGGTGTTTTATTTCACACTGCCCATCCCTCACTGCCTTCACTATCCTCATTTTTAATGTGCTGCATCAACTCTATCTATTAATCAACACCTGATCAACTGCTTACGCATTATGACACCTTAATAATAACTACGATGAAATGTGGTGGGCATGGCCACGAACAAAGGTACAACTTGATATTTTAGCAACGCGTACATGCAGGTACTTTTCTGCGTGAACTTGAAAAAAGTGCAAAGACCATAGAGTGATCCATGCCCTTAGGATGATAGGAAAAAAATAAACCACAGAATCACAGAATGTCTGGGGTTGGAAGGTACCTCAAAAGATCATCTAGTCCAGCCCCCCTGCCAGAGCAGGATCACCTACAGTAGATTGCACAGGAACGCGTCCAGGCGGGGTTTGAATGTCTCCGGAGAAGGAGACTCCACAACCTCCCTGGGCAGCCTGTGCCAGGGCTCCGGCATCCTCACAGTGAAAAAGTTTCTCCTAATATTTTTGTGGAACCTCCTATGTTCCAACTTGTACCGATTGCCCCTTATCCTGTCATTGGACATCCCTGAGAAGAGCCTGGCTCCGTCCTCCCGACACTGCCCCTTGACATATTTATAAACATTAATCAGGTCACCCCTCAGCCTCCTCTTCTCCAAGCTGAACAGACCCAGCTCCTTCAGCCTTTCCTCACCAGGGAGATGTTCCACTCCCTCCATCATCCCTGTGGCTGCGCTGGACTCTCTCCAGCAGTTCCCTGTCTCTCTTGAGCTGAGGGGCCCAGAACTGGACACAATATTCCAGATGTGGCCTCACCAGGGCAGAGCAGAGGGGCAGGAGAAGCTCTCTCGACCTACTGGCTACTCCCCTTCTAACACACCCCAGGATGCCATTGGCCTTCTTGGCCACGAGGGCACACTGCTGGCTCATGGCCATCCTGCTGCCCACCAGCACCCCCAGGTCCCTTTCCCCTGCGCTGCTCTCCAGCAGGGCAGTCCCCAGCCTGTACTGGCACATGGGGTTGTTCTTTCCCAAGTGCAAAACTCTACACTTGCCCTTGTTGAATTTCATAAGATTTCTCCCCGCCCAGCCCTCCAGCCTGTCCAGGTCTCTCTGAATGGCTGCACAGCTTGTTGGGGTGTCAGCCACTCCTCCCAGTTTTGTGTCATCAGCAAACTTGCTGACAACACTCTCTAATCCCACATCCAGGTCATTGATGAATATGCTGAAAAGCACTGACCCCAGCACTGACCCTGAAGGACCCCACTAGACACAGGCCTCCAACTAGACTCTGCCCCATTGACCACAACTCTCTGGCTTCTTCCCTTCAACCAGTTCCTGACCCACCTCACTACTCGGTCATCCAGACCACACTTGCTCAGTTTCCCTGTGAGGATACTGTGGGAGACGGTGTCAAAGGCCTTGCTGATATCCAGATAGACCACATCCACTGCATGGCCACCATCCCATTCACCTGGTTATGTCTTCATAAAAGGCTCTCATGTTGGGCAAACATGACTTCCCCTTGGCAAAACTATGCTGACTGCTGCTAATAACCTTCTTATCCTTGATATACCCAGACATAGCGCCAAGGATAAGACGTTCCATCCATGACCAACCAGTTTTCTTTCACCAAGGGCTTTCCAGGGGATCCCTGGTATTTATACCACAGTTCACAACTTCAACAAATTGTTGAAGAAATCTTGCCTGGTTGCCAGCCTTTACTTCACAATTTGTTACTGTAGTGGTGAGATATGTTTAGAAACAAGCTTGCTAGTGTCGTTAAAACCTTGAATGAAGGTAAAACTTGGCTGTATTTTAATGGAGTCTAAGAGAGCTTTGGGAGAAATATCCTTTACAGAAGTGGGAGGTATAGAGTGATCGAAGAAAAATAAAAGTCATGAATTAAATATAAAAAATACATCAAAAGAAATTGTGTATGGAGACCACAATCTGTAAAACATACATATGTTGTAAATGTATCTCTATAATTTTAAGAATATAGATGGTTTAAATACGATCTTCCAAACAATTCTAGATAGAAGCATCAATAGATTCTGTTGAAAGGGAAAATCTAAATTGCTCAATTTTTAGATTTTTTTTTATAGTCATACGTTTGTTAATTTGAATTTGCTAGCCACATATTTTCACTCCTTTTACTTTAACATTTTTTAATTTGGTGAACCAGCTAACTGGGTTTCATGCCCTATGGGCTGGCTGGCAAGAAACTGAACCTTTTTGTCTACTTCAATTACATAATCTAGGTCAGGAACTTAAGATCAAAAGCAACAACAGTACGGATGCTCTAAGACTTCCACATCCCTTCCTTATATAAAACCGAAAGCAAATTACACTCCAATTTTGAGTTCAATTATTTTTCCAACCAGAAAGAGGAAGAAACTTGTGACCCTTTTAAAAAAAGCCACAAAATCTCAGCCCTCCACCACAATATCAGACAGGTATGGGATTTTCCAGAACCATTTCTGTCTTTCCAACCTGGGATAACAGTCGTGTCAGACAGTCACAACTGGCAAACATAATTTGATTTTGCCTTCCTGGCAAATAGCTTCTTTTTTTTCTGTTAACTAGCAGAGAGCCACATCTACCTACAAATACATATTGACTTTATTAACTGCCGATGCTCCAGCACAATCTATTTACCTACCCATTTCAGTAAACAAGTCAAACTTTTGGTTTACTCCTATGATAGCAAAGAGATGGGATAATTCAGCTAAAAGACTAACATTTTGAAGGAAAAAAAACATGTCAAAACAGATCATCCTTTTATCTGAGAGGGTCTGTTGAGCTATTGATTTTACAGCTGCAAAAATGGTACCATCTATTTTCGTTCCACACAGAGTGCTCCCAAAAGCATGGTGAAAAGTGAGTCTTGACAGAATGAATAAAGAGAAGGAAGCTCCGGGTTCTCAAATCTTCAGGATACTGCAACCACTAAGAATTAAAATAGATCCTCCAATTTGATGGCTCAAAGGATCAACAGGCTCCTGTAAAGGTCACATGGATTATTCCAGGTAAGCGTTCTAGTTAAAATGAGCCACCCAGCATCAGCCATAACACAGTACTGATGAATCCTGTATGCAGATAGTCTCGAAATAATAGACACAGAGGAACTCCCTAACACAGAAGCTTAAATGGTTCAGGAAAAAAAAAAAAAACCAAAACAGACTAAGCTGTTAGTAATGAATGGTATAAAAGTAACTTAGCAGACTCTTTAAACAGAAATATTCCTTGCCTACAATATTTTACAGTAACCCAAGCTACAACTGCTGTTTCAGTTGCAGACGCCTTTGTATAACTATTGATTTGAAAATTGCCTGTCAAATGCTCTAGAAAGAAATCATTTGCAGTCTATAGTGCTATGAGCAATCAAGCGTGATTAGTCCCAGGGGTAAATAATTACAGTTGTACCCAACCCCTCCCCTCCCCTTTGCCTCCTGCTTTCCCATTTGTGTAGCATCAGCACACCACCAGCAAGACACCAAAACGTTGTTGAAATGTTTTCTTGATCCGTCTCCCTAAGTTTAAAAGCAAATGAAGGAATTTGTTCATTTTGAGAGAAGAAGAGGAAAAGGGTTAACCTCCTCCAAGCAAAAATCAAACTTTGAAACTCATAACTAAATTGTTTCAGAGAGAGTCTTAGTAACATGAAGAAGATTCAGCTTGTAAAATAGCTTTGCATTTGTAGGTATCACAAGGGTCTTCCTGTTTGCAAAGGTTTTATTCTTTTCTCAGAGCAGTAAGTTTTAAGACACAATGATTTCTTGGTTTAGAGCAGCCTGTACAAGCTGTGGCAAACTGTCATTCTCCCATCTCCTGTAACAAGCATTTGTGTGTGCCTTAAGCCTCACCTATCTGAAAAATTATCTCCAAAACTGAACTGTGCTTTCCAATACTCGAAGGTAATAAAATTATCTTAAGCAAGTATGCTGGTATTGTGTAAATGTTAACAGGTATTCCTTTGAATTCTTACTTCAACTACTTACATGTGGGTTTTATATATGTATACATAAGTATTTATATACATATGTATTTATATATGTATACATACACACATTTCTCTAGCCTGCCTGATTTTAAGGCACCTTTGAGACTTAAGTTCATCTCATTCACCATTTTGTCTTTCTTCATTAAAAGATTTTACCGTGAAAATTAAGTTCTACCTTATTTTGCAAAAAAATCTACAAGCAATTCCAATGATTACAGTAACATAGAAAAATTTGGAAGTACTTGAGAACTAGCATAGACATATTACAAAATAAGAAATCCCATATACAGAAAACTCTCTGCCTATTGGGCAGTTAAGCCCAATAAGCAGTAAACTATCTTATTTCATTTACACACAGTGGGTCAAAGCTACTACTTCATGTCTGACGCTGTTCAAGCTTCAGGAGGTAAAGCTAGTAGTAAACTGAGAGAAGAAGGAAAGGTTTGTTATAAATACAACTGACTGGGTTTCAGTTCTGCAATAACTCAGAATAGAAGGAGCTCTTTCTGGTATGCTATTCCCAACCCCAGCTGGCATTCGATTAAAAATGCCTCTCTCAGAAATCAACTGTTTGATAGCCAACTATTTGAACTGACAAGGTGTGACAGATCTCATTAATCCAAGTAAGTTAAAAAACATACTCTAAGTTAGTACCCAAATATCCAGTCTAATACAAAGCTGACAGTGAAAGGAAGCCTGATTATAGCGTGTTTAGCAACTTGCAACCAAGTTCACCTGCTAACGAGATTTTCATCATCTTTCATACAAAGATGTTATCACGATTATGAATTATTATCTGATTGAACATTTTCCTTTAATTGGCAAATATTTGCAGCAATTAACTCCTCTAAATTGACTCAGACAGTGTGAACTGTGACCTTCCCTTGGGGATTTAGCAATTACATAACTTCATTTATATCCACCATCACATACAACACCTGGATGTCAAGTTAGTGGAAGTGTTTCTATCCTTATAAATAATGCAACATCCTAATGTTGCTAATTATGACATGTACATAATTTATTGCTCCCTGGAGCTGACAGAAATTTCTCTCTCCTACAGAATGCATAACATTAGGTTTTGTAATGCCAATAATTTTGAGGAAAATTGACTCAGGGCAGGAAGGAAATGGAAATTCTTCTCTCTCTTCTTACATGACACTTTGATAAATACAAGAGGGATTTTCGGTAAGTGTGCAATGTCTGATTTAGAACAGTAATGACAAAGATGCAAATAGGCATAAAAATGGATTTTTAAAGAATTCTATTCAGTGATATCAAATTAGTCAGGTGCTCACTTGCAGCTCTGATGACAGAAAACCCTTAAGAAAATCTTCTCATTTATAAATACTCATTTGCACTTCCAAGTGCATTTTTTCCAAAGAATTTTCAGTGACGTGTTTGGCAGTGTCTGCCTTTGACAATCCAGTTTTCCACTTACTCTACTAAAAATCTCTTGGATAACTATATTCCCTTCAGTTTTGTGGGGGTTTTTGTTTGTTTGGGCTTTTTTTTTTATCAAGAAGTTTGGTATATATAGACTCAGGGATCTGAAGAGAGGCTCGAAAGATCTAGATGACAAAATACATTTAGCAGATTCATTATTTGAGACAGAAATTTCTAATGAAGACAGTAGGCTCCTGTTGGAACAACGCAGAAAGTTTTAAAGAACAAGACAGAGTAAGTTGCAAGATATTGAGAAGTCCAAGGCTTTCATTAACAAATAATAATTTGAGGCATGTTTAGTTTTTAATACACAACATGAGAAATGTTAAAGGAGTGTGATTGTTGACAGATAATTATTTCAGACATATTTCTCATCCATTACAAAAAAACTTCAAGTTATTATTTGCTCTTGGAAATCCTGACTGTAAATTGACTGTTCTCTCTTCCATTAAGAGTATTTGCCTTGTTTCCTTTATACACCAGTGAAGTGATAGATTTCATGGGGAGTTACTTCGACTGCGAAGCTAAATTGCCATGGTCATGCTGCACTTGATCTGTAAAAAATCCCACTCTAGAACATTTTCTACTTTCACAAGGTTGATAACCTATTTGTTAGGTTCTCCTTTAGCATCAAGTCCTATTTGATCATATGTAAAAAAATTTACCTTATTTTATATTTTGAGGGGAAATTAAGTTTCTGTAGGAAAAAAAAAAAAATATTCTTTGCGGAAGTGTACTGTGCCTGAATCGAGTAGCAAGCAACCAGGAGAGACCTCTATCTGTATTTGGTTGTTCTGCTTCACCTCAGTGAATACAAAGTTCTTGTGTAATTTGAGCAAAACATGTTTGAATCGTTTTAAAAACTAGAATTTTACCCTCATGTTATATCATGATACAACATTTAGTATTGATAGTTAAATATAAATCTTAAAATTAACTGGAAGTTTTGCTGTTGGCTATATAACATTTTAGAGAACCAGTCCAAACAAGATTCTTTCGTAGTGTTTAAAATCAAAATTAATGTGCTATTATTTTATGTCTCATAAGTATAAAGACCTTGAAATAACCTCAATGGAGAAATTTCAAAGGCAGTCATAACTGTAAATGTGTAAATTGTAAAATGTGTTTTAGAAGCAATGGGAGGTCAAGACAATTTTTCTATGCTTTTATGACTACTCGTCACATAAAGTAGTTCAGAATATCAGTATTGTTTTTTATAAGAAGAGATCACAACTTGCTTCTGAAGTGCATCTTCAAAATCCTTTATTTTGGATTATCATCATCAGACTAACCGTCTGTTTGGACAACGATAACCATCTCTTCAATTAGATTTCCTTTCCCAGTGTGCAATGCAATCAACGCCAATCAATTGCTGTTTCAGGACAGACGCAGGAGACTGAAGTTGGTGCTGGCTCAGTCTAAGGAGACTGCTATAGATCAAAATTTCAAAGGACAGGATTCTTCACTTCTGTAATTTGCCCTGTCCTGCTCCAAATCATCTCCTGACAGATCATTTATAAGCATTTCTCTTTGCAATTATGTTCCCAGCTTGTTCAGTGAAATTGATCTCAGGCTAAATAATTACTTTAGACAAAGTCATGGATTTCTTCACTATGACTGATAGAGAGGACCAGCTGAATGGAATGCGTTAATAAATTTGTGAACTACTTTGAACAAATTACACATATCATTAGAGGGAAGATTTACAGCAAAAGCAGATCTAATTAAATGCTTCATAAAGTAAAACATTGGGCAGATGTTAAAAACCCTGCTAAATCACGTTTTATTTTGTCACTGTGGAGAGTCCTTCTGTTAAGAAATATTTTTACCCCACATGACAGTATTGAAATGCCCAAAGGCTTCTATAACATTTGAGAAGGATGAAATCCCCAAGTACTCTCATGTTGCCATTTTGAGCAAATTCAAGTTCAGTAAAACATAATTCTTAATTCAGAGGTAGTGTCAGACAATTGTGTTATTTCATGTTTCAGCTGGTACTGTTCCATGCACAAGCATGATATTCATCTTCTCTGAAATCCCATTTGCCATCTATTGAGAATATTAACAGAAATTTGTATTTAGAAGTAGAGAACTAGACCAAAGTCTAGACAGATAATTTTAAAAAATATTTTAAAAAGTAAGAAAGTTAGCATTTTCACATTACTAGGATTTACCATATTTCAGCTTGTATTGATACACAATGAATAGAACCAAAAAAGAAACTCAAACTTATTTTCAAACCACTCGCATGATAATTTCACAGAAATATATGCAGCCTGCACAGCTTATTTGCCCAGACGGTATATCAGTGTTGCCATACATTTGAGACCCTGGTATAGATGAACTCCATTGTCTACACAGTGTCTACTTTAGGAACAGCAAAACCCCAAAAGACCAGAAAAAATAGTCTAGTAGCTGCTAGACACCCGAGAGCCGCATTATACACGTTTTAAGTATCCCGGTTTACTTCATAATGTCTAGCCTGATGATTCAACAGTGAAGTACATTCAGAGTGCATCTGCCAATTTAGTTACATCTGAAATGAGTCTCATTCGTGCACTCCTAAAACACAACACCGTTGAAGGGCACAGACAGGCTGGACTCAGGCAATATATATGTATATATATACGATTTTGGTATAATTTGGCATAAATTCATGAAGTAAGAAAACAGAAAACAGAAGTTATCAGAACAAGAAAAAATACAACTACAGATCACTTATAGTAATTTTTTCACTTAGACTGTAATTTCTCAGTGCTATGTAGTTGAGTTCACCTGTAAAGATAATACTATACCTTATTGTCTCAAGAGTAAACCTAAAAGGACTTATTTTTCTGAGATTATCTATTGGTAAAGTTAGCATCTCACTTGCTTTAAATTTACTTCTAAAATAAGCCTCCTACCGCTTAAGCTATGACTATCTTTGAAGGTCTTCCTGAATGGAAAGACCTCAAGAAACAGGTTGTTGACTCATGAACAACAGGAAAGACGTTAATTTCTTGATCCAAATGATACTGTAAGGACAAGAGTTTGTTTTCAGAGTACAGATCTCTTCTAGAAGAGCAAAGTCAATGAGACTATAAACATGTACCTTGTCCATTTTGACATTGATTTGATGCAGCAGCAGAGAGAAAAGGAAGTTTCTGAAAGCACCACAAAAGCAGAAGTCAGCAGATCTTACAGAGAGATAGAAGAGCTAAGTACAACAACAGTGTTCTGTATCATTGATTTTTCTTTCAGCATCTGCATATCCCAAAAGACATTTCAAGTCATGAAAGAAAGAAGCACACAAAATAGAAGTAGGAAAGGGCTAGTGTTTAACCTCTACTTTCTAAGAGGGAAACGAAGCACAGACAACTTTTCTATCAAAAATATGCAGGGAAAATAAAGAGTTGGGGTTTTCCAAATACTGAAATATTCATCCATGTTCCCTCATACTCAGGGAAACTGCACAGCAATCCCAACCTGTTGTTGTTGGAGACCCTAATCAGCTTAGAAAGTAATTAGACAAAAGACTTGGTTTCATTTACCCAGTTTCTCATCCATGTTCCATACACCTGTTTCCTCCATATCACACTTCAGTGTTTTGCTTTCAGGTTGTAGTGGAGCATTTATCTTTACTCTCCATTTCATCTTCGCTCTGAAACCATAACGACAGGAGACAGTTGTACACATTTCTCACACAACCAGACTTTGTCTGGGCTTCTTTACCTTTCAGCGTCTACGCAGCTGGCCTAGAGTCAATGAGCAGGTACCTCTGCATTACAGCTGCAACGGGGCTCAGTGTGGTTGACAGTTTAGGAGACATTCAGCTGAGTTTTTTGGTTTTTCAATGGCAATTTTGAGTCCAAATTTTAAGGAGTAAAAAGGTGGTTATCTTGTACAGTTGTGCTTCCCTTTGCCTTATGTCTTCTACCACCTACATGAAAGGTGAATGATACTGAAGGACGCACTTCAGCACATTGTGACTAAAAAAAAACCATCCCACACCTATGCTATCCTTTTTACCAAGCAGCATAAACATGATCTACAATTTTCATATGCATAAAAACTGTGATATAGAAATGAAATAAAAATAAAAGGTATACAATCCAAAAGCCTGACTACGCACAAAGGTCTAACCAATGCCTTGCTAAAGAAAGGTTATGACGAGAAGCACGATATGCTTTGAAAAAAATTATCCCCATAACTGCACATATTTAAAACATAAATGACTTCAGTAAGGCAAGTTAGACTTAAATCTGAGTACATTTTAAATGATCATTTAGAAAAATCAAATGCTCTTTCTTCTAATAGGAGCTGGTTGCCAGTTTTGCTAACAGCACTAACGACAGGTCTTGGTACGTGACTCAAAGGAAAATACGACACTATCCATCTGCGTCAACTCAAAAGTGCTGGAAGGATACAATTCCCCTTTTCAGGTCTGCGGCCACATACATCCTGGGAAGCCTTCTGTTGTTTTGTCATATCTGTAAGAAGTACACACCCCTTCCCAAGTGTTTCAAAAGGATACCAGCATGGGTGCTCTGTGTGAGGCGGAGGGTTCTCGCAAATATTCAAAAGGGCCTTTAAGGACATTTCCCTGGGCAGCTCTCTTCAAAAGCTGTCTCGATGAAACTTAGTTTGACAAAAGGAAAAGCACGTAATAGTTTAATATTGGTCCATTCAGAGAAAAGATTGAAATGCTGAGAGCTTTTGTTAGGTACACGTATTAAGTGTTTCCCCCCTCAACAACAGAATATTTCGTTGTTTGGGGTTTTTTACTATATATTATGGATTTTTCAGAAACAAGATTTCGCTAAGCTTTTGTACAGGATCCAAATTAATTTTAAAATATAGCAATGATTATTAAACATTCATCTACCTCATGACCTTGCAGGATTCAGTCTCACACAGGTAAGGAATTATAGAAACAACTTCCTCCTCTGATACTTCTGTACTTTCCAGGAATGCCAACAAGACAACAAAGAAACCCAGTGCATTTTGGTAACGTGCCGACAAGTATCCCATGTTATTTCTACAAATGTTATAATTCTTGCTTCTGTTTTCATCTGAAGAATAAGAGACGGCTTTTCTTACTTCACTGCCAAAGCATCAGAGCCGTTTATCCTAAATTTGAAACATTTTGCTCCCAGTGGTAAAGAGTAATAAAGCTGCAACAGCATCACTCCTCCCTTGACTCTGAAGGTGTCAGACCTGCTGACTTAGAAATTCAAGGGAAAGAAGATCTGAAAATGACAGTTTGTACTAAAAGCAGACGACAACTTTTAGCAGCACATATTTCCTTTTTTAAAAAGCATTTTGCAGGGCTTCTCATAATGATCTTTTGAAGATTTGCTATTGATGTTCATTTGGAAACCAGGAGCTAAACGCAGATTGAAGCTTTACACCATAGCAACTCCAGGTTTCTTGGAATAAAGCTCCCTCAACAGCAAGAAAGTGTTCACTGGTTTCCCAGACACTTTTATATTTGTAAAGGAGGCAGCTCACATTAAATGACTTGCAAGGGGGCAAATGTTAATCTTATTTTACCTAATGCTTCACTCAGGAAATTATTTCTCTTTTGGCAATCGGCAGTGCCAAACAGATATGGATGACTAATAATGAAGGTCATTTGCTGAATGTTTCTTCTTTCCAAAAGATATGCTCCTTTCTTGTCTGCCATGGACAAAATTAGAAAGTTTTGTATAGCAGGCTGAATTTTAAGAAACAATGGATTTTTCTTTTTGGAAAGGAGATTCTTTACATTTTAATTACAAACCAAAAATACAGTCGCAAACGTGTTTTCACAAACTTAAATATAAGCACAGGTAGCAAAATAACATTTAGTAGTTAAAACGTCAATGATTACAGTCTTAGGCTATACTCATTTATTTGGAGAAATTACCTTCTTCAGTTCACTTTACTTCTTTCTTGCCAGGTAGAAAGTTTTATAAAGGTATCAAATGGTGGCTACTAAAATTATTCTAGTGAGATTTCGGTAAGTGTAGGTTCATGTAAGATTGTGGGGGCTGGTTAGCTCACTTGGTTAGAGCGTGGTGCTGATAACACCAAGGTCACGGGTTCAATCCCTCTTTGGTCCCCATGTGCTGCCTGATCTAGTTGAGAGGCATCCCTGCCCATGACAGGGAGGTTGGATTAAATGATCTCTAAGGTCCCTTCCAGCCTAGGCCATTCTATGATTCTATGATGAACTCTTAAATATCATCCCAAGAATTTCAGTTAAAGGCCATTTCGAAAATACAGCTTTATCTACAGTCATATAAGCAAGCATGAAAAATCTACGTTAGTATTCACAATTCCAAGTGTCATTGTTTAACCCCACCATTTGATGTGGAATATCCCTTTGCTCAGTTGGGATCAGCTGTCCTGGCTCAGTCACCTCCCAACTCCTTGTGCACCCTCAGAGTACCAGGCAGAAAAGCCTGCGACCGGTGCAAGCACTGCCCAGCAATAACAAAAACGTGCCTGAATGACCAACATCGTTTCCAGCACAAAGCCAACCAGCAGCCCCACATCAGCTACCATGAAGAAAATTAGCTCTACCCCAGCCAGCACCAGCACACTAAGTAAGTTTATTACTTACTTAGTGGCACAACGCAACTTTTGAAAGAAGATAACATTATGTCTTTACACCCAGTCACAGAGACGCTGAAAAAAAGACTTAGTCATTCTATTTAATTCTATTTAATTATAAGCCTCATTTTCTCTAATGGCACGCTCTTCACAGACACTTAATAGGAAGATTTTGTTGCAAATTGCAAAGGGTACAAAACACAAAAGAACAAAGACTTCCACTTGCAATCACGCAAGAGTCCTACACTGTTAAAATTATAGTTTTAATGAAGAGAAAAACACTGTGACAGATGTCTTTAAGTAGTCCTTTATAGCTGCTAGGTACCTCAAAGATTACAATCTTCCCTGTACACTGGTGCAAGAGTGACAAAGCACTTTGGGACTGAATTGGCATTGAGATTAAGCTTTGGCCCAGACAAGAAGCAGAGCAATCTATAATAAGACCCATTACGGGGGACTGCAACATCCCTGACCATCTAGACTTATTCAGAACCCTGGTGATTCTCTTTTCACAACTGCTACACGCCTTTCTTATTTACAATGCCTAGAAAAAACACCGGCTCTGCTTGGCTGTGTATAGTTTTTGAATGGCTGTGTCCCTTCAACTAAACAGGGCCACAGCTGTTTCTTCTCTGCCTCATCCAATGCATGGAAGGAAAAAAAAAGAAAAAAAAAACAGAATAAGCATCTTTGATCACAGAGCAAACCTATTTCACATTTCTGATGAAAACAACCTTTTTTTCCCCCCCCCTCACTTGTTTCAGTAAGCTAGTAATAGATTAGTTTCTCACCTAAAAAAAAACAAATTAAAAAATAAAATTAATAATAACAAAAACAACCAAGAGAAAAGACCTCTGGATTAATTTGGTCTCAGTTTAAGTTACACATTGTCCTTTCTTCAGAATGGACGGAATTGCCGTAAGCTAACCCTCAAGCACATAATACTATCACAGAGCTCTATTTCCCATGGCTTGTACTTCTGTGGAACCATTGAAGTAGCAACGCTTTATCCCACAGGAAATATATTACTGAAGATTAGTAAAATACTCTAGAAGAAAGCAGATATCTAAATAAAGGCCGCCGTGATTTACCAGTAAGCATTTACTGAAGATGACTCATTCTTTATTACTGTGAAATAGAAAAATATCCTTTGAGACTCTATAATACCATTAAATTTCCCCAATTACTAAACCAAAACCACTTAGACAAACCAAATTTCCCTGCTACTACATGCGACAGAAAAAAAAGTAATTAATGAAATCAGTTATATATCCTCCTGCTGTAGCTCTTTCTAAAACTCATAATTTAGTTAATAAAATTTACTATTATATGGAATATGTATTTAATATTATAACACTTTTTTTTTCAATAAATACACTCTCAAATATCCCTTTGACAATGTAATATCAGTAAAATTCCTGAGGTGCATTTCAGAGGTTTTTTTTTTTTAAAAAAAATGCATTTATGACATTTGAAAACCACCCTATTTTCTTGCCCATTGAGTGATTCAGAAAGAAATACTAAGTCAATAGGCAGCCACCAGCTAACCCTGTGGAGTTGGCATTTTAGCCCTAGAAAAGGAAGGAAATGAAGAAAAAAGTGGAATTTGAGATATCCCAAATTTAATATTAATTTCTGGACTCCTATTGTTTAAATACAGGAAAATTACTTGGAAGATTCTAGCTTCCACCTGGGATTTAAGTACAATTTTCTCTTTCACCATCTGCAGGATTTCACAAATCCTGACAACTCATGTTGTAATTAACAATTGGATTTAGCTTGCCTTGTGGTTTGGTTTTTTTTTTGCTCTGCTGAATTGACAGCTTTTGAACCATCTCTGCAGAGTAGCTGGGGACTCCGAAGGAGAGAACATAGAGGAAAAAATAACACAATAAACCAAATAAGGCAAAGAATAAAGTGGGAAAAATACAGGGGTAGTGATTGCAAAAGCATACTAGGAAGAAAAATAAGCTGTTCAATCAAATTAGGTGGTTTCACTTTGCTTCATGGTATAGGACATATGGTGCAGATGTCCACAAATCAATGTAACATGAGTGGTAAAGCATCCTCTTCCATAAAGTTATAAACTCCTTTCATCCCTGAAATAGCTACACTGCTTTTTACAGAAATGCTTTAAGTAGTCAAGTGCAAGTTGGAAAGAAGCTGCTTGGTGCATATTTTGATGAGGCGGTGACTAGAAGAATTGAATGCCATGAACTACAGCAGCTAATTTCAATTTCAACTAGATCCTAGCTCTCACTAAAATACAAAGCAGCAAAATAACCCAGTGCTGCTGGGAAACAATGAGATTGAGGTTCAGAACCTCAAAACAGCTGCGGTACCCTAGCAGTGAAATTCATAATTAGATCTAAAGCAAGATTTTTTTTAGCAGGGGAAAGTGCATTTTTCTTTGACAAAGAGGCAGGAAAACATCTCGGAGGGCAAAAAGTTTCACTGATAAATCCTCACAAAACCTAAATGAGAAAGAAAGGATCTGACAATGCTCCTCGTATTCAGTATTTTGCCCTATGGAAACCTGCCGCACACTGCTGAACTGGTTTCAGTCCCTGCCTTCTACTGGGGGAATTTTAATCGATGCCCAAGGCTAGTGCGCTGCCTGGAGCATGATACCACAAAATAAATCATTTCAGTCTTTCCTCTTGATATCATCTCACTAAATGGAAATAGCTGAATAGTAATTGGAGAGAGAATTAATATTCAGATATTGCATATTTGAAGAAAACCATATGGCTACACTTGCTTTCTGTGGTATAAATATTGGCGTAATTAACACAACGGAAAGAAATGGGAGTTGCTGGTGGTGCCGCCCAGCCCCCTGAGGGGGGGTACAGGGGTCTGATCTGAGGCAGAGAGCAACAAACCATCTCCAGCTCACGCTGAACGTCACGGGTCTGTGCTCGCAACCAAACATTCTGCTCATATTTACACTGTCTGTATCCACAGCATCCACATATCATCATCTTTTCAGCAACGCTCTCACAGGAAAGCCATAACAATATCTTTTAAATATTTAATTTTCGAAAAAGCTCTAGCCCATTTTTATTCTGATACCACCTGCTCTCTAATAGTTAAGTATCACTGCTTATGTAAAATGAGAAAAGACTTCACATCTGAAACTGGTATTTTTTGCAAAAATTTTGGAAATCAGAACTTTAAAGCATATCATTTATTTGGTGAAAGCATGACAAAACTGGTAAGTGATTGTTAATAGCAAATTTACTAAAAATGCATTCCCTTTACCTGTCTTCAGTCCATACTAAAAATTCACTTTAATGATCCTGTCCTCAATTCTGACGACGGATGAATTATTAAAGCTAGATGGACTTAAAGTAGGCACGTCAGCACATGCCTCAGTTAGAACTGTGAAAGCAAAGTGTGAAGACCTTACAGTATCAACATGCCTAAGGCATCTGCACAGCTCTTTCCATGAAGCGGTGTGTATGGTCTGTATTTACGGTCTCTATTTATAGATTCTCTGGACAGTCTCATTGATGTGTGTCACTGCAGCTCATTTTAATCACAGCTGAGAATGTTTAATTTAAGACAAGAAAGATATTAGGGAGTATAACAAGGGAAATCACAAATGTAAAGCAAAACAATGCCAGTCAGAGTAGTCTCTGAAATGTTTTTGACCTTATTTGTGAAACATCCATTAATTCTGCTACTCTTATACTGTACCAATAATTTAAATTTATCTCTGTCACATTTTCAATAGTATGTGGAATGCAATTATATGCCTCATGATATGTTGCCAGCAAGAGGAGAATTCATTTTATATTCTTAACTTGTCCTTTTAGCATATTACAAGGACAGGGTGCTACAAGGAAAAAAAAAATGCAGGAAAAAAGTAAAGAAAGGAAAAAAAAGTCTCACTAATTTTAATCTGAAATACCAAAATAAGAAATTCTCATGTCAAAGTTCAAGAGATTAACACAGATTTGCATTAACAGATAATCACAATACAAGTACATAATCAACAATATTATACTGTATAGAGCTAACTCTATATAAGGTACTTAAGAATTAATTTTATTCTACTTATACCAGGCAATTTCCTGCTATAAGCAAAGGAAAAGGCAACCTACATGTTTTCAAGAAAACCAGAGGACTGTCACACCTTCAGTTATCTTTGAGGGAAAAATGGAAGCATATCAACTAAAATCAATATTTCCCAAACCCAGCATATGATGACTCTTCGGGCATCGATTTGAGTTATTTTTGGTTTTCCTCCCCCGACTCTGACAATGACAGGAAGTCTTTCTCTGATATAGATCACAAACAGTATCATCCTGCTTGCTATAGTCAAATCCTAGCCACGCAAAGACAGATAGTAGATTCAGAAACTCTTCAAGTGAGTAAGAAAAAGCAACAGAACACCCCTATAGATCAAAAGAGGGACTTGTAGAACAGCGTATGACAAAGATGCACACAGTATTAATGATAAGACAACTAATAACTATACAAGACTGAATACTGGCTCAAAATCTTTGATTAGATGATCTCTAAGGTCCCTTCCAACCTAAGCCAGGCTACGATTCTATGAAAAATACTCCAGATGGTAAAAAAACTATGTCACAGAATCCAGTTTTTGGTTTGAATGCTAGCCCCAGCACCAACAAAACCTCAGCTTTTCTTCACATGACTTGTGCCAGTTTCAGTTTTGCTGAAACTTTAAAGGGGCAGCTTAAGATCTCACACAAGCTAAGCACAAAGCTTTGTTGATGTATTTCACTGTAGCGTGTACTGAACCTCAGGCAGAATCTCTGAAATTAGTGTTGTGAATGCTTTGTTCTGCTTTGTCCACAAACAACACAAGAGACTCGAGGGCACAGACCTAGAAGTCCAACAATGTTGAAGTTTGTTATGGAATAATAGACCTATCTGGAATAATACACTTATCTCCTAGACAAACGACTACATTACTCAAGAGATCCTCTACAACACTGATAGCCTCCACTGCCTTTATGCCAGAGCCCTTAACTTGCATCCGTAATCACACATTAAAATAAATGATGAAGCACACATTTGCTGTAGTAACTTACCCAATGTGTGTCACATCAGAAAGGTTAGATTTGCTATTTGAGTCTTCTATAGGCTGGTTTTCAAACCATGGGAAGTACAGTTCAGCAGTATGATTAGCCATCTACCTGCATTTGTGTCTTGGAAAGAAAAAGAACTTTCTCCCCACTACATAATATAGTACCTTAAAGAAAACTGTAGTATTAGGAAGAGAACTGAAGAGGAATAATGATTCTGCGGGGTGCCAGATTACTTAAACAGTTATATTAAGAATATTAAGCTGCCAAACCCACAGTAATAGTTGCATCAGGTGTTGCATTTAGTAATTGCCTATTCAAGCAAGAGCCCAGCTCCTGCAGAAAATAACCTTAAGACATCACAAATACTTAGTATTCAGACAAATTACATAAATTCCCCTTGTGGTAAAGACAATGCTTTTTAGCCAACCGTACTGAATGCAATGCTGGAAGCTCTGTAAGTCTTCTCTGCCCTTTCTTGTCCCTCACACTAATTAATCTCAGTGGGATTTTGTAAAAGGGTGAGAACAGCAACTGTAAAATAGCATTCAACAATCAGACATTTCTAAACTGGTATGACTCACTTCCCCAGGCACCGCAGTTTCACATATCCCAACCTCTTTAAGAAACCAATGACATCGGGATTTCACCACCAAGCCTCTTTCGAAGTGTGTTTCAAAGTGTGTTTCAAAATGTGTGTGTTTCAAAGGAAGGAAATTGTGAAATGACTTCTTGAACCAGGGTCTGAAACTATATTTTCACATTGTTTTTCCGTGTTGAAGTTATGAGTGTATATATGACATACTTTTATATTGCACGAGATTGACATTTGGAAAAAAAGACATAAATACCAGAGTTTCAAAATGCCAACAGTGGCGACAGATTTGAGAAGTAACTAAAATATGCACAGTAAGCTCCAAATCCTTATTTCTTTAATGTCATACCAACATTAGCTCAAAGGAAATAACTCAAAGGCTAATTGATTAAAACTTACATTAATAGTAGTGAAATTTTGGGTGAAGATTTAGAAAAATAACACACAAGTCTGACAGAAACTCTACTTCTCCTACAGAGTAATTTCTGAACAAAATGAAGTTTTCCATTAGCATTCCACAACTTCATTAACACAGCATATTTTACTGACTCCCTTCAGAAGCAGCTGATGTGGGAGGAAGGGAGTTAGAACAATCTTCTGCAAAACCCTCTTCGTTTTAATTTCAAAGACTGATTTGGTTTCTGGTAAGATTACTTCCAAGGTCGAGTTTCTTTCCCCTCTCACTAATCTATCTGTTTTTATCACTTAATTCCTACAGGCAACAAAAGATCATTTTAGCCCACAAAAGCCGAGTTATGCACAACTTTTTTAAGAGTCCTTCGCAATTGTTAAAGTAATAGGTAAGCAAATTAAGGTAAATCTTAAGTAAAAACCATGATTTATTCTAAATACCCAATAAAGCCATATCTCAATTTCCTGATTAAATCCTTTCCCTTAGATCACTTTGCAGTACCAGCCAAACTATCACAGATTTCAGAATGTCACAATCTTAAAAAAAAAAAAACCACCCTCACCACTACGCCTGTTCAGGAGTCTGGTTTAGGACAGAAGGAAATGGAAAGAAGATGAAGATGAAGCCTTCAGGCAAGTGGAAAAAACCTCCCATTTGCAGGTCCTGGTCCTCAAGCGGACTTGAACCATGGACAATGCGCTGGGACACCCCAAGGGAATCAAGGGGAATTCTCACAAGAGGGTGACACAGCCAGCCCAGCTGAAGTGTTTCTATGCAGATGCATGCAGTTTGAGCAATAAACAGGATGAATTAAGGGCCTCTGTGCTGCTGGAAAGCCCTAACATAGTGGTTATAACTGAAACTTTGTGGAATGATTCCCATGACTGGAATATAACAATAGATGGGGACAAGCTGTTTAGGAAAGACAGGCAGGGTAGGAGGGGAGGAGGTGTTACCCTCTACATCAGTGACCAGCTAGAATGGATGGAGCTCCTTATGGGGAAGGACAATGACCCAGTTGAGAGTGTACGGGTTAAGATTAAAGGGAAGACAGGGGAAGGTGATGTTACAGTAGGGGTCTGCTACAGGCCACCTGACCAGCAGAGCCAAGCTGATGAGACCCTCCATAGGCAGATAGAAGTGGCTTTGCGTTCACAGGACCTGGTTCTCGTGGGAGATTTCAACCACTCCGACATCTGCTGGAGGAACAGCACAGCAAGGCATCAGCAATCCAGCATGTTCCTGCAATGCATTGATGACAACTTCCTCCTCCAAATGGTAGAGGAACCAACAAGAAATGATGCTATGCTGGACCTTGTTCTCATCAACAGGGAAGGGCTGGTGAGCAACATGAGGCTCAGGGATGGCCTTGGCTGTAGTGACCATGAAGCAATAGAATTCAAGATCCTCAGGGCAACTAGAAGGGTGTATTCCAAGCTTATAACCCTGGACTTAAGGCACACGGACTTCAATTGCCTCAGGGATCTGATGGCCAAAGGGCCGTGGGACAAAGCCCTAGAGGGAAAGCGGACCCAGGACAGCTGGTCACTATTCAAAGATCATTTTTCCATGTCCAGGAGCAAAATATACCAACAAAGAGGAAGGCAGTAAAGAACGCTAGGAGACCTGCCTGGATGAGCAAGGAGCTCCTGGACACACTGTTACAGGAAAAGAAAATTTACAAGGAGTGGAAGATAGGACGGCTAGAGCAGCGTCATATAAGGAAGCTGCCTGAGCAGCAAGATACCAGGTTAGAAAAGTGAAAGCTCAGTTAGAATTAAATCTAGCCAGGGAGATCAAGGGAAACAGCAAAAGTTTCTTTGGGTATATTAATGGTAAGAAAAAGACCAGGGAAAGTCTGGGACCCCTCAGAAAGGAAATGGGTGAACTGATGACAAGTGATTTGGAAAAAGCTGAGGTTCTCACAGAATCACAGAATCACACAGAATCACAGAATGTTAGAGGTTGGAAGGGACCTTAAAGATCATCTAGTCCAACCCCCCTGCTGGAGCAGGATCACCTACAGTAGAGTGCACAGGAACGCGTCCAGGCGGGTTTTGAATGTCTCTAAAGAAGGAGATTCCACAACCTCCCTGGGCAGCCTGTTCCAGTGCTCGGTCACCCTCACAGTAAAAAAGTTTTTCCTCATATTTTTATTTTCCTCTATCTTCACTGGCAAGGGCTCCAGCCACATTCCTGAAGTCACAGAAGACAATGGCAGGGGTTGGATGAAAGAACTGCCCATCGTAACTGAAGATTAGGTTCATGGTCATCTGATGAACCTGAAAGTGTACAAGTCCATGGGACCTGATGGGATATACCCACAGGTACTGAGGGAACTGGTGGATGAGGTTGCTAAACTGCTATTATATTCCAAAAGCCAAGGCAGTCCGGTGAAGTCCCCACTGACTATAAAAGAGGAAATATAATCTCCATTTTCAAAAAGAGAAAGAAGGATGAACAGGGGAACTATAGGTCAGTCAGTCTCACCTCTGTGCCTGGTCAGATCATGGAGCAGATCCCCTTGGAGGCACTGCTGAGGCAGAAGAATAATGAAGAGGTGATTGGGTACAGTCAACATGTCTTCACCAAGGGCAAATCGTGCCTGACAAACCTGGTGGCCTTCTATGAGAAGGTCACAGCATCAATAGGCAAGGGAAGAGCAACTGACATCATTTACTTGGACCTGAGCAAATCCTGGTCTCCAAGCTGATAAATTCCAGGATTGATGGATGGACAATTCGGTGGATAAAGAACTGGTTTGATGACTGCACCCAAAGAGTGGCTGTCAGTGGGTCCATGTCCAAGTGGAAGCCAGTGACAAGTGGAGTTCCTCAAGGATCAGTACTGGGACTAGACTTGTTTAACATCTTCGTCAGCGACAGGGACAGTGCCATCCAGTGCACCCTCAGCAAGTTTGCTGATGACACTAAGCTGTGTGGAACGGTTGACACCCTGTAGGGTAGGGATGCCATTCAGAGGGTCCTTGATAGGCTGGAGAGGTGGGCTCAGGCCAGCCTCACGAATTTCAACAAGTCCAAGTGCAAGGTCCTCCGTCTGGGTCAAGGCAATATAAGAACCAATATGGGCTGGGCAGTGACTGGTTTGAGAGCAGCCCTGAAGAAAAAGACTTGGAAGTACTGGTGGACGAGAAGCTCAACATGAGCCGTCAGTGGCACTTGCAGCCCAGAAAGCCAATCATGTCCCGGGCTGCATCAAGAGGTGCGTGCCCAGCAAGTCGAGGGAGGTAATTCTTCCCCTCTACTCCACTCTCGTGAGACCCCACCTGGAGTTCTGCATCCAGTTCTGGAGCTCACAGCACAAGAAAGATCTGGACATGCTGGACTGTGTCCAGAGAAGGGCCACGAAGATGCTCAGAGGGCTGGAGCATCTCTCCTATAAAGACAGACTGAGAGAGTTGGGGCTGTTCAGTCCGCAGAAAAGAAGACTCTGAGGAGACCTTATTGTGGCCTTCCAGTATCTCAAAGGGGCTACAAGAAAGTTGGTGAGAGGCTTTTTAGGATGTCAGGTAGTGATAGGACTAGAGGGAATGGATTGAAGCTAGAGGTAGGTCAGTTTAGATTGGATGTTAGGAAGAATTTCTTCCCCATGAGGATGGGGAGACCCTGGCACAGGTTGCCCAGAGACGGGGTGGCAGCCTTATTCCTGGAAGTTTTTAAGGCCAGGCTGGATGGGGCTCTGGGTAGCCTGATCTAGTGGGGGATGTCCCTGCCCATGGCAGGGGGTTGGAACTAGGTGATCTTTAAGGTCCCTTCCAACCCTGACAATTCTATGATTCTATGAATACCTGCTAGGGGGAAAACCGAACAGAGCATGAGCGTTCTCTGTAGGGCTCAGTAAGAGCTTCCCAACACAAGTGATAGGGGAGCTGATGAATGGATGTGCTCAGTGAGCCTAACGCCTGATGGGAGCAATAAAAAAGACAGAATCAGACTAATCTTCTTGGCCAGTGAAAGGAAAATACACCACTGAAATAATTGAAATTCCATCTGATCATAAAACAAACAACCCCTCTTTCTCATTGCAAGGGTGGTCAAACAAACCATGTAGCCAGTCCCCGTCCTTAGAGTGATTCAAAGCCTGACCAGCCACAGCCCTGACCAGTCTGCTCTAGTCAAGCCTCTCTGAACAGGTGGACGGAATTAGTCTCCAGAGGCCACTTCCAACCCCAGGAACTCTGTGATCAATCCAATTGCTTCCCTTCTGGCTGACTTAATGGATTTAAATGATTTAAAGTTATCTTTCAAGTATTACAATATACGTATAATTATGAGCCCAGGGAATATATATTTCCCAGACCTAGTGTTTCCACTATGGATATTAATTATCTATATAGTATAAACTTAGTGACTCCAGTAACAATTTACCGTGAACTTTTCTTCGGTTACCAATTTTCCTCTTAATCTCAGTAATGGTTAGCAGTGCAGAGAATAAAAGATAAATGCTTTTATTAATTCATACCGACTGAGCTCTTTAAAATGATACCAGTTAAGAAAACTTGATAAGCTTTCTATTAACAGACACCGGCTGCCTACGGGCATCACTTTGCTGCAGCCCTGCTATGACATCACTCACAATTGCACCATTACACTTTCTAATACATCTGTGTATCAGTCTTAATTCATCAATCCCCAGCACTGATGACAATGACCTTGTCGCCTTAAAGAGGAGTGAACAATTTATACTGCCTTAAGAGTGGTAAATCAGCCCTTCAAAGAACTCTGCTTCAAGAATGGGAAAAGGCGGTGAAGTCTTTTTGAGCTGGTCAGTAGAAAAGATATCGAGACAGTGGGCACCTGAAGTAGACCGTTGTTTAGAAAGTTTTAATGAGCTGTTCATCCTTGGAGGGGTGTGGAATCAGACCGAAGTAGGGTTTTTCTAGCCAAAACCCTCGTTGTGGAGATTACAGGGTACCAAAACACCAAAAATTTTTTATGAAAGGCTGAAAGCAAGCCAAAATTAAATGTTGGCACTGTGATGTCGTGACCACCGACTCAATTCAGGGCGCTCAAAACTCGCGCCCCCACACTCACAAGGTGCATGCGGGCTAACTTATGAGAGGCAAAGCTGATTTTAATATCCTGGTCCAATAATGACTGTAATAGTTATCACTAACTAGTAATTGTACTAATGAACCTACAAGATAAATATGTTGCAGTTTTTTGATGTGGTATTCTGGTTTCATCTAGTACCCAAACTTGGCCAACTTTGCTAATAAACCACTGTTGGCTTTCTAAACTATCGTTTGGTTTAAAGAGTTTTTTCTTTGCAGTTGCTGCTTTCGGCAACAACCTGATCACCTGAAGGGGTTAGGCTGAATTCAGGAGCCACAAAAATTGTTAGAAAGGTACATCCATCTACATCCATAGACAAAATGTGTAGGCACAGTAAATGTGTCCAAACATCAAAGATGTGGAAGCCCAGAGAATTTTTTACTTGAGAAGTTAATTTATGAGCTTCAGAAAACTTTAGAGCCTACGGAGAGGTCACAGGCAAGCTTCAGTTACAACAAAAAGGGCCAAGATGAACATAAAAGGTAACGTTTTTATTTTTTAAACCCATGCAGGTATTGAGGATCTGCTTACTATGGCTACTCTGCACAGTACATTTCAATGAGTTCTCTGATTTCTTCTCATTTGCCCAGAGCTACAGAGAGTAGCCAGAAATTCAGGGACAGATTCAGCACACTCGCTTCACTAATTCAGTTAGTACATTAATTTCAATCATATGATCACTAGCACCTATAATTGTCTAAATTTGCATGTAAGAATGCATGCTGATTTGCCCCCAGAGTTAGATAAGACAGTTTCCTCCATAGATGCTTTACTGGGTATCCTTCAATTTTACCGTAAAAATAAGAGATAAAAAAAATCTGTTCTATACCTTGAAAGTAAAAGCTGTGTTCTGAAATGCCAGCTGCTAGGCAAAAGCTTTTGTCAGCTATCAAGAAATATCAGATAGCTCATGGATGAAAAAAAGATACATGAATACATTTAAATCTTCTCTGATACAAGTTATTTGAAAGATGGAATCTGATTCCCACCTATTAAATTAAAGCACACAGACCTTTTGACTCCAAAATGGAAAGACAATTCCAATAATATTTAGCTTCCCTGATGCTTTTTTGTCTCCTGTGGAAATATAATGAAGGTCAGTGAAAGCTTACAGGAGCTTTCAGAAGGGAAGACTCAGTGCTAAAGAGAGAAAATGCTGGCCTCAATTAAAGGCAAGTTTTGTCAGACTCAGGATTTTACTTAATTGATTTTCACAAATATATTAATTTCTAGTCAAGAGTCAAACCCAAGTTCTTTAACGAATTCGGGAAACAAGTTTTACAGACAAGGGGAAACCGTTAATTAGTGAACAGACATAGATCAGCCTTCCATATATCAATATCTTAATACAAGGAATGAAGAAACAGTCTATCAGCATGGAGGGACTGGGAATTATCTACATTTCAAATGAAACCACACGAAAATGAACCCCAAAATCACTGAAATTCTTTTTCACAGAGGCACGACACGCAGTTGAACACTTGTGTCTGACTTTCCCATTAGCAGACTGATGCTGAAAATCCTGTGGGGACTATATGACCTTGATGATCACACCCAGCCAGCAAGCAGAACAGAAGGTGGATGCAAAGCTGAACACCGCGCTTGCTTTAATTCACTTCAGCAGGTGGTAGACAGGTTGGCTGGCAAGAGAAAGGAACCTGGAAATTGTATCCTATCTCACACAAAACACAGCTGTGGTGGAGAACAGCGTGTTACAACAATGCCAATGCAGAACAGCAGCAGCTCACTGTCACTCCTCCTTCCACACAATGAGGAGAAAGAAGGGAACAGGGCTCAGTGCTTACCAAAAAGGTATCAAGATGTACGTATCTTCTTCCACTAGTAGCAGTTCTTGAAGTCACAATTAAGTTGTAGTGAAAAAAAAAATTCACTTGCCATAACGAAGTTTGGACACGATTGTTTGATTTAAATATTTTGGAATAAATCTTCTTAACATCTCTAGATGTTAGTGTACTCAATAAATACTAGGAATGAAAGCTGAAAGCTTCTATAAAATAAGCAGTAATTTACTGGACAATATGTTTTGGAGCAGCCAAATTAGACCGAAACCCTTTAACAATATGTAAAGAAACCCACACAGGTATTTTTTATCTGACATGTCTTAATCTCCCTTTACATAGTATTCCAAATCTAAAGAGAAAGAACATACATTTTTTTTAAAAAAAAACAAAAATAAGCTTGCTAATAGAGTTGTTTGAAAATGGAAAATAAAAAAATGGTAGTATATGCAATATCCCCATTTCCAGTAATATCCCCATTTTCAATAATGACCATCTAAAATTTAAGTACTAATTATATTTTCTGACAAACATGCAATGTTACAAGGTGAATGCAGCTCCTTTTTTTTTGTATACTTTTAAAAATATGAATTATTTTGCCTTTAGGCATAGCATTCAGACAGATAAGGTATCATATTTTTATGGGTGCATTTCTATAGATGGTTTCCTAACGGACTCTGAAATGCCTTTTGTGAAAGTTCTAACACTGGGTGTGTTTGACAGCGTGCAATTAAGTGGAAAAGCCAGTATACTCCCAAGAATCAGCTCTCCCATCACACTGCTTGATCCTACCAATAAAATAAACTAAATACTCTCTGATACACTATTTTGGGAATTACAATGCACATTTATTGTTAACCAGAACAATACTATATTCATGAGCTGAATCATAGCACTGCACAGAATGGAAACCCATCCACTTCATCACACTTTACCAGGAAGACCAACTCAGTCAATAGTGATGTATGCAAGTTATAAAGTCTATCATTAATTTTTGTTCCTGGCTATAAATCTTCTAGTTTTGAATACTAAAATACCATACCTCTGTCGAATGGGGTCCTATTTTATGGAACCAAGAACTCGAGAGTCACAGAGCTAGAAAAATGAAAGATAAAGTTATGATAAGAATTGTAAATTAAAGATCCAACATCTCCACAAGCAACTCAAATATTCTTCCAACTTCTCCAATCTTACCCAGTTTCAGAAGTCATTTAACATAGTTTTGCAGTCAACAGTATTTGTGCAACCTACAGACAAAACCGCGCTGTATAGTATTTCTTCTATGCTTAATCTTTCCAGGCAAAAAGAGGCATCGCATATGTATTCTCCCGAGTCCCTTTACACTGTCCTCACTAATATAAAACAAATGAAAGTTAAGTTGTATCAAAAATCTATTCGTAGCCCACTGAGGTAATAGAAAATCTTTACATGCTTTTGGGTGTATTTTCATTATACCTACTGTTGGGGACAATCTTTGTCAAACAAATTTATGTGCACATTAGTTATAAGAATATCATTTTGTATTTTGTCTCTGCAGGAACAGCATTAGAAGCTATTCCAATCATCCAAGTGTATTAAAAGTGTTATGCATTTAACACATCTTATTTGCCTGCAGATAATTTTTTAGCAAGATAACCACAGGCTCCTTTTTATTAGAATATTAACATTTAATGTATGTTTGGACTCATGATCTGCATGTTTGCTTTAAAGTGAGATTACAACATTAGTATTGGTGAATAACTCCGCACTGATGTCAGCGGGGAGTGCTTAAACATGACTGACATGAGATCATGTCAATCACAGCTTTACCTAAGTTTCCTTTTTGTGTAAGGCATTCATTGAAAGACTTCAAATAGCTCCTGCTTGACCACACTTGCTGTCAGGAGAATACTTTCTAAAGCTGAAAACAAAATGCCTCTACCCACACTGCCAGCACAAGCATCACGGTCTCTGAGCTTAGGTATCAGTAACAGTATCCTGAAAACGTACTTTCTTTAGTTTCAGTCAAAATGAACCAAAGACCTGCTGTTCACTGACTTCAGACTAGCTTCTTTTGCGTGAAGTAAGTTACACAGTTCAAGCTAGGAGAGCTGAGTTAGCAATCTTTCGCAGGGGGCCAGGTGTTAGAAGAGGAGCAAGTCTTACTCTTCCACTGGCACAGTTGTTGTTGGAGCGCACGTGCCCACGGGACAAGTGCGGACAGCCTGCAGTAAAAGCGTGCAGACAAGTGGAATGCTGCGATAAATGCACGCAGCAGCACGCAACTCCAGAGGGACAACAGCAGCCAATGGATTCTCAAGATGGCAAAACATTTCTACGCTGAGATGTATTAACAGCGCGAAGCATTTCCAGGAATTGGAAGTTTGGCTTTTAAGCACATAGCAGGAAACTGTCATACCTACTGATAAAACGTTTCAGCCCTTCTGGAGGGAAGAAGTCTGGCTGTACAATTGCAGATGGTTAAGTCTGAATCTATTTAAATCCAAACACGTTTTGCAACTATTGACTACATTTCTTTTTCACAGGCAACCACACGAAGGTAGCTTTTGCTGAAACCAGTCTTCATGTAAAATATTATATACAATGTGGAATGCATATTTGTATATAATAATCAACCTCTACAAAGTTTATAAGTTAAGCATAAGTAGTCCCATAACAGAATTTTTGATATGTCAACTTTTTTCTCCATGAAATAGTACTACAGCATTTTACCTGTAGTACTATTCATGTTCAATAGTGCAGAATATTTCAGATGAAAAAACAGGGTTAAAAATAAATTCGGGCATTAGTCAAATGCATTTTAGCTAACATTGCCTTCCAAAAATTTATCAAGAACTGCCTGTTCCAGCTGTAAGGATTAAGAAGTTTAACTTCATTAAGGTAAAGTTACAACTGTTTGCAAAAAGACAGTAATTACAGACATGTCAAACCAAACTGACTTTAATAGAAATGAACTATTTGGCCATTCTAATCCTAATTTTGCTAGACAAGTACAACGTCATCACAAAACACGACATCAGTAAACCTATGACCACAGAAAAGAGCTTAATACATTTGGACAATGGAAAACTATTTCATTAAAACTTCAAATAATATTTTTAGTACAAAGCTGGGTCTGCATACATGAAAATTAAAATATAGTTGAAGTGTCATACATCAGCATTCATCTTCTCTAGTATCATTTTCCATACACATCCATGCTGGTTCAAATGGAGTATTTGGTGAAATTACTGTACTGGAACAATAAATATCAGAAACGTATCAGCACCAAACACCGTTTTAATTTGTCACAAACATCCTTCTAAGAAGTTACTGTAAAAATTTAAAAGTTATAAGGGAAAGGCAAAGGAGAAATATTTGTTTTCACAGGAAATGGATTTAATGCTTGTTTTCTTCTATTTTAAAAAAGACCTTTAGCATTACATCAGTGACATTTAAGCAAATAAACTCATTTCACAGAGGTACGTTTCCAGTCTATTAGCAGAAGCTCCTATCCTGATTAATGTCACATGAATATTATCAGCTGAAGCTGACTGAAAGAAACAAATGCCTTCATCTCTGCTTTCAAGCTCAGCATGCTCCCCTTGTCTTCTTATAAACCCTTTCTCCATAATTAAAAGATTTTAGTATTCATATTAGACAGAAGTCACAGGGAAGCAGACCAATGCATACAAGCTCAGGCTTGACCCCTGTGCATGGAGGAGGCCCGGTATCCCCTCGGATGGGTAACAGGACTGAATTTCACAATAACACTGCAGCTTGCTTTGGGGTACTTTTACCCTGCTTTGTCTTTCTAATCCATCTTGGGTATACTGGTATCTTTCTCTTCCTCCATTTTTATTAAATTTCTTAGATGATGGATTGCGCTGATGAATAATCCCTGTATTTATTGGAAAAGTATCTTTTTAGTCACTCTGAGCTCCGTTCGAGTTGAACAAAATACATCTTCAAAGACATGCTATATATATGGCTAAAAGCCGTCAACTCCACCATAGGAGTACGGTCTAAATAATATTTTGACTTATCCTTATACCGGTGACTCAAGTTTAACAAAATCCCATGGGAAAGTACAGCTATCTGTACTTCTGATACAAAAATGTTTTTAACAGAAAATCCTCAGTGGTTACATGAATTAGAATTTACATTAATTCAGCATTGTAACTCAAAGCAGTTCTGTCTTTTTGCACTGTTCCCAGAAATGGGAGAGAATAATCAGTCTTGAGACAACAGTAGTGAAATTAATATCTTCTTTGCACATAAAATATCTCTTAACAGCTTTTTATTCTGCAGAGATATATAATATTTAATTTTGACTGCACTTCCCAGTTTTATTGTGTCAAACTTGCCAGTTGTCATTTTTGCAGTAAAAACACATTTGTACAGGGAAAAAAAAACAACCTAGGAATCCAACTACACTGTTTGCTGCTCTTTGTCTTTTCTTCTTTGACTATATAAATTGTGATTCTATTGCTTCCATTAATTTGCTTTAGCCTGCTTCTATTGCTTTTCCTATAATTGAGGGAAGACAGATCACCTTAATTTCCAGATCATGAAGCAATACTGTTGTATGTGGTAAACTTAAAGGAACACCACTCCCTTAAATTTGTAGGCACTGAAAGGACACATGCTTTCAGCCTTCATATAGGAATAGACCAGGCATTTTCCACACAGCAGATAGCACAACACCTGAGTGGTTAATTATACTTTGTTTTCTCTGATTTTTTGAAAATTAGGTCTAAGCCCGTCTACCAAAAATGTGTCTATTTTCCCCTGTGCCTGTTGGCTTCAATTTTGAATATGCCGAGCAACTGCAGGATTTTCCAACAGTAACTGAGGGAAGTACTGAGCACCTCGGCGTCAGAAGGTGTGCCTATTACTTTTCTGTTGGTTTTGTCGCTGTAGAGAGTTTTTACAGCTTTCATCTTTGCACAGTCCATCTCATGATAGTTTAATGAATGTATTTCCTGTATTTCTCATGAGAGTTAAGGTTCAACATAGTCATCTATTTCCATTTTGTCTTCAAGTCTTCATTTGACTACAGATTCTTGATGATAGATTTTTCTATGTTCTTACAAAATACTACCACATTCTAGAGAAAATGTCTAGACCTATTTATAGCAATAGTTGAACAAGAGGCAGTTCAACACAACCTAGTCCAGCCAACTGAAAATCCCAGTCAGTTTTCCAAGTGACTGCTAGAAACTTGCCCCTGGAACAAGTTCAGGTCCCTCTCTGCAGGTGGAGAACAAATAAGAGCTCGCTGAAGTGGAGCTGCAGCAACTCCACCGTTCCAAACAACTTAAGCTCTATTGATACTGCACCTCCTGGCCAAAAAAAAAAGATCACCAAACTGCTTTTTCACGCTTTCCAGGCAGCTTTAAGAGGTCAAATATTAGCTATAATTAAAGATTTGAGAACTGGGGCAATGCCAATGTGAAGGAACAAACAGGAATCAGCAGGCACAAGCAGAAACAGGTAAAGGTTCATCAAAACCGTAGGATTTAACAGTTCTCAGTCAAAGCTCAAACTGCTCTTGCACTTGCTGTGCAAACAGCAGGGTCTTTCTAGAAGCTAAGCTTACGCCGTTGAAGATATTTATGCACAGCTCCTGTATTCTCTCAGAAGTGATGCAGTAATTGTTATCATGCCATTTCAATACAAAGCAACAAGTTATACAAGTCCTAAGAGAGCTCCACCTTTGAGTATTAGGAACCTCCCTGGTCTGGTACCACCCTCCAGTTACTACACATTGTTGGTTGTGCAGGCTGGTAGCGACGAGGTTGCAGCAGAAGTCCAAAAGTGATTAAAAAAGGACTTCAGGGCACTGGCCCGACTGACTGAAGCATCAGGAGCACAGGCAGTGTTTACTTCAACCCCTTCAGCAGCAGGGAAGAATGCTGAAAGGAGCAGGAAAACACATCTGATTAATGTGGTTCAGAGGCTGATGCCACCAGTGGAATTTTGGTTTTTTTTTTTAATCATAGGAAGGTTTACACAGCACCAGGCCTGCTGGTGACAGATGAAATTCAGCTCTCTCAAAGAGGGAAAAGGATTCTTGCTCATGAACTGTCTGGGCCCAGAGAGGGCTTTAAACTCGGTTCAAAAGGGGAAGGGGGAAAAAAAACACAACAAACCAGGCTCACTAGAGATGAGCCCAGGGGCAGCATGCCAGTGTTGGAGATGAAACTGATAGCCAAGCTCAAGTGCATCTACACAAATGCACACAGTATGGGCAGCAAGCAGGAGGAGCTGGAAGCCGCTGTGCAACAGGATGGCTATGACCTCGTCGCCATCACGAAAACGTGATAATTAGCAACAGAATAAGAGGGAATAGCTTCAAACTGCAACAGGGTAGGTTTAGACTGGACATCAGGAAAAGTTTTTTTCACAGAATGAAGTCAGACACTGGAATAGGCTGCCCAGAGAAGTGTTTGTGTCGCTATCCCTGGATATGTTTAAAGGTCATTCGGATGTGGTGTTGGGGGATATAGTTTAGGGGACAGATTTGCAGAGTAGGGTTAGTGGTCGGACTTGATCCCAAGGGCCTTTTCCAACCTGAATGATTCTATGACTGTCATGTCTGGAGTTCTGCAATGAATGGCTCTAAGCTCTTCAGAAGGCATAGGCAAGGAAAGAGGAACTGGAACTGTTCAGCCTGGAGAAGAGAAGGCTGAGGGGAGACCTGAAAGGAGGTTGTAGTGAGGTGGGAGTCGGTCTCTTCTTCCATATAACAAGTTACAGGACAAGAGGAAATGGGCTCAAGTTGCACCAGGGGAGGCTTGGATTAGATATTAGGATAAAACTTCTTTACTGAGGCATGAAGCACTGGAACAGGCTACCCAGGGAAGTGGTGGAGTCACCATTCCTAGAGGTGTTTAAAAAATATGTAGATGAGGTACTTGAGGGCATAGTTTAGTAGTCATGGTAATGTTGGGTTGATGGTTGGACTCAAACTTAGAGGTCTTTTCCAACCTTAATGATTCTATGATTCAAAGTTTAAAGCATAGGCACTTAAGCGATTTTGGACACAGGTAGATAAATCAACCTACAGTGCCAAGAACCTCATTATTAAGAGATAAAAGGAGGCAGCATTATAAAATGGCATAAGCAGTTTTAAAAATTGGGTGTCATACAGACGAAGACTGAGAAGGATTTACTGCGACATGGAACAAGGCACTTTAAACAGGCACATTCTGAGTACATCATGCCCTGAAAACATCAAATTGAATGGAGTGAGAAGTGAGAAAACTACAGCAGTATTTTCAGAGTTTAAATCCAATTTTTCCACATGAAGTGAAACTAAACTAGGAATAAAATGAAGTCATGGTTGAAAGAGGTCATTTGTAAAGCAATATTACAGCTGGTGCAGTGGAGACTTCTCTTTTCAGTAAAAACCCAAAATACAGAAAATTGTTAAGGAACAAGTTAAATACACCCAAAGCAATGTTTTTATCAAAATTTTGACAATAGATGTTGCAGCATAAAATAATTATGACAGACCCAAGTACTCTCCTGAGTCTCTGTACCTAGCTCCGAGTTAAGAGCTGCAACATGATATTGCTCCAGTGCTGAAACTGCAGGGTTTAAAATTGATGTGAAGATAGTGATTCTGAGGCAAGCTTTCAGTCAGGTTGACAGCTTGATCAGACAAAAACCTTTACAGTATAATAAAAACAAGGCCAGTATGACAAAGTTACGTGCAAGCTATATATAGATTTATTTATTTTTTACTGACCTACAAAGGCCAGTTTGAGAGTGGCTATGCTAGCAGTGAGGTACAAAACAGCTGCAGTAGAAGAGATGTTTCATGAAAATAATAGGGAAGATGTTAGGTAATATACTAAAAAAAAGAGAAGTCTATAAAATGTTTCACAGTACAGTGGTTAAGTTAATTAGCAACCCAATTATATGTGTATCAGCAAACAGCCTAGCTATCCTGCAAACAATAATAACTCTTCATCTCTTCAGCAACTTAAACATATTGTAAGATGCTTTGAAGCAGTGTTGATGTTACAAATATTTCCTTAATACCTTACACAGTTGTTTTTTTTAAATTAACAGAACGTTTACTGAAACCAGCAAGCAGAAGTTTAAAGTTAGCCATATTTTTACTAGGTAACACAAGCTATCAAAAGTTAAGTTTGACAGTTGTTGCAAGAAAAACAATTTTTTAAAAAAAAAGTACCTAGGAAATGGCATGGATTTCTGAGGAGGAAGGACAAAATTAGGGCAGGAAAAGGAGAGAAAAATATACATAAAGTGTCTTTCACTCAAATTCGAAGTACTTCCTCTCCCTTATACTAATTTTGGAAGGGGCAAAGATTAGAAGATTAACATCACATTCAAGTGAGTAATTATGCATTTTACGCCCAGACGAAGTGCCCAATCTTACAGCACTTGTGCTGATTAACTTGTATGTATAATTGAACCCACGTGTGAGCATTCTTCAGTCAGCGTCAACAAAACAGGCGAGGAAAAACTGCAGGCAGTCGAGTTAATTCTAGAAATAGGTCTGATCATAGGCCATCCAAACGGAATAACTTCTCAGTTCTGCTTTATACTAGTTCTTACGAAAGCAAATGGAAAAGTAATAGACATGAATTAAACATTTTCATTTCACAGCACTAAGCATTCGCCCATCACCCACGAAGCTCATTCTTCACCCCGTGGGATTCAATTGCAGCATTGCCTGCTTAAAAAATGAGCACTAATTTTTCAAAATGATGAAAAAATGTAGTACTCGGCATGTACTCCCATCTTTCACATATATTCAGACTGTATATACAGAATATAACATATACCTGCTGTACAGAATGTAAGAGGGCAATTACAACACATACGTAAACTTAACACGTAGAAACAAGCGCTAGTAGCTCTATCTGTAGGAGTGATTACGCTGATTTTTTTTTTTAAAGAAATACAGTCTCAGAGCTGGAAAAACACTCTTAGATGTTGTGTTTTAGAAAAATCAATAAAGTTAATGGTATTTCTCTGAGTAAAACCTTTTTAAATTTTCCCACAAAAGACACAAGTATATTATCTTAGACAATTTTCCTATGGAGCAACAAATTGAACATTGAGAATTACCGTTTATTAGTCTTAGAACCATAGAATCCTAGAATGGCCTGGGCTGGAAGGGACCTTAGAGATCATTTAATCCAACCTCCCTGCACGGGCAGAGACACCTCTCAACTAGATCTTACACTGCTTGTTAACATTGCTTAGAAACAAAATAGTTTAATTACTATGGTCTAATTAAAACAGCTACAGTCAGCACTATCTGATAAGCACCACAATATCACCCCCCCATCACCAAGCCCCCCAGCAGGCTAGGCACAGCAAAAACGAGATGCTGAAAAGTTGAGAAAAGTGTTTTTACCAGTACTAAGGTCTATTTCTTTTAAATAATGAAATGCTTACACTACTTTCAGTTATTTTAATCTAACATACTACATGTCAACATATCACACCAAGTTAAAATAAATTCCTAGTGGCAAAAAAAGAAACCCTACCACAATTTTGCAAAGTGAAATGCATTAAAACATTTTCAAAACCACAAAATATTTCTGATTCAAAGTTTCAGGTTTTGAAGAAAACAGTTCCTTCATTTGCATAACATCTTCAAATACTCTGAGATAAAAAGGACTGGAATTTGACCATCATTATTAGAGATGAGTAAATGCAAAGCTAGGTTCGGACTCAAAATCATTTTGTGTTTGAAATAATTTCACAGACTTCCATGGGCAACAACTGTGTTAGCAGTTTTCTATATTGCTGCTCTTTACATGTATTTCTGTTACCACAATCGCAAAGGAACTGTAAAGCACACAAATTTTGAAAATACAAACTTTAGACTTTTAGAATTTGCTGGGGTTTTTGGTGTTTCTTGGTTTTTTAACTTGAAGAAAAAAACTGTGCAAGTGAAGCTTTCTGCAACATTAAAAAAAAATAAATTGCAAAATTTTCACAGAAAGTAGTAGGTTTTAGTCCTCACATTTTTACCTATACATCATATCCAGGAAGGATGAACTGTTGTAGTACAATCTCTAGCAAAGATCAGTAGGGGAAGATATTACAACAACCCACACTAGAGTGCAGGTGCCATACAGAGAAATACAGCACAATTTCACCATAATGTTGGCGTTAACAGTGAGTACAACCTATGGCCAACCTTACTACACAGATCCATCACACATCACCACCCTTTCTCCTGGCTTGTTCTATGCCCTGAACCTGCCTTTGTCCACAGCTAATGAACCCAAAACATTCCCCTATTTGCACAGATTTTGTTGACATCAGCCCCTCACCCAGTCCTAACTGATCACTAATTACACTCCAATCATATCTTTTAAGCTAAAACCACTGCAATATTTGGTGGGTACTTTTGGATGTAGTTTCAGTCCACTGCAGTTCATGCTTTATAGGCATGATTGAAATGAAGCTCCTTATAAAAGCTTTAGAAAACATTCAATTTAATTTTACACTATCCCTCAGAGGATCATGGGTTTTGGAAACAAATTGTTCTGTAAATGCATGTGTTTGGGTATAACCTGAGGGTATTTTGAAGGGGCAAAGGGTAGAAGGATGGGGAAAGAATTAATGATAAAGTTAATTGCAGAACAAAAGTCAGGGCATCAAAAACTGGTCTGAGTATAGCATTTCCTGACCCAGATAAAACTATATAAAAGCATTTGGTTTTAAAAACAAACCAGCAGGACTCTTAACACCCACATTAAACATAAATTTAAATAAGTCAGAGAAAGTGCATGTTGATTAGCTGTGAAATTAAATTCTTAGAGTATTTTCAGGTACATTGGTAGCAGAAGATGATTTCAATTTAATCTTAACATAATCTGTAAATGAGTTAATAATCAATTGCTAAGAATCGATGTATAATTATGTAGGTGTAGAGAAGAAAACACTAAATATAAGTCAGCAATTTGTGTAAGAGCATGAAATCTAAAACCAGTTGGTTATAATTAAGTGTAAGGACAAAGAATTTGGTTTTATTGTATAACCAATAACTCTGAGGCAGCTCTCATTGCTCCCTCACTTCCAAGCAGGTGAGCTAAAGTACCTCAAAATATTCCTGCCAATTAAAATAATCCTTAATTAACTATTTCCCTACAGCAGATTTTGGTGTTCTACTGGCACACAACTAAACCTGTAGAATTGTGACTCTAGAAATAAATTGACATCTCCATATTTTCAGCTAAACAGAAGTGTGTCTACTTTCCCAATATTTTGTCAGTTATTTGTCTATGTATATATACAGGCTAAATTAGCATTATGAATTAGTATCAAGAAACTCAGTAAGTATGGGCAGAAAGAACAAATAGTATAACTTTGTATGTTGTATTTCTGGGCACTGTTACCATTCGCCTGATTGAGAAGAGAAGAACAAAAACCAGCACAAAATAATTTGGATTATACTGATATTTTTTAAGATAAATCCAGGCAGTGTTTCTTTTCTGCCAGAAATCTTCAAAGTGGATCAAAAAAGGAAAAGCTAAATCTGTCAGAGAGAGACAAGTCTAAAGAAAATCAACAAAGGGAAAAATGTTCTTCAATATATCTTTAGAAAATGCATATCTTGCCATTAGATGCCACTGGAAATCTTGCCCACCAGAACGACTAGCTACCTGAAATGCCAGCCAAGAGACAGGTAACATTTACATTATCGCACTCTGCAGGTGCCTCAGTCCCACTGGAGTTTAGAACTATTAAAATCCCCGCAAAGAACTTTTGAACGGACAAATCACAGTGTTAACTACATCGCATGGTCTTGAGCACTGCAACAGTGACTGAATCCAGCCCTCTCGGCTCATACAGGCTGCTGACAGCAGTTACAAGCGGGTAACGGTGGTAATACATAATGGGAATGTTTTCTTTACACACACGCCACAGCACATAGAATCACAGAACAGTTCAGGTTGGAAAAGACCCTTGGGATCACCGAGTCCAACCATTAACCCTACACTACAAGTTCACCCCTAAACCATCTCACCCAACACCACATCTAAGCGACACTTAAACACATCCAGGGATGGCGACTCAACCCCCTCCCCAGGCAGTCTGTTCCAGTGTCTGACCACTCTTTCCATGAAGAATTTCTTCCTCATGTCCAGCCTAAACTTGCCCTGTTGCAACTTGAACCCATTCCCCCTGGTTCTGTCCCTAATGACCTGTGAGAAGAGACCAGCACCAACCTCTCTACAACGTCCTCTCAAGTAATTGTAGAGCATGATGAGGTCCCCCACATCATACCATTTCCTATTTTCCTGTAACACACTGCTGTCTCCCATATGGTGTAACAGTACACAAATATTTTGTTACTTCCCTTACACTCCTTTCTTATTCTCACTCCCAGGTTTTCTTTTATCCGACCAGGTATCAGTTACAGTAGTGCCCTAAGAGTAGCACAAGCAAACAAAAGAATTCTGCAGCAACAAATGCTTTTAGAAACTTCGTCTTCGGCATTTGAAATTCAAATATACAGCTGGAAACATTTTCAAAGGCACAAGCTGCCAAAACACAATACTTTCTCATTTAAACATCTCTTCATATGACTGCTGAGGAAGCTCATCAGACAACAGGCTACGCTGTAAATCCTATTGCTCTCAAGAGGACTGGATCTCCATGACTAGTTTAGATGTCTCATACTGATTAAAATTAGCATTTAATATACAAACGGGGAACATTTTCTGAAACCTAATGGTTAGATTAAGGCTTTATCTTTGTCTGCATTTGAAAGTTTCACTGATGAAGTTGCACCCGTTCGATTGAAATCACATATACTGCTCAGCAGGGTTTGACTTCATCTAAATTTCTGATAGAGACGGATTCCCCTGCAGAAGCGTCATTTTGTCTGCCTGGTTTATGAAATTTGGGAGGTTCTGATGCCATTTGCTCTGTCTACACTACAGTGATATTACGTTTTGGCTCCAACTGGTTCTGCAGCTACAGTTGTCTACATAAGACTGTCCAGCTTGGACTGCTATAAGGCAATTAAATCACTTATGAATTCTTCCCAAGCCATCTAGAACTTATGTCAAGTTCAAGACTCATAAACATAGGGCCAGATAATTCACATTTCAGAAAACTGCAGTGAAAGTTCTATAATGTAGTTTAAAACACATATAAATGTAGTTTGCCAACAGACATTCTACATCCATCACGTCTACAACACTCTACCCATCCCTTCAGTAGTAAAGACAGGATTACATAAAGAGAATTCTTATACCACAACTTGTTCCAGAACAGGGATGAAGTTGCATTGCAGGACACACAAAATCTACTTGCTAAGAGAAAACAAACGAACAACAACCAACCAACCCCTCAACCCTCCCAAAAAACTATGCAAGGGTTCTGCCACTGGTATAATCCTCGGCACGTAGCAAATTCCAAATTCTAATTGCTTTATCCATCGGATTCATGACATGAGATAGTAACATAAGAAAATCACCAAGATCATCTTATGACTTTGTACTGTCCATATGTTCTCGATTTGCAAACTTGGATTCATGTGACAGTTTTGCTTTAAGTGGCAATTTTCTTAAATTCATTTTTACTTTTATCCTTACGAAAAGTAATGAGAATTATTTCCTTTCCTCCATTATATCTGTTTTGGTCAAGGTGAAACCAGAAATCAACAGGGAGGTGGAGATGGAGGTTGAGTAAAATGCAGAAACACGAAGCATTCTGCAAAATCTTACAAGTATAAATCAATTCGTACAATACCCCAATGAGCAAGAGGCATGTTATCCCATTTGATGGGAATCTGAGACAGAATTTAAGAGACTTGCCTAAAGCCAGAACTGACTGATTGGGGATTAGAGGTCCTGGTTTCTATTCTCTTCTATTTACTATTCTGACTTATATTGTATCTGCAAAAAGGAGACACAGCCTGACTCAAGAAATGGTATTAAAGTAAAACCAAAAAAATTCCTAGTGTCAGACTGCAACATATATTCTGTCTCGTTAAAAAAAACTACCAAAAAAGATAATATATCAACTTAGATTTTGGCAGCTGATATTTTTTATTCTTTTTTGCGAAAGGGTGAAAAACAAAGACTATGTCAAATCGGGGGGGTTGGACTAGATGATCTTTGAGGTCCCTTCCAAGCTCTAACATTCTGTGATTCTGTGATCTAAATTCAGTATAAAAATGCCTTAGATCAGATTGACATTGCTATATAGATATGAAAGAAAATATATAAGACAATATCAGAAGATAAATTCTTAAAGTGTACTCCCTGCATCACTCAGCACTTGTCTGTTATTCACAATGTTAACTCTTACCTGATGCTAGCAGAGAAAGGCAGGATGCAAATACCCTGAGAAGACTGTAGATGAATTTCTTTGAACATATTTCACCTTCAGGAAAGCAGTGACAGGGAACAGGGTGTCTATTTTGTACCTATACTGTTTTGCAGAACCTTCTTATAGCTTCTAAGTAACTTTTAAATAAGCAAGAAATTCAGTTTTTACAAAACCATATAGCAGTACTAAGTAATTTTTCCCAGGATCTCATGTTTTTTACAGATTTGATAAAGAAAATCAAAGACATAATTTTTCTATCCCAGAGTACAGGAGAATAGTACTGAACACGGTATGTTAAGCTATCAATCACCTTGTTCTACTCCCATTTCACTCTTTCTCTCCTCTCCACTTCCCCCAGTTTCCTCGTTTTCGTCTGACACACCAGAAAACAGCTCCTATCCAAAGCCACAGCCTGGAGATGCCTTGCAGAAAACAACAGATTTTTCTAAGTTTGGAGCCAATAAAGGAGAAAACTGCTAAATTTACCTAGTAATTCTAGCTACCAGCCCCAAAACGCACTTTTTTCTCCAATAAAAGCTACTACATACTAAATCTTACCTTCTGGAGACTTCTCTTTGACTTGCCCTTAGTCTCAGTTAAAACTTACTCTGCATAGTCCAATCACTATTTTCTGGTTTACTATAGGTGCTCTCAAAAAAGAGGAGGATGTGCCCCAACTAGGAACACAGCAGCATTCTCGCTTCATTCAAAAGATCAAAAGGGAGCATGAAGTTGCTCATTTACAGGGAGGAAGAATAAAGTAGCATAAGGGTAAGAGGAAACAGAGTCAGATAAAAGTGGGAAGCCAAAGTGGAAATTAAACGGTCTGGCTGTGCTGTTCCTCCCCCAGTATCCACATCAAGCAGAGAAATGGTTGACAGTTCTGGAACTGGAAGACAGTTTCACATGCTTTGCTTTTTTTTTTTTTTTTAAAAAAAAATATATATATCTCACTTTCGTTAAACAAAAAGCATGGCTCTGCAACACTTGTTGTTCTTAAATCTCTCTCTTTTGTGAAATGCTTCAAATTACTGTCCCTGGCAGCCTTCTTTGCATCTCTTCATCCTCTTCAGAATGGCTACAGCTAAGCAGAGCCTTCTTAGCTGACCAGGAGAGCCGTTGAGCGTCTTTAAGCCTCTTCCCAAAAAGCAAAGAGAAAAGCTACCAGCTAATGTAAGCGATAGTTCTTAACTGCCTCGGCAACAATTCTATCTGAAAGCCAAACAGCCTGTAATAAACTCAGAAGGATGATACTTGGAGACTGAAGAGCCTTCCAAGGTCAGGAAGTGGGTGATCCATTTTGGCCTAAGGTACAACGTCAAGCAAACATTAGAACCTTTTTATTGTTATCTTGCAAAGAAACCAGCCATTGATATAAACAGCTCTGTTAAGTGCCTGCTTAAGTTCTATAGACATGAGAAGGAAAAGGGGATTTTTTTTTTTCTCCATGAAATCAAACAGGCCTTTACTCCCCACAGCTGGGAAAGCTTCCAAGAAACTGGGTGTTACACAGACTGTTTTCAATTCCGTTTCACTTCTGTCATACCAGCAAAATAATTTGAAATTTCCTCTTCAAAACAATTTCTTGAAACTGAATTCCCCTGTTAATTCACAGAAAGCCAGATTCAAGTTACCATGTGAGATAATGTAGGCGTTCTGGGGAAAAAAAAAAGTGCATAGTCTGTTCCAAAGAAATTGGCAGGAATTGCATTTTGAGTGTAAGGAATAGCACCAAATATTATGAAAACAGCATCTGCCAATATTTTGCATGAGCAGACTGTTCCAGTGCCCACATATCTCATATTTACTGTTATGCTTCAGCAGCACTTGGAAAATAAGTTTGCAAAAATTAATTGTCTTTCAAGTACACGTTTCCCTGAACTTTTAAGTCAGCATGTTTGGTAATTTAAATAAAACTTCTTTTATTTCTCAGCATAAAAATTGTTTTTAGTAGGCTCAGTGATATGAAGGTAAACATTCACAAAGCTGCAGAACATCTCACTGATGAATATGGTCACAGACCAGTGAGTCTAACACACTATTTAACTGATGGGAATAAAAGCCAAAAAACTACTCCAGAAATCATTGCAGAGTCTAAGATGAAAATATTTTCAGTAGTTTGTTTGGGTTTTGTTTTTTTAATTGTCTGATTTAATTATTTTATTTTCTTTCACAGAGGTTGAGGAAGGTGAAATTGAATGTACTTTTAGTCATTAAAGAAAATTCGTGAAAGGCAGACCTAAAACATACAGGCCAAGACAGATGAACTTTTTTTTTACTACCTCAAAATAAAAGTACATTGTCTAGGCATGTACAATGGGATTAGATAGAAGTTATAGAATACTCAAATTAGTATGTTCAGACTGCATGTGTGAATTTGGCTCAGAAAGTCTTCAGCCTTACAACACTTAAAATTCTGAAGAGTTATTTCTTACTTGCAGAGATTAAAAATAAAGTAACATTTCCACTTACTAAGTGTTATTAGTGATGCTTTAAGGGAAAAGGTACAGAAGCTTATAAAGTGTTGCAGAACATCAGATCAATTTGAAGATCACTCTCCATGAAAAAGCAATCAACAAACAGCATGCAAAATAACTTTTGGGTTTTGTTTGGTTTTTTCCTCCATATCATCTCACATATTCACCTGCAGGAAAATGTGCTCAGGCACAAAACAGAAACAAAAGCCTTCCTTTTGTATATTTATAGATTGCTTTGAAAGGGGCAAGTTAAGTCACTTCTGTTATTTTATTTTCATTAACATCATTTTTAATCTGTGTGCTGCTTTTAGCAATGACCACTCAGGTAACAGAATCACAAGGATAAATTCTTCCATTCCATTAACATCTATAAGTTCTTCCTCTCCTTACTTTGATCCTAGCTCCAGACTAGACTTTAGTGTCAATACTGCAGTGATTGAGTTGTAAATTAAAATCCTCACATTTCATGCTGAAATTACACAGATACTGCAATATCACCATAATCCAAAAAAAAGAGATTTTCCAAGCATTTTTCAAGGATGCAGGCTCATAATAAATATTGTATATGTTGGTAACAAGAATGCTTTTTACCCACTGAAATTCACGATCCAGGATTTCAGAGAACCCAGCATTTCTTAAAGAGATTTTTATTTCACTGTTTCACCCAAGAATCTGTTAGGATTGCAAAATCGCATCAGTCAGTCATGAGGAATTCAGACCTCTCTGCTGGGACTGAAATAGCAAGCCAGCTTCTTTTATTTCATACCAGTGCCTGAAAATACTGTTGCTGAAATAATCCTGAGCCTACTTGTAATAATCATGCAGCATGGCTGTACAACTCAGTCTCACATGTACTTCAACATAGCTGGGTCAAGTGTCTAGAAAAATACACCAGAAAGCCAAACCAGGAGATAAATTGTCAAAAAAAAAAAACAACCCTGCCAAAAAGCAGAGAAAGGAAATGTCTGAAGGAACAGCTTGATCAGGTCCATGTGCAATTTAACTTTTAGGGTTTTTTTTAAGCTCTTGATAATTTAGCCAGTGATCTGAACATCAAGTTAGGTTCCCTTAAGTTTATTCATCACAGAGATGTTGTAGTCCAGCAATCGCCATGAATGATCACATATAGACAAGGTAGAAAAATGATAGAATAATAAAGGAGAATGATTCTATGGTCAGTATCAGTTTTCTTCTGTACACATATTTGGTTTTGACCACTGAGTTATAGAAAAATATATAAAAAGATGACATGTATCAAGCTGCTTTTCACTTTAGAACATACAATGAAGTCTTCCTGTCAGGCTTTTCTGTAAGTGAGCAGAGGCTAATTCAAGAGGCTGAAACACACCATCCAGTAAGTTTCTTTAGCACAGAACTTCTAGATGCTCTTGAAAATCATCAGTTATTACCCCAAAGTTACACACATCTTCACAACACCCTGCTTCCCACCCATTTTATCTCACAAATTCTATCAGTTCCTATTGATCACATTAAAGGATGGACAGTGAAAGAATGAACTGAACCCTGAATCAGAGCACTGTACAACGGAAAGAGAAGAATCGGAGAAATAGATCCACAAATTGTTCTTCGGTAAAGGAGAATTACACGCTGTGCTGACAGAATGTGCCAGGTGCAGAGCATATCATTAGCATCAACACAACAATCCAGGACATTGTCTTCCATTCCCAGTTGTTCTTGTACTGAACTAGTGTTTTAAGCTGAAAGCTTTGGTTTTATTCAAATAGTTTATATCCAAACCTAATACCTCCAAATTCTAGAATCGCTTTTCTGTTAAGTATGCACTTAATTTTTCACCCCTAATATTCACATATATACTAACTACAAATTGTCACTGAAAGCAATCGATATTACATAAGACTACCTTATTTTTGCTCACAAAATTAATCTGTGGTGTAATCTGCTGACAACCACAAGTCCAAGCTACTCTACATAATGTGCCATTACTTGCGATTTAACCAACATGCCTCCCGTTTCTCTGCCAGACTTACTTACGCAAGACCCTTCAGGATCTTTATTAATACACTCTAAATGAACACACACATCTCTAAATTATTAAAACAAAGGAAAGAGAAATCCATGTTCTTGCTTCAAAGCATAGATGAAAAGCTCAGACATAAATAGTATGTTCTTGCGTGAAATATTTCAGCAGAGGATCAAAAATCATTGATGAAAACATTCCCATAAGACTACTTTATTTACAGCAGACTTGAATCTTTGATCTGAAAAAGACTCATTTTCCTCGAGAAGTGATGCATGCATTGATGCACGTATTCAGAATGACAGTATTTGCTTCTTGACTCTGAAATGTAAATAGTACCATTTCTTCTAAAAGCACCTGAGAGAAAATATTTGAGGGACTCTTCTCAAGAAAAAAAAAATAGGCATGGAGATAAGTGAAATTCATTTGGGCTTTGCTTTGGGAAGTTAAGTCATGGCTGGAAAAAGTTTCCTACAAAACCTCCAGTGGAAGGAGACTTGCTAGACAATTTCCCATTCCCTGCTGTAATCATTGTCCAAATACTCACAGAGGCTTTTCCACCCCAGAATCTCTGATTATGCACTACTGGTGACTATGAAGAGTACCCTATTATGATAGCATTTCCCTGCAAGATTTCAGAGATCAGAATTTCACATAAGTCTGCTGAAACCAGAGCTACCTTTTTTCCCCTTTTAATGCAAGCTGCAGGGAAATAGTAGACGTAAGTATGTCCCATAGTACACACGTTTATAGTATTCATTTCGTAGCATAATCCTTCCCAACTCAACCACTTCAGGTTAGATTTCTGTTCAGCATTTTTAAACACCTGGAACTATCACTGTCGATGGCTTCTGACTTCACCATATCAATCTACTCCTAAGGAACACTACTTATTGATTACACAGGCTGTTACAAGTTTTGAGAAAAAGTCTGTATTTCTGATCAAGAACAGAAATCATTTAGGACAAAGAAAACACAAAGTAACCATAATGTATAAATGAAAATTTCTGGTTTAAACATTATCAGCTCATTGGCAAACAAAAGATGGAATGCTAGCAAGGGAGAGCAACGCTGAAAAAAAAACCTGTCCTCTAAGTTAATGGCACAATACTAAAAGTAGTATTTAAGAAATATAATCCTGATGTATTAGAATTTTAGACCAAAACAATAACTTGCTGTTTTTATTGATACCACATACACAAAGAAAAAAGAAAAAGCTAAACCTACTTATGCTGACTAATTTTATCATAGTGAAGAAAACATAGATCCTTTGTGGACACACCAGGGCATAAAAAGAAGTAGAATGATCTTTGGGTAATAGGGATATGCCAGGCTGTGTTCTGCAGTCAGTGCTGCCCAGTTCCTATAAATGCTCATGAGAAGACCAGACACAGACAGAGGTCTGATCTCACCAAGAGCTCCAACTTCCTCATCAATATTGTCTTTTCCTGCGGGTCACTTTCTCCAGGACATCTGTTACATTATCCTCCCATGGAGTTGAAATTAGAGTAAATTCTATTTAAGCCATTAATTTCGCACAAACTGCAGACATTAGTACATTAACTGTATTCCATTTTTCAGCTAACATCTATAATGTTTGATGAACAGACCAGGGTCAACTGCACTCATAAGGGCTGTTTAATTACTTTCATTTCCATCACACAAAACCAGTAGAGCATTCCAAGTTTTAAAGTGTCTTATTAGATAACCAAGAAAGAGAAAGAATCAGCAGTAACATGAGGTACCATCAACTGCAGAAGGGGTTTACTTGTTCATTCGCTAAAAGTAATCATGGCCATAACTGTCAGATACACATAGAAAAATAAAAGCAGAAATATGATAGGCGGTTAATCAGAAGTATCTGGAAATCAATTCCCCTGTTTACAAGCTTCAGACATGATTTTCTTTAATGAGCCCTCAGACAATTGACTTTGACCAGACACGTGTAATGCCTCTGACACAGTTCAAAGAAAAGATTAAAAAATAAATAAATCGTTAGAATACTGACAAATATTGATCCCTTATCTTTCTGCCAATAATCCAAAAACACTGTGTCAAACTAAGAAAAAAGCATAATACAAGAAATTCCACTGTCTCAAGTCCAGAAAGGGCAAAATCCATTTTTTTGCCAGCAACAAGAGTTGTAGCAGCACAGAACTCACACACTCTACACCCTCCCTTTCCTTCCCAGGATGCACATGCTGAACACTGCTGTGCCAGGACTAGTTTTTACCAGCACTGCAAAAAAACACCTCAGGGCTAAATACAGGTCATCAAAAAAAAATAAAGCATCGGTGTTTTGCAGCCCTACCACAGCACACTGCAGTGGTACTAAGCACATGGGCATTGCAGCTTGGGTCACTCACTGGCTTAAGTCGGCGTCTCTGAAAGGCTGCGACTGTACCTCAGAACTGCGTCTCCTTTCAACTGAGCATGGAACACAAACCCCTAAACCTACAATAAAAGTAGCCCCTCAGTTAACATCTTTGCTTTGCTCTTTTTGAAGACATTAAATTTTTTACAGTATCACGTTATCTGTGAAGACGACAACAGTCCAGTTCCTACACGGCTAAACCTTTTGTGGAAGTCCTGAAACCGGGAGGGACGCATGGCAAGCCATGAACTACAGATTAGAGCCCTGAAGCAAGTTAAGCCTCCTGGGTTCTGTTTTCTGAAGTGCGTGCAAAGGGTATATTTCCATCCTGCCTGCTGGAATTTGAACAGCAGGTAGCTAAAATTCTTTCAGTTGTAGCAATGTAAGTTTATTCTAAGGATTTATTTAAAGTTCCACCTTTTTTTTTTTATCCTGAAATCAAAGGCAACATCTTTAACCTCTAAATCAGAACAATAAACTTGAGAAAGCCCCACCTGAGCTTGCAGGAGGTTCCAGTGACACAAAGGAAAGTCCATGCTGCTTAAATCTATTTGAGAGACCTGCCCTTTCCAGAGCTTTCAGTTTATGTGTGCTAGGATCCAAATACTGAGCATGGCAATTTATCACTCACATGAAACCATGTCATGAGATTCACAAAAATCTTTTTACAGAGTCTACTCACTTGCCTTCTAATCACCTTTGTATCTGGGATACAAGATTTTCAGGTTTCCATTGAAATTTAAATGGCGGACCTGTCTATTTTAAAAGTTACTATATCTACAGCTTCAGGATATAATTTGTGACTCACTCTTGGAATAAGCAGAAAACATGGAAAAGTTTCAGTTGGGTGAGCAAGATTCCACTATTTTCACCTACACATTTTAATTGCTGAGCAATACACCATGTAACAAAGCGGGAAAATCAAGACAAATGATTGCAATTTATTCACGTCACAGGAAGATAGAGTATCGGCTCAGTGATTTACTCATTTTGTCAGACTTGAGGCACATTTACCCCGTACACAGAGATTTAAGTTACCTTTCTACTACCGAGTGCAATTGATAGCTCACTTGTTTCTTCTATTAACAATAGCTTTTAAAGTTGCTCTATAAGATGTCTTCATTTTTCAAAATCACCTTTCAACAATATTAGAAGGACCAGCAAAATTGCTTTCAGTTAAATATCACTTAGAATATCATTGTGATGTTTTACAAGTACACATATTAAATATATAACAAAGCTGTGTTAAATACAATACTATTACTGTAAACAATAATTTAAGCACATAAACTCAGCTAAACTTTAGACAAGCCACAAGCAGCAAGCAATAAGCAGTTGTAGCCCTCAAGAATGTTGAAATTCTCAGGCCCAAGAGGTTGGCAGCTTTACGCAAGCCTACCCAAAATAACCAAATTATGGAGTTGTTCAATTACGGTTAAAGTATTCACTCCTGTTTTTCTGTTGCAAGTTCTACAGTGTGATATTATGGAAATTCATATCTCATAAGCTTCCCTTATCTGGCTGTCCACAAAGCTTCTGATAAAATACAACAATCTGAGACACCAGTTCATACACTGAAACTGCTGCAGGCACGTTTTCCGGTTCTTTAGGAGGCTATTTGATGATTATTCACAACGTGGACTGAAAGCAAAGGAAACCAGACTGATGTCACATTCAGCAAAACCAATTTCTAGTTCAAAAAATGCTCTCAGAATATGCGGAAATTCAGTTTATTGGAACAGCAGGGACTCCTGTAGCTAGAACTAATTACTATCTGTACTCTCCCAGACACTGTTACTCTATTCTCTCATTTAGAGATGGCTTTGATGAAAGCTGTCTGCTTTTTGTTCTCTCCCCACAGGTCACAGTCAAACTACAGGAGGACTAAGGAATCTGATACTATCTAGATCCAAAAGACTATCTCCTAGTCAGGCTAATTCCCTGCAGTGGCTCTGTCTAATGACTAACCCAAAATCATAGCTCAGTAGGTGAGACAAAGCCCATGGCCAACTGTTTTCACCCTCTACCAGAAGCTTGTTTACTATCAGTGCTCTATATCTGGGTTTGCACCTTTAGAGACACAGGTATGGCTATGGGAAACAACCTTCTGAAACACATTATATTTTCTTTAGTATATTTTCCCGCAATTCTTAGCTGAATAAAAATAAAACCCGAATTACATGAGAGTTAATCTTACCAGCAAACTAGCTAGGAGGTTAGCAGGAGAGAACAACCTTCATCTCAGCCTTTCGCATTCTTCTAATGTGTCATTGTCACGGCTGGCAGTATTAAGAGACACTGTTAATACAGATACAGTGGGGAAAACTTTCGCAAAGTTCAAGAAACAAGTATCAAAGTAGAGATCAGAGTTGTTTTTTTAAAATCGGCTGGAAAGAATAAAAAGAAAAATTATCTCCCCTCTAATAACAATCAGATTGCTCATTTGGGAAGATCTACCCCTGTGGATGGATGCTCTGCTAGGCAGGAGAGCAGCTGGGCTGAAGGTTGTCAGTGTGACAGCAGATTAGGCATTGCGTGGCTGAACCAGCATTCATCCTTATCTGCACACCCAGAAATCACTAATTCCTTTTATCTGCTGTGCACAATCGTTCTTACCAGGAACCTTCTGTTGACATTCATAGCATACTTAGAAGCACAGAAGAATTTTCCAACGAAGCCTAATTCCTCTGGGCAACTCATGTTAGTAGCCATAAGTGGAGCAAGATGGACTCGGCTCTCAATATTGACATTATCCAAACACAGAAGATCAAACCCATGTAGGCATGCAGACAAAATTAAGGTTTCTTCTTTAAGCAGCTGCTTAATCTCTTGTAGTTGTAATTGTCTAAAACCAGCATCCAAGACTTAACTCTTTCAACCTTGTATGGCATTTTCAACTGGCCCAGAGGAATTATCTTAAATCTCCCACCCAGAATCCCTAAGACAACTTTTCTACTCACCACAAAGATTTTTAAATAAGCATTACGTCAATACTAATGATAATACTGATACAAAATGTGTACACTCATCTCTCTAGCACGCAGGAGCACCTTGTGATATCAATATTTTGCATGACCAATACTAAAAGGAAAAAAGGCAAACGGCCCTAAGTTCTACATAGTTGCAACAAAAGCAGTGCTGACAACTCTAAATTACTTTTTCACACGTTGTATTTGGATCTCATAGCTTGAGCTGTACATATAGTAGTCAGACTCCTGTGATCAGAGCTTTGTTACAAGCCCCTTAGCAGATTCTGAAATTAAGAAGCTATTTAGACCTCAAGAACATGGAAATTCACAGGCCCAAGAGGTTGGTAGCCTTATGAAAGCCCACCCAAACAACGAAAAATAAAAATAGACTGACAAGAATTCTCACTAAAAGTTACAAATTTCAAAGTTTGATATATTATGTTAAAATGTGTAACATTACATATGATGCCTCCAGGCACCACAAGAGGATCAAGTCTTCAGAAGGATGTTGAAGGTGAATATTGAGAAGGATTTCTGGCTGTTCCCCAAAGTAAGAAGGCCAGAAAAAAAAGTGAGGGAAGGTTGAGAAATGGTTATCAAGCTGATGTCACAGAGAAACAACAAAGAAATGTAGAATCAAGATACAGAAAGGTTAGGGTACATAAAACAACAACAAAATATGAAAGTCTATGAGCATGAACCTTAAATTACTGTCTTTTAGCAATAATGCAACATGGCAATTCAATTACAAGGACTTTTTTATATTCGCTAGATAGAACACATGTAATTTCAAAAGTTAATGCAGAGGGGAAAGATATGGTTTAGAAAATCAAAAAAAAATTGCTTCTATTGATTGTGTGTAATATGTTTCTATTGAATTAAAAAAAAATGAGCTTGAACCCAAGTCTATATCAAAGGAGCAAAAAACAAAAGTTATGTTCTCTTGACAAAGAACACTTTTTAGGATACAGTAGCTACTTAATCACATAAATGAAAGGGGCAAGTCTGCCAGAGACTTTGGTAAACCTGTTAAACACATTTGTCAGTTTTCAAATTATTCATCACAAAAAAAAAATACAACAGGGAAGTTTTAGGGTTTTCTTTGTCGAAAGTCTGCAGGAAACTTTCCTTTGCTAAAATCCAAGCCCTCTGCGGACAAGCATTCAGCTTTGTGTCGAGTCCTAATTAGCAGCTGTAGGCTTCCAGTATCAAAGTAATTAGACTCCCTACTTGAACCAATGGGTTTTCAGTTCCCATATGTCGAAGGGAAATCACAGGAAGCTTTTTTGAAGCACGAGTTTTAACTCTATTTGGGTACTAAGATTCTACAGTCAGCTTTAAATGCTTAATTCAAATTCAACACCTTTTTTTCTGAGCCTGGAAAGAACTCACTGTTATTTTCTGAGGTAGGAAGGTGACTGCCACAACTAACTCTCAATATCACACTGACAAGTCACAATCATTATATATTAGCAGCAGGACAATCAAGCAAAGTGTAACATATTCAGTATTGATATACAATTTTACTCCATTGGACATACATTTCACCTTTTATAAAAAAAAAATCTATTTTAATCCATTGATTTTTGTCAGTAATTTCTTCTGCTTTCTCACTTTTCAGAATCTCACTACCTGCCTCAGTGGGCTCTACTCATGGCTATGAGAAATAAGCTTTAGCCTTCAGATTATTCCTTAACTGAGACTGTTAAACTAAGCATCTACTTTCATGATCAAACAAAAAAATTATTCAATATTTCAAAACCAGACACATAGATGAGAATAAGCAGCCACCAGATACATTTACCCTGGAGTGTTGTAATAGTTCTGTCGCTATAGTTAAATTCTACAAAAATTACAATTCTCTCTTTTAATTGAATATTTACTGCAATTTAAGCCTTTGGTTTTGTGAGGTTCAGGAAGGATTCCACAATTTCTACAGAAGAAAAGGGCACAGGCTATTTACAGATAGTTTACCACGCTAGAAACTTTTTTACAGCATTGCTGTATTTCCACCAAAGTATCAAGATGGCCTTTAATAAAAATTCTACACCCTCACTATTTTTCTGTACGTTCTTCACCTACTCACTATCTTCTCCGAGCATTACGATTCATTCCTCAAATACATGTAGAATGCCATTAATAATTAAATACATACTTAAAGCATCAAATATGACTTATAGGACCAGAAACTGTTGATCTTGACAAAATCTGTTTGGATTAAGTTCAACCACACCAGAGACTAGCAATAACATCTGGGAGGTTGTGTACAAGACTGCACAGTGAAGTAATCAAATTACAGAAATAATTTCCAGGAGAAAAATAAGTAGTTCCACAGTAAAAAAACTAAAAGCCAAGGTTTAGTCCTAAGAAGGAACACTGCTGTTAGATTTACCTTATTGTTATACTATAACAGCAAACACGGTGACACAAGTATGCAGTGCAATGTACATTTTCTGTTAAAAGGAAGGTTGCTAACCTGCAAAACTATTATACGTTTAGTTCCTGAAAATACTAATTTTGCATATTTTCCTATAACAATCTTGATTCTTTTCATGACAATTGTAACCTTTATTACCAAATTCAAAAAGACTTTCATTGATAAAGCAGAACTTCCTGTCAGGAAAATATCCTTAAGACTTTTAAGTTACAATTTTTATTGCAATAATTGAATTATTCTGGCATTTGTCTATTCTTGTGTGTGTTCTCTCACTGTTTTACTCAGCAGCAGACAAAGCCTGCTCCAACCCTGGCTGCAATGCCAGTGCAGGGCGTGACTACAATGCGAGATCTATTACAGTGCACAATTTTAAGTCACTTAAAAAATGTCTGGCAGATAAATCATGTACCATTTTACCCTTCAGCTCAGGAATTTGTGATTATGCAACCTCTAAGCAAAACATATTTAAATCGGGAATTATTTCAAATAATTGTCAATAATCTGCTCCTGAAGAGAAACCAAAGCTGAAGTTCAGCTTTATTTGATATTATTTGAAGACAAACAGAGAAAAACTGTTAGAATATCAATGTGATATAAATCAAGTTTATTTATCTTCCAGTTAAGATAAAATGGACTCACGTACGAGTAATAAGGGTGTAAACCATGGCAAAGCATATTTAGGCAAGTGTCAAAAATGGCAAGTAAGTTAGTTCTTCTACCCAAGCTGTCTCTGCAAGATACACATGATACTTTCTCTATGCAAAATATTCAGGATTTAAAATTGAATAAGCATACCTTATTCGTGCTAATGCCTTCCTTTCTGGAACATTCTTGGAGCAACCTATATGTTTTGATTTGTTTGGCTAGGTAAGGCACAAGTAAACTCACCTAAGCCCTTCTTTATGGAAAAAAAATAGCACATTGTCATGTGTGAAACACCCAGGAGATGAACAGCAGCCTGATCTGGCATCCAATTGGAACGATACATCATATAAATTTTAATCATGAATAAATCCTGGCTGTGTTTCACTTTAAGTGCCATCTTCTGTGGTGTTTACTTCATAGCAGAACCTCAACACATGTAACCTTCAAACCACCTCACTTTGTAGTCTCAGTCCGAAACACCTTTATATATGGACAGCCTTACATGAAACCAGGAGGCTACTTCCATGCTCGGAAAAAAAACAACAACCAACCAAACAAAACCAAAACACCATGGGAAAAGGGATAGTTGGTTGCTTGCTACTTGTGTAGGGAGAAGGAAAACAGAAATCAAAAACAGAAAGCAAGTAGAGATTAGAAGAAAAACCAATTCCACCCAGACTAGATGACCAAGCAAATGACGTGGAAGAAAAAGATGAGCTCGTTTTCTCCTCTGCCAACATCAGAGTATTTGGGACTGAGGGAACACACACCTATGGCATGCTCTTTCCTTTTTTAGCTGCAATCTAGTCACCAATCCTCACGGGCTGCCACAGTAAGAGGAAAGATGCATTATTTAAAGAAGTGACAGCACGCAGCACCGCTGGAAGGATTGCCGGGCAAGCAAAGGGTCAGCTGCTTCCAACCACTGCCCGCAGAACAGAGCCAGCAGCACAGCAAGCCCATCTTGGATCTGATGCACTCCTGTGGCAGCACTCCGATTTTCCCTCCCCATCCCATACCAGGCGTGACCAGTGCTCCAAGACTTGATCCCAAAGTCCCCTGGTTCAACCAGCAGAGCTGGAGACAGGGCTATTTGCCTAGGGGCAGCCACCAGCCTGACCTCTGTGTGCAGCATCCCCAAAGGAGGAAAAAAAGTCATGAGATGTGCAAGCATACTATTAAAATCCAAGTTGAGTTGTACTCACCGCTAACTAATCTAAGCCTATAAATAACAATCAACCACAAAGAGCAAAGACAAGAGGTTGTTCTAACCCATCAGCATCTGCACGCAGAAAAACTGATCTTTCACATACCCTCTGCCATCCACCAGCAGGGAAGGAACATACTCTTCTCCTCAAGCCCACTCCAGCGATATTCAAATTGCCTTGTGCCAAAGTAATGAAAGTACCCAGATAAACCAGCTGCTTCCATCAGTGCAGGTCTCAGCACTAGCATTATCTTTGCGTAATTTGCATATTTGAAAAATGAAACTCGTTCTTTGCTTAAACATGCCTAACAGATGAGTAAGAGCCTTTTAGAGAATTTCAGTATTATCTTACATCCTCTTCACATCTTTAAGATATTGGTTGCTAATCTTCTAGCTGGACAGATTGGCGACTCATAAACCTGTAAGGACATTAAGTACAAACACATTTTTGAAAGTGGTCCTACTGAAGGAATTCCTATCCACAGTGTAGAAGGTCAAGAAACAGGCATCTTCAGAAAGCAATATTGGATCTATATTCTCCAAGTATGTATTGTTCTGGTGTGCAAGCTCTGAAGTCAATGGGGAATCAGAGTACTGTAGAGAGGGATTTTCTGAGTCTAGAAAAAGCTGATGACAGCAGCTACGCCTTAGCAAGCAACAAGCCATGAAGGTTTTGTTTAAAATGTACTATACACACACACAAAAAAAGTATTTATATGATTTAGTAAACCCTACTCAGAAAGCTAGCCTCAGAGGAAAATTTGATGTGAATCAGTCTGCATGTGCTTCACAAATATTAAGCTAAGAAAAAATAAACTCATGCTGCAGACAAATTGTTCTAGTATCCCACAAATGACATTAAATGACAATAAGAAAGGTATTTTGCAACTCCGAATAGAGGCTGTTAGCTTATTTAATAGTACTTATTTAAATTTCTTAAAGAGTGTGCCAGATTAGTTTAAAGTATTCATACATTGCATTTGCTGAACATCAGCACTGCACAGCTGCTCATGGTTCGCAGGCTCTAAAATTGGTAGGGAGCTATTAATGAAGTGGAGAGATTGCATACAAGAAGTACATCCCTGTTACAGAATTGTGTATAAACTCTTGCAACTCAGCTTAATGCTTTCCCAAGAAAGTTTAAGAAGAACTGACAAAGCAGCTGTAATAGAAAAATTATTTGCTGTGATTACAACGCTACCCCTGGGGTACCATACCCCCGGTGACACAAAAGAATTCAAAAAATTGTAGCTGCCTCCGCTATTTCAGCCTCTCCAGTTGTGAAACCGATTACTCTGGTTTTGCCACATGCCCTAAGTTACTTATTTGAATTACACATAAGTCACTAACGGTAGGAAGCGCAGTTTGGGAGACTTACGCTGATAGTGTGAAACCAGTAGTAAGACATAACACGTGTTTTAAGTAATTCACAGAATATTACTAGTTACTGAAAGGGTATATCACCATATACAGCAGATACAGATTATAGGGCTAATGCCACAAGTCCTATTTGTCAGGTACCTAACATTTGCCAGCAGTAGAAGTACTTTTTTCTTCTCACCCATTTCTAACCACAATTGGAAAGTTAAATTAAAAATGTCTGGATTTTTTTAATTCCTCACAAAAGCAAATATTACAGCTTTGACAAAATAATCAGCCTGCAGAGCTCCAAGTATATTGCCAAGCCAATACCTGGGGGATTGAGTATCTGATATTTCAAGTCACTCATGGCCATCAGAAGAACTTCAGTCTCCAGTAGAGATATATATGTTCATTGCTTTGATGACATCATACTCTGTAAATAGCATTAAACAGCAGATTTGTAAATAATACAATTTTCTTTAACATAAGGTACTTATATTCCTGTGTCACAGCAATCCTCACTGAAGTGCTATTTTAGAAGGTTTCAGAAAATATTTATGGTAAATAAACTCTTCTGATACAGATTTTAGCTCCAAAATCTATTCAGCAATTTTGTAGAAATATTGTAATATATTGAGCAAAGTGTGCCTCAGAGGAATAAGAAGAATAATTCCAGCTATCAGTCCTTGTCGTGAATGTCTTACAGGCCATGCTTATAAAATAAAAAATGGTCTGGGGTAAAAATACTCAAAAATAACATGGTAGAGAACATTAAAATAAGCCATAATTTACTGATTATGAATGAAGTGCCACCTTTGCCTTTTTTTTCCTTTAAGCATCTTCTAAAATATTTTCTTCAGTGGTGTAGTTGATTTTTTCAGGACAATGAGAAATAGTTTAAAAGTATAACCAGACTGGTGTGCACATATAGATTACACATCGGAATTTTACTGAACAGAATGACTAGCATAACATTTACTTTTTTGGAAACTGAAAAAGATTTGTTTCTGATTATTAATCTCCGCTAAGGACAAAGTTATTCTTGGTCACTTGTCAGAATCAATAGCCCATCATAGGATGAAGCAGGGAACAAACAGCATTCCCTGTCAGAAAAGTTCCCATGATTCACATTTCTAGATTTGTATCCAAAACCAGATAGTAAATAACCGCAGGAAATCAAAGGAAGATGACTGGTTTATACCTGAAAATTATTTTTTTGTCTCAAAAAGAAAAATCAGCTGCTTCTTATTCTAACTTCAGGAAAAGTTTCTTGAATTATATTTTTCATAAATATATTAATGAATTAAACTTTGTTTTTTTCCAACTCCAGTCACTAAAGACCTGAAAAATTATAAATTGGAGAACAAGCATGTCTTCGAGAAGATATTTTGGCTACTCTTGACTTGTTGAATTAAAAGGGTATAAGGCTTCTCATATGCCAACCATCTCTGCTTGACTAGATACTAATAGGACATTGATCATGTTGCCAAGGTTTTTTTTTTTTAATGTATAAACCTTCAGTAAAGGCAAAGCATGCACAGTAACTCAAAATGTGACACTTCAGGAATGAAAATAGTCAGCTCTCTTAGTTCCTGCAGCCACTTTCAAGGCTGTGTAAGCATGAGGAGGGTAGGCAATCTTCAGACCAGTAAGTCTATGACACCAGAAATTTCTCAATGAGCAGCTTTACTTCTACTACATCTACTCTATAATCCCAGACTGCTCAGTTCCATTATAAAGCAAGTTCAAACATCCATCCTCACACTGCTCATGCCAAGATTAGAATCGTTCCAGGATTCCTTCTGCAGAGCTCTTCCTTGTTACGAGACTTAGGTGTTCACTTCGGCAGTTTTCAGCCCCTAGTTAAACGTGTTGAGGTGTTTCGAGACACCATAGACTCCACAAAGATCAATCTAGGACACCTCGGAATGCCAGAAGACATCTAGGAACAGAAACTAATGTTAGAGAATTAAGTTTGCACTGCAGAACTGTAGGTATGCAAGCAGATGGTGAATGAAACAGGACTCCTATTTGGGCTGAGACACTTCTAAGCTTTATTCATTAGTAGTAAAGATGCACAAGGTCTCCTGCAAGTCAGACAATCCATTCAAGGCACCAGAAAAGCACACTATGGCTTCAAGACACCATGCAAATCAAATATTATTCATATTACACCCACAATTCTGCAGGACAAAACCACATGCACATTCTAACTGTCTTTCCTTGGGCCTCCACACAGCATTTAGGAAAAAACGGTGAATCTCCATCATGGTAGGAAAAAATAGAGGAAAAAAAAAAAAATACATCTGCATCCTTAAAAGAAAGAAATATGTCTTCACCTTCACTAAGAGGAAGATGAACAGATTTCACAAAGAGACCCACCAGGATACTTTATCTCATCTCTCCTTTCAAAATTGGAAAGGAACAAAACTCAGTCCGTACACCAAGTGTTGAAAGACATCTCTAAATCTGCAATGCAGGATTAATGCTTTATATTCTCCAAGTCAGCATCTGTTGGGAGTCTTCTCTCCTGACACCCTCTTACATCTTATTGGGCATCACTTGTAGGCTTTGGGTAATTTTGTTTTGCCTGCTTTGGATATTCATCAGTTGTGACAGGACTTGAAGCTAAAATTCACTCAAGTTTTAAATACGAAAATAAAAAGCGTATTAAATTGTTACGAGAGCAGTCCACAATTATAAAAAAACCCCAAACAACTATTTTTTTGAATATTTTAAGCACCCACACCAGGATTCTGAATGTAATGTGGCATTGTATTCAGATCTAGGCTCCAAGTTAGAGTGTTGTGCAATAGATTTGTAAGTATTTGGCTCAGAATTTCTGTTACCATATTGCAACTGAAAAGTCTTAGTTCCAGCTCCAAAAGCCACACAAAGAAAAAGAAAAGCTAGAGATGGCTTGAAGACACCCACTTTGAAACACCCTCCCTCCAGGTGAATTAAAGTAATTAGAAGCACAGGCATACAGTATAGCCAGAAAAAAAAAAACAAAACCAACACTTTTTATTTTTTTTGGTGCACTGAATTCAAGTTGTTCTCAGCTGCAGAAGACAACAATGTGTTTGGGTGGAGGGAGAAACAAACTGAGAACAGACAGCAAATTATTCTCTACCAAAGGAAATTAGCAGCAATTTCCCAGGAATTAAAGAGAAATGTTCAGACCTATTTGTAGTCCAAATTTTAAGTGATTAGCCTTTAATATACACCAAGTTTCCAGATCAAATACTTTAATAAAACTACATACTTGACCTTCACACGCAGAGAAAAAAATATTAGGCCCAGCATAATTTAGAGAATTTACACAATCTTTTTCGAGGTCATCCTAAACATTAACTTTTGAAACGCACATTTTTGATGAAGATTTTGTACAAAAACGTGCAGATGCAAGTATGAAAATTTTAGGGAAGGCATGAAAGTTCAGGAACTCTCTCTGCTAGTCTGTCTCTATTACTACCTTGCACAAGGTAATTTGAGAATTCTCCGCTGAAATGTCATATTGACAAAGTCTTTGAACGCATCAGAAAAAAGTTTCCCTTCAAATACTCTGAGGAGGTTTAAAAAAGAGGCAGGAATGCAATACAAGGGTTGGGAGACAAGACAGAGTATGCAGTTCTGAAGAAGCATAAATTATCAGAAATGGTTTAGAATTTAAGGAGTTAGCTATTTGTAGTCTATCTAGGGTATCTCATTCTCCCCTTATTTTGTATATTTTTTTAATGAAGCAGCATATAATTAGACATACAATCAGTGCTACACCAGTTCCAGAGTACTTAGTAATTTTTCCCACATTTTCACCTGAGCTACACACAAATAGTAGCGTCTGTTCTGAGTGGACATACCTAGCAATACAGAAAAGTTTGGGACTAAGTCAGACTTTCAGCTGCATTCAATTTAATCTGAAGAACGCTGTGTAGAACTGATGAGAATTTTCAGAGAGACACAGAGAATACAGAACTTTAGAAACCGAGTTGGAAGCTTTGATCTCTTCCTATCTGGTCTCTCAAGCAACATAATTTAAATGCAGGGCTGCCAGTAAAATTCGGATTCAGGAAATTCTCTCTCAAAAATAAACCAAAAAAAAAAGATACAGTCAGAGAACACTTCTTCCCCATGTCCCACATGGGAGGCACATTATGGGAATTAGAGACATGGATCTAGAAAGCACTTCAAGGGTGGTCCAAGTCTAGTTCCCTGGCAGATAGCTTTGTTATTAATTATTGACCACTTCACAACGATCTTCAAACAGTATTTCAGAAAGAAAAAAAAGAAGACAGCATGGGTCAGACTAAATCTATGCAGACTTCTTATAAAGAGGATTTTTTTTGTTATTGTTGTGACAGATATAATGTATAGCTGTGGTAATGAAACTGAAGCTATACACAGTTTGTAGTGGTTTGAAGACACAGCAACTAGTCTTTTAATGACATCTTTCTTGGCTGAATTAAAAATTTAATTACAATTTTGAATAAGTTGTTCCTTGAGCTGCAACTCTTTCCCCCTAAAAATTCTGAACACCTAAGCAAGAATAGTATACACAAACAGGCATATCCACCTGTCCTTGAACTGAAAATATTGTCTGCCTTACAATAATTCAAATATTTTTTTCTCAAAAAGCCAATTTTACGTCTTCAGTCAAGACTTTTTTTTTTTTTTTAAAAGGAGTAGAAAACCTACATCACCCTCCTTAATCACTACCACCTATTTTCCAGAACAGCACAATGCAAAGCAGGACTCATTATACTTTAAGATGACAAGCAAATAGAAGTACCAGACTGCATGCCAAAAGCTGGTAATTAAGCTGGTATCCAAGCCCATAAAGCTACTACTCCTAGTCTGACCTGTTAAGCAGATGCAGAAGCTCCAACCACAGCAAGGATCTAAAAGGACAGACTCCTTTATACAGGCAGTTGTATATTTAAACATGACACACCATGCTGTAGAAGCTCCTCCTACGCAACTGAAGCTTTTAACTTCTACAACTAATTATAAATATTAATACAATATCATAATCCACTTAATTCCAAGCATCTAAACTTGTAACAAGGATTTCACAAACCAACTCTTCCATATTCAAGTATATTCTACACTGTGAAGGCAAGAACTGTCACTTCGAAACTTCCTACAGTCTTTTTAAAAGACGGGGTGTAACCTACTGCTGGATTTACAATGAATTCCCCACCAATCTGAGAAACTCGAGAGGACAGGAATCAGGTTTACTCATAAAATAGTCTTGAAAACACTGAATGAATAGGGCTGTTCTGGTTTATATTAATTGAGGCTCTAGCCTTGGATGTCTTTCTTTCCATGAATAGAAAAGCAGAACATAAGAAACTTGGAGATCTCCAAGTACAAAGATGTGTAAAATAATCTCCAGGAAAAGAGCTTAAGACTTACTTTAAACGCTGGTTCAAAACTACCTGTCTCAATAACAAGGATCGTTTCATAAGTTACTGTCAAACTCTTTGTTACAGAGGAGTGACTTGTTCCATTGCTTTGAAACAAGTACTCCCATCTGCATTTTTCATCTTCAAAACCAGATTTCTCTTTTACATCCCCATTCCAAAAAACCCTAGGCTTCCATCTTCCCTGCCATTACCTACAGCACAAGGCAGCTTTTTCTGTAAATCAAAAGTGCTTTGGTTTTCAGGCGACCCATGATACCATCTCCTATAGCAGAATGAGCACATGCACAAAGTCTCTCACACAAATCCTGCACGTCAGGCACTTGGAATAGGTTTATGTTTCTCTCTTTTTGAAACACGGACTTACAGTGTTATTACCAATTAGATCTAGATCTGCTAGATAATAAGATCTACGACATTCTAGGTAGCATGTTAAGAGCTTGCTTTAATTAGAAAAATAACAAGTCTCCCTATTGTTCAAATCAGCAGATAAACAGTTAGCAAAGGAGAAGAATAAATTATGTCAAGGACTATCTCACACAGTAATTAGGCTACATCCATTCCAAACCCTAGTCAATAGTGTTTGCCTACTGTAATAATTGAATAATCAATTATTTGATTATATATGTCTTCCTATATAATGACCTAAAAGGTCTTTAACTCGCAAACCCTTCGTTAATTATCTTTACTACTACTATTCTTTATCTTTACTACTATTAATTATCTTTACTATTATTGAAACAAATTATACATGAAAATGGCTTTTTGTATGGTGGGTATGATGTTCTCTCAGCACACAGAGAACCCCAGCAGAATCCTATATTCAAATAGAGTTTAATTGATAGAGGGAGGGAAGTGCAGCAGAATGTTTTCTCTATTACCAAATACATACACCGTGATAAATTTCACATTACGTACACAATCTTAACTTGCAATACAAGTCTCCCAAATGTTCTGTTAATGTAATTGAGAAGAAGTATTAAGTAATATAGTTGTGATAGAAATAAAGATTAAAACAGATACCAGTCTTAGAGAAAATACTTAAACACCAAGTAATTTCTGCCATGACGCACTATTATTGCAGTTTGTAAAGGATTCATCTGAGCACACGCAGATTTGGGCCAACAAGACGGTCTTGAATGTTAATTCAAACTAGCTGAATATCTTGAGTCAGCAATAGTGGCTTTCAAATCTTAAGTAAGATTCCCATTAAATTCTAACTTGTGACAATATCTCCAAAAAATGTCGTTAAATTCCAGAGGACAGGAAGGTTATTTTCCAAAGCTGGCAATTCACCCATGCCATTATCCCTCAAACAACGAGGAAAAGGTTCAGAATTAATCTTCATTTCAAAGTTCGTAAATATGGTTTAAATCAGTTACATGCTACAAAATAAGTGTACTGCTTAACACAGATATTGTATTTCAACACACTGCTTTTTTTTGTGTGTTTTTTGTTGCTTTTTGTTTCCTTTTTTTTTTTTGGAGGCATCACCATAATATTGTGTACTCTTTTTTTTTATATTTCATGCAGAAGTAGGTTGCATTTTGTTCAGGGTTTTTGTGTTTTGGTTTGTTTTTTTTTTAGATTGGTATATCAAGACTAATGCCTAGGGAAATTCAAGAAATTGGTCTTTAACATGAAGGATTCTATATTCAGAGCAGCAATGAGACAGATGAGATATTCGGTATAGAAAGGAGGAGATTAGAAAGTTACTGAGAGTGAGGACCTAAACTTCTTCACTTACATTTCTAAAAGTCTATGCCAGTTCTTCAACATAATGGTTTAATGCTCCTGAAAAGTTTCAGCAAATTGCTTGAAATGAACTACACGCAGCTTTCGTAATACCCAATAACTCTGGAACTTGAGTGGAAAGCTGTGACCAGAAAAAAAAGATGAGCCATGCCTTTGACAGCTTAAGCAAGAAGGCGGCTTTTTGTTACCTTCCTTTTTAGCTGATACCTCTGTCAGTAATGCTGACACACGCAACAGAACCAGGAACAACTGACAAGAAAAACAAACAGCACAACTCCATAATCCTAGCAGGCTGTACTTAGAGCATCACAGCAATCGCTTCATCCATATCAAGTTAACGGCGACAAAAGAGCAAGCTAGAACATACGAAGCAGCAATAGGTGCAGCAGCCCTGTTTCTCATTGCAGCAGTTTCTGCTAACGTTATAAATATCATCACACAGCAGCCACCTCCACACTCTTGAATAACCAGGCACCTGCAAGAAATAGATGCAGCATCTCTTCCAAAAAATTTATTTTCTGGGAAACTGTTTAGTACTAATCAGCGACACTTCAGCACATAACCACATGCACAAAGATTTCAATACTGTTTGTACCAGCTTATCAGTATGGATTCCAAGGAGATGTTTCAGTCTGCTCAAAAATCAGAGGCCCGTTATTATCTATGCTGAAAAAAAATACATCTTGTAAGACTACCAAGTATCCCACAAACAGATGAGATTATTACACTAACTTGTTCTTGTTAGTCACATTATTTTGTGATAAAAACAGCAATGGGACAGAAATTTAAGAAAGCTCTGCAAAATTCCTTCCTTCCAGAACAAAACCAAAAAAAATAAGTCTGAACCTGAAGGAAATGTCTTTTGATCCCACACACTAGCAGTGAAAATCTTTTCTTTATCAATACATCTGTCAGCACTAAGTTCTTCGCTGGTAATCATTCCTTGCTTTGTGTAGTTACCAGCAGGAAGCACAAAATCCTTTAGAATGGCTCCAGCCTTGCAGGTGCTTAGCTTAGTTACCTGCACTGTCCTATCAAATCAATCCCTTCCCGAACACAAGGCAGTCGAGCGGTCTACATAAAAGCGCTTTACTGCGGAGTTGCAGTTGCACAGAGATACAGAAGCCGGAAGACCATCAAAGTTGCATGTAGTTCCTTTGTACTATGACAACGCTCCCTCATTTCTTTTCACCGCTTCTCTCCCTCTATTCCCCAACTCCTGCTGTAAATAAGTGTGTTTTAGCATTCTTCATGCCTTCTCCCTCCAGCATCTCTAATAGGATAGCTATTTACCACAGTGCAGCTAATAAGGCTGCTATCATTTCATTACTGGTCTATGTATACATCTGAGATTTTTCACTTACCGGCAGGAAGTCCAAGAAATGCGTCCTCAGTGAGGACTCACTTAGTTCCCTCACTGCTTCCTGAACAAGCTACAAGACATGTATAATCATTCACAGGTTTTTTGCAGAGTGCTTTGGGCAAATGTGTCACATTGAGTTATTCTGCTCTCTGATATAACATTTGAACCTGAAGAGAAATGTTAAAGCTCAGATAGACAGTTGGAAAGTAATGGATCCTTGGAGGAATGTAGGAGAACAGCAGCCTTGGAAAAAAAAAAAAAAAAGAAAATTACAGCCTAGAGAAGGCACATTAAAAGTCCAAGCAAATCTTGTGACAAACTGCAAGCATATCCAGCATGGTCAAGATCCCTAGCAGTAATTTTGCAGGACAGTGCAATTTTATCAGCCTCAAAAGTTGCTTTCCAGTACAAACTGCCACAGGAGATTGTTACAACTCCGTACTGTTCTCACTGTAGGTGTTGTCCTGTTTCTAAAACACAGGAGAAATGATGATTTTAAGGGTGCTGTTCTAAAAGGGAAAGGCTGGGTCTACTTTTCATCCTTCATAATTCAAGGAGAAATGAGACACTATGAGTTTTAAGCCAAGATTGAGTCTACAAGAAAGGACTATAATATTGCAGGTTAGCATAAGCAGAGATGATTAGAATCCATTAGTTTAATTCTATTTCTCCCTTCTTACACACAAGTGCTCACAATGAGTTTCTTTCCCTTTAGTAGAAGATTTTGTAGAACATTAGAGTAATTAAAATAATTTCTTACGCACCTTTAAAAGCATTGCCTTTTTATCTCCCTCAATGATGCCATTTAAATATTAAATGGCAAGGGTGATGGCGATTGCATAGTTTTTTTTCATAATGCTTTATGAGTAAAAGATCAGATCCGGTGCTATTCACCGAAAAAAAGGAAATGAGCTGATACATTGAGGTGAGCAGTACCCCAGTCACTACTTCAAAAGACTGACTCAAACACAGCTATAGAAATGCCACAAAAGCATCTTGATCCAGCCAGTCAGTTCTACTCACATGTCCTGTATTTTTTATAGCATGCATATCTACTTCAGTGATTTACTCCTACAGTTACAATCTCTTACTGTTGTGACTTGTCAGTATTGTCTTGTTTATGTGAATTAACTTTAAATTTAATAAGCCCCAAACAAACAGAAACTTCAGAAGAGGCTATTAAACTGAACTGTATATTTCACTCCTTGTTTGAGGATCAAGTTTATTCAGGGTATTTAAGGAAGTCAGAGTTATATTTTAGCTTATCCCATATATTCTGACTAAGCACTAGTGTACCTGACTCTTGCAAATGCTTCACCATATCAACTGATATAATGAAGGTGTGGAAGTAAAATAGTCCCCTGAATTATTTTTCTGCCTGTTAAACAACTTGTTTAATCCCACCTCTTGCAGACCTAAGTTTATGGGACAAGGATGGCTTTGCTTGATAAATACTGATGCGATATAAGAAGATCCTGCTGTCAGCAAAACTTTGTCTGACAGTGGCCCATACCCACTTGACCTTTTGAGTATTCTTTTAACAAAATATAACTTGGAGTTTGCTTTGGAACCAACCTGTGACAAGTCAGTACTTCAGGACTGACACACTACTGCACTCAGAAAGGTGCTTTATCAAAATCTCATTGATTTTATTGTTTTATGAATATGATGGCACAGAGTACAAATTAGTCAGAGCTTTTTTCTTTATCTTTTTTTTTTGAATTGCATAGCTATTCAGAGTCCTCCAAGAAAGACAGATCTGACAAATGCAGAAGAAAAGGACTAAAAATAAGACAAAAAATGACAATACATGTCCTTATAATTTCAGCTTTCTCATTAACATAATGCATCCAAAAACATATGTTTGAGACTCCGATCCTTAAAATTGTGAAAATACATCTGGATAGAATATAACCAAATAGCCACAAATATGAATTACAAAATTATCAAAAGTGAACTAGAGAAAGACTCAGGTTTCCCCCACTCTCTTCCAAAAAACCCAATTGTGTGCTAATAATATAAAATTACCTAAAAGAAGTTGTCCAACAGCCTCGAAATCCTAAAATCAGATGTAAAAGTAAAACTCAGACTGGTAAAACTGAATGCAGTATCAAAGCTTTAAGTAAACGAAGGTTTAGAATATATTATTTCTATAACCTTTAATTCAGGCCTATCATAACATACAGTTGCATCTTGATTACCTGCCTTTTTGTTAGCTCACATCCTTTACCTCATCTCAAATTTGCTTGTGACATTTCAGATAAGAACACTGTCTTCCCAAATATAATGCAGCACTTAACAGGTACTTTACTGCAATTGAGGCTTCTGACTTCATCAACATGTATGAAAATTCTGCATATTTAAGAAAACGGGAGTCACCTTTCCCAGAGAGGGAAGAGGGTCTTTGCCCAGGAGATTTCAGGGCTGATCAACAGGGCTTTAACTAGTCGTGAAGGGGGAGGCGGATAACCAGATCGTGCCTGTCTGTGACAAGCTGTGGGGTGGCACTCCAGGGTCAGAGGGACAGGCTGCGACTAAGGGTCGACAACCAGTCACTCTGAGGCGAGCTGGGGACACGGCAGCACAGTTAAAGTCCCACAGAGATGAACCAGGGGCTCCTGAGGTGGCAGGAGCCAACGGGGAAACATCCACAGAACACCCCAGGGGAATCAAGGGGTGTTCCACCAAGAAGGTGACACGTCCGACAGCCCGGCTGAAGTGCCTCGACACGAGCACACACAGCACAGGCAACAAACAGGAGGAGTTAGAAACCTGTGTGCAGTCAAGGGGTTATCATCTGGCAGCAATGACAGAGACAGGGTGGGACAGCTCGCGTGATCAGAATATGGCCATGGGTGGCTCTGTCCTTTCTAGGAAAGACGGGCCAACAAGGCAAGGTGGGGGAGTCGCTCTGTACATCAGAGAGCAACTGGAGTGTATTGGGCTCTGTCCAGGGGTGATGAGGAGCGAGTTGAGAGTTTGTGGGTGAGGATGAAGGGGCAGACTGGCAGGGGCGATGCTGTGGTGGGTGTCTGTTACGGGCCACCGGATCAGGGTGAGGCAGGTGATGAGGCAGTCGAGAGCAGCCCCTCACTCACAGGCCCTGGTTCTCATGGGGGATTTCAACTCCCCAGCTGGTTGCTGGAAGGTCTGCACAGCAGCCATCCGCAGTCCAGGAGGTGCCTCCAGGGAATCCGGGAGAACTTCTTGATGAAATGGTGGATGGGCTGATGAGCAGAGGAGCTGCTGGACCTTGTGCTCGCTGACAAGGAGGTGAAGGTTGAGGGCAGCCTTGGCTGCAACGACCCTGACAGGGTGGAGTTGGGGATCCTGTGCAGTGGGAACAGAACACCAAGCAGGATTGCAGCCCTGGATTTCCGCAGGGCCAAATTTGGCCTTTTCAAGCAATTGCTGGGGGGAAAGCCCTTGGGGCAGGGCACTAGAAGGTAAAGGGGCCCAAGATAGTTGGCTAATATTCAAAGACCACTTCTGCCACTCTCAGGATCTGTGCAACCCAACAGGTAGGAAATCAAGAGAGAGAGCCAGGAGACTTGCATGGTTAACCAGGGAACTGGGGGCAAACTCAAGTGCAAGAAGAGAGTCTATAGATTATGGAAGGAGGGGCTGGCCACTCAGGTGGAATACAGCACTGGCTGTGGTCAGAGGATGTAGGGAGGCAACTAGGAAAACTGAGGCCTCCTTGGAATTAAACCTTGTGAAGGAGGTCAAGGACAACAGAAAGGGCTTCTTCAAATCCATTATAGACAAAACTAACACTAGAGGCAATGCAGGCCCACTGCTGAACAAGGAAAAGCTTTTTTCCTGTGAGAATGCCAGAGACCTGGCCCAGGTTGTCCAGAGAGGGTGTGGAGTCTCCTGCTCTGGAGACTTTCAAACCCCACCTGGACACATTCCTGTGTGGCTGCCCTGGGTGACCCTGCTCTGGCAGGAGTGGTTGATCTGGGTGATCTTTCAAGGTCCCTTCCAACCCCACACATTCTGGGATTCTGTTAAATTTCAGCATGTATATTTCAGCAAATCCAAGGGGCTTTTCTTTTTTTTCAAAAACACCAGTATTGGGCAACTACACACATCGTTAATTTATTCAAGCTGACATGAAATCCATCAGGGCTATCCCACAGTGGCCAAAATTAAGGCTTCTAGAATTCTATAACCACATACCTCAAACTAATTCCTACAGTTTGAAATCTCTTGAATGAAGTTCAAAGTTGTACTAAGCAATAATGTCTTGGGTCACTAACTTTAACAGTGCCAGCATGCTCTTATGATTGCATTTACTTTAATTAATGTAAGCTAGTAATTAATGACACACTGCTTTGGTGTATTGCCAATCTCCAAGTGCTTGAAGCAAGACGCAGGTGAGAAGCAGAGTCAATAAATAAATAAATCCCACATTTTACCACATCTCGATTTTTTGCAATATTTAGTTTCATTAATAGAAACTTATGCCTGCATATACCGATTCTATGCAAACTTATTAAGCTACTGGATAGAGAAGCATTAACTCTATCTTAGCAATGAGAATATCAAAACAGAAATCAAGAAACAATCTGTTACAAGAATCCTACTATATTCAACAGCTCCAAAGCATTCTACTCTTACTCGTCTTTTGAAAGGGTTCAACTTCTCTTGAAACTGACTGAGCCAAACTTTATATTTATTCAAGGTATGAATATGTTCAAACCTACATTATGCAATATTGTATTGGGTTGGACTGGCCAGACTTTGGTGGCAGGGGTGGGGGAGCTGCAGGGTGGCTCCTGCAAGAACCTGCTAGAAGCTCCCCGAGTTTGACAGAGCCAATGCCAGCCGGCTCCAAAGAGGGACCCGCCGCTGGCCAAGGCTGAGCCTGTGTAAAGTGACAGGAGAGCAACCCTCTGTGAAAACATATTTAAGAACGGGGAAAAAGAACTGTGCCACAACAGTTGGCACAGAGATGGAGGAGTGAGAATCTGTGCAGACACCAAGGTCAGTGAAGAAGGAGCGGGGGAGGATGAGCTCCAGGCACCGGAGCAGAGAGAGTCCCCCGGGCTGTGGTGAAGAGGGTTGTCCCCCTGCAGCCCATGGGCGAGGTGCAGAAGTCCACCATGAGGATCACTGCGTAGATGTCCACCGTGTAGAGGACTCCACGCCGTGTGGGTGGATGCTTGAAGGGGGCTGTAGCCCGTGGGAAGCTGCATCAGAGTGGGTGGCTGCCAGAACCTGTAGCCTGTGGAAGAGAGGAATGCCCACGCTGGAGTAGGTTGGCCGGTGGGACTTTTGTGACGCTGCGTGGGACTGACGCTGGAGCATTTTCCCCTGAAGGGCTGCACCTCAGGCTCACAAGGGGAATGTCTCACGCTGGGTAGTTTGTGATGAATTGCCCTTCGTGGGACGACTCACGCCGGAGAAGAGAGTGTGAAGCTTGTCTCCCGTGAGAGGGACCCCACAATGGCCCTGGGGAAGAGTGAAGAGTCCTCCCCCGGAGTGAAGAAGCAGCGCTGGAACCAACATCGGCTGAACTGACCATAATCCCCACTCCCTGTCCCCCTGCGCCGCTCGGGGGGAGGTGGAAAAACCGGGATTAAGGTTGAGCCTGGAAAGAAGGGAGGGATGGGGGGAAGGTGTTCTGCTTTTAAGATCTGTTTGCTTTTTCTTATTTCTCACTACTCCTTTCTGATGAATTACATTTATTAAGAGAACCAATTTCCCCAAAATCGTGTCTGTCTTGCCCAGGACGGTAAATGAAAGTGATCTCCCTGTCCTTATCTCAAACCTTGAGCCTTAGAAATATTTCCTCCCCCTGTGAAGAAAGAGAAGGGGGAGCGAGACACCGGTTGTGTGGGCACCTGGCTGCCAGCCATGGTAAAACCAACACAAATATTTCATAGGTTTTGGCGGGGGCGGGGGGGGGGGAAGAGAAGACTAAAAAGAAAATTGTACTACTTCAAAATGTTATTTACCTAAGTACAGCAACATAGTTTAAGGTAGAAAGCTCATTTTCTAAATACTTTGCTTCCTAAAAATACAAGTCTACAGACTGACTTCAAACTTGAAGACTGTTGTGTTGGCTTTGGATGATGTAACAAACTCGAAAGTTTCTTCTGCAGTCAATGTAGTATTTAGACAACATATTTTAAGATGCTCCTTGACAGAACTGGATCAATTATTTGAAGTGGCTGGTCGTAAACCAACAAATTGACACAAGACACAATTTGATTCTATAATGTAGTATCAAGTGTAGCTGATACACAAAACAGAAGTACAAAGGCAAGCTCATTTCTCTGACTCTTCCTTCTTCATCCTGAAAGCTGAAATGACAGGATAGGCCTACTTAGGTCTGCACAACATTATCACAACAGTCATTATCACAAATGTTTTCACTGGCAGAGAATGAAAGAGACTGAGGAGGAACAGAAAATAATTCCAGATACCTGATTTCTTTTGGATGATTCAAAAAACCATCTGCCAGCATTAAGAACAATTTACTTTGAGAGCCATCTGCGGGAAATAACTGCACCTGAAGTCTGGCAAAATGTGTCTTTTTCTTTTAATGACTCACTAGATCACTTTCTCCTCTGAGAAAAATAAGATTTCCATTCCTGTCTTGAAATAGGGGATTAAAGCGTTCACAGAAAGCGAGAGAAGAATGGCAAAAAACACAGGGGACAGCAAAGAACACTAAAAAAATAAATCTGTTTCGGAGAGGGAGATGCACCACGTCCCCTCCCTTCTTCCCTCTCTCTGCAACTTTCATATTTATTTCCTTCCAAAAGCCTGTTCCCTCCATCACAGCGATGAAGGATTCATCTGGAGATGTTTAGCATCGTAAACAGGTGGGTGGCAGTTCTTCAGTCATCTGTAACCAAGGAGGAATCCAAGAGCCACTTCAATAGGCCTCTGCATGCTGGCCTACATGCCAACTCCAGGTTTGCAGGCAGACTCTGACGGTGCAAAAGAATACGCTCTACTCCCACTTGGGGGCTTTATTTTTAATTCAGTCTCAAGTTCTAATGAGGAAGGGGTCCATTTAGAGAAGATGTAGAGACGTAAAAGTGTCAGCGTACTTTGAAATACAGGCTAAGTTTATAGGTTTGGGATCCATGGAATAATTATCAATAATATAAGTCATAGAAACTATCAACACGGATGAGATTTGGCTGCAGAAGCTCAAAAGCTATAACATCCAGCTTACATAAGCACAAGGTACAGCTGAAAAAAAAAATAAACCAGCTCAGGTAGACAAAATTAAGATAGTAATATGAATTAAAGTAGTCACTACAGGAGCCATATAACAAGACAGCCAATCTGCAGAAGTAAACAATTACAACATTTTCTTTAGGCTATCAGTACCAAGAGATATCGCAACATGAGATCACTCCATTGCCACCCTGATCCTGCCCATTTCCTTATAATTATCCTTTACCCTGACTACCCAGAACAGTGCATACTAACCAGCCTAGTGCTTACTGTAACAGACCAGCTACTCATAGCATTGAAATAACATATTGGAATGGAACATCTGACAACGCATTTCTGAACTACACTCAGACACAAACCATCAAAAAGACATTAGTAACACCTCCCACTTACTGGTTTCATCAGAGAAGGAGCTGAGCAAAATGAATCAGACTAGCAAGTGATTAATACAAAGACAATTGAAGATTATATTGTCAATATGTAGGCAAGGTATAGAGATAACAATTACAGACTACTACTATCTGTGCTTATATATAAATAAATAGATACATATAAAATACACATAGGTTTAAGAAGAAAATTAAGGTTAATTACATTAGGGAATGAAGGCTGTGGAATGATACTTAAAAGCTAGAGCAAAAGAGTGCCAGGCAGTGGGCTGTAGCTTACTATCACACATCAGATATGAACCAGAATTAGCAATCCAATTACTCTAAAAGGTTTCATCCATCTGTTCTAGAAGTGATGAAAAAAAAGGCAAAGTTGCCACAATTCTCAGCTAAGAGATGCTCTTTCCAAACTGTTCCTTCAGACATAATAGTTACTGGTATTATCAGTAAATATTGAACAATAACAGACAGTGGGCACTCAGTAATTTAAAAAGCATAATCTTTGACATATTATTGCTATTTGCATGATGCTGTTTTACCTAGTTTTCTCACATATTGCTGACAGTTTTCATACATCAGTGCAGTCATGGCACTTTGAAAAAGGGGGTTCTTGAAAAGCAGATGTCTCACAAACCCATCCATCAGGTTGTTGAAATTCCAGAGGACACATTTGGGGATAGAGATGCGTTTCACATCAAATACCAAACTACACTTCAGAACAGCTTTGCCAAACCCGATTAAAAATGACCATTTTCTTCCCCTTTCATTTGCTCACTGACCTCCTACATGGAGCTAGTAGGTGGCTGAACAACATCCCTCAGCTTTGGAAGAAGTGAACTGTGAATCACTTCCCATTCAGTATCACAGTGTAACCCTTCTCCTGAAATATGCCTTGTGAAGGGGAAGTCTGAAAATACCCAAGGGCTTTCAATCCACAAAAGTCAAGGAAACTGTCCACAACAGTGTTACTAATGCTCAATAGCTATATGTAATTTAAGTGTAGTGTAACATAGTTTATATACACGTTAATACAAAAAAACCCCAATCAAGTAGGCTTCAAAATTTCTGCTCCAAAGGCACTTGTACAATTAATTTGAGGAAGTAGTACAAGATGTGACATGCAGAGAAGTGACAAAAGTCAGCCAGTTCCAGCCTACCCACACGTACAGGCTCCAGTGATGGACACAGAGGCCATTTATTCTGCTCCAACCACACTGAATGGCCATGAACAAAGTCGGCTATAATTAGTTCTCCACAGGCTTTGCAGCAAGACTTGCAAAGGTTTATGTTTGGGTTCCTGAGTTGTTGGGTTTTTTTTGAGTGAGCAAAATTGGAAATTGTTGGCTAGCTTACAAAAATAATAAAGCCTGACAGGAGTCAGAGTACTAAGCCCAAGACTTTTGCTGTAATTACAACATCAGGCAATGGACAGGCTGATTAAAATCAACATTTTCATCCAAGCATTTCAGCCCTCCAGGTCATGGTCCAGAGACCACATTGCTAAAAGTTAGTCATGCCTCGCTCATTACCCCAAAGGCACAGTCCTGCATACAGGAATTTGGACATGCAACTTGAAAAACTCACTGCTGTCCAAAAAGGATGCTATTAAGGAAAAAAAAACCAACATATCTAGAAAGATCAATGGCATTGCTTTTATTGCTTTCAAAACAGTTTCCACTGAACATTCATCTGTTAATGTAGATCCTACATCTCAGGATTACGAGCATATGTCATTGTGTTTTAGCATCAGTATGCACAGAAACAACGTGGTCAGTAACCTAACTTTTAGGAGACCATGAAGAAATCCTATTTCAGCTAAAGTACTGGAAAAAGTACTACTAATTTCCTTTGCATTTTCTTCATGTGTCAAAGTACTACATTTTCTATATAAGTACATACACCATACACAGGAAATTGTATCTTCTATATATTTCAAAGCTGTAGGAAGAACAAGTACAGCAAAGGACACCACGATTTTACTTTCAAGGAACAGCTTCCTTGATTTTTTTAATATACTTTTTTTTTAATTTCAAACTTCGCATGCATCAGCTGAAGTCCTAATTAGGCATAACCAGAGATCCTTTTGTGATCACTAAGGTCCAAGCTATCAAGTTAAGTTAAATATTTAATAACCTTAACTGATGAACTAAGGTTTGGGGCTTAAACTGTTCAGGAATTTCTCCATTACATTTAAAACATGACCTAATGTTACAAGCTTTAAAAAACAGATTAATCATTAATGCCACAGTTTTCTTCCAAAAAATTCTGAATTACATGTATAATGCCAGCTCATTATTTAGCCCGTTTCAAAGGCAAGGTAAGGTTATGTTTACTAGACCTTTCTTTGCCTCTTAGTCTGTAAAAATCTAATAATGCCTCAAAACTAGAGAGGTTTCATTTGTTTCCAGAATCATTTGTAGAGCCACTGACTTCCTGCAAGAACCTTTCCTTTAAAATAAACATTAATTTGTCAAGGGCAGACTAAAATAAACTTGCTCTTTAATGCATACAATAAAAAAGGCTTCCTTTGTGAATGCAAACTAGTATTCTCAAAGCACGTCTCAACTGAAAACAAATGATATAAGCCCAGATGGCTTGTTCTCTCTCATAAGTATTGAAAATCATGCCAGAGCTTAGTAGGAGCGCTTTTCCTAACTTTGCTTCAAGCATCCAAAGGTCTACAAGCACCAACATCAACTGAAAAGCAGAACTATCACATTAACACGAAATAAACAGTAAAGCCAACCAGTCAAAAATTGGTTTTTAAAATTTTTTATTCTCAGCTTATAATTACTCTAGCAAGCACTTCAGAAAAACAGGTTTCCAGCTGTTCAAAGCAGAGCTGAGGTGTGACAAATAGTGCATTACTTCCTACAAACAAGGCAGACTTTACCCTTTATACACCTCAGGAATAACTATCATAAGCAATCAATGCCTACCTGAGAAGTGGACCATCATCATAAGTCACGATCAAAATTATAACTGCAATTAGAAAAAGTTACATTTTGATGACCCATGATATTTAAAATCATGGTGCTACACAGTAACTATCAGCAGCACAGGACAATACACAGTATATGTACAGAGGGAAAAGAGTAATTTAAGTTCCAAAGAGCTTCCCTTAAACCAATTCTTTAGACACTTCTAAAGAGGAAAAAAATCATGGAAAGACTGCTGTAACAGCATTTTGAATATACACTACCCAGGTGCACATTAGAACTTCACTTTCACAGAATAACATTTGAAATGCTTCACTCTGTATTTATTTTACAACACGAAGCAATAGACATACTGGCTATTAGTTACATCAGAATTTCCTCAAATACTAGGAAAAATTGAATATGCTGTCAAGCTCCAGGCTTATTAGCCCTAAGTGTCATTAATCAGCTCCTTACTTACAGTGCAACAGTTCATCATGCTAAAGCTCACTTTGATGTTAATGGTATAACTATGATAGACTTGGTTTGCTTTTGAACCTAACATGAAGAGAAGCTCTAAGAATATTTAAAGAAAAAAAATATATTTTTACATTTCTCCCAAGCAATTCACAGACTAAAGAAGTTGGTTCCAGGCAATATTTCAGTTGGTACATTCCCCTAAGTAATTGCTTTCAATTTTTACACAGCTGTGTTAAGACACGAAGGCAAAAAATAGTTTTTAAGCAAAATGAGTCATCTGTAAAGATTATATTGGAGGTTACAAACTGAGGCTGTCTACCAAGATATGCCCTATAATATCTTTGTTACGGCAGCAATAAAATTACAACCCTTGATTTTCGTAAACGTGTGTCACAACAGAGATCCAGAAACTCCCTCTTTCACAGTTTGAACTTGTTGAAAACACAATATTGTTCTAAAGTGGGCTGTTGGTCAGCACAGCTGGCATTTTCAGATTAGTACAGATAAAACATTAAGAAAAGAGGCTTTTAGAGTGCCAATCACTCCATTTAGAAAGCCTGGCCTGTATATCACAAGTCTATATTCCTGAAGAAACACAAGTGGAATTTACAAGCTCTCCACAACAAAAAAAGTTTTTTTGACTGCTGTATAAAGCCAACATTCATAATCTTCTCACCAGAAGCTTGTTGTCATTTCACTAGGAATGTCAGAGCTGTTAAAAGCTTTTGGTCTACTTAAACACAAGGATAGGCCAAAAGTTCAGGTACTGATTAAGTATTTCGTGAAACTAGAGTACACTCCCCAAGTCTGGAGACCTGCCACAGAGCATGGACTTAATGACTGTTTGAGTTATCTCTTCCGAGAATTCTGGATTAGGAAGGTATTTCTCATCTCCAGCCAGATTAATATAATATAGTGTTTCGTCAAAAACATGATTCCATAATATATAGGTCAGAGAAGCTAGCATACTCGTGCCCAAAACAGGTACACAAGTTATATTTTAAAATAACTCAATATAGGAAGAGTATTTTTTAAGCAGCATTTACAGTACCACTCAACCGACAAGGTCGTGCAAGAAATATGATTAAGTGACAAGCATACTCTCCTTGGGCAATGGCAGGATGCCAAGAAAAACAGGACATGGAGGGGTCCAATTCTTTGCCTTTCTTATTCCGTTGGGAAATCTAAACAAGTAAAAACAATCCTGATTGCAAAGCAACTACAATTAAATAGAAACTACTTTGTAGAGACTACTCTATAAACATCATGATGTATTCAAAGAGAGTTACGATAATTCAGGAAGGAAGAAGTTCAAAATAAGCAGTACTTAACAACCAGAACCCATTTAGAAAAATTAAAGGCTTTTATTCATTTTTTTGGTAGAAAAAAAATTAAGGACAATGCATTTCCTATGTAGAATACCAGGTTCTATCTCAGTTTTCAACTCTCTGTGTCCAGCAAAACCAGCCAAGGTCTTTGATACAACCCCAGAAGCTAAAGACTGAACATGTAATGTGACATACTAAACCATTAAGCACCTAAAATCTGTTGTGGATCAAGCCATTAAGTTAGAGGCCAGAACAAAGACAGCAAAGACAGTCTCTGATTCTCTCTAGAATTGAGATGGTTCAAGAATTAAGCAAACAGGCTTCCTGCTCTACGCCAGCAGCAGAGGCAGGTTTCTTTCTATACTGTATCTTATTGCCAAAGCAGTAAAGAAGCAGCACATGCTGGTAACAGACTGCAGCTTTTAGAAAGTCCAAACAAAAGTGTGTTCTACAGGGCGTATTCAAAGGTAGGAATAACAAACCATCAGTGATGACAAAAGGCTTGGTTGGTTTTGATTTTTCCCTTTTTTATGCGAGTAGACTGCATCCCTCCATCCCCACCAACTAGCAGACAACGACTAGAGCATACATGTTGCACATCACAGATGTCACAGGCACAAAGCCAGCTCTCCAAAAGTTCATGGTTTTCCCCCATACACAATGTAAAATTATTTCTACTGGTAATTCCAGATACCAAAACTGTAATCTAGTTTTCAGCAGGATGAGCATATGTTCAATCCTAACAAATATTTTAGTTGTATTTACAAGAAATGTATACTGAAAAGCTATTTCAGACTCTCTGGCGCCTAGGTTTAAAGCTAGCAGGTAATTTTCACTCAATATATCCCCTTAAAATGATTATTTACTTCCTAGAGCTCTTTTGTACTTCATGTTCATTTTAATGAGATGAAGAGTTATTCAAGCAGCTATAAACAACAGCTGAAGTTTTAACTGATTTATAAGCAAGTAAATAATTTACTGGAGAGCCCTAAATCTTAAATAATCATTTTCTACATAGTATTTACATAACTAACCTGTTGCTACATGCAATCTTTTAATAAAGATAAGGTAAGCTTCCAGAACATTGCCATAAAACAAGTTTTGGACTAAGAAATATTGCAATTGTTTTTTTTTTTCTTTAATCTTGTAAAGCTTACTCTTTTTACACATCAAGAAGTGAATATAAGTTATTACTACATAAAAGTGCACAAGCTAAATTTGCATAGCATCTGTACTACTTTACTACAAAGACACTACTTTTCTCCAAAGAGCTGACTCAAGACAAAAATTAAGAAAGGAAGCATTATCCTCTCTGTACAGGCAGGCAACAGGAACAGAGAAGCTTAGTTACTTGTCGAAATTGATAACCAAGTCTTTTTCCAAAGGAGTGTCTGCCACAGGATAGTAATTCCTTTTATAGTCTCGAAGACTTTTAAAACATACCTTGAAATATTAAGGCAGTCAAAACCTTGATTCAGGCTGTAATGAGTCCTTCGCCAGTAGCTAAATAGTTCAAATAAATCTATACTGAATTCAAAACCAAATTCATTTAGTCAGGAAGTCACCTAATAGTGAGACTTGATTATGAATGCTGATGGATAAGCAAGATTAAAAAACCACTCCTGAAAGGTTTTGAGTTTTACATTTCAAACTGTTTTCTTGACTTTAGCAATGGCAAACTAATTGGAAGTCTTCTAGAAGTAGCGCCTTTGAGGAGTTCAAGATATTACAAGTTTGACAATTCAGAAGAAGTCCTGTTTTCATTGATATCACAAGAATTTTCCATCCCATGTTGAATTATAAAAACAGAGTGGTAAAACATGGGTTAAGCAATTAAAGAGTAATTTCAGTCAATAGTAAGACAGTCATTGCTCATCAGGCTGTTCCCCAAACTGAGTCTGGTTTTCCTCATTTCATAATCTGTCCATCAACTCTAACAGGAAGTCCAAGAAAGATCCTTAAGCCCAGTAAGGAATTTATTCAAACCAGTCATTGAGAAGGACAACGTTGAAAGGATAGGCGAGATCATTATTTCCCCAGATCTAATATCTTATGAAAATCTCCAAGAGTTTAGGATAACTGCTTAAAGCATTTATGTTCATCACCAAAGACTGATGGATTTCTAACAGGCAGAAAGACACACAACAGAGATTCTATATACCAGAGATTATATATATTTTTTATATATGTATATTACATACCAGAGATTCTATAACATTCTGGCATTTTTTTTTAAAAAAATTGTTCCCTATTGTTTGAGATTTTGCTTTCAATCTTTGGTAGGAAGGAACCGGCAAGCACTCACTGACTTACCATGCCGTTATGGAAACTATTTTCAACGTATATTTTACTTGTCACATGACTAATTAAAGCGCTTAAGATCTTCAGCAACAAGAGCAGGTATCCTCTTTCCTCAGACACGGCATCACTGCTCTAGAAGCAGAGCATTACACACTTCCATCTGAGTGCAGTTGCACAAACTGCAGCATAACAGACACTGATGATGAAAAGCAGTGTATAGGTCAGCACAAAATTCTAGTCCAGTCCTCTGGAATCAGTATTTCAGTTGCTCGGCTTAAGCAGTGTGCCACAAACACCAACATTCACACTGTTCTCTCATGAACATGTTAAGCCATGCATTGCATACTAAGGATTTTTAAAGCTGGTATCAGTTCAACAGGCATTTGTTTGAGGATGAGCAATGTCAGAAGCCTTTAGCTCTATCTAGCACAGCAATCTGGTTTTTTATAGCTCAAAAATTGTTCTCTAGGGCTTCATTTCGGATATAACAATACAAGTACAAGTAGTGGTCTGTCTGTTTTGAATTTTCTTCCATTTCTGATAAAGCTATGACTTATACTGTTTACTTTTCCAAGAAGCAGAATATTGAAACGAGTTTTCAAATGCAGGGTAAAAGATCTTTGTTTTGAGCTACTTAGCACTAGCAAGTACTAAGTAATGACTACCTCATTTATGCTAGAATATTCTTGTCTACCTGCTATAATTATTTTCTCATAGCTCCTCATTCAATTTTCATGAATAAGGTAGTAAATCACTCTGCTAGCAGGACTTGTCATCCAAAAAACATCAGCCAAAGCTTATTTTATAGTACATGCAAACAAAAAAATAGAATTGAAATTGTTATACTAGGTATCTGCACTGGATCATAAAAACACCCCCTCATTTTACAATGAATGACTTGCTACACTGCAAGTGTTGGCTTAAAATATGGAATGGGAAATAGAATGCCCTGCGTGATATTTTGGCATTTGAACAACTACGCCATGAACATGTCATTATGGTTGGAAAAGATCATCAAGTCCAACCATTATCTAACTCTACCAGGTCCACTTCTACGCCACGTGCTTGAACGCCATATCTAGATGGCTTTGAAATACATCCAGGGATTCAACCACTTCCCTGGGCAGCCTGTTCCAGTCTTTGAAAACTCTTTCAGTGTAGAAGTTTCTCCCAAAAACCTGCCCAGCACAACTTGAAGTCCTTTCCTCTTGTCCTACTAGTTGTAACTTGGGAGAAGAGACTGGCACTCACCTCTCCACAACCTCCTTTCAGGTAGTTGTAGAGAGCAACGAGGTCTCCCCTCAGCCTCCTTTTCTTCAGACTAAACAACCCGAAGTTTCTCAGCCGCTCCTTGCAAGATCCTTCATCAGCTTTGTCATCCTTCTCTGGACCCTCCCCAGCACCTCAGCATCTTACACTGTTATGTCCCAAACAGCACTGGAGGTGTATAACCCAGTAAAACAAAATCCTAATACACTCCATCTCATTACTCCATAAATCTGAAGAAACGTGAAATCCAAATTGAGCTGAGTGCAGATCTCATTAACTAAATATATAGCTTTACATTGACTGTGGATTCTTCATTTCTATGAGGAACACACTAATAGGGAACCCTGTTTTATTGTCCCTATTCCTTTAAAAAGGGAAGAACAAACCACAGCTTAAACTGCTGTCTCACTTGCCAACACATTAAATGTTGGAGCTCATTGCACACTCCTTAAGATGAGGAACTAAAATACTAATTCCAAAGGGCTGAACTAGAATTTTATACTGACCTACATACTGCTTTTCACCATCAATTTGACCTGTGTTAAAGAAAATACAAGATGAAGTACACTAGAATGTCTGAAATCCCCTTCTCCACACTCGCTAAAAGAGCCTTCTCATCTCAAAACCACAGCTAGCGCATTTCTTTGGAAACGCGGAACAATTCTCTTCATGCCAGACAGCTGCCTGGCATCCTAGCCATCTGCAACTGATCAGAGACCACTTACAAACACAAGTATTTGTAGAACCAAGTTACTTGGGAAGTTTTGTGACTTTGCATCCATTACTCTTAATACTCATCCATGTCTTTGTGTATGGCATTGCTTCTCCCAATATCCACATTGTCTCTGTAAAGCTTTTAGCCAATATCCTACGCCAGAGACTAAAAGTCTCTTCAATTTTGTAAATTAGGTGGAAAATAAAAGGAATAGTATGAAATTTTTAGCATAGCAAAAATACATGATGAACTCTAAAAATGTGAACCATCAACTGCAGGTATATTATAAGCCTTCCCAAAAATATCATTCAAATGGAGCACTATTCAAATGCATTTAATTCAAAAAGTCAGATTTGTTTGAACTTCACTATTCCTTCCTGGATTTCCAGGATCTTTGCAGACCCTTTGTTCTTTTGCACACTTTAGAACGCTACATTCACAGTATCAGTCTTGACTATGCACGAATCTTTTGTGAAGCACTCATGCCAACCAGTGCCATAAGTGAACTAAGAATGGAGTTTCTCTAACCAAATTGTAAGGTAGCTTTGTCGATTGTTGTTTGGTTTGCTGCCTTGGGTTTTTTTTTTGTTTTGGGTAGTTTGTTGCTTTTTTTTTTTAAGGAAAAAAAAGTACTTTTTTTTTCCACAATACACAGCTTGTATTCTTTTGTTGCTGCTCCAGGAAAGCAAAAATAAAAAACACACCACAAGTAGCTGAGCTTACTGCAGCTAATCGAATGAGTTACAATGGTGAAATCCTTATCAAGCAACTCTTCAGGAAGAAAACTCAAAGAACTTTAAGGGGCTTAACTTTCTCACTGGCAGATTGGGAAGAAGAAGAGAGAAGACATACAGCAACCCCTTCTCTCACATGAGAATCATTAGCATTTACAAAGTCTAAGCTTTGAAGGGAAGAAAAGCTTCCAGGCACATTTTGCAAAGGAAACCTTTCAAACATGAACTGAGTGCAAATAAATGATGTGCCAAGATTGCTACAGAGAGAAAACTCGAATGCCAGAAAGTTTCCATCCCCCCTTTCTTGGAGGGCAAAAAGAGAAAGACAGATTGTTTATACCTAGTCCTACACTGAAGTTTCTCATGCAGTTCTTAACTCTTGATGTACAAGCTCTAGAAGTGTAATTCATCAGCAAGCAGGAAAGAAAAATTAATCAGCCACAGGAAACTTAGTTACATCATGAGATTTTTTTTTTTTATTTATTTTAGAAAGTGCTACTAGCACACCAGGCTAAATGCTATGATGTTGCCAACAGCAAACATCTGGCCCATTCTATCCAGCATATCTAAAGTAAAAAAAAAAAAAAAACACCAAAAAAACCCAGGCAAAATCAGATTGCTTTTTTTCCTAATTCAAGTCTAACAAGAAATAAAGGTCTCAATGTTGAAAACAAACAGTGTTTTGGAAAAGGACTTTAACTCAACACTGAGGCTCGGATAATCAAGTGTGTAAAATTAAGCATCACTGAAAGTCTTTCAAACATGTCTGAACTTATAAACACTAACAGTCCATATTAAAAAAAAAAAGTATCTTTAAAACTTGTTTTACCCTGCTATGCACGTCTAAGTAGTACAAATTTGCTTTTAAAATACAGATTATAGAATCGCAGTGTTTGCATATCACATATCTACATTTCAGTGGCATGATCCTACAGAGGCCCTAACACAAATGAAATGGGGCCATTCGTCCAGTTCATGTGACATTTCATTCCTGCACTAAGAGCCCCCAAATCTTAACATTATCACTATATTTGGGGCAGAGTACAGGCATAAAGTACAGAGAGTAGAGGCATAAAGTACACAGAGTACAGGATATCAGCAAGGCCTTTGACATCGTGTCCCACAGCATCCTCATAGTTAAACTGAGGAAGTGTGGTCTGAATGACCAAGTAGTGAAGTGGGTTGAGAACTGGTTGAAGGGAAGAAGCCAGAGAGTTGTGGTCAATGGGGCAGAGTCTGGCTGGAGGCCTGTGTCTAGTGGGGTCCCTCAGGGGTCAGTGCTCGGGCCGGTGCTGTTTAATATATTTATCAATGATCTGGATGAAGGATTAGAGAATGTTGTCAGCAAGTTTGGTGATGATACGAAATTGGGAGGAGTGGCTGACACCCCAGAAGGCTGTGCAGCCATTCAGAGAGACCTGGACAGGCTGGAGGGCTGGGCGGGGAGAAATCTTATGAAGTTCAACAAGGGCAAGTGTAGAGTTTTGCACCTGGGAAAGAACAACCCCATGTGCCAGTATAGGTTGGGGACTGCCCTGCTGGAGAGCAGCGCAGGGGAAAGGGACCTGGGGGTGCTGGTGGGCAGCAGGATGGCCATGAGCCAGCAGTGTGCCCTCGTGGCCAAGAAGGCCAATGGCATCCTGGGGTGTGTTAGAAGGGGAGTAGCAAGTAGGTCGAGAGAGGTTCTCTTGCCCCTCTGCTCTGCCCTGGTGAGGCCACATCTGGAATATTGTGTCCAGTTCTGGGCCCCTCAGTTCAAGAAAGACAGGGAACTGCTGGAGAGAGCCCAGCGCAGAGCCACAAAGATGGTGAAGGGAGTGGAAAATCTCCCTTATGAGAAAAGGCTGAAGGAGCTGGGTCTCCTTAGCTTGGAGAAGAGGAGGCTGAGGGGTGACCTCATTAATGTTTATAAATATGTCAAGGGGGAATGTCAGGAAGATGGAGCCAGGCTCTTTTCAGTGGTGTCCACTGACAGGACAAGGGGCAATGAGTGGAAGCTGGAACATAAGAGGTTCCATAAAAATGAGGAAAAACTTTTTTACTGTGAGGGTGACAGAGCACTGGAACAGGCTGCCCAGGGAGGTTGTGGAGTCTCCTTCTTTGGAGACATTTAAAACCCACCTGGACACATTCCTGTGCACTCTACTGTAGGTGATCCTGCTCTGGCAGAGGGGCTGGACTAGATGATCTCTGAGGTCCCTTCCAACCTCTAACATTCTGTGATTCTGTGATAAATGCTTTCTAGGCTTGGAGTCTTGCATTTGGGCACAAGGGTATGTCCGACTACAGTTTTTGTCTGCACAGGGAGAAGTTAATGAAACTAATGTACATGCCTTAAAATTCAGTTCTTCATCACTGAGTTTCCATTTACACAAACTTGGAACTGGCAGGAGTCTACATCATGCAGTGATTATCTTACCTATCAGCATAATCGATCACAAAGTTGAAAAGAACACTTGTGCTCATTTGCTTTACTCATATTCTGACTGGAGGATTAAAACATCCCTTAATCTGCAGTTCTATGAGAATCTATTTCTTCAAAACTGATCAGGCAGTTCACTGAAATAATTCTGTATCTGTGGATACACATTCAGACCAATGACTAAACTCTCAGACACACCTTACTACCTGCTTTTTTCCAAGTCTCAGAGTTCTTACCTTGCATAAAAATGTTTAAGCTTTCTTGAACACATTTGATCTTTGCTGCCAGCTAGCACAGGTTACAGTAGTTAACTTCAAGTTGAAAGCTCTAGGAATGCCTGCAAGTCACACAAACTCAGCTCCATTTCAGCTACACAAAATAAGCATTAAGTAGCTTTGTTTTAAAAGTTCAACATAACATCAACTTAAAGCTAATTTAACAGCTTGCATACACCTTCCTTGCTGCTCCTGCAGTTCCACGTGCAGACTGTTCTGCTGCTACCCTCCAAACTGTATTTTTTCTTGGCTCCGTTTTTTGGCCCTACGTCCACAAAACAATAGTCTTCTGCTCAAGACAGTTCAGTTTGGGCTTTTACTTCACAACCTTCACACATGTAGTGTTTCACCTTTGGTTATCAGCAGTTGCCTTCCTCTGTAACCCAAGTCAAGCTCCTGTTCCCCATCTGTGTGCCCCAAGTCACTCCCCCAGCTGCAGGCACTCCTCCATTGCACCCTCCAGCCCTAAGGAACTAACCTGAGTCCCCTACCACAGGCTCAGCTCCCAAGAGTGACCTCAGTGCCCAGCACACCCAAGCAACTTAGGCTTCATTGCACCTAAAAGGTGAAAAGGAATGACTAGTGGTTCCTGCAGTGCTGATGTGTCACTTGGCTTTTACATGCCATTAAATTCCAGCTACTCACAGTGAGCACTGCTTAAGTTTCCCAGGCCAGCTGAGCTGGTAATTCTGCTTAAGTAAGGACCAAGCTCTCCTTCTCGTAACTCCTTTCCCTCCATGATAGACCTGTTGCCAGGTGACCACAGTTCAAAAGCTTAACATCAAGTCCTTACAGTTTTGACTGGAAATACATGCAGACACAATCTCCATTGACCACAACGTAACTGCACTCTCAAGGCGTGCTACCATTCATGTGTTAAGTCCTCTGTTCATCTATCTTGGCAGCTGACTTGTTCTCCCAATGCTGGGCTGCAGATAAACTATGACACCCCTTAATCATGAACCAATGAGTTTGCATTTTTAATAGGAACTTGTTATTTAGACATCATCTTCCACCCTCCCCACCCCAAAAAGAACACAGCAACTTTGAGCATTAACAGCAACATACATCCCCACTTCACAAGTTCACGGCTCTAAGCCTTCCTGCCAGGCAGTGTAACACTTGATATAAAATGAATTGCACCTGCTTTAGTTCTAATACCTTTCTAGTAAAGCCATTTCAGGGAAGCAAGAAAACAAACCACAAGAAGCAAAGAAAGGAGTCCGAGGGTTGCTGTGTAACAGGGCTGTTATTGAATTATTTTCATATAAGCCGTGAAAATAATGTTCCAGGCTCTAATTTTGTCATCCTGTCACCACCATTCCCTTACAAAAGCCTGTTTTCTCAGGCAGGCATTTGCCAGCAGCAGAGCAGTTGCACTCAATAGTTTACAGGCACCCCCCTACAGAGCAGAAGAGCATTCCACACCCAGACCAAAGGCAGAGTTTCTGCACAAATATGCCAACATCCATTTTTCTGTGGTACTCAGGATGAATAAACCACAGTCTTCATATTTTATGAGACTGCTGTAAGGTGATAATAAACTTTCTCCTTAATTTTGTACACACTATTCTAGGTCTCCAAGCCTGAAATTACTTTAATTCTTCAGCTTTTTGATTGCTTTGACACTTACATCTCCTGACAACTGCTTGATAACAGCTCCACCCTTGTTGTGACACCTTTTTCTTGTTCTCCTGGTAACTGATTAGGTCTCTTCCACAGTAGTTTTCTTTTAATTAGAGCTAGATATGCAGGCTTTAAGTCTTCCAAAATTTACAACGTACTCCAGCCATACGTGTGTGTCTCGTCTTAGAGGAAAACAGTACCTACTGCCACTGAACCCATGAAATGTTGATAGTAGACCAAAGGCTCTCCATAACCCATTTTGACTTTCCTTTAAAATCATAAAGCATTAAACAACCTGGAATCTCTGCCTAGGGACTAGCACCATCCATGGACCTCAACATTTCTCACTTAAACCACACATTGGATTTTCCTGCAAAACATACCACGCCAAATAAAACCCATATAAAACCTGAGATTATCCTTCAAGAGGAGCTGAATTTCTACTGAGAATACCTCACACTCATTGTCAGTGTGAGCTAGATAGTACTTGATCCTTAAAACAGCCAGCCAGTTACCTCAAACCTGGTATTCTCTGTGACTCACGGTTATTCTTTACCGAATTCGAACGCTATCAATAAGAATTGCAACTGCTTTGCACCCTCCAGTAAGCTGCATTTGTTATTGTCTTTCTCCCTACGTTACCTTTCACTGAAGGAGGTTACATGCTGGAAAAATAAGCAAACATTGGTACATAGAAGTAGTAAAAAAAAAGCAATGGTAAATATCTTTAAACTGTAAGACACTTTCCTACACAATTTAGTTTTATATTTGAAATTTCTTCTGCAGCAGTAAAAAAAAAAAAACATGTCCACTATTAATAGCATTAGGATACAGCTACAATCTTTGGTCCTGAACCAAAATTAATCAAGAATAATGGCAATCACTTCCCTCCTTCCAAATATATTTTAATGTTTAAGACCCTAATAATTTTAAAAGCCATGAAGTACACTGCAGATAAGTGTTTTTAATAGTACAACTTTAATGACAAAGCCCCAAACAAGCAGTGTAGCCATATCTGTTTTCACTTGCATTACTGCTACGTATTAGAGGTTTAACATTCTTAAATTGTTTCTATTTCACATAAGTATCTGTTTTGGTTTGGCCTGGCTGGATTTTGGTGGCAGGGGGAGAGCTGCAGGGCGGTTTCTGCAAGAAGCTGCCAGAAGCTCCCCAAGTTTGACAGAGCCAATGCCAGCCGGCTCTAAAGAGGGACCCACTGCCGGCCAAGGCTGAGCCTATCAGTAAGGTGATAGCAGAGGAACGCCTCTGTGAAAAACATATTTAAGAACAGGGAAAAGAACTGCGCCTTAACAGCTGGCACAGAGATGAAGTGAGAATCTGTGCAGACACCAAGGTCAGTGAAGAAGGAGGTGGGGAGGATGAACTCCAGGCGCCGGAGCAGAGAGAGCCCCCCAGCTCTGTGGTGAGGCCCATGGTGAAGCGGGTTGTCCCCCTGCAGCCCATGGGCGAGGTGCAGATGTCCACCGTGAGGATCACCGTGTAGATGTCCACCATGTAGAGGACTCCACGCCGTGTGGGTGGATGCCTGAAGGGGGCTGTAGCCCGTTGGCAGCGGCATCAGAGCAAGTCGCTGCCGGAACCTGTAGCCCGTGGAAGAAAGGAATGCCCATGCTGGAGCAGGTTGGCCGGTGGGACTTTTGTGACGCCACAAGGGACTCACGCTGGAGCAGTTTCCCCTAAAGGGCTGCACCTCAGGCTCACGAGGGGTGGGCTGCCCCCTGTGAGGTGTCTCACTACTCCTCTCTGATTTGTTCTCTTAATAAATGTAATTAGTTTCCCCAAAATTAAGTCTGTTTTGCCCGGGACAGTAAATGAAAGTGATCTCCCTGTCCTTATCTCAAACCTTGAGCCCTTTGAAATACTTTCTCCCCTTGTCTAGTGGAGAAGGGGAAGTGAGAGAGCGGCTGTGTGGGCACCTGGCTGCCGGTCAGGGTCAAACCACGACAGTGGTGTTCAGACTTATGCTTTATTCACTGCTCCCCATACATTAGTAGTTGGCCTTGAAGTTTAGTCTTTTGTATGATATTGTATAAAACTCTTTACTCAGTGAAGTGCAATTATATCTGGAGAGTCTTTCATTAGTCCCCTCTGTTTCAGCTTCATAACAGTTCCCTTTCATGCTGACTCTTCACTACGAACCCAATTTTGCTGTTTTATCAGTTGAGATGGAAGAACAGATTCAGTGCAATACTTTAGATAATTCATAAAGCTGAGGATAAATGCTCCTCTTAAGATCCAGGACTCCTCATCACAGATATCTTCAATTAATACACTTAGATACTTTATTCTAAACTTTCATATGCTGAACTTTCTTCCTTTATTAATTTGAATATCTCAATGTCAAAAATGAGGCCCTGTTCTTAGAAAGATTTATACACATGCCTGGGTTTATGCAACAATTTGCCTCCCCTTCCCTTGACACACTCAGTTCTCCAAGCAAGCTTCGTAACTCGCACCAGACATACAACAGAGACATCACTTCTGAAAATATTAAGAAAACATAATACAAAATAATATCAGAGAGAATGAGACCAATGCAAACTTCATTCTTTGTATTACCCCATGTAGCCCATTTCTGCATGAAAAAGTGCTTTTAGCCTGCTGCCTTAATTTTTAGACTGCCTTCTTCAACCAGTTCTGCCTTCACAAATTACTCCATGGTCCAAATGAAATATAGGAATGGAAACATTCTGCACATAACCCAAATGGCCCAAGATCAATCACAGTTAAAATTTTCTTTTACATTTTATTTCTTTTGGAACAGCTTGCTCCAGGATGCTTCCAAACAAAATCTAGAAGTATAGCACTCACAGGACTCTCATTTCTCCATTTTTATATATACACACAGTATTTTAATAACTTTAAATTAAGCTGCATAAGGATGCTATGACTTAGAATTAAATCTGAAACTATGGAAAAATAAGATGTTTATAAACCACCAAAAATCCACTAAAATCTTGGATTGTTCCTTCTGCCTCGTCTACAACCTGAACGTCATGACTAAACTCCAATTGTATCATGAACTAGATCTCCTCTGACATAAGAAACATTAATAAACACATTTTTTTTAGCCAATCCATATTCAAGTCATTAGCATGCTTTGCTATTCTCACTTCATTTCTTCTCATTCCAGAATTTATCATGAGAAAACAGTCTTCCTGCTCAATGAGAAACATCACTAAATACTCACTGTTTCGTTTTTCTTCTGAGATGAGAACGTTCTTGTTCAGAATATGGTGCTATTTGTAGGAGGCTTGCTAGCCTCAGCCTGGAGCCTCACACATCATCTTGGATTTCTCAGGAAAGATTTGATCAACTCTTTCTCTAAGAAAAGGAGAAGTCTAAGAAAGATGGGCAAAGTTCTATTCTGGTTACTTCAAAGAGTGTAATGACGAGAAAGCATTAAGCCCCAGAGGTAACATGAATTTTTTTTGACACAAAACAAATTCCAATTTTTTAAAAGTCTTATAATTACATAACTTCAGTTGCAAAGCTAGAAGTACAAATTAAAAAGAAGTAAAACTGAATTATTTGATGCAATTCTATGTGAACTTTCACGATTTCCATTCTTCTGGTTTGTAGTATTAGTACAGCAATGTTTAAGTGGTCTTAATTTAGAGATTAATATCCAAGATACAACTTTGTTTTACAGGGTAAGGCTAGAAAATCCTCAATTAAAGTCTCCTTAACAAGACAAATGAACAAAACATGTTAGTCTTGGGTCCTTACCTACATTCATCTTGGAATAGTAGTCAATTTGAGCAGCTTATACATAGTTTCTGAAATGCTAGATAACTATGTAACAGCAGGCAGATTTCTTTGGTCATCATAAGGCTGGTGTTCCTGGCCAAATTTTTAATATCACTGTAATTATCACTAGGAAGTGATTTGTACATCCTATAGCTCCAGCTTATCTTATTTCGAGTAGAGGAAGATTATTTTTATGGAAAAAGGCCATATATTTTGGAACAAATCTTTTCAGCTTACACACAAAGATACAGAATGATTGACGAATATTCTACCGATATTTGAAAAAGATGAAATAAATTGAAGAGTTAGTACCCTAGTTATAACCCTTCCTGTATTATATATCTTTCTGATATTTAGACAGTAAGGATAATAACTTAGATAGTATAAACTTAAGGCTTAAGAGGTCAAAAAGTTAGCTGTAAATTCACTCATGAAATAAGTATTATTAGTCTTATTCTCCCTCTCCTTTTATCTCCGTGAAAGGGAGTAACTCACAAATATAGGTTTATCCTCAGCAGAGTTATTAAGCCATAGAACACTAAGGAACATGTTTTCCTCTAGCTAAATATTTAGGTTGAGAACAAACATTTTGTTAGAGATGGAACAAATTACAGTAGTATTTATAACCAGGATATTCAGCTTTCCTGTTAACAAGAGAACAGGCAGAAGAACAGACATTTCTGCAGAGTGCAAACTCTTCCTTCTCTTGTCTTTCCTACGCTTTTAACAGTATCACCTCTCACATTCCTATGTTACTGCATAATCCATCTTCATTCACTTTCCAGCATGTTTTTGTTTTTTTCCTGTTAAATCAAATTAATCAAGTGTCAGCGTGACTCTGAGCAAATTAACTTCTCCAAGCTTCTCAACAACACTACTTAAAAAAAGTAAGAATATGCAGCTTGGTTGAGCTTCTAAAGGGAGAAAGGCTAATAAAAAAACCCAAAACAACCTTTTCCTAACAAAAATTTGGCTGCAAACAGCAAACCAGAGCACCAGCGATAAGAACCATTCCTACTCCTTAAGCATCATAGATTTTCAGAAGCCTTCCTTTAGAATCAGGAGAGAAACAGATACTAATACAGAATATTATATTTAAAATTAAGTAACTTACTTCCACACACTGAGTTCAGAGGATGCACAGACAAGCATCAGAAAACAGCAAGAAGAGAGCTGGTCTACAAAAGTAACAAACAAGAAAGCAAGACAAACCTCAGACAGGAGCAACATCCTCATAGGATCCAGTACCAGAGACTAGAGCAAAAATATTCCTCGTAACAGCACTAGACTAACAATTATGAGCCAAGTGCTAGGTCAGACTGCAAAACTACCACCAACAGACAAAGAACAACACTAGCTTTAAAGATGGATCTCAAATAGCTTTATGCAGAGAGTGTGTGGGTAGACATCACAGGAGGAGTTGATCAGAGCAATTAAGGCAATTAAGGCATGCAGGGCTCTGAAAACGAGTTAGTTGAAGCTGACATGATTCCTTGAAGCTGAGAGTAATTAGCTAACCTGCATGTTTTGACACAGCTGGATAATGTCTTCGTTGACAAAGGCAGTAAGTTACTCTACTACCGTGGGGTTATCACAGCAATTACTAGATTTTCTCTAGGCTTTCTCAAAGGGATCTCAGCAAACTTTCCTGTGGATAAACTAGGAGAGATTTGTCAAGGCTGTTGACAGATTTTATGTCTTCTGCGCTGGTATTTCCCACTAGATTTGATAAATCGAGTTTTCTTCAGAGAAATCAGAGTTGCTTAAGGCGAGCACTATGTAACTTATGCTGAGAGTTTGAGAGGAGCCAGACTGTCTTTGTGTCTGCTCAGAACAAGATTAGGTTTAGGCCTGTGTAAATCATCTTAAGTACGAGTTTCTAGGGCTTCGAGACAGAGAGCTGTGGACTATGTTTACACACACACATCACTCTTTCCAGACAGGATTGTGTTAGCGAGGGATTAATTTACGGTAAAGCTGATTTGCCAAAATCAGCCATTTCAGGCAGGTCTGGTGTTTTTAAAAATACTTCTTCTCTGACCAACACAACAGCAACACCTCTGCCTTTCTTTCTCACTCTTAAAGCAGCACATTTCTCTAAAGGAATGCCTCTGCACAGCCCAATGAAATGTGACTGTAGCATGTGTGAGCACCTTTGCACTGATATCACTCCAGCGGTAAAATGTCAGGTATTGCCAGAGGTTCCACTGTGTGGAGCATCACCTCTGGGACAGCTCTGCTGAGGATCCAGTAGATCACTGGTAAGTATCTGAGCTGCAGTCACAGCTGTGGTTGTAGATGCTGGCCAGTTCACAGCTGGCAGCACAAACATGCCAGTGTTAAAACATACTGTCATGTTAGCACTTAGATAGAGCCTAAACACTTCTTGCGTGTGTTTATCTCTGATTAATGTGTTCAAAGCTTTTTAGCATGTCTCCAATCTGTTTCTGAACCTTAATTAGGAATTAAACCTGGGGTCCCTTAGAGCTGCTGGGATCTCCATGTGACTTTCCTTCTGGAGGCACAAAAGCGTAAAAGTCTCTGTCATTGCCGTTTCAATGTTTTTGTTAATTCAGTATTAAGCTGGGCTTTCAAAGCTATTGGGAAGAAAACATGTACTGTTTGTCTACTAGAGCTGTTGAGTGTATTTATTAAGTAAAAACACTGACCTGATCTAGTTTGAGAGGTGCTCCTGCTCATGACAGGGAGGTTGGATTAAATGATCTCTAAGGTCCCTTCCAGCCTGGGCCATTCTGTGACTCTATGATTTTATGTTCTAACGAGATTTTCTAGCTACAAAAGCAACATAGGTATTATATTTGGAAGACCATATGCATAGTATTATATATAACCTGCTGATGACTTGTTAAGAGTATTGTAAGAAGTGGAAAGAGATTTTTCTCTGTTGTTTTATTTACAATCAATTGCCAACTTTCCAGTAATAGCCGTGATCTCAGCAGAAGCGGAACAGTAGGTTTCAAACTACTCTGGAGAAAAGGTGGGGAAAAGAACAGCCGTCAAAAAAACTCATCTGATTTTCAAAGAGGAACATACAATACACTCATACCCAAAACATCAACCTTAAGTTTCTTAAAATGCAGGAAAAGTGCAGAGTCGGTGTATTTCAAAAGCTACAGGGTTTGCACAGTGCCAGCAGCAGGACCTTCCTTGTGAGGATTAATGGAGCTCCTTGTGTGCAAGAAGTCGCTGGAGTTTAAGCCACTGCAGAAGTAAATTTAAAATGATGCTTTTACAAGTATTTTTCTGACTCACCTACCCAGGCATGTGCACTGATACGCTGAAAATACTGTGATACTCGTAATGAGAAGATTCTAGAAGCCATGAGGTGAAAGTGGTCTATTTTTAGCCTTTTACTTTTCCTCTGTGAAACAACAGGGCTGAAGGCAACTTTCCATCAGCTTTTAAAAGCAGAGGGTTTACATTTCCTCTGGAAGAACTGAAAAATGGATCAGAAAAGATAGCAATAGTTGCTGTAAAGCTTAATGTAATTTATACAGGAGAAGTTTTACAGTTACTCACTGGGGCTATCAGGCATAAGAGTGTGCAAATGAGCAGATTAAAAATGAATTTTCTGCCCTGCTTCTCAGAACTAAACTAACTTATTCTGGGATGATGGGAGACATAGTGACTCAATGCTACTTATTTCCTCTCCAAGATATTAGAAGGTCTTCTTATGCTATTTATAGTGTTAAAATACTCTTATCTGACATATACTAAAGATTATGTTTGTTGAAGGATAGCTTACAAGAGAATGATAACTTTGATAAATGTAATTCTTATTTAACAGCTTCTCAGGGAAAAGAAGAAAAAGCCAAAAACTTATTTCAGTGCTGCAGCTCGAATCTCAAATATGTGGTTACTGTCTTGATTTCCACAGCTATTTGATCAAGCCAGTTCCTCTGAAAAAGGTATGCTTTGCTATGAAACTTCAAGTATTCTTGACTGTTAAATGATAACAGAAGGACGGCTATGGGTAATTTCTCATGGAAAATTCATATTCTAAGATACATCTGTGCACATCTCATTAGGAATCAGGCTATTTCTTCTACTCTGCTCTTTATTAAAGTCTAAAGGATGTCATGCCCCTTCCCTCAGAGATGGAGCAGGGAAACTGCTTTTTTTGTCTGTAAACAGACTGTAATAAGCTGTTGGCTATTGACTGTGAAATCTAAGCCTCAGATTAAAGATGCCTTTAATTGTACATGAAGCAAGCTTTTTAGATCAGAAATATGCAAAATGGGTCATTTTGGTCAAATAATGCATTGGGCAATAACTGATGCTTTAATGTTCACATTTGTGTCTTCAAATTTGAGTTCATGTGAAAGCTGGCATGTTATAGCCGATAGTATTTTTTCAGAGTGTTCGTTAAAGTAAAACAGTATCCTTTTTTTTTTTTCTGCAGGTCTTCTTTTGTTTTAATTCTGGCTTTGGTTTAGCAAATTTGGTCTAGTAAGCTTTTTTGCTTCTGACTTTAAGGCCCTTGTCTTTTCAGAACTGCAAAAATTGGAGGGATATGGAAAGGATTGGTTGAAGGCAGTGTAATGGTACTATGATAAAGGAACAAAGTAAGTATCTTGGCACAGTAATAAATGCCAGTCTGCTTTGTTGACATGGTGTTTTGTGGGGTGACTCCTTCTGAAAGCCCTGTATCTTTCTACCTTGAGCCTGCAGCACTTCTCTGGTTCCCCTGCAGACTGCCTGCACCAGGCATAGTCTCCATCAGCCCCGCTTGTGACTGAATTCTACTGCCCCGTTTTCAGTTCAGTCAGGTATCACAGTGTGAATGTAGATCAAGATTTTATTGCTATTTCTTTGCGAAATGACACCTCACATACTTGCTTTTCAAAACCGTATCAGCAAGAAATCATGCTCGATGACTTCCACAGTGCTGACGGCAGCAACAATACTCCCCCTCCTTCGAGAACTTGACATCTCTAACACTTATTTTTACGCTGTTGTGATAGATGGAAATTGTTCGGTGCGCTCTCAGGGATATACTTTGGGGCAGGCGGGGTGAAATGTGGTGGGGGAGAGACTCTGAGAAGGCTTGAGGAAGGAGGGTGCAGGGGCTGAAAGGGGTGAGCTGCAGCTAGGAGCTCATAAGACATTAGCAACTGTAAAGACAGGTACAAGAGGAAAAATGTGTGAGGGGACTGCATTTCGATTCTAAATGTCAGCAGTTCTAACTACTGGATAACCTGTTAATTGCTGTCTGATTACTCTTCTAAGCTAACCAGATTTATTTGCTGATTCTTCACAACCTCTTCTTTGTAAAATTGACCAAATGCAAGAAATAAAAGCAAAGCAATAGACCATCACTAAGAAAGAAACATCTGGAACTACCCCTGTATTCTAAAACCAATAAAGCACTTCACTGAGGGGGAGAGTAGGTATCTGAAACCTGGCCTTCATAATGTCTGAGGCTGTGGTGTGTAAAAAATGTTAGCTCACACTGCTATAGTTGTATGTTAGGAATACCTGCTGTTCTGATGGCCATTTCATCTGACATGAACAAAAGTAATGAGACAGGAACGTTAGACTGAACTTGGAAGAGCAAGAAGTCATTCACACAGGACAGCTGGGTCTTCCTAATTATCTGTATGTAGTGGAACATTTTCCATTTAGCAATGCTAGCATGCAGTTTGGGGATCTCTGGAGATGATCATTGTCCTTGTCCTACTGAAATATTTGTATTGGATGTTCATAGGCTGTGCTTTAAGAATTTGAAGTGTTCCATCTGGATTTCCTTGACTTTGTGATATGTGTCATTCAGAATGTTATTCAAACATTTTTGTTCGCTGGATTTTCCTTCCTTCAAAGACTACGGTACGTTCCTGTGCATGTTTTACAAACAGAAGGCAAAAGAAAAGAGGTAATTATGCTCAAAGCTGTTTTCTTAAGCTATTTTAAACAGAAAATTTAAACAGTTTAATTCCTTTGTGTTATTGGCCTCCTTGTTACGTCCTGTAGCAGTCAACAAAAGTGGTAAAGAATCATTACTTTTGTAATGTACTTGCAATGCGACCTTGCAGTAAGGTATTACAAAAATATAATTACAACCTAAATTTAGAGGAGCTGTTAATATTTTGCATTTAAAATTGTATAAATATAAACATTATTTGAAAGTATTAATAAATGTTCGAATTTTTTTCCTCAGTTCCTCAGTTCCTTTTTCCTCATTCTTCAGTTTTGGGGGAATTCTGTTGTCAATGGCGTAAAGTTGAAAATGTGTACTTTTACCCTGAAGCAAAATATGATAACATTTAGGAAGGAAAAAAGGGATTTTCCCTTTCATAGGAACAAAAGAGACGTAGGAAAGAGCTTCGTATTTTTATTTCCATATAAAAGCTGTGTGTACAGGTGAAAAATAATGGAGCAGAGGGCATAGCGGTCAGTGCTTTGTGAACTAGATGTGCTTTTGGTGTGCGGAAAAACATTTCACTTCACGTTGCACTGTGCAAAACCACTGTGCTCCATGTTCCTCATCTTTTGTCTTCCGACAGCGCTCATTCCTATTCATTATGTCCATTAATCGAACTTCAGTTGAAGACATTGTTTGCAGTAGATCTAAAGAACAATGATTCTATAAAGACAAGTGAAAAAGTCAGAAAGTTTCACTAGTTGACAAGTTGTTCTAGTCCTTAGATATTTACACTGAGTTTTCCCACATCAGCCTGCTGTCTGCGTGCAAGGTCTACGGACCTTTCTGGCTGAAGTTTTCCACTTCAACTTCCTTCATTTTGTAGTATTTGTCTAATTCTGATTTGCTGCTGATGAATAATTCTTTTAATGTTTTTTGAGCTAGCAAGAAATGAGTTTAATATGAATATCCTCTGTAACACCTACTGTCCGTTGTGGTAAGGTTATACAGCGAAGGAGAAAGATGGCTCAGTTCCTTCTGGAATCAGTCAGTATATCTGTAGTTTAACAGTGTGTGGGGACAAAGACTTGCCATCCACGCTGGCCAAGAGAACAGGTACTTCTAGTTAATCTGTCTCTTAGGTTTCTCTAGCAGATGCTTTTCATCTCTGCAGCATTTTGGAAGGGTACTATGTTCCACAACTGAAAGTCCTGTTAACATTTTCATTTTCAGAATAAGAGTACCATCACAGAACAACCCCAAAAATAGTTTCAAGTTTCTATTATTTGGTCACTTCAAGTACTCCTTTCCTGAATAAAGAATCTGTGTAATAAAATTCAACTTGGTAGATTTTTTTCATTTTTCTAAAGCAACAAAAAGCCTCGCATATGACACATGCTCTCACAAATTACAATCACAGCTTGACAAATGAAGCTAAAAAGTTTGGTTTCTAGAATTCATCCTGGGGCTAATATAGAATCATAGAATCATAAAGGCTGGGAAGGACCTTTAAGATCATCAAGTCCAACCTACAGCCCTACACCACCCTGACACTAAACCGTCTCCTGAAGTGCCACGTACTCCTGAAGTGCCACATACTCAAGTTAATATAAAATATTTGGAAAGTATTTATTTGGCAAGAAAGAATGGATATGACTCTTCTCCCTGTTAAAAAAAAAAAAAAAAAAGTCCCAGTTAGCCTTTAGCTTGTATCTTGAATTGATACTTATCACTGTAAAATACCCCTACTTCCTGCTGTACAGTGTTTAAATTACTGGACTAGAAATAAATCACTACACAACTACCTTCTGCAGTTCTTCAAGTTTCTAGAGAAGTTTTTAAAGTGTCTGCATGCACAGATTTAATGAAAACTTTGTTCAAGTGTTTGAGAAGTTTGCCAGGGATAAGAAAGAGCTGATGATAGAAAACAGTTCAGAATAGCAAACATAAAAGTGATGTTTTATCATCTGGATTCTTAAAGGAGAAGAAATAACCTGCAGCTAGAGGCTCTCTTCAAAATGACAGCAGGTAGCCAGCCATAAAGCTAAGTTACTAAGCAGTGAGTGTTACCCTATAAGAATCCTTCTTATGAACTAAGGAGGGAAGAAATCCTTCCTCCCAGCAATCACAAAGGAAAAAATAGAGGGCACAATTCAGAGCCTCCCAGAGCGAAAGGAATGCTGGTGAGTGGATAAAAACTGTTCACTACCCAGCATGACAGGGAAGTGTAAGAGCTCAGGCAGGCTCATTGTGTTAGGAAGGACTTGGGGAAGAGTTCTTTCTCAGTTTACTTCGTGCCAGTTATAATTTTAAGGCAAACTCAGAAATTGGTCAAGTCACAATTTAACTTTGTATGAATTGGCATAATTAGTGCCCGTTGTTATGGAGCAACGGAGGTTCACCAACACTTATTCCCTGTCTAATTCCTCTGTATTTGGTTCACTCAATCCTTCTGGGGTCAGGATTTGACCCAAGGAAAGCTTTAATCATTCCAGGAAAAAGGTATACTACTACTAACTTATTTTTCATACTGTTTTGAAAAGGATGATTTCTCATGAGCAAGTGAAATAGTTTACATTCTGAATTATGATGTTTGAAGTTTCAGTTGGATTAAATATCTTAGGCTAGTTATCTAAGGAATCTTCACCTTCTGACCTTTCCCAGTCTCCCACCTTCTCCTTTCCTTCTTACTTAAACCTTGAGACAGTTCTAACCAAATCTGACAAGAATTGAAAATACTTTTTAGTTGTTACAAGCTTCACTAAAACAAACAACTTAGGAGACAGAAGGGAGAAACATCAGGTACAGGAAAAGCTGTGATTTTAACCATGATGCAAGAAAATGCATCGAGGAGATGGTATATGATATCCATCTGGTATGCCAGGTTTCAAGACTTGCACTGCTCATGCATTATTTTATCTAAACTACTTGTAATTTAGACCAAAGTAGAAATGTGAGTGGCTGATAATGTACAAAATTAAGGAGAGTGTAGATCACCTCTGGCATAAACATGAAATGAGGCATGCGGGCAGCAATAAACATTTTTCCTTCAGCAAAATACTACATTTCCTTCAGCAAAATATTACATTTTGAAAAAGAGTTTAGACACTCAATAACCGTGTCCCAATTGGAGTGCCTGGTTACATTCCTGGAAACAACTCTGCTTTTCGGTCTGTGTTTTCTTCTTTCTTTTCAGGACTGACTACAGTAGGTACCAAGGCTCCTTGATATTTCCTATTTGACATCATTTGGAGACTCTACATTCCCCTTGCCTTTCTTGGGCTCCTGTTTTTTATAAGCTCTTCAATGAGAAGTTTTGCTTTGGGAAGGACAATAGCAATTGCAAACAAAAAAAAAACCAAAACGTCCCTTTCTCTTCCACTTAAAAAAAAAAAAAGTATGCAACACAGTACCCTGGGAGGACTACATGCAACTGAACAATACCTATATTTTGGCTAGATTAGCTAGGGTATTTGTCTGAAAAAATTTGGAGTAAAGTGAATTTAGACAGTTCTGAATCCATTATGATGCAGCTAGCAGATCAGTTTTCTTAGTGAAATTCTATCATTTCCTTCCAGAGAAGAATTATCAAAGGCAGCCGCCCTTGATTTTTTTCATATCATATGTATGATTTTATTCAAGAGACAAAAGGAAAGGGGACTATTTTTGTTAAAAAAAAAAAAAATCTGCCCTAGAAAAAATATTTATTTCTCCCTATAGTCAGTTGTACTTTTTTCCTTCCCTCCAGTCCATTTAGGAACTCATGATCTGGGTGTTGTTTACATGGTATCTTGATGTACTCTGAGACTGAAAAATCACAGGATTCCCATTGGAAATACTACACAATGGTAGTTTAAACAATCTTTTCAAATTCCCCTATTAATTTTCCCCTGGTCTCTTGCTTGAGATTATAGTTGTCAAGAAAATAACCTGGAGTGCAGGGAGGAGTATGGGGTTGGTTGGTTTGTTTCAAGTTTAAAGAGAAAATATCCTGGCATTTCTCCCAGCTAGTTCACATCACTGATTTAGAAGCCTTAAAGTTAACCCCCTCTCTATTTGCTCCAAGTTATACAGAACCAGTTTCAGAAATCTGAGCAAGGATCATGCCCATACGCTGAAAGAGCTGTTTGTATTTAGTTCAGGTTTGCACCAAAGCAGACCTCTTTGGTCTCTGCTCTGCAGTAACCTTTACTGTTTAGAGTCCAATGTAAAAACATATGCCAAGCAGTTGGGGGGGGAGGGGGAAATTCCAAACCACAACTTGATATATCAGGGAATATGAGACAGGGTACAGAGGCGTGAATATTTCCTTGGAATTTAAGAAAAGCATTGTTTTGTTGTCTTTTCCAGCCTTCAAAGCAGGGGTTGTTTCTTGCTTGCTTTCTTTTCCTTCGCTATTGCATATAGGCTTTCTCCTTCTACTGGGATAAAAACATTCGAACAAGTCTAAAGCTTGTTCCAAAATAATTTCTAAGGAAAGAAGCATTTCACTGGCTCTGAACCATGTTTGCAATAACAGGATGCACTATTACAAGCAACTGTTCAACCATTAGTAACAAACCTAATTTAGATTACTGAGTAACAGCCCAAGATGCGCCAACAGATAAGTTGTTTTCGTTTATTTGCTAAATGAGTAGAAACAGTCTGTGTGTAGAACTGCCACAGCCAGACTTTTCTGCAGTGTTTAAGCAGGCAGAAGAATAAGATTATTTTTTTTCCCATTAAGAGCTTAGTATTGTAGAAAAATCGCATTATCCAGACACCCTTTGCTTACTGTCATATCATGCCAAATTGATGGGGTTTATTATCAACAGATGAGGTGAAGTCAATTTAGGGGAGGCATGGGAACTCTCTTCCTCTGGTGTCGTGTACCTACTAAGACTACTCTCGAGAGGCTAATGAGGTTAAGTCTCAGCAAGGTGCAACAGTAGCTTAGTAATTACCTTTTAAAAAGCCTTGCTACCTCTTTGCTGTGAATTTGTAATAAAGGCACTCTGGCAACTCCTAGAGATGGGTAAACGACTTGTATACAAATCGATTAGCAGTTGGGAGATGGTACCTCCTACAGTAAACAGACGAATGAGTTTTGTTTCCATGTATTAGTCAGCTTAATGAAAGCCATGTTGCACGCAGGGTTTTAACTTCCTCGACGTCGTGTAGACTGTCTGCTTTGGTTCTCTCGCCTAGGCAGAAAGCAAGCAAGCGATTATCCCGAGCAAATGTCATGCTTCAGGCTTTGAGTAGATTACCAACGTGATACAGAATATGAACCTTCCCTGGGAAAGGCTCGTCAACCCAGTCAGAAAAGGCTGTGAAGTACATCTGCAAGCAGGCTAACTGAGCACGACAATCCAATGTGCGTATCTTCTGCTCTCTTTGTAGCACCCCATCATCCTGCTGAACCGCTTCTGGGGAATTCACCTCCACTTCACCGTGCTTAGTTTCTCTGAGGGCTTCCTGTAGTGGAAGTGCTTGTAGCGACTGCCAGTGACATAAAGATAAGGAACACGGGCTTCGAAAGGAGTTCAGACAACTCATGATAATATTTGCTGTGTGAATTTCGGAAGTGGCTTGCAATAGGACTTTGACTTTTTGGAGTTCGCCTGTTTGACAGTTATTGGTCGAAGAAATTATTAGAAATGATCACACTGCTCGGGTATCATCACAGGAAGATTCCCTTGGGCGTTATTTTTGCCTTGTAAAAATAGTCTGAAATTTTGCAATTCAGAAATATAGTTGATCTTTTAACGCTGTATGTTAGAATGTGCAAACTTTCTCCTTCATTCCCTATTTCTTGATTTCTGGAAGCTGTGCTAATACAGCAACTGGTGAAAATAATTTGAGCAGTATAAAAATAATCTATTTTAAGACTAGGACACCAGCAAGTGAATCATTCAAATGATAAAATATTAAGACACATATCTTGCAGCCTGCACAACAATGATCTAAAATTATAACGTAGCCTTCTACTTGCATGAAATTTAGGAAAAATAGGAAGGTGTGCTTTCAGAAATGAGTAACTGGAAATGTATTTTCTATGCAAATTTACAGCACATGTCTCTGAAGTTAAGTGTGGCTTTAATCAGTTTCACAGTGGTGGAAGTATCACTCAAATTAGAGTTTATACATGGTGCTTTTGAGGAATATCCAATCCACCCTGCAACCAAGTAATGAACAGGGCCATGACCTCATCTGTGGTTTTGACCTTTTGATGTATTTTAATATGTTTTGCGCTCTGAGGTTTAAGCAGCAGATTTTAATACAATTAAATGCATTGACTTTCTCTTGTTGCTGGCTGCAGAGGCAAGGCAGATATTTTTCCCTAGGGCCCACCTTAAGGCAAGTTTTTACCTCGTTTCCATTTTGTAGAACGGGAAGAGCGATGTATTTTATCTAGTTGGATAGTCAGAACACTCAAATATAATCATAAAACTGCATTTTAAAGTTACAGAATCTTTAGTCATAGAGTGTAACCAAACGATCAGCTGAGTCATACAAATACTGTATTAGTATTTCTTTATAATTACTTTCTTTTTCACAAAGAATTCACTTTACTAGAAAATGGCAAACAATTCACACACAACTTTCTGATTTTCTTGTTTATTTTGAATTGGCTCTTAAAGGTTTTTATTTAATAGTGTGCTGTATCTTCTTTACCTCTCACAGGACTGGGAAGGCGGGGGTTGTTTTCAGTCTGCAAACACATATGGAATGAGGAATAAAGTCCGATCACCGTCCCTCTAAAAAATATTAATTTTAGGATTCAGTGCTGCTGCCAACAAAATTAAGGGCCAAAGTTCTTTTGCATTAACCTAATCTTGCAGTATTTCAGCTGTGAATAACATCTCATTTTCTGAATGCTATTTACTTGATGATTTTTCAAATGCCAAGAAAATCTTTCCTATTAGCATATATTGACAATTAGGTTTTATAAAAAGGTAAAATTAATAATTTTATTCCACCAATGCCCTGTTGGTTTTTTTTTTTTAATTACTAGGAATTTCAACAGACTTTGTTTAGTTCTAAATCAAATGCAAGAAGATACAGTGCAACTTGCATTTGGGCAGTCAGACACATGTTCAGAGAGAACTGCCAGATGTTTCTAACATGCTCTCATCTAATCTTCCCTGCTTTCAACACATTCAACAGAAGAGCCAAAGACCTTTACTCCTCAGTGTGCTCACACATCATCCTCCTCCTTCTCCTGCTTGCTCTGTTACCCCAGAACCAAATGCAGATCTTGTGACAGCCTCATCACCTCAAGTTTGTTGCAGAACACAAAATCAGACCCAAAGCTATAACGGGAATCCGTGTCCTAGTTAGTAACAAGTGCAAAGATAATGTGATAAAATACTACTAGTCCACTCACTGTTACTTGTACTCTTAAATCTTAAAGGTCATCTTCCCACAGCAGTTACCTTTCCTAACTCTTAGAAATAATTAGTATTACACAGCAAGTTCAGTTAAAAACCCACTGCAACTGAGTCTATCAACTTTCAAACACTGCAAATAAATTTAAATATATGAAGGCTGGATTTTTTTTACCTACCAAACGGCTCTGTTACTTCTTCCTTTCCTAGGAATCATAGAATCATAGAATTCTTATGTGATATGAATTTAAAAATGAGGAAAATTCTTCTCTCCTTTTTTCCTGAACAGGTATATTTTTGCACACAAGATTATGAAACACCTTGCTATTTCTGTTATTTTAATGCATACCAAGTCAGATAGGGGAAAAAAAATAGATTTGATAGAATAGTATAGAGAATTTTATCTCATTTTCTTTTCTAAATGTACACCCTGCACTTCAAGGAAGGAATACATATTTTTCAGACTCATGTTTCTAACAGAAGCCTGGTGTTTTGGGTTGGGTTTGGGGGTTTTTTTTGTTTCTTTGTCTTATTTTTAGCAGAATGCTCCCACTTCTCTGCATATTGGATGTTCCTTAAACAGAGCTGCTGGAAGACTACTTTTAGTCGATACAACAAGCTAGTTTGAAAAGGTCTTATCCATCCATGGGGATCAATTTATTTCTTTCTAGAAATTTTTATTGATGTTTCCTGACCAAGAACATCAAAGCATCTCTAATTTAAACTGCTGACTTGCAACTGTGGTTGTCTTTATTCTGGAATTTTTACTTTTTGTCTAATGAAAATATTTTTGCAGCAAAGTAAATTCCCTCTTTCTGAAAGCAGCTGTTTAAACTTGTGATTCTGTGCACTTTGTGTCTGTTTTGCTATACTTTGGTTAAAAAGTTTCTTCTGGAAGTGAATACACAGAACTAAGCAGTTTTTGTGACTGCTATTGATGTTAACTTTCTTCAGACTCGAATCTTTAATGCTACTATGCTTCTCATATTCCCTTTTTCTCCATTATTATTTTATAATGCTTTTTTTTTTCTTTTTGCCATGTAAAAAAAATAAACAGGCAACAGAACCTTTCTGTTCTGCTGCTTGTATGCTGAACACACAGAGTCTTTGTGCATTACAACTGGGACATAAAATCCAGCTGGTGCTGATTCCAGTAAGGAGACATTAATCTCCCATCCTTCCCCTTGAAAACTGCAAAAGAACACTCCCAATTGTATTGGCACTGGAGATGTCTCCAAACCGGTGAAACTATAATAAGATAGCAAAAATAGCTGTGCCTTTATCAATGCATTTCTTAAATGCATAAACTTTTAACAATTGAATGTTCTTTGGCGTCGTGTAGCACAGCAAGACTCACAATGAAGAGGGATGCAGTGATACATGATGCATGCAGATAAAAAGCTCTCACATAAAAGTATTGTGTAATTCTTTTTCTTTTTTTTTTTTGGTGAAAACCATACCTATAGATTTTCTTCTCTCTTGCTCTCCTTTATTGTTTTGTAAGGTCATAATTTCAAGAACTCGTCCCAGATAAAGTACGAGAACCAACTGTGGGAAACAATAATGAAATAGCAGGGTACACACCAAACGATCTTTTGGGTCTTTCAATATCTGATTCCAGAACCTTGCTTACTGCTTGGGTACAGCATAAAGAGCAAGACTAGTACCAGGAAAATTATCAAGGTAGGTTAATATTCTCACAAACGTATCTTTTTAAAATGAGATGGCTTAATATTTGTCAGGGAAGGAAACACAATTTGTTTTGCTGCTGAAGTCGCAATCTTTCTCTGGCAGAGAACAGTCTGGCAGTACAGAGTCAACGCACAAACCATGTTCCGTTGCTTATAAATACAGTTGGCTTTATTGTCTCTTCCCTTATTTGGATCATATGTTACCCCAGTTGTCATTATTTTCTCTTTTTTTCCTCCCACCAGTTTCCTTTTTCAGTCCTCTCTCTCCTCTCTCTCTCCTCTCTCTCTCCTTTTTTTTTTAGATACATACTTTCATAAGAATTCCTTTCTATCCACTCTATGCACGTGGATATGTGGAGCTGCTAGACTCCATTTATTGCTGGCTGCATTGCTTTAGTCCTTTCATTTTTATCCTCATCAGCTGTGAATAAAGGTAAGAGGCTTCATAATTCTGTTTGGTGGCATACAGCGTAAAAGGATTTAGGACTACAAAAGCATAACCAAACACAGCAACAAGCGTCTGAAAGAAAAGGATGTAGATTTACTTTCTGCTTCTCTTTCACCAGGAACAAGGATGCTAATGTTTGCTACTTTTCGCTTGTTGGTTCCCTAGGTCTCAATGGATTTTGCAGAGTTTTGTCTTTGGAGTTTCTACACTTGAGGTAATCAATTTTCAAATACCTACATGAGTTAATTCTTGAGTTAATCTGGCTAGTTAACTGCTGCTGTATTTCTACAGAACTGTAATATTATGTACCTGAAATGCTTGTAATTCCCCTCTCGGTGTGCACTTGGTCAGAGAGAAGACTAAAGGCCCAAACTTTTCTGTGGAAATTTATCTCTTTGGGGATGCTGAATAGTTATTCTGAAGTAATAGCATGTGCTTGCTGGATTTTTTGGAAGTTTGAAGTAGAATGTTAAAATTTGCTTTAAAAGTAAAATTTTTATCCTGCGGGTTCTCTAAAATAAACATAACTAACTGGGGGCGTACACTGAGAAACAGTAATTCTAAAGAGACAGAAACTAATTAAATCCTCCAAAATGTCATATTAATGAAGAGATCTTGTGCCAAGAAGAATAAAAGCAGAAGCTGTCAGAAAGCGAGCTCTTCATACCTTATGCCTCTAAACCTAAAAATAATCTAAGTCCCACTTGTTTGAAGAGAAAAACTTACATCATTGACATTGAAGCTAATACTAAGAAAATTGTTCATTGGCATTTCATGTAGAGAAGCCACTCCCACATTCCTTAGGCATCTGTTGACCAAAGGGTGCTATCAGTTAGACCAAGGGTAATGCCAAAACTGGAGTAATTGCCTTTTTGTGGAAGAGGTCAATAAATATCCCACTGTACAATGGGATTCCACCCCATGATTTTTCTGTCAACATATAGTTGATTTCAGCAGCTCCTGCAATCTTAGTTTGTTTCTTGCATTTCCCTCAGTCTCTCCCCGTTGCAGTTTGCTCTTGTTAGTTGTCCTAATCAGTCATTTTACATACTCTCAAACAGGTAAGTGAAAAAGCAAAAATGAATGCTATATTTCTCATTTTTCTCTTCGACACAGAAAATCTGTATATAAACTTGTAAAGAGGCCACACAAACAGCTCAGCATAATTAAAGGTGAGGGAGCATGTGATTCGGGGTGAAGAAGGGTAGTACTTGTTTAAAATGTATTTGCAATCCAAAATTATCACAAGAATCACATAATTTCCTTTGTCTCTTTGTGCATAATTCAAATTACAGCCAAGCAGCCTTTACTGGAGGAGTTTCACTTTGTTTTCTTTCTTTTCAGTTCTCGCATTCATACAGGCAAAACACATCCATGTGGTATGCATTTCAGAATTATTTACTATAACAATCCCAAGCGTGCAGTATTTCTAGCTAATGAGCAATATAGATTAAAGGCAGATGTTCGCTGTAACCACGAAGTTGGCATTCATCTCACAGCAACATGTTTAATCTGTGCTGTATGTTTACTTCTTGGTATGTCGGTCATCAAGTAGTTGTAGTTCTGCTGTAATTTAAACAAGAAGTCTCCATCTTGTGCCCTTCAAATATGCACAAGATGGAAACTGGTAGCATTCATCAGTGTTTCATGCTAGAGCAGAGAACCCAAGGAGATCTGATGGTCCAGAAGCTACTCGAGACTGCAAATCAACAGTAACTTGATCTGGGACAAAGCTGTGGTACTTGTGGGGAAGTGAGCTCATAGACTCACAGAATGTGGGGGGTTGGAAGGGACGTCCAGAGACCACCCAGACCAACCCCCTGCCAGAGCAGGGTCACCCAGGGCAGCCACACAGGAACGCGTCCAGGCGGGTTTGAAAGTCTCCAGAGCAGGAGACTCCACACCCTCTCTGGGCAGCCTGGGCCAGGGCTCGGCATCCGCACAGGGAAGAAGTTTCCCCTCATGTTGAGGTGGAACTTCCTCTGTTCTAGCTTACACCCATTATTTCTTGTTCTGTTGCTGGGCACCATGTAAGAGACTGTTCTAAGAACTTTTGCCTCAACCTTGCTGGTGTTAAAACTTGCTAAAATGCCCCATGAAGAAATATTTGTTTCATCCTTGCTAAAAGACTCTGTGAAGAAGAGACTGTGTTAAAACCTAAACGACAAGGCTGCCATTACAAGCTTGGACCTCTGATAAGTTCTAAACCAACAACTTCAGAGCCCAGCCCTGATAAGCCAGAGGGCTCAAAGTTCTGAACAACAACTTCTGGGCCCGGCTCAACCGCCGATACAGCTGTTGTCTTGCAAGCCCACCGGTGTGTGAGCTCACCGATATAACTGCAGATAAGGCAGCTGTCCTGCAAGCGCGAAAGCTCAACGGTGCAAGCGCGAAGGTACACAAACCGTCAAGTCATCCTACGTCTGCAAAAAATGGGCCCTCCAGACACCTATGCATGCCCCGCTGACAGAGGCGACGCTGGGGGGGGTGAAGATCGCTCCTGACGACCCTCACGCGCATGCGCTGAACAGGCGGAGGATAAGCAAAGCGGCCCTTGGAACACTATAAAATGCCACCGTGAACAGCTGTTCTTTGGAGATCTTCCCCACCGAATCGAAACAGGCGGACCTGCGAGACGTCGCTGGATCTGTGGTGGCAGCTGTACTTCTTGCTATTCTAAACGTTTTACTGCTTCGCTTTTCCTTTTCCTTATCTTTCTTTCCTATTGCTCTCCAGTGGTTGTTAGTCAATAAAGGGTTTTACTTTTGTGACATCTGACAGTGTTTGTGTCTTAATTTCACCTTTGCAATCGAAACGAATCACCTTGACTCTAACCTCTATCAGGTATAAGTGGGTCAAGACACACCACTGGAAAGAGATTGTCCCCTTCCTCTTGACCCCCACCCCTCAGATATTTTTATATGTCAATAAGGTCCCCTCTCAGCCGTCTCCTTTCAAGGCTGAACAGCCCCAGTTCTCTCAGTCAAGTTTAACTTGACTGAACCAGAACCAGTGGAGCTCTTCCACTGCAACACTCGCGCAGCAGAAGTTCCAGCCGGTCTCTCTATTGTTTTAACTCAGGCAGATGTTGAGCGTGTGCTAGTCTTCTACGGCAAATTGAGAACTGGGTATAGGCAGCTCTACTCGGAATAAACAGATACCAACAGTCTCTACTTGTCATCTGACCATGCATGAGACAGTTTGGTGCGATCACCTTCTCCCAGAGATTGGCTCTGTGCAATGCTGCGTGCTCAGAAGTTGGACTGCATTGTGCGAGCACAAGATTTGGGGAACGCCAAAGCTACAGAAAGGACTAACAAAAGAAGGGTCAATATTTAATGACATGTAATAGAAGAATAGGGAGTAAAATAAGTAAGAATTAAACAATTTGTGATCATTTAAAAAAGGGGTAGCAAGCTAAAGGGAAAAGATGTAAAAATGTTGGACGAACAATCAGTAAAACTAAGACAGCAAATCAAAATGGAAAACAGCTTTTATATGTCATTGACCCAAAAGGAATGATTCAGAATTATTTTAAGTTAGAGACAGAAGCAGCGTGAGAAATTATTAGAGAAAAATACTCCAGGAGTAACTATTAAGAAAACACACTTTTAGGGAAACTATTTTTATCTGCTGACATTGATGAGTAGATTATATTGCCCTAGCAGACATCCTTCTGCTTCATTAAGCTACAGAAGAGAGCTTGCAATAGGAGGTTTTCCCAGGGGCATTATTGCTTTATATTGCTAATATTGGTGATACATTAATGTAAAATTACTTGCTATATTAGTAAATTAGTTTTTCCTGAACCTCAAAAGCTTTGCTATTCGAAATCTCAAAAGCTGAAAGGCTCTGAAAGGATGTCTTCCTTCAGGGTGAACTAAGGAGCTTACAATACAACAGGACCAAAAATATTAAGTTTAGGAAGATTAGCCAAGGTTCTTCATGGTTTCTTAGGCTCAACAAGAAAAGTGACTTTTGGAGAAATATTTTGATGTAGGAAAGGATGTCTTTCCACTTACTGAGAAGTGGAAAAGTTTACTGGGACTAGAGAGCTAATGGTAAATGGAGAACGAGATTCTAGATGATTCATGAAAAGAGTAAGAAGATGGGAAGAAGAGCAAAGAGTTCTTCACCTGTAGGGAATAAAAACTATCCACAGAAAGTACAAAGATAGTAAATAAGGAGACCATTTTGGCATTTCTTTTGGGAAACAGAAAGACAATATTAATGTAGAGAAAAAGCAATTTAGAAAAACAATTTTAAATGCTGAATTTCAGTCATCTTTGTCTATTTCATGTATAGTCTCTATCAAAACTTCACACTGATTTTGAGATTGCTAAGAAGTATGCAGAACTGACGAAGAATATGCACAATTCTTGTAAAAATGTGTTCAGAGTGTATTGTCACCATCTTAACTCAGCATCAGCTGTAGTTTCCCTTTTTCTCACATGAGCCAAATAAGCAATGAATACCATAAATTCACTCCACCCACATGTGTGGGAGTGTGAAAGCGTGTGTTTGTTACTGAGCTGTAAGGCTCAGTTTGTGAACTGGTATCAGGAAGTATCAGAATGCAAAAATAAATTCACCTGCTAAGTATTAACTAGCAAGAAACAGGTGGTGGAAGAAATACCTCATCGTTAGAGAAGGGTAATGACTGCTTCATCATTCCTAATGCCATTATCAAAATCAAAGTTAAATTTTCGCCCTTCTCACCCATCCCCTTAAGGCCCAGTGCTCCAGAAAACCAATAAATACATGTTGTCTTTGGTATAGCTATGATACACTGCTGGGTTTTGCCCAGCAACAGGTTGCATTAGTGTAGTTCTGTGATCTGTTTGCTCATGTTCAGGAGAAAAGCACCCACGACTTTTCTGAAAGTACTACAATAACGTCAGCCATCACAAATTAGAACGGTTATTACTTTCCAAGGGATGCTTAGGCTCTGTTTTGAGATGTGCTGAATGTTAAATACTCACTGGGGGGATGTAGGAGTTCTGGAGAGAGTTAAGGTTCATCTTGAACGAGGTTTTATCACAATATTAAAATGCCGCTTCATCGATAGCAATTTTTGAATATTCAAGTACTCTGTGTAATTATACAAAAACTTAAAATGCACTCTCTACAGCATTTATTTTGCTGGGCTTTTTGCCTGAGCAGTCTCAGGTCAGTTTTAAGCCATAGCTATTTCAGAGGTAATCCCACATATAGTCCAAACTCTGGGAAACATCTACTCCTTTAACTTATTGTTCTTTGTTCTCATGAAAAGCATCTAAAAATCATTGTCATGAACACTGTACCAGTCATAGCTGGATTTTTAGACATGTTTTAGTGTCCTCCAGAGTGTACAAGTTCCTTGCACCTGGTTACTTAATTTTTTTATAATGTTTAGAGAAGTTGAATTTTACCTGCAACATCAAAGTCTATTTACAAGCTGTCTACAGGTTGAGCTGTTTTTCATCCTAAAGCATATATAAAAAAAAAGGATTACTATGAAACGACAAATGCAGTAATAATGAAGTGAGATATCTACCATAAAAAAAAATAAATAAGAAAACTCTGAGTTTGAAATGTTTGGCAGAGGATAACTGAGAAGTCTCACAGTCTGGTAGGTATGGAAATGTATGAATTTGTGTCTGGTGAAAGCACTTAAGACTTATGAATGTGTTCATAAATCACCCATATCAATTGTCAGCTAAAAAATAATTCTATAGTTCATTTTTCACTCCTGTAATTTGAGTATCTAAGAAGCTTAGAGGAAAACATGGAAGGTAATTCAAATATCTGAACACATCTGTTTCAAGTCTCTCTTTGCTGATGTAAACTCTGGGGTTTGTTTTCAACGAAAAGAAGGTGTTCTGTTCTCCTTGCTTGGGGGTACCTGTCTGTACCAGCTCTGAAGAAGTCTGTTCCAGAATCTGGCAAACATCAAACTCCAAAGTGATGCCTGCTCCTGTTGTTTTACCTAAAAAGATAAATTCAGCGTCTGGAATTTACTGAGGAGTCTTAGTCTTGGAACAGCCACTGGAGAAGACTGATGTTGCTTTCTGTTTTCCAGACATGTATATCCCAGGACAGAGGGTGTCTGTAAAAACATTAAGTGCTGAACCTCTGTAAAAAACCACGTTTTTCTGTGAAAAATGAATAAGCAAGAAACGTGTCATGATTTTACTAGCATTAACAACCCACGATCGAGACAAGTGGCTTTTAAAAATGATGGTACGGTTGACTAGAAGAGAAGAAAGTTCATTTCTGCAGAACACAAATAACGTAGATAATTAATTACACTCCAGGCTTTCAGCTACAGCGTAGTTGTAATTGGATGTTTATTCCCTCTCCTACAGATCACAAACGCTTATTGCGTAATGTGGCTTTATTTCTTTTCCAGTACTACGTTCTTTGTTTCAGTATTAACCCTGTACTGCCTTCAACCTTCATATCCTTCCTCTAGCCTTCTACCTGTATTACCAAATTGCTTCTCTTTCGTAACTTTTTAGTTTTACATTATATGTTGAAAATAATCCAGGGATTTTTAATATGCATATTAAATGTATGCATCCTTTGCCTTCGAGTTAGAAATCACAGTCTTGGTGAGGCGTATCTCATGTGAATAAGTAAAACTCGTCCTTAACTGCACGTGCATCTCCATCCAATATTGCACAAAGCAGAACGAAGTATTACATATGGAAAAGAGGCAAAGGAAAATACAGGGAAGTCTGGGTTACGACACATGCACATAAAATATTGATTCGGCCTTGATTAAAAGCCTCAAGTAATTCTTGGCTTTTGTGAGGCCTTACTAGGCTACCTTACTAAATAGCTTTGAAGATTTTAGTTCCCAATTTACCTGTTGATAACTGCTGCTGTGTTTATGTCAAGGGACTAGAGATTCTTCCAGAGCTCAATCTCTTTCCTGACAATTCATCTAAGAGAAGCTCTAAAAGCAAGGGCTTTGAACAGATTTTTTATTATTATTTAGAGATTTTATTCTTGCATAAATATTTTATTAATATATTATATTACTTTCTCTGAAATCCATGGGAAAAATCCTTGAGTCCAGTGAGAGCTAACGTGAAATTTTACTTTGATTTAAGCACCCCTGAGTACATTTTTTTGACATCATTTTCAAATACCAGATAGCTTTAAAACCCGATGTCCACATGTGATGAGCGATGGTAGAGAACAATTTCTTTTATTCCTTCTGTCTTAAGCTAACGACACCATTAGATTTTAGGCTGCCTTACCATTACAGGTTTTTGTCATGCAGCAAGCAACTTAAACCATTTCATATAACGTCGTAAGCAGGCATTTTGCCACACTTCAAAGGATAACTGAAGTGAAATTTTCCCTGCAGTGTTTCTTCATAAGACTGAACAGGAGTTGCTTTGGTTTCTTATTTAACATCCTTGTGGAGTAATTCTAGGCAGCTTTTGGTCTATGGGAGAGGCGAGACAGTGCTTGGCAGGGAGGCGAAACCTCTCGGGTTTTCTAATGGATGCGATTCTACAATCTTCGTTCTGTCTAGTTACTGTATTCTGGTAAATCAGTCCAAGTGATTAATATTTACTCTTTGATCTTGGCATAGAATCATAGAACCATAGAATGGCCCAGGCTGGAAGGGACCTTAGAGATCATCTAATCCAACCTCCCTGCCATGGGCAGGGACGCCTCTCAACTAGATCAGGCAACACATGGGGACCCAACGGGGATGCTGATTCCATTGGTTTTGCTCATCCTCCATTCCCTCCACTCAGTCTTTGCAATCTCTCCTTGTGAGTGACATTGACAACCTCACGAGAACAATAAAACCAACCCACTCACGAAAAAAGAGCCGAGGTGCACGCATGTGTTTATGAATGTGATTTTGTCCTCACTTGAGTAGACTCAAGTACATATATATATATTCAAGTATAAATATATTCATTTCTTGTGTGCCTGTATCCTCCTTGGAGAGCACCAGGAGGCTCTGGTGCTCTCAAACCAGGACAGCCTGGTTCTTTGCCCAGCTTTTTTTCCCCATAATGACCTGATTTTATCCACTTCAGGTTTTGGGAGACCTAGGCTATAGAGGAAATCACTGTTATATTCTTTTTGCTCCTAGCCTTTTCCTCCTGGATCACACCAATTAACAATTTAGATGAAGATGCACCAATGCCAGAGTTCATATGTTTTTGCTCTGCTTTTCCTCTCAAATAATATTCTCACTCCATCCATGGGCTGATGGAAAAATTGACAGCAGAAGAAATAAATAAATCACATTTTCTTCTATTCCCTTCAAATGATATGAGTCAATTTTAAGTTGAAAATAGGTTTGCTCTATATCCCTTTCATTTAGCCACTGCAATACAGATTATGTCAAAAAACCTCAGAAGTATGAAGCTTCCCACGTACTGAATGTTTTTTCTTGTGTTATGTCTAACTTTTAAGAAAAAAATTTGCATGCAGAAGGGATTTTGAAAAATGTCCTTTTCTGAATAATATCTCCTATACTTACATTTTTATTGCATTTAAAACGGTGTAACTTGATTTTGGACAAAATCTACCCTGACTTAATCAAACATATTTGACTATTGAAAAACACTGTAAATAAAAAAACACCCCTGTATCATTTTTTATTTTAAACTTCCTCTGATAGAGAATCTGCTGTGATACTGTAAAAGAATTTTAAAGTGCCCTTAATTTTACTTTCTTTCTGAATCACCTTTGAAACACTGAAGATCACACGTATTTCAATTGCCAGATGTTCTCTGTCCGTCTGATGTGTTCTGTGCTTTGCTGCTGTGGCTGAGCTGATCTTTATCAGGGTTTTAGTAAAATTCTACTACGAGTTTTCAGAAAGTAAAACATGTAAGGGAGTCTATAAGTTTACAGATAAATAAATATTTGTGTATTTAATAAATACATCAAAGCTTTGAGACTGAAGCTGAGCTTGTCAACTCAAAATAAAAACAGCACACTTACCAAACAAGTTTGAGTACTTGTTTATGACATAAAACAAAGATCAACTTTGGATGCGTGTTATGAAATGCCAAATACATAAAGACATTTCCTGACACCAAAATGAGCTGTAGTTTTGCCTAAGAAAGCAGTACATGAGCTGCCTTGTTGCTTGAAAAACTAATCACACAAAGATGAAAAATTATCACCCGAAGTCTAGATAAAATTAAAAACTCTAACTTGTGACCGGCAAGATTACTCTGTTTTTATTTCTGCTAAAAATCAAAGTTCTTGATAGCAATTTACTTTTCTTCCATGATTGCATAGAATTCATAAATGACCTCTGGTTTTGACAGGCATAAATGGCCAAGGAGATGCATGCAATGCAGCTGTCAGCTCCGACGAGATACTGCAGAAGCGTACATGGGAATAGCTGCCAGTAACAACAACAGCGACAAAAAAATGTATTATTTCAGTATTGACCAGTCATGGACCAGCTCAGGAAATAAGAGTGTTTTGCTTAAAATCCTTAGATATCCCTTCAACTGTCTTAATACTGCAGTAAAGATAGGTTTATTACTTAGTTTGGTGGGTTTTTTTATTTTTGTTTTTCTCCCCTTGGAAAAATATTTAAGGCTTACTGTCTGGATGCTGAAAACAATTCCTGTCTGTGCTGTTATTTAGAAAATAATCCCCACGCAACCTCCCCAAAAGTGTTTTCTAATTTCTTTCCTTCTCAGAACTTCACTTCTGTCTATTTGTCTTTTGGAATTCAGCTGGCAGGATTCTGCCACAGTCACAACTTTCGGCACAGCGATCTCTTGCAACTGCTTCATAGCCTGTGAGATTCCCAGTAAAGTTTACAAATAACTCTGCAACCATGTAAAAAGTTGTTTCCTTTGCAGGAGAAAACGAACTGATGGAAAATTTCAGCAGCTTTATAATAATCTCTAGAGCAGACAAATTGACTATTAAATTGCTTTGTTTTCATCTATTCTGGAAGGATTTTTTTTTTAGTTTAGTGGTGAATGGAAAAGGCAGCCACCGTAATTAACTTTTTACATAATTCACATCCATGCACGTAATTATCTAGGGTTTACTGATTTAAAAAGCGGCCTGCTCTTGACTTCCTCATGTTTTCTCCAACCATGATCTTTCCACTCCTAACTGTAAATTGCCACCATTTTCTGTCTTGCCTTTAAAAAAAGAAAATGCCTACGGTGAGACAAAACACCTTTGCTTCGATTTCAGTGACGTGTCTTGTTCTGCTCTCTAAATGGCCATTCTTGAGGTTGGTCTGTCAATTAATGAGAAATGAAAGGCATCTCTCTCTGCGCCAGGGAAAAAAAAACAGACGGAGGAATGACAGACGAAAATCTCCTGCCTTTCCAAAAATACTCCAACCCCCTTACTGGCAGCGCCGTGGCAGAAGGCCACCAGGAATAAAAGAAATATCGCAGATGCAAATTCCTGGTCTTTCTACAAGAAATATGTTGTCCCTAACTTGCGTTTCCCTTGGCTGTCATAAAAGTGCATTGATCTACACTGTTCTAAAATACGGTTTAGCTGGGATTGTATGCCACCGAAACCAGAATGATGTTATCTGTACCCTACCAAAACACCGATATTCTTCATTTTAGGTTTAACCAAGACCTGTGGAGGTGTCTCTATCAACTTTTCCTTCTTCACAGAAGGTTGGGGGTTGGGAGGGACCTCCAGAGATCACCCAGATCAACCAGTCCTGCCAGAGCAGGGTCACCCAGGGCAGCCACACAGGAACGCGTCCAGGTGGGTTTGAAAGTCTCCAGAGCAGGAGACTCCACACCCTCTCTGGGCAGCCTGGGCCAGGGCTCTGGCACCCGCACAGCCAAGAAGCTCCTCCCCATGTTTTTGTGGCACCTCCTGTGCCCCAGCTTGTATCTGCTGCCCCTCAGAAAACGTTTCCCTGAAGAATGCAGAGCTAATAACTTGCATCCCCTGCTTTCTCAAATGCTGCATGCTCTTCTTTTTCCTCCCATTTCTTCGCTTCATCGGTCTTTCCTCAAGGCAGAGCTTAATTAAAGTAAGCTCCGATGCCAGGCGAGGTGTGAACATCCTCAAGTTTTTGCAGTGCCCTCAGGGGCGTGCTCAGGCCTCTGAGAAAAGACGTTCGGAGCCCTTGGTTGAGGGGCTCCCGGTCTCCCCCTGACTCTCTATCCCCCATCCTTGAGGGGAAGGGAGGGCGAACCGGGCGCCTCCCGCCGCCGGGAGCCCCGGGCCGGGCGCTGGGGGGAGCCGCCCCACGTCCCTTTGTGACTTCACAGCCGCGCTCCCCCGCCCCGCCCCATCCCCGCGCCGCGGGGCCGCCCTCACGCCCAGAGCCCGCGTGGACGCGCGCGCAGCCCCTTCCCGCCCAACGCCCCCCCCCCCCCCCCCCCCGCGCGCGCCCCCTGCCGAGCGCCGCCTCCACGCCCCCGCTTCCCCCCGCCCGCCCTCCCTCCTCCCTTCCCGGCCGGGCGGCGGCGGGAGGCAGGGGGAGCCCGGGAGCAGCGGCGGCCCGGCCGGCAGCGAGCCCGGCGGGCAGGCGGGGAGGCGGCAGGCGGGGTCCGCCGCTCGCGCTGACGTCAGGAAACTTTCTCCGCGGCTGAGGCGGGAGGGGGCCGAGCGGGCGCCGTGTGGCGGCGGGACGCCCTCCGTCACCTCGCCAGGTACGCGGCGCAAACCGCCGAAAGGGGGGGGGGGGCGGCGGGTCCTGAGGGGGCACCGCGGGCTCCTCACTGTCCTTGCCGGGGGAGCGCGGCCGGTTCCGCCGCGGGTTCCCAGGTGCGGGTGGCGGGGCGGGAGGCGCGGGCGCCTGTTGATTGCCGCGGCGCTGCCCTGGGCTGGAAACTTCGCTGGGCGGGAGAGGGGCGGGTGGCGCGGCGGGACTAACGGGGCTGGCGGCGGGGCAGCCCGCCGGAGCTTGTCCGTGTCGCCGGTGTCACCTGCGGGGAGCGGTGGCCGCGGGTCGTGGCGGGGCGTTCCCCGCCGCCGCCTCCGTGTCCGTGGCTCGAAACGGAGCGGTGCGAAACTTGGCAGCGTCTCTCCCCTCCAACTTCAAACCGTGCAGGACTCAGGGATTTTAGATCAGCCGCTTCGTAGGGTTTGTTTGTTTGTTTTTATTGAATGCCAAGCGGCTGAGAGTACCCAAACGCCGTTCGTTCTGTCTTTTGCCTTTTCCTAGTAAGTACAGTAAAGCCATTATCCGAGAGAAGGTTTTGTTTTCAGCCAGCCCAGCTCGCCGCCCGGGCTGATGAAGGCGCAATTGTTCTCCTGCCCGCAGACAAAACCCAAACCACCCGGGTAAAATTAACTCGGTGGAGCAGCCGGGCTTCGGGAGGGTGGAGTAGCTGGAATAGTTCTTCGGGTCATCGTGGGAATAGGGAAACTGAAATGGAAGAGAAGAGCGTAGAGCTTGAAGTCGGGCGAGGGGGATTCAGGGAGAAATTCTCGGTTTAAGGGGGTCTGGAAGCTGCATTCCCTGGAGGAATAAGGGAAAGTGTGTTGCCCGTTTAATGTCGCGGTGCTTGCTGTTTACTGGATGGTACCGAGAGTCAAGCAGAAGCCTGTAAAGGTTAATTACATTCTGCATACAAAGGAATTTGCCCCCTTCCAAAGAACTAGGTTTCTGGGGTCCTTATATTTGTGATTTAAATACTGTGCAACCCTTGCTTAAAATTTTCAGTTCCTGCAGTTGCAGGTTTTTCAGAAGTCGTCTTTGTGTAGGCGTAACTAAAAAGATGTTAAAAAACCCTCATAAACTGGAAAGCAAGCCATGAAGGTGATTATCAAGGTGCTTTGGATGTGTGTAGATACATATAGAATGTTTTAGCAATATATTTGGTCTGCTCGGTAAAAATATAAGTAAGCATCCATTTTTCCATTTCATGTGAGTTCCTGTGAACCTGTCCTTTTAGAAATACTTTGAACTTTCTGAGATTTTCTTCCTTTGCATGTTAAACGAACTTACAACTTGAGTCATAGCTCATTGCAGCAGTGATAAGCAGTGCTTCAGAGCTTCAAACCTCTGCCGGTTAGGATAATCAAAATAATTCACCTGAAAGGAAAAAAAAAAATCTTTTTAAAGGTCTTTTTTAAGGCTTCTATTTTTATGGAAATTTCAAAATTGGCAGAAAAGTTTGAAGCGTAACTATGGATTTGCTTGATAGATTTGTTGTGTAGCAGTGTGTCAAGGACAACCTGATATTTGGAGCTTATCCACATGCACGTAGGGAAAGGAACAACAAAGTGGGGGGGGAAAGGGGCAAGAATTTCATGATTGTTAGACTTATGCTTTTTGGTATGCATTTTATTTTTAAGTGTATGGATGTGCTAGTTATTATAGGTTTCCCTAAAGTTAAATATTTATGTGAAGAGGTTGAATAGAGTGATTGATTTATGGATTAAAAGCCTAGGAATTATGGCACAGCGTTGAGGGAAGCCAGCGAGCAGTTTGTTTTGTGCTTTAACAGAGCTACGGTGACAGGGATATCAGTGAGACTGGACATAAGCAGAAGTACAAATCAGGTTGCCTTAGAAGTAAGTATGACAGGTCTTAAATGTGATCCGGCTAGCACTGCGCGTGTCTTGAGTGATGAGTACAGAAGTTAAAATGATTTTGATGCCGGAAAAAAAGCAAAGAACACTAGATTGCAACCATGTGCTATACTTGGATGTTCTGTGTAAAGCATTTTAAATCACATGGCAAAATATGAGAGTAGAAAGGAGGAAGATGTAGTTAACAAGAGGCCCATAATACAAGCTAACTTTGGTACTGCCTCCTTAGCCTTTGGTGACAAGGTTGTAAACTTTTTGAGGTCTTTCTAGAGTTTGTGCATCTCCTGTTCTGCAAAATATGTTTCAGAATTTCCTTTATGACCTCATTTAGTCTCTTGCCTGTAGCCAGAGTTACAGTGTATCTACATGAGTGTTTTCATACAACATTTGTAAATATTACTGGGTGCTCTAAAAATCATAATCAGAAGACTTATATGAACGAGTTGAGAGGTCAAGTATAATAAACTGGTATTTGCATTATGATTATAGAACTAGTTTTTTCTCTTGAGATAATCCCTCAAGAACATGTTGCTTGAACATGTCGTAAGAAAAATAATTAGAACTACCACATGAAATAATTAAAGGCCAACTTCAGCTTGAACTGGAGGACTAACATAGCCTGAAAGAGACCTTATCCTTGGATTGTTGATGTATCTAATATGACTTGGGACAGGATTCTAATTCTGTCAGGTTTTTCAAGAGAAGTGGAGTGCTCAGAGCTGAAAAGCTTCACAAAAATCACTGCTCCCTTAGAATTTTGAGTTATTGTCAGTGGTGAAATGCGTGCCAGGGGTTGAAGCTGTGTTTCAAGTAAATCGATTCTCAACACAAAAATATCCTGAATTAATGACGTAATAAGTTGTTACCTAAGAATACTCTAATTGGGCACAAATAAACATTTCCCCCATGCCCTTTTCCCCATGTCCTTTTTTGCCTTATTGTAATCTGATTTTGGAAGGCATAAGCGCCTTTAGAAAATGAGGTTGTATCGCAGAAAAGAACAAACCTGTTAGAATACAAATCCCCTCTGCATGGCTACCTAACAACATTCTCTTTGGTTCTCTTACCTTCAACGTGTAACTTTTCATCTGGATATATTTATCAATAGCCTTGTTCCCGATGGAAGCCTGTTGCTTCCTAGTGTCTCCTAATTCCCTGAGATCCAGGACCCTGGCTTTTTTCTTGCAGTTAGTCTCGCTACTCCACTGTCGGTGCTTTGCTGAAGACGCACCTTGATTTAAATGCTGCATCAAACCGTTTTGTGGATTTGCTGTTGTGGACTAGCCAGCTACTGCGATTTAATTTAGTCTGGCTTTACACTCATGGCCTGCTGTGGTTAGGGGCAGGAGGAAGGTGGTAGGTTTACTCCATTACTTGTCATTTTGTAGTCTATCCTCAAGGCATGTACCCTGACCTAGCAGGAATGGCAGAGTGCAGGAATACCATTACAGTGAGTTATTGCACTCCTTTTTAGTCTTAGATACGCAAGTGTAGACCTTGCCTGTGCCACTTCATTTGCCCAGGGGCACTGGAAGAGCTTTGGGAGTGGTCAGCAGTAGCTCTTCAGTCTTAAATATGCTTTCTACCTGGGGTGCAGCTTCAACCCATCTAATAAGCAGAAGGTCATCTGAAATGCCTCCCCTTGCTGTGTGATTTGAAAACATGTTTGTTACACTAAGCTGAACATCAAGAGAAGGAAGTGATGTTAGCAGATAGATTTTTATCCAGGGTTTCAATAGAGAGTTTATCCAGCTGGAAACTCACCATGAATTCCCAGGAAAGAATTTACACTTTCATTCCTTCTTCCCTCTGCCAGTTTAAGCAGATGTTCTAATATAAGAGAGTGCTCTGCATTAAAACGGTGTCATTTCCTCAGGTTGAAATGACTTACTTTTTGGTGTGCAATTACGTGTTAGGCAAAGAAAGAGAGAGTGTGGAATTTTGTAGCTTAATGAAACAAACATTTCTGTGGAAGAGGCAAGACCTGAGTTTTCAGCAGCCATATAAGTAGTAAGTTTTCACTGGAGCAAGAAATAGAACTCAGGCTTTGTAATGCCTATGGTTTCACACAAGCTACTTGACAATGTGGCAAAGAAGTACTGGAAAGCCCCTTGGATTAAGATACTGGATATCTTTAATTTCTGCAAAATTCTTTTCTCTTTTGAAGGGCACACATTGAGAAAATCGGTTTGTTATTTCAATTCCAGAGTCTGACCTACTCAGTTTATTAATATATACTGTATATTCTACTCACTTTGTTATACTGCATATATTTTATGTTTAACTGAGCTTAGGTATTCAGGTTTCATTCTGATGATTGAGCTGAGTTTTCTTCACTTTCAGTCTCACTTGCAGTTAGAAAGATTCAGAAACGTCTGTGCAGCTGACTGGTTTTCAGTTTATTCTGATCATCACCATTACCTTGCATGAGTTTGTACAAGTGTGGCTTGGTAAACAATTATCTTAATTGCACTTGTTGGAGCAGAGACTGTAGCTGCTTCAGTCTCCCTCTTTTAGCTCCATGCAACTGAAGTTGCTAAAATCGGGATTTTTTTCTGTCACCAGAAAGTAGAACTCTAATCTGTGGAAATTGTTTAGATGTTCTGATAATCCCTGTGCCTTAGAGAGATCCTGACTGGTGCAAGTAAGTAATACTTTCATTTTGAGAAATGTATGACATTTAAGGCATTCTTTCTCTGCTCTCACCATCCTGTTTGTTTCAGTAGGGACAGTCTTGGACAAAGGCAAAATGCTGTAGTAGCCGTGGTGTGCAAAAGCGAATCCCGACTCCCGCCTGCTGCAACATTTATTAGTCTATTTCCATTTTGTCCTTTTAAATGCAAATGTTAGATCTTCAGTTCCTTCTAAGCAGGATGGGCCATTAGGAACTTAAACATCGTGCTTAAACTGTCGAAGTGGCCTAGGACACTATAAACCTCTGTAGCTCTTTTTTTCAGAGTTCTCAGCGGCCTGTGCAAAATGAAACTTTGCTTCCGCTAGATGAAAGGCTGCTGTGGGGAAAGGTGGCTGGAGGGGAGGTGGTTGCCCATTTTCACCTTGATCTTGCAACGCTCCTTGTGAGAGGGAGCCCCCCAGGAGAGCTGGTTTCTTAACGGCTGCCGTCTCTGCCATCTGGGCTTTGACAAGTGGCTATTGACAAGCACTATTTTGCTAGTACTGGCAATTTCTGTTTGGTGCCCTGTGTAAATATTGTTTTTCCTATGCATAAGGGTGCTCCTGGCATCAGTCGATATATTTTCTCCTTTGTCACATTGAGGGTTTTTATTGTTGTGGTTTTGTTTTTTTCTTAGGCATATATGCCTTTTAAAGAAGATTTTTTTCTTAATCTGTTGTGAAATCTTCTGGAAAGTGTAAGAGAAGTGAGATAATGAGCCTAGATCAAGGAGTGTGTTCCCAATAAAAAGTGATTTTTCCTGCAATCATATCTCAAAATATTGTTTGGAACAGCAGTCATCTTTGCATGCCAATTGTATTGTGAGTTGTTTAAATACGTTTGGTATGTCCTCAAACCTGTTTTTTTAATCTTTGTTTGGCCCATCTTTTCAAATGCCGTGCTGTGCAGATATGTGCTGTTTCTAATGCTTTCTTCCGACATGCTGTGTTGGCAGCTGTACACATTCAGAGATCATGAGTCAGGTTCCCTACCAAAAAAAAAGTCATAAAAGAATGAGATTAAAAATAATACAGGCTTTGTCTTTTTTGAACATTTAGTAGAGCTTTCCTTCTTTGAGGCCTTTTTTTACAAATATGTAGATGCGAAGCTTCTGTTGAGAACAGTCTTACTACTTTTCTTAACACAAGCTCAAAATTTCAGCACTTGGGTCTTAAAGAAAAATAGATCTTGGGCATCCTGCCCTAAAATGATGAATGATGGCACCACCGTGTCTGAGCTTCTGCTGATACGTGCTTCAGTTTTAAATGGGAATAGTGTTAGTCAAAAGGTTTCTTTTTAATCTGTGTTTATATGCAGAGGTAACAAGAGACCTGTGCTGATGGTTCTAATGCTTGTTCATAGGCTGAAGTCAAAGGTGGTTCAGGCCAGAGCTGAAAATACTAGCTGATAGTATTTCTTCTTCTTCTTCTTCTCCCCAATTTCTAAGCTGACTGAATCATCACTTCCAAAGCAGTGGACAGTTGGGCTTACAGCTAAGTGATGTTTTTGTATTATGGGATACCTACCTTAGAGTAACTAGTTAAAATAGTATGAGAAAACTTGTTGAAACAAAGTTATAAGCAAGAGTGAGAGGTGAAGTGTATATGGTATAATATGTTGCTGAATCTTTACTTGGGTCGGAAAATAGTATCAGGGGACAGTGTAGCCATCAGAAAGTAGTTTGAGAGACTAACCCTCGCCGTTGTGCCCCTTAATCTGTTTCACATGTGTAAGCTTTAAAGCAGAGTACACTGTGGATTTCTAAACACAAAGGTCTTTAACATCTGAGATTAGTTCAATCTTTTTCTTGATTTTGAGCAGCCTAAAAATTGTGTTACTAATTTTGTAAGTTATATGTTGTATTAATATTCAATTTATCCTGTTGTGCAAATAGACTTAGGATGGAAGAAATATTTTCCAACAGATTTTGCAGCTGGAGAGGTTACTAATTCTCTTATTTTTTTGCTCCGTACAGTAATTGCACTTAATTGTTTGCTTCTGCTGAGTTTTGTGGTGTGAAATGCAGTATGTCAGCACTGATAAACCGCAACATCAGTGCATATAACACTAATGTTCTTGAAAAAGATAATTTCCAGATGAAACAGCAGTGCTTCATACAGCTTTTAATGAGAGTTTGCAATTGTTTTTTCTCAGGAACAGGTTGGTTTTTTCTTCGCACATTTTTTTGTAATGTGTGTTGTCATCACCATGGCCAGGCTTCGTGAACGAAGATACGGGAAGGGCTCTACCCACACTTGCTACAAGTGCGCTGATGGCTAGAAAGGCCGATGAGGGATGGGCAAGTCCGGTTGCAAAAGGCACAGCGGAAAGTCTCCTTAGGCGGTATTGGCGAGGCACGATTCTTTCTGCGTTGTCTCTTCTCCTCGAGACTAATTCTTCGTGTGTTCTCAAAGGAGGCAGCAGCGGTATGGATGGTGTGTCTCCACATCTCCCGACTGGAGGCCAGAGTGGACCACTGCTGGCAGTCAGTATGGCCAAGACCGAGGTGTTGTTTCAGAGAGTCCTTGTATCTCCTCTTTGGGGCTCCCCTGTTGCGGCAGCCGGTGGCGAGTTCACCACAGAGCACAACCTTAGGGAGGGGTGATCCTCCATCCTGGAGACGTGCCCTGCCCAGCGCAGCTGCGTCCTCAGCAGCACGGCCTCAGTGCTGGTGACCCCTGCCTGTTCAAGGACAGTGACATTAGTCACGTAGTCCGTCCAGTGGATGTTTAGGATTGTACGGAGGCAGTGCTGAGGGAGGCGTTTGAGGAGTCACAGGTGGTGGCGGTAGATGACCCATGATTCAGACCCATATAAAAGAGCAGACAGTACAATGGCTTTGTAGACACTGATCTTTGTGCTTTTCTTCAGGTGTTTATTGCACCAGACTCTTTTATGGAGTCTTCCAAAAGCTCTGTCTGCCTTTGCTGACCTGTTGTCTCTTTGTCAATCTCACCATCCGAGGAGATGATACTTCCTAGACAGGTGAGCTGCTGGACTGACTTAAGCTCTCATTTGCCTATGGTGATGTGGGGATGATGGGAGACTGCCTGAGGTGCAGGTTGGTAAAGAACTTCTGTCTTCTTCAGGCTGACTTCCAGCCCAAAAAGCTCAGCAGCCTCTGCAAAGCAGGATGTTAAGCGCTGCAGAGCTGCTTCTGTGCGAGCAACAAGGGCGGTATCGTCAGCAAAAAGCAGCTCGTGGACAAGGTGATTCAGGGTCTTAGTGTGGGCCTTCAGTCGCCTTAGGTTGAACAGGTCACCATCGGTACGATAACGGATGTAAATGCCGTTACCTTCATCTAGGTCTGCCATGGCCCTCTGGAGCCTCATGCTGGAAAAGATTGTGAGTAGAGTTGGTGCAAGAACGCAGCCTTGTTTCACACCGTTGGTTCTTGAGAAGGGCTCAGAGAGTGCATCGCCGTGTCTGACTTGGCCGCGCTGATCCTCGTGTGACGGGATAATCATTTTGAGGAACTTGGGAGGACATCCTGATCGTTCCAAGATCTGCCACAGGCATTTTCTGCTCACAGTGTCAAAAGCTTTGCTGAGGTCAATGAAAGTTACATAGAGCCCTTTGTTCTGCTCCCTGCACTTCTCTTGCAGTTGTCTGAGAACAAACACCATGTCTGTGGTACTCCTGTTGGCTCTGAGACCACGTTGGCTTTCAGGTAGAAATTCTTGTGAGAGAGCTGGTACTAGTCTGCTCAAAAGTATTCTTGCAAGGATTTTACGAGCAATAGAGAGCAAAGTAATACCTCGGTAATTTGAGCAGTCTGATTCTTCTCCTTTCTTCTTGTACGGGGTGATGATCATCGATGACTTGGATGAGGGACTAGAGAGTACTATCAGCAAGTTTGCTGATGGCACCAAGCTGGGAGGAGTGGCTGACACACCAGAAGGCTGTGCTGTCATCCAGCGAGACCTGGACAGGCTGGAGCGTTGGGCGGGGAAAAATTTAATGAAATATAACAAGGGTGAGTGTAGGGTCTTGCATCTGGGTAGGAACAACCCCAGGTTCCAGTATAAGTTGGGGAATGACTTATTAGAGAGCAGTGTAGGGGAAAGGGACCTGGGAGTCTTGGTGGACAGCAGGATGACCATGAGCTAGCAGTGTGCCCTTGTGGCCAGGAAGGCCAATGGCATCCTGGGGTGTATTAGAAGGGGGGTGGTTAGTAGGTCAAGAGAGGTTCTCCTTCCCCTCTACTCTGCCCTGGTGAGACCCCATCTGGAATACTGTGTCCAGTTCTGGGCCCCTCAGTTCAAGAAAGACAGGGAACTGCTGGAGCGAGTCCAGCACAGGGCAACTAAAATGATTAAGGGAGTGATCCTATCTCCCTTATGAGAAAAGACTGAGGGAGCTGGGGCTCTTTAGTTTGGAGGAGATTGAGGGGTGACCTCATTAATGTTTACAAATATATCAAGGGTGAGTGTCAGGAGGATGGAGCCAGGCTCTTCTCGGTGACAACCACTGATAGGACAAGGGGTAATGGGCTGAAACTGGAACATAAGAGGTTCCGCTTAAACTTGAGAAGAAACTTCTTCTCAGTGAGGGTGACGGAACACTGGCACAGGCTGCCCAGGGAGGTTGTGGAGTCTCCTTCTCTGGAGACATTCAAGACCTGCCTGGACACGTTCCTGTGTAGCATAATCTAGGCGTTCCTGCTCTGGCAGGGGGATTGGACTTGATGATCTTTCGAGGTCCCTTCCAATCCCTAACGTTCTATGATTCTATGATTCTGTGACTGCATCACAGAGATCTGGTGGTGGTTCGCCTTTTTCCCAGCAATGCACAATGAGCTCGTGAAATTTAGCATCGAGTGCTTGGCCTCCATGCTTCCAGACTGTTGTACTGGTAGGCTAAAAGGCAATGTGTGAATGGGACTGGGCCAAAGTCCACACGTGGGAAAGCTGAATTTAAAGAAAGTACCGTTTTCTTAACAGCTCCTTAAAAATATTGAGATTCTTGTAATTGCGCAGCTATCCTTATAATTGTGCAGCTCTCCAAAGTTGAGTATACTCTTTTTAGAAAAAAAACATAATTGTTTGTTTGTTTTGGGTTGTGTTTTTTGGGGGGGAGGGGGACTAAAAGAACTCACCTAGAAGCACTGCAGCTTGGAAAAATGGTTCTATAACCTCCCCTTCCCCATGCTGTAATGGAATCTCTATTTCTGGCTTAAGTCCCCACAGGTTTGAAATTGGACTTCTTAAGAAACCAACCAGTCTGGGGGAGAGCACTTGGGAACTTTATAGTTCCAGCTTCATTTCTTTCAAAGACTATTGCTTCTGCACTGAAAGATAGCAGAAACAGCAAACTGTGTTTTAACCTGACCATACTGACTTGCAGTCTCACAAGTTTGTCACGAGTAGGTCTGTTATTAACAGCAGTTGTAAACTCGGAGACCATCCGAGCTATTTATTATTTTGTCTTTCAAAATGAAATAGTTCTTGAATACTAATATGAATCTAAATCATTAGCTGGCATTTAAGCCATGTAATAATGAATAGCATGCTTGCATTGGTAGTAGCCACAGCTGTCAGCACAGTTACGTTGGCTGTGGTCAGTGGCTCTTTTTTACTGGTTTTGACCAAAGAGATGATGACTACAGATATGGCAAATCTGCCAGTGTGGAAAATTCACAGAGCAAGCGTAGTCTGTGTAGGTATCATAGTAACGTGTTGGGAAACTCAAGTAGAGGTGACAGCACTGTTGATTGTTTCTCGTAGAAAAGTGCTGGTATTTGCTTTGCTTTTGTACTGGTTGGCAAAGCAAAAAATGATTTTACTGCGCTAAGTGACATTGCTACTGCAAGGAAGGAGAATATCTATATCGCTATGAACAAGGATAGTGCGCTATACTTCTGAGTAACTATGTAAGTGCACAGTGTTCTGTGTTATATATGTTTACTTTGCAGTCTTGCACTAATACAGCAGGGAATGACTGCACATTATCCACAGCAGCTGATGTAAAATTATGTTTGCATCTTTTGTGGTTGGGTTTTCTGAGGAAAAGGAGGAAGGACTGAGTACTTAGCAATAGTATGATTCATTGGTATTATACTTAATGCAACTATGTGTTTAAAATAATCAAGATATAAAGCAGTGTATGTTATATAGACTATTCTCTGTGAACATTTTGTATGTGGTGCTGTCTTGGGTTCAGGCTGGGCTGGCCACTAAACATTGACAGATGCTCTCTAACTCCCTCTTCCTCCCCAAATGGGAAGGAAAAGAGAATGAGGCAAGAGAGACTTACAGATTAGGAAAGAAAACTAAAACAACTTTAATAAAACAATAGTAGAACTAATAAGGCAATAAACAAAAATAAAGAACTATATGCAAAACCAATATTGAACCTGACCGCCCCACCCCCCCGATATCAATCCCCACTGATGCTGCAGAGCCGGCAGCACTGGGGCAACCCCAGGCTCAGCGGCAGTGGGGAGCTGGGCACAGGAGCTGGAATCAGGAACTTGGGGTCAGGATCAGAAGCAGGGGATTGGACGGAGTCCTTCCTGGACACCAGCCATTGAGAAAAAAGATGCAAAAGAGGCCTAAACCCTTGGGATCCCTCAGTTTGATACAGAATGTGATGTGTATAGAATGGAATACTCCTGTTGGTCGCTTGTCCTGTCTGCAACTCCATGGAGGAGTCCCTTTTACTTACTTTTGACCCCTCTTACTTCCCGGCCCCCCCAGCGTGTCACACAGGAGCCAGCAGTGGCTTTGGTCACTGTAAGAATAAGTATCAGCAAGAGCCTTTCTGCATCCCAGCCCCAGACAGCGGCTGTAAACATCAGGTGTTATCACTGCTCATAGCAGGCACTGTCTGCAAAACCACGCTGCTGACTTCAGAAAGTGCAGCCCGTTAGAAGAGACTGAGCTGAGAAGTAAAAGTCACCGAACAGAATTGGTTGCGTTTAGCTCAAACCAGGACAGATGGCACGTGTAGCGTACACACTAAGACACGTACTTCTGCGTGCCCTCAGTATAACTGATGGCCTGTTTTCAAAGGTACCTGTTTTCAAAATGTAGAATAATTACGATATGAATTCTAAACCCAGCCTCAGTTCAGAAAAGATAGGCATGCTTTAGTGAACAATTTTCAGTGGCTTACTTAAAGTTTTGTCTTGTCCCAAGCTCAAACCTAATAGCATAAGGGATATATTAAGAGAAACGTTATTTCGTTGAACTAGAATGCATTTCCAGAATGTACTTACGTGAATTTTATTTCCATATTGGTCTCTGTTGTTTGCTTTTAAATCCCCTAATTTCATAAAGCAGCAATGTAGTCTTTACTTTTAGATCTCTAGAGAAATGTAGTCACTAAAACTTGATAAAAATAGATGCAGCATCAGTTTACCTATTTTATTCAAAACCAGCTGAAGAAAAATGCCCGAGAGATAATACAGGTGAGAGATGGGGAAGTGAATAATTTTGAGATCCTAATAGATGAGACTTTGGATGAAGTGCAACGTGTAGCTCCTTTTGCTGGCCAAGGGGCTTGTTTGAAGTGGAGTAGAAAGCTTCTTCCTATGGAGGCTCTCTGACAACAGAGACTTTCTGGGAAGAGACTGTGTCTTTCGTATGCTCCATGTATCCAGGTATCTTTGCTGGTACCCGATTCTCTGATATTTTTAAGAATTTCCTCATCTGTAGTACTTGTTGCCCAAACCTTAACTTCTTTCCAGACCCCTCTCCTGGAGGAATCTGAGGTACCTGAAACAGAAGTTTGGTATCGGAACAAACAGTCTTCATCTAAGCTACTGACATCCGAAATACAGAACCAGGGCATATTTTGCTAGCCCAAAGGTATTGTACTTTATTATGCAGCATTTTTCTTCCCTTTCTTGGAGGATATCCTGAGTTTTTATAATCTTATGGTTTATGAAGAATTCCAAAATTAAGATTTTTCTCCCCCTTCCCATTTTGGAATTGCGTTTCCTCTGTAACATTCTTATACTTGATTAGGATTGAGGAAATTTTTGCCTGTGGAGTCAGAAAAATAAACAGAAGCTGAGCAAGCAAAAGCTGAGGAATGGAAGAGATTTTTGGTTTAAGTAGAGTTTAAATGCTTTCAGCTCTGAACTAGAGGTATAGGTTCCCTCCCCTACATGCACAGTTTTTCCTTCCTTTTTTCTTGTCCTTTTCTTTCTTGCACCCTCAAAAAAATCATTGAGGATAGTCCTGTCGTGCCTTCCTCAGACAACTGTCTGGGATACTCCTAGATGTGCTTTTTTTTTAAAAAGAACTGGAAGGGAAAGCTTTCCACTGTAACAAATCTGTTGTGTAAAATATGCAAAATGGTAAATATGTGTGTAGTAGCAAACGCTAATGATTCCACAGCAGTCCCTTGTGTACTTCTTACTCAGAGAATTATTTCGGTTGTGACTCTATGTGCTCTTCAGTTTGGGATTTCAGGTTTTCTAATGTTGTAACTGAGCAGTGATTAAAAGGAATGAAGAAATGGACCATGAAATAGATGTGTAGTGAAAGATAAATAAAAGCATACTTAATAAGATTAGTGGAATATATTTGAGGTGTGTTATGTTACTGGCATCCCCATGACTGCTTAAACACTGGAAGAATTTGTTGCTCTTTAATCCAAATCAATTCCATTTGCTAGGTCATCTGGAAGTTACTTTTGCTGAATAAAGTTCTTAGTTGTTTAGCCAAATGGCAAGAGGGGGGAAAAAAAAGCAGCAAACTACTGAAGAAATGTGCCTTGACAGTAAAAAAAGTAATAAAATGCTAAAGGTCTCAGTTCTGAAAGAAGTAAGTGGTTGTCTGGAAATAATTGCTTTGAATATTTTGAATTCATTATGTTGAACTTTGCCAGATGCTCTTGAAGAATATTTGTGTGTGTTATTTACTGTGGTGTTTCTTGTGCTTGCTGCAAGGCATGTGTGTTTCTGGGTAATTTGATCCTGTTTGTTTATGGTCTGAATACTTCTTTTCGTCCCCCAGACAGCAGTATTCAATTGTGTGTATGTTCAGTGGCTGTTTAGAAGACATGATACAAATGTAAGTCTCTGTTTTAGCTAGCAAACGTCTTTTGAATCTTTACATCTCTAGTCAAATTTCTGAAACTTTCATTTCAGGATGGTCCTAGGAACATTTTACAAGGGAAGATCTTACAAGAGATGTTGCAGCTCAGAGACTTATTCGTATCATGTCTGGAGAAGGTGGCTTATTAAGTGTACTTGCGGCCTGTGGAGGGGTGAACAGCAGAGAAAGCCATCTGCTCCGTCCTGTCTTGTCACTTATCTGGAAACCTGTCAAGTATTCGAGTCTGCCCTGGCATGTGGGCATTAGGAAAAGCTATAGGTGTATGTGGCGAAGTATTGGCTTGTGCAACAGCTGATAGGTGAAAAACTGCATTGCGAATGACCACAATTATGTGGTTACTAGTTCTGTTTTGTTATGAATGTGTGATGCTTGTGTCCGTGCTTTGATTTCTTAGAGTATATTTGGTTTGGACGTTCACATTGAAGTTCTGTAAGTCCTTTGAGACAGCAGTGATGCTGCTGAAAGAGGTTGGAGCCGTTCTCTATCTGTTGCCACCCTTTTCCTGCATGATGTGTCTTTCTTTGGGTATTGGCTCCAGCGTTTACAATATGGCATTGGGAAGTGGGTCAAGTATGACCAGGAACTGGGAAGAATAGGTCCTCTTAAATGTACTAAGTCTGATCGTGGAGCAACGGTGTAAGATGTGGTAAAATTGCTTTTCAAAGTAGATGTAAGCTAAGCTGTAAACCTTGGTTCACCGTATGCAGGTTTTCTCACTGCTGGCAGTGTAGTTCATCACTGACCTGACTGGAACAGATTCATCCATATAAGCATAGTCTCTATCAGGCCTTCATTGATGCTTTTTCATACTTTTCAAAGCATAAACACTCTAACAAATGAGGATAAACAGTCTTGTATTGTGGAAACACCTAAAACATGTTGTTGCTATATCTAGCTTATTTAGCTCTGTCATAAATTCAGGTTCCTAGGCATGTGTGTTAGAGAGGCTTGTTTGTTTTCCTGCTGAACTCTACCAGAAAAAACATGAAAGCTTTTTTTTTTTTTCCTCGTGGCTATTAGCTTTCTTTAAAAATGGAGAATGCATTGATTTTTTGAATACAACAGAAGACTGATTTTATTCATTAAATAATAATAGAAAAGAAACAGAAATTGAGAATCTTTTGAACTTATTTTCTTTGGATTTTGATTTCTAATTCTTTTTTAAATGCAGACTTCCTTGATTGGCCTGGGTAACCACTTAAAGACATGCAGTTGATGGCTTTCTTTCCATGTTTTTGTTCCTAATGCAATATTCTTTTATCACAGAGAATAAGTATTGCATATTCAGCGCTCTTTCTGTGGCAAATAACCAAGAATGTCTTATTTTAACCTTTACGATGGTGCACATTATGTCATGTTAACTATAAGGCTCACTGTCCACTGAGCAGATTGAATTTCATGGCAAAAAATGTGTGCTTCTGTGACACTCCAGTTATAGCTGTAGTGTTAATTTCTTTCTCAGTGTGCTCATGCCTGTCCTCCTTTATCAGAACTACTCGGGAGTTTCTAATTTGCAGAATTTTGGTCCCAGATTTATAAAAAATTTAAGAAAGTTTTTTATTTAGGACTACTGTTTCACCCTGTTAAATTGGAGTTAGGTGAATAGTGTTCTCTGTAGAACAGGAGCTAATATGCTTATTATCTCTGTTTAGAAGATCAGTCGAGGGTGTAAGTATCATTATGTAGACTATTACCATGTAGACTGGGTTCGCAGGCTGATGTCTTTTCAGGCCAGAGCAAACAACGTGGTGCGTCCGGCTTGTCCGGTGACTGTTGCGGTGGCTTCCCTACTCACTCACCCCCAGATAAAATACGCTACAACTAAAATTACAATTTGGACTTGGAACCTCTACCATTTGTAAGTTTTATCATAACGTAAAACAGCACATGCTGGTAGTTAATTGCCTTTTGGAGGATCTTTTTACAGTTGGTGGTGGTGCTGCTGATTGAGTAGAAAGGATTGTGGTCCTTAAGGAACTGGCTGATCCTGAAAATTCAGGCAGACCATTTAAACTGTGGGGTTTACGTTTTTGTTTTTTTTTTCAAACCAGTCCCTAGTGGAATTGGGCTACAGCAGAGTAATCCTATTTTTCCTTTTGCCTCTCTCCCTGGCAATGATTTTGGAATGTCTTGGCCTGCTGCAATAAATTTTTTACGTGTCACAAAATGTGATGAATGGCTAGAAAGGAGAGATTGACATTACTGTCCCTGTAGGAGACGTGTGGCTGCGTGGAGGATGATGTGGCGGAAACAATGGATTCTTACTCATCACCAGAAGTCTGCTGACTTTTAGTGACAGTTACTGTAATAAAACGCCTGATGAAAAGACTTTTGTCTTGCTCTTAAAAATTTATCCATTAAACCCTGTCATAATGGATGGGACCCTTCCAGCACTTTATTTTGGAGTAGCCTTACAGGTGCACAACATTGTGGAATTTAATGTCGTTCTTTATCATGCTGATGCAATTCAGTCTTTCATCTCTATTATTTATTATTTCTATTTTTACCACATTTTATCACATTCTGTTTTCTTGACACTTCCAATTTAGCTCTCTTCAGTGTGCTTTTTTAGTAGATGCAGTCTTTTCCTCATAGTTACTTGTGCTTTAGCAGAAGTGGCACGACACAACCAATACATGTACAGTACATATGCTAAAACCTCTTCTGTGTTCCAGATTTTTGGGGCTGGGGTGTAAGTCAAATAGCTTGCCCATTTTTCTGTGGGAATTCTCAGTTTGCTGTAGGTGTCTTCCACCAGCTTGAGCAACTTCTGCGCATACCATATGCTCGCAGAATTTGCAGTTAACTCTCTTCTTAAAAGACAAAAAGCCTAGATGGCTTTAAAACTGGGTAGTATGATTGTGTTCTGTGTATTTTTTTTAATGCAAAAGCGTATGATCCCAGTTGGGCTTGTTATTTTTCAGATGTCATTTCGATATTCTTTGTTCAGCAGTGTTTTAAATGACCCTTTTCTCTAGGCGCACAAGATTCAATGGATTGTCCTTTTATTTTTCCTTATATTTATTTTTGTGGGTTTTTTTTATAGCTTTAGCGCTCTCTATAAATTAAAATAAAACCTAATGGAATCGGAAATCTTGTGCGTTGTCTCTCTTGTCGCTTCTTCCCTTGCAAGTAGCTATGTACTAATGGCTGTCTAGAGGCTTTGAGGGTTATTATTGCATGAAAGAATTTTAGGATCTGCTGCCTTTTGCAGGGAAGCTTCCTAGGGTTGCTTCATCACCTGCACTTGTCCAATTAAGTAGCTTGTCTGTGTATTAGTTCTATTGCTTATTGTTTGCTACAATAAGTGGTGATATCTGTGAAAGGAGAATATGTGGGATTTTACAGAGTCCTGGGTTGAAAATGTAAGGAATGTGATGAAAGATCTCATTGTGCTGCAAGGGTTTAAAAGCACCCTTAGCTTACTTTGTTGAGGCAAATAACACTGAGAACCCCTCTCACTGAATATTAGAAATGTTAATTTTAGTACAGACACAAAGTAGCTTGTCATATTGGCAAGCTTCAGTAAAAAATACTTGGTCCCCAAGAAGGTTAAGACCTGTTTTTCATAAATCCAGAATTGGCAGCCCTATTCTGTGTAATCCAGGTGTAACAGAAGTTACGTTTCCATGCTAGCTAGCAAGTACATTATTATGTGCAGCTCGCAATAACGAACGGGCTAACATAATTCTGAAGCGGTTGCGATTCATTTAAGGAGTTGCTTTTGTTAAGATAAATCTGAGTAGTTTTCAATTTTGTAAAGGTGGATGGCTGTCTGTGGGGGTCTATCTTAAAGATATTTATTTGCAGAGTAGCAAAGCCAGTGTAAATGCCAATATAATTTTGTTTTGTTGTCTTTTTTTTTTTTTTTACTACTTCAATTGTTCATTCATAGCCATAGACCCAAGTTGTGTTGGAGAAGCACATAATTACACTCTACAAAATATTTTTGCTGAAATTAACACCTTGAAATATGTACAAGTGTTTTTAATAGTACCTTTCCTTCTTTGTTTCATGTGCTTAATTAGTTTCATTAGTTGAACCTTGATAGTCATTGCAGCAGTATAACATGGGTAGCAGGAGTAAAGAAGTAGGAAAAAAGTAGAAATATACATATAATTATAGTTTTTGTGATTCTATTAAGAGTCTTTAAATTAAAAAAAAAAAAGAGTACAGTCCCGCGCTTGAAGTTACGAACTTGCTTATCGATCACTTGCAGTGGTAAGTGCAGACGAATCTGAGCCCATCAGCTTCTAGTTTGAACAAACCTGTTGGGAGACAGCTCTATTCCAGAACTGTGTGCATGCTTTCCTAGTCATATTGTCACGCTTTAATACACACTAAACCAGCTTGGGAGGGGGCAAATGCTTGGCATGAGAAGGTGGTCGTAACCAGTGTGAAGTTTCAGAGGTCACGTGGGTTGGTCAGGATTCAAAGATGCGCGACATCAGCCCCAGATGGAATATTGAAGGGCAACCTGTGGAAATCACTGTACTGCACACGTTTGGTACAAATTCCTTCAACTGTTAATTCCATTTGTATATTTAAATTTCTTGGTGCAGTGTTGGGCTGTCTCTGCATCACTCGCTCTTAGTACATGGGCATGATCAGAATATTTTGTAGCTTTTTGGTAAGTATTACTGTTAGAGTTGTGTTAGATTTTCTAGCACTTGTTAAGATATTTTGGAGTAATGTAGTCATAAGCTATTTGAAGTAACGTGTTGAGAGAAGCCTTTAGGTTCATTTTCTTATTAATTAATAATTTTCAAGAGGAAAAGAATTTGTATGTTAGGCTGAGGAAAGCTGTGGGTTTAGGTAAAAACTGGATTGACTGGTGCTTGCTTTGTAAGTAGTAGCAGCTTAAGGATTGGATATGTGTTTTTTCTATGGGATGGTGGGTTTTTTTTTGTTTTTAAGGTCTGTGTACACGTGTAAATAAATATGCTCCCAGACTGGTGGAATTAAATAATTGAACTGAATAGTTGGAACTTTCTGTGTGTGCCACATGGAAGGAAAAAGTCAATTAGGGAGATGAGAGAGCAGAGGTATGAGTGAGGTCTAGCAATGAATATTGGTGTATTTCAGGTAGTCAGGTTGGGATTTGCAGACAAACACAGCTGTACGATTTTTAAGAATAGATACTTCTATATAGCACAGTATGCTATCCTCCAAATATGTGAAAATGCTAAAGAAAATATTTACTTAAATAATTTACTTTGTAACACAACGCAAACAATGTTTCGATATTTTTTTTTAACTATCTCTAAAACCACTTGTAAACTGTGCACATTGGCACATGATTCTGTGATAACTTGGATTAAGATTTGAGACAGAGAACTGTAATGTGAGCAATCAAGTTTTATCTGGGAGAGTGTGATTTTTCTCCATTTTTCCTGCTTGGTACTGGTCAAGATGCTGCAGTAAGCTTTTCGCTGATGTGAGCTTTTCGCTGATGTGAGGAATACTTGACTTCAGCTCTTCACTCTGATTTGAGCAAGTGCTGACCCTCATACCTGAAATCAAGGGCAATGTAAAGTACTCCACATTTTGTAGCTCTTTAGGAAATAACACTTGAGGGCTTAGACACGTTTCTTTGGCAGATAGTTTCTGTAGTTCCTGCCAGAGTTTACTGCACCAACAGCAAATCAGCCGAACGGAGCAGTCAAGCATAGCTGAGTTTAAACTACCTTGCACCAGAGGAGGCAGCTAAATGCTTGATGACGATGCCATCACATTGGGACCTCCCGGTTCTTTATTAATGTTGAATAGCCACAGAGACTAGATGTAAAATGAGGACGATACTGTTTTGGAAAGTGAGTTTTGAAATATATTGAAATTTGTGGGCCGTAAAATGCTCTGGTAAGAGCTGCCACAGAGCTTGCTCATGTGAGCATCCTCTGTCTTCAGACTCTGCTTTGAGGAGTTTGCAGTAAATAATGCACCAGGCTTTACAGTGGCACATCGAACAATTTGCCCGTTTAGTGAACAGTATCCATTTTGCATAGTGAACGAGGCAAGAGGCTGTAGAAAAGGTCTTTCATTACAAAATCACAAACTGCTACAATGGCTACATAGAAGGAGTCATCACAAGTACTGGAAGTCCTTTTCTTCTCCTGGGCTGTTCTGCTGATCAGGCTTCTCTCATTTGGAAAGGGAATTGTCAACTGAAGCATCCTCTTCCTTGTGCTCTGTTTTCTGCTATTTTGAAAATAGTTGGTAGGGATTAAATTATTAATGGGATTTGACAGCAAACATTTTTGCAGAATTGTTGTTTCCTGATCATCTGTTTCTTGTTCATTGTCCATGACTGATTAGCTTATTATAAAAACCAGTCATTGAGCTAATATCTTAGAGAGAAACTTCTGATGTTAGATTTGATCCTCTAATTGCTCTGATAATTGGCATTCATTAGAGCTCTTTTCACAACTCAGGGCAATAGACCTCCTTTGTTTTATTTAGAACGTTGTAAAAACAGTTGAACTGGCAGCTGATTCAAGTTTTCTGTTCACTAAGCAGTTTTGGAAGACTGGACTATACAATTGTCTGACATGGTTTGGCTGTAAAAGTTAAATGGAAAGAGAGATGAAGTTTCAGCATATGGCTCTGTATTAGCAATTACATGCATTAGTGGTTGGGCTGGTGTATTATGTCTGCTTTATAAATGTTTATATTGCAGTTTTCTACTAATAGATGTTGGTGACACCCAGTGTCACTGAGACATAAAGTGCAGTGCATGACAGTGATGATTAGTTTGGCCCTGGAAAAAGAAATAGCTACGTGTGTTTGGTAACATACCCAGTTGTAACCAGTCCTAATAGGAGTATCAGACATTCTGTTGTTCCTTAATTTTGAGCTTGGATATAAATGTTTAACTTTTTATATTGGGCATATTCAAGTATTAGAACTCTTTAAGCAAACCTGGAAATAAAATGATAGCGATGCTTGCACAAGACTTGTCTTATTCCTTCTGAAATATTTTTGGAATGTTTTCTAATTGTCTGAGTGCATGTATAAACGAAATATACGGTCTTTTTGTTCTGAAAATACAGGCAGCTTTGTGGTGAAAGACAGCTTTGAAATGTCATGCTGTTGTCAAGAAAATTTATTCACTGGTCATTGTCCATAAAAATGAGAGGGAAAACTGCAGTTATGAATGATCTCTGGATCTAACTTCTCTAAAATCGAAAGAATGTGATGTGTGAATTAAGTTGCGATGGGTATTTAAATACAAAGCTACTTAAATTTTGCCATATGACTTCTCTCAAATCCAGAACTTTTTTCATTTGCAGATCAGCTCTGAAAAGCGTGGTTGTTGTGGAATTATATGTTTAAATTGCAGATAAAACATGGAGCTTGCTTTAAAGTCTTTACCAGTTACAGACTTCTGGAATTGTCTGCATTAGATTTTTGTAATTGTAAAAATGAATGTCTAATGTGAATGAAAAGGATAAATGAAGTATTTCTGGTGGTATTCATCCTGAAACCAAGGCCTGATAAGCAAATAATTAATTGTCAGTAGTATATCTTTGCATGACTTCACTGGCTGGATCCTGGAAACAGCTGATTTTTTCACCGTGGTGAAAAAGATCAAGGCCTTCTTTCACATGTTGACTGCAGGTGGCAGAGTCTACAAATTCCTGCAACAAGTCTGAAAAATGACCTTGTGGACCTTACCACAGGTATGTAAGCTTATAAACCAAGGACTGCTGAACTGTTCTGTGCCTGTGGAGTTCTGTTGTGAACAAGCCACTCCTTGCATTGGAAAGCATGTAGTTTCACACATCTTTGGATGTCTTTTTTCAGGATAGACTTCTGTAGGCCACTGAAAATTCTTTCCTGTTTTATTCCTCCACATTTGGCATCTTCCTGCTTATTAAAAACTGAGTTTTAATCTCTAGTATCTGGGGAAAATAGATTATTAATACGTTTGAGATAATTCAACACACTTGTTCAAATGATAGACGTATATGAAGGCTCCGTACTAGACATTTCAGTGATTTGTAGTAACAGCTTTTAAGAGCCTCTTAAATTCTTGGGAGAGTTGTGGTGGATTTGTGTCCCAGAAGCACATACCTCACCAAAATTCTTACGTGCACTTGACCTTGGGAATTAATCAATCCTTGGCACCCGCGTATTTTTCCCTTAGAGGTTTAAATGCGAAGCATCAGCTGTACTAGAAATCATCTCTTGGTTCATGTTTGACCAATTATTAAGCTCGATAAAGCTGATGTCCAAAGCATTAATAATGTATGCAGGCATGGACTGGAGATTTTTAAGTGGTTTTATGAGTTATGAGGAGTTTGATCCAATGATTGTGGTTTGTGAGCTATTTGAGAGATACCTTTGAGGTGAGATGTGAGGCAGGTGGAGAGGAGGGAACGGTTAGACCAGGTTCAGTGATAACCCTTTTTTGATGTCACCTGTACCTGGGTTACTGAATATCTACACTGATCATATAAATGTGGTTATTAAGACTGAGGTAATCAGTTATATTGATTACCTGGTGTAGGATAGCGTTAATTTGTGTTTGTTGCTGGATCAGTAATATGACACAAGGTTTTAATGTGCCATTTACACAGGAGAAAGTTTTTAAACACTCCTAGTCCTTTTGCCATCTGAATGCTTTCTGTTGTCCCTTAGGGCAGATGAAACCGTAGCAATTGTGGAATAGAGGAAGCTAATCATTACCAGTGCATGTATTCTGACTTGTATCAACTCTTATTACTAATTTGTCATTCCTCAATGTGACTTTTCTTCTGAGATATTCTTTATCTCACTTTCACGTGCTGCTTATTTTATCTGTTGCTTTACTTTTATTTCAATGCTCGTCTGGGCTTAGATCACTGATGTGGTTGTCAGTGCATTAGCTGTCTATTGAGACTCATGTCATGAGTGTTTTGAGAGAGAATAGAAATCTAGCTATTTTACTCTGGCAGTTCCTTAGGAAGGTATAATGCTTAAAAAATTACACTTCTAAACTTCTGTTATACTTGCTCAACTTGTTTAATGCCATTCAGGTTGTTGCATACTGGTATAAGGAGCCAGTATCAGTGGCCTGGTCAGATCGATTTTGAAATTAGTACGGCTCTGTGGTTAAGATCTCCTGTACTATTTGGGTTCCTGGTTTAAATTTCAGGCTGTGGTGCTTGGATTTTGGGAGGGGAAATCCTATTTAGAACTTGAAAAGCACTTTACGTGCTAAATATACACAAATAGCTAATTATGGATTGTTCCTGATGCAAGAATTAGAACAAAATAAAGTATGGTATTTTTGTTTGGTGAGCTGACTTGCTTACCAACCCCTTTAATCCTTCTCTCAAGATGAAATGGATTTTAGCCTGTATCGGTTAGGTTGTAAGAATATAGCTACATTTCAGATACGAGACCTGTGATTAAATAAAGGAGTGTAGGGTGGGAAGACAGATGTTCATATACTATGTCATGGGCAATATGAAACAGCATGGGCAGTGCTGTCAGAATGCAGATGTAAAGTATCAAAGCTGATGTTGAAGTTTCTTGATTAAAACATTTCTGAGAAATAAAGCAAAAAATAGCTAGATGCTCTGATGATGTGCCACAAATCATGAGCTCTGCCTGTCAGCCTAATGGAATTCTTGTGTAAACAGGAGTTGCTGGGATTATGCAAGTTGTTTTAGGTTTATTTGATTTTTTTTCTTTTATTTTTATAAAGCTAATTCTTGTCTTTAAAGACGTGGTGTTTCAAGGCAGAACCTTAAGCACGTCTTCAGCCCTCACAGTGGTGTTCTCTAGCATCAGATGAAGTTGATGTGTTGCATAAATCGGGACACATGAAAAAGAACGTGGAAATAGGAGTTCTAGAGAATAAGCAGCGTATTGGAAGTTGTCTGAACTTCAGTTTGGACTCCTAAAGATACATTTCAGCTGTGATTGTTAGTGACAGAGAAATATAAATGGGCTCTTTCTGCTTGCGCTTGTCACGTGGGACAGTTAGCCTTTGTGTGAAAGTCTGTACGAGCTTCAGTTTGTCATTTTCTTCCCTTTGCCTTTCTGCCTAAGAATAAACCCACGAATTTTAGTACTAGCATTGTGAAAATTCTTAATTTGTTTAGTCACAGTGAGCACTCTTCCAGTGTCTTATTTGTTGGGAAAGAAGAAAGGGGATGAATAGAAAACTTGTTTATATCTGTATTCCCTGCTTACTCTCACTAGCATGCCAAATACCTAATGAAAAACTGCCTTGTGACTTGTCGGTTTGTTTATTTATTTATTGAATAGAGCCTGGTCTGCTGATGTGATCTTATGGTTCCATAGTGCTGGACTAATATATTAATCTGAAGCTCTGTCTTGGCATCTTTAACCCAACTTGTGGGATTAATGCAAGATGTTGTTTGCTTCCTCTCTTTGCTTCTGCCTTTAGTTTTAATTTACAGAGTAGTGTTGGATGCTTAATATGTTCAAATTGGAAAGGAAAAAACTTGTTACTTAAGGGTATCATAAAGTCAAGCCTTTTTAGCTTTTATTTTTACATGTTGGTGATAACATTTATCTAAGGTGAGAAGCGGAAAATGGTGAAGCCTGTATGGAACGAATACAAGAAATAATTTTCCCATCTCTGCTACAGATCCAGATGTTCTTACCGCAAGAGATGCTTTTGCTGTACCAGATTTAGTTTTACATGAATTATACTTATCCTTTGGGATGTCTTAGTGTATTATAGCACACTTAAGGATAAGGTGATAAACATCTGACTAGCTTAAATGTGATCACCTGCTGTTTTTTTTATTGTACAAAACTCTGGAGCAGGCCATATTCCTTGACACAATGAGCTTATGAGTGTTGGTACACCTGTGTTTAGAGCCTAAATAGCCCTTTACATGTTACTGTATAGTCATCCTTTAGATTGAGAAGCTTGGTTTAGTTTTCACAAGGGTAAAACACAAATGACTCTCTACTAACCAGTGTACTGAAGTCATTAGCTAACAACTTCAATTAGCATAATGTGCAGAATGCAGAACAAATGCAGGAAATTCAGGACAGACTTAGCCTTGAATTCTCTGCCGTGACTCTATTACAGTGATAGAAGGGTTCTTTCAGCAGAGCTGCCAGACAATTTCTTTAACAATTTCAGTCTCCAGTTCTCAGGTTTAATCTTTTTTGGGAAAAACAGAACCTTTGGAACCAAGGCAGTAATTAGTCTGAAGCAGCATGGATTAGACCCACTTAGAGTGGAACTTGGTTATTTTGAAGCAATTACATTAACATAGACTGAGTCTTTTGAGCTCGGGGGAGGGTTGAGAATAGGATTTTCTTTTGTCCGAGTACAGGAGTTAATGCACTCTCTGTGCTTTTGGGTGAGTTAACCTTATGATTTAACATAACACCTTGCCATTTGTCAGCTCAACTCAAAGACAATTAGTTTTCTGTAAATGAAATAGCCCTTCTTGGTAGAAAAAAAACACAACTTGTTGCTGGTTCAACTGGTTGAACTTTGGTTGCTAGTCAGTAATGACCAGGCAAATAGGATGACATCCTTTCCTTCATTATACTTGGGAATTCTGCCCCTTTGCTCCCACCTTCCCAGCTTTTTTCCTTACCCTTTACTGCCTGGAATTTGCTGATACTGTTGTGCAGTTTCCAGGCCAGATGTTTGTCTGGAATTTTGGGAGTGACTGAGCCGTTTCCCTGCTGTGATTTGAGTCAGGCTTCACAGGATGCACGTGGGACCCACCTGTCATGGATGGGGAGAAAAGCGCTGTGCTGCGTACCGGCTGATCTGCCACTATGGTTGAAGGAGGAAACGTATAAGACCACTGCTGGTGGAGCCATAGAAGTGTCAGGAAGGCACCTGGCAAGAAATTGCTTTGTGTTGGAGCTGCTGGACATCTTTGTTATAAAAAAGGACAGGAATGGTGGAACCAAAGACTTGGTGATCTGATACTACGATACTGATACTTTCTGCAGTGGAAAAGAGAGGACGGTATCTGTCAAGAAGTGGAGTTTGTTGTAGACAAGATAAAGATTTGGATCAAATTTTCACTTTGGTAAGAAAGGGCCAGTCCAGTGCTACCTGTTTGCCCTGTTTTGGTGATGTTTGCACCCACAATTTGGAGGAAGGTTCTCTAGAACAGACACATGCAAGTTCCTCCTAAATATGTGTGTGTTGACAGCAGCTGCTGCAGGTGTAGGGCTGGTGGACAGAGTGGGGTGTTCCCTCTCTGATTTCTCAGGAAGGAGAAGAGCTGAAGCATTGTGTTAGAATGCATAGCAGCTCATTCCTTGTGCACTGCCTGACCCCCAGATAAGAAGCTGGGTGTTGAAAACACCTTGTTTTGGGAATGAGGGGGCATTAAGTGTAGTAGTCCCTTCCTCCCTGAAAACCAACCGAACTGCTGCTGTAAGTTGCTTTTGGCTATTCGACTGTGCAGTGCATTGTCTCTAGTGGTTGCTTTAGGTTTCAAAGCACGTTATTGTGTCGAGGTCTTGAGAATGTCTTGAACATGTGGGACTTCTCTGTTTTCTCCTGGCACAGTAGATTTGCATTTGGCAGTAAAGAGTAATGAGATGTTAAGATGTAGTCAGATATGTCTGTGGAACGTGGTTTGGACATACATTTTAAAAAGAGGAACACAAGTTCAGATGTTTGTGTTTCCAGTGATAGACCATTTAAAAAAAATCCTTCAGTTTACAGATAATGTTTTCAAATGTCTCTTGCTGTGTTTTCACTCAGCCAGGTTAGTGGTGTATGTCACTCGGACAGATGGTAGCAAAAAAGCAAATGGACCCAAAGAGATCTAGTCCTCCTTAACTTACTATGAAACCTTTTGCATGCGGTTGTCTGCAAGAATTGAGTTGGAATGTGAAGGGAATGTGAGAAGAACTGAGCCCAGCTGGGTGTTTTTCCACGGAAAGTGACTGCACTGTTTTGAATGCAGACCCCAGACAGGGAAGCAGTGACCTTAAACTTACTTCTTAGCCTCTTACGTGTCTGGTTAGAAAAGGGCAACACAGGCTCTCCCAAACATACCTCATTTTCTCAGCTGAATTTGAACCATGAACTGATAGCCCTATAATGTTGCTCTTTTCCTTGGAGGGGAAGAAGGCAGGGAAGGAACTGGCATCCTTGGGATGTATCTAGGTTGCTGATTGTGGTGCAGAATCCTGCTGTGTTTGTGGTTTGTTTTGTAGCACCGTCCTACAGCCCGATGAACTCTGCTTGTGGGACACTGTGGGTGAAGGTTTAACGTGACAGACCCTCGTGCAGGGTCAGCAGGGCAGTAATGGGTAGACAAAGGCTGTGTTTGCAGGCATTTTGGTTTTGTTTTCTAGTTGCAAATAAATCTTTTCCACGATTTATTCATTGTACCGTGAATGAAAGAGCGAATGTTTTGATTTGAAAAGGGAATCTTATAAATAAGTCTGGAGTATAAACCAACTGCGGGGAGGAAGCCTTACTGGAAACCAGAACAGCCGCCTTAGACGATCTTGTAAGACTGAGTTCTGGGACGGCAAGTAATAACTCTTGCGCCGTTTTGCATCGGGGACAAGCGAGTGCATATATATTTTTTGAAGGCCTTCCAAAGAGCAGCCTGGTTCATGTGGGTTTGTTTGTGGTCCTGTGTTACGCAAAACATGGTATATTCCCAGCTCAGATCTCCGCCTGTTTGAAGGTCTCAATCTACCTTTATCTGCCCGTCGTGAGCGACTGACGGGTGCAGGGAGCAGGAGGCTGGGAAATGATAGAGCTGTCTTTCCGCCTCAGTTTCCTTATAAATGGCATCAAAGGGTAATTGCTTTTCATTCCGCACTTCAGAAAGAGCGAGATACAGAGGTGGGATTTGCTTTTTTCCCCAGGGTGGCGTGGGTGTGACTGATAGAGCAGAGCCAAAAGAATTTGGCAAAGTAGCCAACTGTAAAGGGAATAATCTGTTTCTTCTGATGATGGATGGCACTTAGAAGGCAACTGAGCTCAAAAGCCGTTTCTCAAGCTAGGACTCTGCCACGTGCAGGTCAGCCATTGAACAAAGGCAAGTCTTCAGAGTGCAAGCTAATAGCTTGGCAGGTTATGCCTGACAAGCGGTGAGTGATTCGATTTTTAGTTCTTAGGACTGTGTGTGAGTTTTGGTGTGTGGTTTGTTTTTTTTTTGTGGTGGATCATAACATTTTAATATTTTTTTTAATTGCATGATGATATATTTCTAAGTTAAAAAACACTCTAAATAAGACTTGGATAATAAGGAAATATATTTTTGTTCCTAAATATAGTAAATTGCTCTAATATCTAAAGAGTGATTATATTTAACTGTTGCACATACTGTTAAGACTATAAGATAAACAACAAGTATCAGCTTATTACTACAGCTGAGCAGGTATTAAAATATTAACCCTTTGTTTTTCTGTGGAGCAAATTGTCAGCTACCTGGGACAACTTTCAAACAAATCATGGAGTAGTGATGGTCAGATTTGAGAGGAAAATCTATGGTGGAGTAAAGCTACATTCATATAGGGTAACAGTTGTAAGTGACACTTCTAAGTCTGACAGGCAACACTCTTAGCTCCTGGAGAGTTTATATTTTCATATTTACCTCTGATTTGGTAAAAGAGTGTCTGAAATACTGCTTGAGTAAAGGCTTCCTGGTGAATAACTGAATACGGAGTTTACTCCCATAATTTCGGAACTGTCTCTTGAAAAGATCTAAACTTTGAACAGCTGCTTTTATTTGGAGTTTGAGAAGTAATAGGAGTGAAACGATTTTTATGTTGAATGTCTGATAAATGAGAAAGCATCTGTATAAATGAGGAAGTTCCAAACAGCTACAAAATTTGGATTTTTCTACTAGGGGATAAACCTGTGAGACCTGATCACTAGCGCAGGTTGTCTACTGCTCTGTGAATAGAGAAAATGCTAATCTTTAAATTGCTTGGAATAATGTTAAATGCTCTACTTGGTTCTGTTTAAAGGATTAGGTTTTGAGAACTGTTCTCCCTGTGATGATATAACATTATTCAAAACAGCAACTGCAAAAATAGGTTTAGTGAGATTGCATCCTTTAAGCAGCAGCATCTGGGATGCTCTGCCCAGGGCAGGGGGGAGTCCCCGTCCCTGGTGGGGTTTAAGGAAAGGCTGGATGTGGCACTGAGTGCCCTGGTCTGGCCCATGGTGGGGTGTTGGGTCATGGGCTGGGCTTGATGATCTCGGAGGGCTTTGCCAACCTCATCAGTTCTGTGTGTGATCTTGACAATAAGCGCTTATTTTAGTGTATCGGCATCTCCCTGTGTTTAACAGTGACCATGCGCGCTGCTTGATTTGATTTGTTAATCACAGAGCTGGAGTTTAGTTTTACACAAATGTGTTGGCACAGTAATTATGAATGCAACTTTTTCATCTTTATTGTAATGAGAGTTTTAATGTCCAATATTTTAGAAAAAAATGTTTTCAGGACACAGGCTTGTGTTCATATCTTGATACGTATGTGCACTCAATGCAGTTTTTTTAAGAATGTTTCAGATTAGCAGTGAGCATTAATAAAGCACTCGGGTGAAGTAGGAACCTAAACTCTTTACACTTCCATACCGGCCAGGAAGATCCGTTGTATTATTGTTGAATGAACTCTCCTTACAAATTCAATTCAATGGAAACAGAATGTGGTGCTTATCCAGTAATTCAAAACAGGGTAAGAATCTGCTTCATATGCTTCATTGTACTTTTTATGTGATATTGAGTAATTCCAGAAATCCTAACAGGGCTTAAATATTTCTGTGGTCCCAGCAAGTAGGTTTTTTTCTGGATCTTAATTCTACATTTACAAAATGCATTCCTACTTCTGTTTTTACCGTATCTTGATATTGTGAGAACAGTTAAGAAAATGTTGCAGGGTATTTACATCCTGATGTTGTGATCTTCTAAAATCATAAGACTAAGTGATAAGACTAAGGTGTCTGCATAAAGAAGCAGAAAATTTTTTTCATCTCATATTTACATTCCCCAGAGTTTGGAGAACAGTGCCTTACATCACTTAGCCTCAAAAGGCCAATTTAATGTCATGCCAGTTGTGGTGTAAGGTGTTGACTGCACAGTTTTTCAGAGCATCCAGTTAGTGATTAAATATGCTGGTGTCATTTAATTGAATTAATGCTGAGACTGTGCCCCCAAGTCAGGGGACTGGCGACCTAATTTATTTGGCCTTTGTTGTTCTTATCATAAGAAATATGGACACATTAGACATCCAAAAAATAACTGATATGAAAGAAAATGTAGGTATGAATGCCTTTTGTGTAGATCTGGTATATCTCTGATGGGAATTTGTCAACTCTGAAAACTTTTAATTGATTTATGGGAAATAAATTGTCATACAGACGATAGGGTGCTTACAACATGGATGTTAGTCTCCTCGGAATGTAGAATTAATGAATATATTTCTGTTTTATGTGCAAAACATTGTGTTTTTTCTTGAAATTTTTTTTTAGAAGAAATCTAAAATGCATTAACCCAGCTCAGGGCGACCCTTTATTTAAAATGTATTTATCCAGTTTGGGATAAATAGCAAAATCTTCCGTCCTTCCCGTCCTTCCTGTCCTTCCCTCCATAGTGATACTACCTAGTTTTCAGCAGCAACTAGGGCAATATACAGGTAATACTGTATGTAATATCTGCTTGATTAAAGTTTACAACATTGTTTACAAATTTTTTTAGAGACATGATAAACTCAATACAAGAAGAAAATAATAAGAAATGTTTCTACTGCATTTTTATAATTATGCCTTTTTGATAAATTGATGCTTCAGACTTTGAGTGACTTTGTGCTAATGTTGTGATGCATTTTCTTATTAGGCAGTTAATGCAAAACTTTGGTACATGGTAAAGCAATAAAGTTGTGTAAGGCGTGCGGTTTTCTACCAGTAATAGCGTGTGATACTGCTGTACCACTACTTGGTGCGATTTGGTTTGCCAATGCTTCCTTGATTTTATAAATTAGAAGGGATGCTGTCTGCTAGCTTCTGCCAAGTAGTGACTTCGCCAAATATTAGCTGAGGATTATGAAAAGATGCTTCATTTTGCATTTGTTTGTATCTGGTGCTTTCTGCAGATGTTTAATCTTGTAGATCCTAGATACAAATAGGCTAAGAAGCTGTATGAGCATCAGTATTGTGTGGAAGCAGTCCTCATTCTAATTCTGCAGTGTCTCACCATCGCTGGCATTTTTCCTGGATGTGGCTCTGTGTGCCTGCATTCTGAATTTGACAATCCCAAATCATTTTTCCTGCAAGTTCTACAAGTGCTTATTGTGGTAAATTCGTTATTTTATTTTTTTTTTCACCAGCCTTCATTGTGAATCTTGCTGGTAAGTGACGAGGAAGGCATAGGATGGCTTTTGTTTGGGACTTTCAAAGGTGCGTTACTTGCAGGTGGTGGCATGGGCAATTCGTCATCCCATGCCTCTTGTGGAGGAGGGACAACTTGTCGTGCTGTGCAGTAAGGCGTGTGGGAAAAACGTAGTAACAGAAAAGGGTGAGGGTGCCTTATCCAGACTTCTTCTAAACAGGCTTGCCAATTTCTATCTACTTCTGTGGAAAAAAAATCATCTCTAACAGAGTTTGAATGAATCAAAACCTCGAAGTTAGTATGTCCACAGTGAAGTGGCAGCTTAGTTATTTTAAGTTTCTGTCTGAGATCTTGGTAGGGACAAAAAAATATTAACCTAGTCCAACCTCCCTGCCAGAGTAGGATCACCCAGAGTGGGTCACACAGGAACGCGTCCAGGAGGATTTTGAATGTCTCCAGAAAAGGAGGCCCCACAACCCGAGCAGCCTGTTCGAGTGATCTGTGAGTCTCCTTTCTTGATTTCCTACCTGTTGAGAGGCACTGATCTTGAACTTCGAAGAAGTGGTCCTTGAATACTGACCAACTATCTTGGGCCCCTTTACCTTCTAGTGCCCTGCCCCAAGGGCTTTCCCCCCAGCAATTGCTTGAAAAGGCCAAAGTTGGCCCTGCTGAAATCCAGGGCTGCAATCCTGCTTGGTGTTCTGTTCCTACTGCACAGAATCCCCAACTCCACCCTGTCAGGGTCGTTGCAGCCAAGGCTGCCCTCAACCTTCACCTCCTTGTCAGCGAGCACAAGGTCCAGCAGCTCCTCTGCTCGTCAGCCCATCCACCATTTCATCAAGAAGTTCTCCCGGATGCCCTGGAGGCACCTCCTGGACTGCGGATGGCTGCTGTGCAGACCTTCCAGCAACCATCTGGGGAGTTGAAATCCCCCATGAGAACCAGGGCCTGTGAGTGAGGGGCTGCTCTCAGCTGCCTCATCACCTGCCTCACCCTGATCCGGTGGTCTGTAACAGACACCCACCGCAGCATCACCCCTGCCAGCCTGCCCCTTCATTCTCACCCACAAACTCTCAACTCGCTCCTCATCACCCCTGGACAGAGCCCAATACACTCCAGTTGCTCTCTGATGTACAGAGCGACTCCCCCACCTCGCCTTGTTGGCCCGTCTTTCCTAGAAGGGACAGAGCCACCCATGGCCATATTCCGATCACGCGAGCTGTCCCACCCTGTCTCTGTCATTGCTGCCAGATGATAACCCCTTGACCGCACACAGGTTTCTAACTCCTCCTGTTTGTTGCCTGTGCTGTGTGCGCTCGTGTCGAGGCACTTCAGCCGGGCTGTCGGACGTGTCACCTTCTCGGTGGAACACCCCTTGATTCCCCTGGGGTGTTCTGTGGATGTTTCCCCATTGGCTCCTGCCACCTCAGGAGCCCCTGGTTCATCTCTGTAGGACTTGAACTGTGCTGCCGTGTCCCCAGCTCGCCTCAGAGTGACTGGTTGTCGACCCTTAGTCGCAGCCTGTCCCTCTGACCCTGGAGTGCCACCCCACAGCTTGTCACAGACAGGCCTGATCTGGTTATCCGCCTCCCCCTTCACAACTAGTTAAAGCCCTGTTGATCAGCCCTGGAATCTCCTGGGCAAAGACCCTCTTCCCTCTCTGGGAAAGGTGACTCCCACTTGGGGCTGGCAAGCCTGATGCTGTGCAGGCCATCCCAGTGTCAAAGAACCCGAAGTTGTGGTGGTGACACCAGCCACGGAGCCACGTAGTAACAGCCTGGATTCGCCTGAATCTCCCGATGTCACTGACCATGACTGGAAGGAGAGATGAAAGTACAAGCCGTGCCCCAGATTCCCTCACTGACCGTCCCAGGGCCCTGAAGTCCCCCTTAATGGCTCTCGGACTACAAGTTGCAGTTTTGTCTCTACCTACATAGAAGAGCACTAACGGGTAACAGTCACAGAATCACAGAATGTTAGGGATTGGAAGGGAGCTCAAAGATCATCTAGTCCAATCCCCATGACAGACTAGGAAGTTCCAAAGCGACGTCCCCAACCCGTGCCCCAGGGAAACAGCACGCTGCCCTTTGCTGAGGGTCTGCCCTGCCTATTGGGCCCTCAGTTCCCCTCAGAAGGAAGCCACCTAGTATTTTTTTTTTTTTGCCTTATGTATGTGGCTGTGATACGGGCAGTGAGCTTCGCTGGCCAGCGAGACACCTCTGGCACAGAGTGCCCATCGTCCACACCCTCACCGGCTGGCCTTGCTCAGCCAGAGCCTCGTACCTGTTGTGCAGAGGCACCTGGGGGGCGAGGTGGGCAAGGAGGGAGGTCGCCTGCTGCCCCGAGCATTAACTTGCCTCCAGTCATTCCTATCACTTTTATTTTTTGGGCTTTTGCCTTTGGCCTGACAGGGGAGGGATATTGCGGCACTGGGGAGGGATACAGTTTTGTAAAGAAGAATCAGAAGAAGCTACAAAATTGCATTTGTCTTCCAAATAACCATGCTAATGTGGTATCCACGTTATATTTTTGTGTAGACTGGTGTATTGTCTGGATTTCAGGCACACCTAGAGGAGACAGCACTGAGTGCTGTTTTTCTGCTGCTTATCATAGATTTTTCCTCATACAGTAGCAGGGATAGTAACAAAAGGACTCCAAAGAGAGCTTGCCCATGCTGCCGAACTGGAAAATACAGCTATTAGGAGCAGTTAAAGAACACATCTTTTCTTTCTCAACTGTAATTTCAGTTTGACTTCTCTTTTGGAATTTCATTAAAGGTTAAAGGTTGAAGCAAAAGGTCTGTGCTTGTGTGATTAGAGTTGTCTGAGGGTAAATTGGAGATAAAAATCTACTGAGTGTTAATAAAAAGTGTAACAACTGTATGTGAAGCAAAGTTCTTTAGAAACTCTTTGTATCAGCAATTGTTTTGACTCATCAGTTGTTCTTTCCATTAGTGTATACCAAGATTTGAATAACAACCATGGGATAATTCTTCTGAGGTTTTTCGGAGTCTGAGAAATACCTTGCTTCCAAACCCAGTAGCTTTCTCTCTTATAAGACTGTTCTGAGGAAAAGCAGGAAATAGCAGCAGGAGAGGTGAAGTAGCGGAGCACTGCTACAGCCATGTAAGCTTTGGGAACTTTCACACCTCTCTCGCCTTAGCAATATCCCCTATTGTTAGAAGTAAGCAGCAACCTGAAGTTTGCAGTCACGGTATTTTTGTTTCCATTTATGTACAAGATAAATGGATCTTCTCTGATTTGCTTGAATGAAGTTTATTAGGGTCCAGTGTCATCAAGGTGAGACAACTTCTGCAGCTGCTTCCGTGAGGGAGTTTTTATTTGCAGTCTGATAGGTAGCCTGTGTTTCATCCTCGTTAGTTGCAAGATCTTTGTGTTCTGCCAGAAAAAATGTTCTGGAGTCTCCTTCTCTAGAGGCATTCAAAACCTGCCTGTCCGTGGTCCTGTGTGACCTGCTCTGGGTGGCCCTGTTCTGGCAGGGGGCTTGGACTGGGTGATCTCCTGAGGTCCTTTCCAACCCCAATTCTGTGATTCCAAAGTGATTCTCTTTTTGTTTTTAAAGTAGAGTAGTGTTGGTGCTTTTATGGTATAATGAACAGCAGGCTTTCCTGATGATAATTTTCTAGTATGCAGGTAGTGCAGCCGCTTTGTTTCTGACGTGTTATGGCATATTTGACAACGTTGGTAGTGAGGGAATTGAAATTACATACAATGTGCTGCTTGTTTCTTTCAAAATACAGTTTCTGTCAACTTTTTATACAGGAGTTGTTAAATGAAACAGGTGAGCTACAGCAGATGGTATCCCTGACTGTGCTGACATTCAGAAGATACCTGTTCCTGCTCCAAAAGTCCCAGCTACTTCTTAAACTATGTTTATGTGAGCTCTTTTTTATTGGTTTTGTTTAGTGTTTTCCGTATGCTACTTCTTCAGGCTCATGTAGGTGACTGAGTTATTGTGCTATGTCTGGTTATATTAGCGTTTATCTGAATTATAGTTTTGAGGCCTTTTCAGTCACCAATGTCTGTAATAGTTAATCTCTAAGGGGGGCTGCTTTTTTGAGACACCTCTGAGTCTGAATTGCGTGTGCGTTGTCCTTCTCGCGTGTTAGCAAGAGATGGTAAAGGATATAGCAGTGGGAGAGAGAGAAGTGAAGTGTCAGTGATGGAGCAGGTGACTTCTGCTTTGTCTATATCTTAGTGAAGTTTGATTCTAAAGTGCAGCCATGACCATGGAGTCTGCTTGTAGACAAAGTTGTTGAGAAACTGGGGGATTGTGGAAAAGATTCATTAAAATAAGTAAAAGCTTATCGGAAACAGAAATAAGAAATGCCTTTGCTATATTGGAAAACAGCAGGTAGTAAATTATATGTTCATCTGGAGGGAGACGCATAGCAGGAATCAATCATAAACCAGATGCTGGATAACTCACTTTGGAGGCCAGGCATATGGTTTTTACAATGAAGATGAATCATCTTTTAAGGAAACGACTATTTGGGGACAACAGTCCTTTGAAATGTTTAAATTGAAACTAATTTTTTGCTTTAGCTTTTTGGAGGTAGAGTTCTTTACTGGAGGAAATGCAATGGCCTGTGACAGGTACAACAGGCAATACGTGTCCTTAAATTTAGGAATGCTCTTGTGCCTTAACTTTGCACTCTGCTGGCTGTTCCGTGTGGAACAGTCTCCTTTGCTTAGCGTTTGTTTTTTGTCAAAATGTGAAGTGGCCTTAGAGTCCAGATATAAACTCTCAAAACACTTGTTTAAATTAGGGTGGGTTAGTTTAACAGCAGAACCACCAAGGCAGGCATGGTAGCTGTGATCAGGTGCCTTTTGGGTTGCTGCCTTTGCTTGAGGTAGAGCGACCCGTGTGATAATACTGAATTGTCCTTGAAAGGCTGTTTTGATTTTCTCTCCGGTTTACTTTCTGTTGTATGCTTGCAGTCATTTTAATGAGAGTGTGCATCAGTGATACCAGCTGGGAGAGGCAACTTCTTAACTTGGGGGAAATGAGTGTGCTCATGGGAGAGTGCGAGGAATTTCCAGAGACAGCGTGACACCTGGCAGTTGCTGCGGAAAGTCACAGCTCTCGCAGAGTACGGAGCAGGGAGCTGGCAAGGCCCTGGAGACTGTGGCCCAGAGACGCTTTCTCAGTGATCTGTAAGTCCAGGATGACTTGGATCAAAGATGACTTGTTTTGTGCTAAGGAAACTTCATGGATATTTTATGCCCATAGGTTTGCCCAGACACTTGAAAGTTTGGAGTGTGCAGAAGCTTTTAGCAGTGCTCAAGTTAGAAACTCCTGGATGTGTGTGTATGGAATACACTGGGAGAACTCATTACTGTAACGGTATTGATACCATTGCCAAACATCAGTACTGTGCTGTTGGTTTCAGTGTGTGGATTTAAATTGAATGCTTAAGGAGTTCTGAGTGTATTTGGGTGATTTCTCAGGAGCCCACTGTGTGTTCAGTGGACATCTGTTCAGCACTTGGGCATGCCTGTTGAACTAATCAGTTTAGAGATGCTCCTGCTTTTATATTTTTCAGAGCTTACTCTGAAAAATAGTGCTTAGCTTTTTTTTTTTTTTAATCCTAAGTCGTGTTCCTGGGAATGTGGAGGTAGGGGGGATACAAGACTTGGAAATCTCACTAGTTACATACATAGTTAAATGCTGAGTTGCTTCCAGAAAAATGAGAGGCTGATGTCGGAAGGCCTTTGAAGGAACTTTCCAAAAGGAAATTGAGCACAGTGGTGCAAACTGAATGTCATTCCACCGAGTAGGAAACCTAGTGAATAACTGAACTGTGAGAGAGCTGAGGTATTGTAGTAGCTGTTCGGCTTTTAATTAAAAATGAAGAAGTGATACATTGTTTTCAAGTTCTGTGCAGTGTATAAAATGAACAGTTGTGTTTATTTTTGTAAAATATATGCCATTTCTTTATAGGACAGTGGTGTGGGAGGCATGCAATGTTTTAGAGAACCGGCTGGGTGTGGTTGAAATAATTTTTGTATCTATCGGTCTCTCGCATGTAAATGTGAGTTTGATCTCGACCTCTGAATTCAAAGGATTTGCTTATATAAAATCAAGAAGGTCATACCTTAATTAGCTCCTGGATATTAGAATGCATGTTAGAATATTAGAAGTGAAGATTATGAATATTAGAATGATATCCAAGATTTACTATTTGGCTTGCTTTTTTTCACTAAATTTAGTTAGAATTTTTGGGGCTTCATTCCTAACTGTAAGAAGATGGAGTATATGTGCTGCATGACAAGTGCAAAACTTAACATTTTCTGGTTTGTGTGGGGAGGAGGAAAATGGGCTTGTGGCAGAGCTTTGGAAGTTGTTCGATATGTGAGCAGGGATATCGAAAAGTCATAGATAGCAAATACCTTTCCAAAAAGGAAGGTTTGAATAGAATTTATAGTAAGTGCCAAGGTTAGACCATGCTGGCAAGTAGCCAGAAAGAAAGCAAAAAATATTTAGGGTGTTTGTGTTATTGATACCTCTTAATCACCGTTGGTGTGGTAGCTCTGAGAGAAGAAGGGGTTGGATAATGCAGGCAGTGAGCGAAAGGGGCTGATTGAAAATCCCGTGATCTTAGAATGTTTACTCAGAATGGTTGCACTAAAAGAGACAACTTCATGTATAATAGAGGAAGAATGCCTTCGGAAGCTTGCCGTCCGGATTGTTTTTGATGCTGTAACTCCATTGTTTTTAGTACAATACAAGTCACTGCCCGTTTTAACTCTTAACACTTACACAAGTTGAATTTTCACAGTGGCAGTTCTGGCATCTTTTTATATGATCACAAAGTTGATGTTTATGACAGTAAATCTGTTGTTCACAGTTTTGGTTATGTTCTCGTCTACAAAGAGTGCACTGCTGTAGTGTGGTTATTTGTGCCAGTGGTATAGATTCGATACACAAGAATGTCCTTGGGATTCTGATCTGATTACAAATCTGGTTATAGAAAACCCATGTTGACACGTGGCCAGTAACTGGTACATTGACAGATAGAACAAAATGAAAATTACTTTTCAAATAAAGATACTTTGCAGTGATTATTAACATCTATATGTTAATTATTTAAAGATTTGTTAACAATAATTTCATTGCCTAATAAGAAAAAATAATTGGTCTTCAATGCATTAGAAATATGATTTAGATTTTATTTAGCTGCAGGGGAAGGCTCCCATCAACTTCCCCACACACCCCAGCTACCTATCAGGGGACCTTAAGTATTAACCAGGTTTTTAATGATTTCAGATGACACCCAGGGCATTTCTCACCTAGAGAGACTTGATAACCTGCCGAGCCTTTGATATGAGCTGGCAAAAGATTTTCATGCCTCGTTCCACTTCACTGTGATAAATCAAGGAGGGTTTGCTTTGCTCGCTCAACGGTCACCCAACTCTTAACTCCTGTCAGGAGTTCTGTAGAAAGTGATGAAGAACCTTTGTTGTTGTCTTGGTAATAAGGGGCTTGGGTATGGGTGGGTTTGTGCTTTTGAGTTTTAAGAACACTGTTAGTGTTTCGTTATAGAAAATAATTGAGTGAAATGGGGGTAGGGTGTCTTTATTGGACATCCCATATTGGTATCATTACTACCTTGATATCGACTCTTGCAGTTTTTGCAGTTCTTTCCGTGCTAAAATAACCTTTTCCTTCTGAGGGAATTTTGACTTAATTTAATAGTCAGTAAAGTAGGTAAAATAAGAGCAAAATCTATGATGACACTCTGAAGTTTACTTGACCGTTGGCTTCACTATTATAAAATTCTCATTCCATATTTTGCTAGTCGCTACCAAGTATCTCATATCCTGGATTTTCCCGAGTGTACTTATTTAATATTTGTCCAGTTGGGATACAAAATCACAGAATTGTTAAGGCTGGCAAAGCCCTCCGAGATCATCGAGCCCAGCCCATGACCCAACACCCCCCCCATGGGCCAGACCAGGGCACCAGGTGCCACATCCAGCCTCTCCTCAAACCCCCTCAGGGATGGTGACTCCCTCTGCCCTGGGCAGAGCATCCAGTGCCTGAGCACCCTCTCTGTGAGGAAGGGCTGTCTGAGATCCAACCTGAACCTCCCCTGACGCAGTTTCAGGCTGGGCCCTCTTGTCCTGGGAGAAGAGCCTGACTCCGCCTGAGTGCACCCTCCCTGCAGGGAGTTGTAGAGAGTGAGAAGGTCCCCCCTGAGTTTCCTCTTCTCCAAGCTGAACCCCCCCCCAGCTCCCTCAGCCTCTCCTCACAGGACTTGCCCTCTTGTCCCTTCCGCAGCCTCGTTGCTCTCCTCTGAACAGGCTCCAGAAGGGATTGTTTCAAATCCTTGCCTAGCAAGAAAATGCTGATGGGCCGAAGTTATTCTGAAAATTACTGCATCGAAGACTATGGAGTAGCAGCGCAGGTTTTGAGTATGTAACAGTTGCCCCTTTATATAGTACTGCAGTACTGCATTTGGGCTTTTGTGTTTAGAGGTTGTTTAGAAGCAGTCTCTTCCCTTATTTAGTCAAGGGTTTGCCAAGCATGACTTCACCAGGACTCCATTGCGGTTGTGTTTAAGTGGAATGGCATGCTGTCCAACGCCAGCAGTAGCAGGCTGTTGCAGAGCACAAAATGCAAGGTCCTGGTACAAGTCCCACCCAGAAATTGTGGATTATTGCGGGTATTGATCTCTCATCATCAGTCAGTATAAGGTGTGTTTTCTCGCATCTCAGAAGAGTGAGGCTTTAACCAAGAAAGGAGGGAAGAATTAGGGATGCATCTGAAGAATCATTTCACGTAGGAATTGGGGAGATCGGTTACTGCCTGGAAAATGAGCAAAGTGAATTTACTGAAGGGATATGTGCAGTAGGAACTAGTTTAGGATTTCTGTAAAAATAATTTTCACCCGTTTTAAAAGATCTAAACAAGCTATAGCGAAGGGAAGGAGCTGCAACTTATTTTCTCTACTTGCTGTGTGGCTTCGTGCTTCTAGGACAGTGCAGAATGAATGCATTTACTGTGATAAACGACCTCCCCAATGCCTTGGCCTGTTCAGCTGTTGCAGGGGTGTCCGTGTTATGACCAGGTCAAATACTGTATTTTAGTGGGAGACACTAGATAGCCATTGGGAACCAAAGTAAGCCTGGGCTGACTTAAAACTGTAGCAAATATCTGTGAAATGCAGCTGTGGTGGTGGCAGACGTGATGCTTGCTGGTTTCCTAGAGGTCGTTTCTGTAACAGAGCTAAAGATGAGGAGTGTAAGTGGGATCTGAAAACAGCCTGCCAGACCCACATAAATAACTACAAATTGTCTCTTTATTTCGCAGGAGCTCATGGGAGTTGCTTACTTTAGTGGTGAGACCTTGGGGAAGAGTGATGATATATGGCATGTAGTAAAACTGACTTTTAGTCTTTGGATTGCTGAGTATTTGTGCTCGGGTTGGCCGTGGGATCCTTACCTGTATATACACAGTGCTGAAAGAATGTTATACAGTGTTGTGTTTCTTCTAGAATTTACTTTGCTTGAAACTTTTTGTTTGTCAGAGATGTTTAAATTTAATCCTATTAATAGCTTTGAGTCAGGGATAATATTTGAGCTTCTTAGAAGTGTTTTATCAATCTAATATTTTTTTTTCACTATGACTTAAGGCTTATCCTTTATGTAATGTAAGTTGCAAAACAAAGTTGGAGTGTATCTGGCTTTAGCTCACTGATTACAGCTCAACAGGCTTTTGTAGTGGAATGCATTTAGCAAATAAATGAGAGCTTTTAAAAATTCAGTTTAACCATCTTTTGAAGATATTAAACTTTTTCTACATGCATCTGATGATATGGTTGAGAAACCCATCTTAAGTACTTAAGTACTTTAATTGTTTTACTTCTTCTTGCTAAAGGAATTTTTCTGTTATGTAAGTACCTATACAATAAGTATCTCTCTCTTTTAGATTAAAATATGCAGTGAATCACAATCTTTTTCCACATAGCCCAGTTTAGTGATTGATAATTAAATCTGTTTTCTAGTTTGGCAGGTTTTGTCTCCCTCACCTTTTCCTGGATACAGTCTCATTATTTACACTTAAAACATATCTGAAGATTGATATTTCATTTCATGTGCTGTATAAACCTTCTTTATCATCTTACCTCATGATTAATTGTTTCTTTAAGTAGTAAATTGTCTGCATTGTTTTTCATGTCAACTGTTACTCACCACCTGTGTCTACTGGCATTTAGTTTGTTTTTTTTTCTTAAAAGAAAGTATCTCTATGGCCAGGGCAATTTGAGATAATGCCGAGGAAGTTGCCAGCAATGCTAAAAACGTTGCTGTGCAGTGCCCCAAGCATTGCGCTGGGCAAGGATTCCTTTTGCACTTCTGTGCTTTCTTTTCTTTCCTGGATCGCTCCTGAGAAACTGGCTGACACCCCCAGGGTGAAGCGGGGTGATGCTTCTAAAGTCTTCCTACGTCTTGCATCAACCAAGCCAGCTTGCTTTAAAATGGGTGTCATTTGCCAGTGTGATGCTGATGGACTATTAATATAATTTTGGGATTTTCAGTGACCTTCATGATCCTCGTTCCTTGCATTGCTTCTCTCCACAGGGCAGTCCCAGCTCATGTCGTGCCTTTGGTTGGGCGCTCCCGGCTTTTAATTAAGGACAAAGTGGATGCAGCCCAGGGTAGATGTGTCCGACACGTGAAGTGTAGCCAGGAGCGGAGTGGCAGTGAGGATTTTTAAAAGCTGTGATCTCTGCAGATAAATGCTATTATAATTTCCAAGTTAATGTCTTATTTACTAGATACATCACACTTTTCTCTCCCATTTTCTTTAGCTTTCTTTTCTTTATAATTCCACTTAATTGCTTGGCTGCCTTTTTTTTGTTACCCCTCTCTTACCTCTGAATTTCGTATACTGACACAGTCATCACGTAAAGTAGTAGACGATGAGAAATCATTGGGGTTATTTTTTAAGTTCTGCACATGGAAGGAGTGCAGGAAGTAGCATGCAGGGGAGAAAAGCTTTGGTTTAGATGTTGTCCACTGTACCTTCACACCGTAAAGTACTGGGGAAATCCCGTGCTGGGGCTGAAGGGACTGTGCAAGGGTGTGCTCTGGCCGTTACAGGATAGTGAAAGTGGTAGCACCAACAGTGCTTCCGTCTGTAGGTCTGTGAAATAGTAATAACCAGGGAAATTTTAAGAAAAATTAAAGACTTAGTATTACAGCCCAACAGAGACCCAGTCATTGGAATGTGTAAGCTGGTCTGGAAGCTCAGGTAAAGACTCTCTCTGAGAGGAGTCCGTGGCAGTAGCATTCACTGTATAATAGTTCATATGATTTGAGCATTCACTCAAAATCCTAAGAGAGGGAATCATTTTGCAGTTTGAATCAGTAAATTCAGATTTTTAGGCAAAGATAGTGGGTCAGATTACAGCTTTTCCTGGAAGGTGGATGGGGTTTTTGCCTTCTGACAGGTTCACTGGTGTTAGTCTTTGAGGGCAGCTACCAGTGGCTCAGCCTGTCCATCCTGACCTGCTAATTAATGATGTTTGTTTGAAGCCTTGGTAGAAGCGATGTGCTGCAGAGTATCTGGAGGCTCAGAGTATGTTCAGGCTGGATTGGGCTCTGAGCAACCTGATCCACTTACAGACGTCCCTGCTCACTGCGGGGCGTTGGACTAGAGCAGCTCTGAAGGTCCCTTCCAGCCCAACGACACTCTGAAGTTTCTGAATCCTGTGGGCTGAAATAGCTTCCTTAGTATTTTTTTTTTTTAATGATGCTTTATATGTTTTGGTTGTAATCACTGTAACTTTTTTTACTAATCATATGAACACGTGATGTTCCATATTCAGGTGCAGTTGACAGGGGCTAATTTCTGAACCCTGCCAATCCTTAGCAGTTGCTCGAGTGTTTAATGTACAAAATTCTCTGACTTTAATAATGAAGAAATTTTTAATGAACAGGAATGAATATTGCTGAATCAATAGATGTTGACATCACTTTTATTCCAGAGTTTTAGTAACAGCAGCAATTGAAGTAGCTACATCTAGTGTATCGAAAGATAAATTTTCTCCTTCGGATAATATCTGTGCTGAGGGCATTTTTCTCATACAAACTGTTGTCACTGTCAGTTGATCCAGATGTGACTGTGTATCAGTATTTGGCCAGATCCTCTGTTAAAAAGAGGCATCAGTTTGTTGGGATTGAGTATTGTATGATTTGGAGCTCTTAATCTTTCTATTTACTATTTGGAAAACTGAAGTTGCTTGGGTTCTTTTCCTAAATAAACGCAGGACTTAAGAGTTGAATTGTATTTTGATGTTCAGTACGTTTGCTCACTACTTTCCGTGTGGATACAGGGCAAATGTATTTTATTACTGGAAGTAATATAGCCGTTTAGAAAATTACTTAGGCTACAATATTTGTGTTGGCAATTTCATTTTCCAGGCATAACGCTCCCGTTTTCTTTCTATACCCATCTGTGGAAAGATTAAATCATCATAAATCTTGTTTTCAGGGGCTGTGATGCTCAAGTTATTTTGTTTTATGCAGCTCCAGCTTGGGTGGATTTAGGCAAGCTGTCATCTGTAACCTGGTCTTATTTAAATTATTTCATATCGATCACAAGCCTAATCAAACTTTTATCACCAGGTGAAACCAATTCTTTTCTTTAAAACTAACCTCAAATGTAGAGTTTTTAAATCAAAGTTGCCTTGGGTGGCAAGATCCTATCTGGAGGAAAAAAGCAGAATACGTGCTTCCGTAAATCAGCTTGAGACAAGTAGGCTGCAGGCTTACAGAGAAAAGTTTGAATTCTAGTTTCCATTGCCCTTTTATAGGACTACGAGATTTAGAGAACCTGTATTAAATGCAGTTGCTTAAATGAAGTGGCTGTTCCTCTGGGGCGGAGGTGCAGGTGTCGATCAGTTCTCTGGCTTTTCACAGGTTTTAAATGGTGCAACTGTTGTAAGTCTGAGAACAAAGGTTAGTGCTTGCTGATAAACTCAGGCTTAATCTTCATGACTCCTCGGTGCCTCACACTTGAAACGTGTTCCTACCACCGAGGAGGGGTGCGAGGTTGAAGAGACAATTGCCTCTGATGTGCAGGTGTTTTGAAGTCCTATTAAAAAGAGAAATTAGGGTGTATGATAAGGCTTATGTGTTGGCTATTTCAAAAAAATCTTAATTTGTGTATTGCGATCTGAACGTCAGGAGAGCCCAAACCCCCCAGCTTTTCCAGGAGTGAGTAGAGGGATAGGCAGCTGAACCTGATCATAGCCTTAGATTTCTTTTTGTGTGTCAGCTCAGCGAACCGGAACACTTGTCTGGCATTTCTCACTAAACTCCTAGCTTAGTTTAGTTAACATACTATGCACAGGATTGTTCTTTCTGAAATGCAACCTTTTACATCCTTTTACATACTTCCCAAGGCTTTGTGAGATGGCAGACTGGATTTAGTACAATTATTTACTATAGATTCCTCCCTCCCAGCAATGAAATATAACTTGTGTGTGTCTTCCACCTTCCCTGTCTCTTCTAGCTCTTTTTTGAGCTTTGTATCTGTTTTTAAATGATATTTACAGTCACTGTCTTGTTTTCTTAACTGTGGTAACACGTGAACACACGGAAATGTGGTTTGCTACACCTAAAGTGTTGGTTTTCTGGTTTTGTTTTTTTTTTTTTTTAAATAATTTTCATCTCTGTTTGTTAGCGATGTTTCATTAGGCTTCCCATTGACTATGTAACAGCTCTTCCTAAATGTTTCACTCATAATTTCACAGTGGTGTGTGACTTTCCCAGCTTACACAACCTTTCCCAGTCTGAGAGAATCATTTGCAGTGTTCCCTCAAGGCATCACTGGTGTTTCTTGCAGTCGAGGCTGCTTTTTGCTGGGCTTATTTCACCTGCCGCTATTAATTCTCTAGTGGTGGATATGCACTGGAGTCGGTTCATTCCTCAAAGACATAAGGAAAAGAATTCCACTTCCTTATAATTTTTTTTTTTTTAACATTTAATGTGCTGATTTATCACAGTTCGTTTGATCTCATGAGACTGTCATAGAATCATAGAACAGTTCAGGTTGGAAAAGACCCTTGGGATCATCGAGTCCCACCAGTAACCCTACACTACAAGTTCACCCCTAAACCATATACTATTTGACTGGAAGATAATAATTCTGCACTTGTCATGATCTGCTTGAAAATAATTTTAGGTGTTCTGGAGCTAGCGTGTGGGTATAGATAAGAAAAGTGTTGGTTAAATCTCCAGAGCAATTAAAGAATTCTGACAGTTGAATATTTTGCTTTGGGTTTTGTCACTGACACCCTACACACTTTTACTTTTCTAGCAGAATATAAATACCAACTTATCAGCAAAATTTTCTTGTTTCTGTGGCATCTTTTATAATATGTGTTACAGTGTGTCATGACAAGTTTTTGATTTTGTTTGTAAACAACTCTCACATATGTATATATACCTTCAAATTAGTTTATGTGAGAATAATGGCTTTGTGTTTGTGCAAAGACTATTGAGAAAAAACTTGTGTGATCATTCCTTAAATAAGGAACTCCAGGCTGATGATGTCTGTTGTAAGGCAAGAAACTCCATATTAGTTTACATGGTAGAACTATATGGAGTTGTAGTTTGATAGCTGTTTTGATTCAGTTTCTTATAAATATTTTTGGAGACAAAATTGAGAAATGAGGTGTAGTAGTAAAAGATTTGTATTCATACATGGTACTTACATATGAGGCAGCAAATCATTTTAATTTTTGTCAGCTTCCTCCAGTCAATTTACACTCCAAAATAAATATCAATAGCTGAAAACTCCCATCAGTGTGTTTCTTGTGTTTTACTTGCTCATTCCGCTTGGTGCCCTCACACCATCTTCATTGTTCAGGTCAGTAACTGAGACATGGTTAGGGGACATTTCATGGTCAGATCAGAAAAGCGTAGAGCTGTATCTTAACCCCCAAATCACTGGCCTGCCTGATTTCTATGCTTCTTTGTTCTGTTGTGTTTTTATGACAATTTCTCTTGTCTAGGCCTCCTACAGGGTGTAAATTGTCATGTTTCCAACATTACTAGGCTTTAGTGAGAATAACAGTAGAACAAGCTGAAAACAAATCCATGACATTATCAAGAAAAACAAAATATGAAGTGTATTGTCTGAAAGTAAAATGGGTTCGCTGACTACTTTGTTCTGGCAGTTAGATCAACTTTCATCACAGCAGTAAAGGCTAGTCAGTGAATCAAGGTTGACTTGTCTGTGCTGAGCATCGTAGTTCAGATTAACCAGTGACTTGTGCTACACCCCTGCGCCCCTTCCCAGTATCTGTAGGGGGGTAGGAAGGAGTGATCCCTGCTGCTGACCTGTCAGTAGTGATGCACCGTCTGGATACTTGGTGAGACAAATCAACATGTATGTCCTGAAGATGTTGTGCTCTGAATCACAGAATGTTCAGGGTTGGAAGGGACCTTGAAAGATCATCTACTGCAACCACCTGCCAGAGCAGGGTCACCCAGAGCAACCACACAGGAACGCGTCCAGATGGTGGGGGGTTTTGAGAGTCTCCAGAGAAGGAGACTCCACACCCTCCCTGGGGAACCTCCTATGCTCCAGCTTGCACCCATTGCCTCTTGTCCTCTCGTTGGACATCCCTGAGAAGAGCCTGGCTCTGTCCTCCTGTCCTTCATGTTTATAAACATGAATGAGGTCACCCCTCAGCCTCCTCTTCTCCAAGCTAAAGAGCCCCAGCTCCTTCAGCCTTTCCTCATCAGGGAGATGTTCCACTCCCTCCATCATCCCTGTGGCTGCGCTGGACTCTCTCCAGCAGTTCTCTGTCTCTCTTGAGCTGAGGGGCCCAGAACTGGACACAATATTCCAGATGTGGCCTCACCAGGGCAGAGCAGAGGGGCAGGAGGACCTCTCTCGACCCACTTGCTACTCCCCTTCTAACACACCCCAGGATGCCATTGGCCTTCTTGCCCACGAGGGCACACTGCTGGCTCATGGCCATCCTGCTGCCCACCAGCACCCCCAGGTCCCTTTCCCCTGCGCTGCTCTCCAGCAGGGCAGTCCCCAGCCTGTACTGGCACATGGGGTTATTCTTTCCCAGGTGCAAAACTCTACACTTGCCCTTGTTGAGCTTCATGAGATTTCTCCCCGCCCAGCCCTCCAGCCTGTCCAGGTCTCTCTGAATGGCAGCACAGCCTGCTGGGGTGTCAGCCACTCCTCCCAGTTTTATGTCATCAGCAAACTTGCTGACAGCGCTCTCTAATCCCTCATCCAGACTGTTGACGAATATATGAATCAATTTTAAGCATCCCATATTAACTTGTTAAAACAATTCATGTGTACCCTTGACTGGACCTGCTGCCTCTCAAGAAGCTGAAGGGTGAGTAGGATTTTAGAGAGATTGCATTTCTTCAGTTTACTTCTGGTTCTTCCGGGTGTGGTCAGATACTGGGACTTCTCTGCAGTTTTTAGGAAATTTTCCTTGCTCTGGTCAGAGGTATTCTAACTGCTACTTGGGCAAAAATTAAAATGTAGGAATAAAGTAGTTGTTGTATCCTGGGATACTGTGACCCTGACACAGGTTGCCCAGAGGGGTTGTGGACACCCCATCCCTGGAAGTGTTCAAGGCCAGGCTGGGTGAGGCTTTGAGCAACCTGGTCTAGAGGGAGGTGGCCCTGGCGTGGCAGGGGAGTTGGAACGAGATGATCTTTAAGGTCCCTTTAAACCCAACCCTTTTTCTGATTCTGAATAACAGTTTGCTGGCAGGCAGCTATGTCAAGGGCTTCAGGCACTGTGGGGTGAACTGCAAATCAACAACAGAACTGAGCTTTTGGATCAGTGATTCCCACTTCCATTGCTCTTCATGACGCACCCTTGAACACTGCATTAGTATTGCCTTTCAGAGTGTCCAACGGCCTTTTCTCCTGTTGTACTTTTACTCTGGAAAGTACAGTTGGCACAGGGTTACTGTACAGTTAGAAGAGGTAGGGAGAAGTAAGTAGAAGTGTTTAAAGTTATTTAATTTTGAGGGTTTTGTTTGTGTTTTATTTTGTTAAGCAGGATTTGAACCTCATGAGTGAGGTGTCAGTCCAGGTGTGAATGACAAATAAGTGTCTCAGACTTGTTTTTCTGGGTTGGATCCCATGTCAGTAGACAAGAAGATGTAAGAGTGGATGCTGTCTTTAAAGTCTGATCTTACAGAGAGGGGCCTGAAGTTTTAGAGATTCTGCTCTCTTTGAGGAGATGGGAGGTGCTCACTTGTATAGGCTCAAGTAGAGCCACAAAGTCATGACATGTGGAATAGGTTAATGGTTTGATCTTATTTCTGAAATATCAGACTCTTAAATAGTGCGGATTTGGTTAGAAACAGAACTATGTTATTGCAAAAACTGAAATTGCCACTTCTCTGCCTTTTGAATTATTTTTTTTTTGAAGAAAAATATGAGAAATGAAGCATCAGTGTGAAGTTATAGCATTTGCTTGTTGTGTGCAGTACTGTCATGATGATGAAGTGATACAGGATACGTATCACATTAGATCAAGAGAAAAAAACCCAACTTTGTGTGTTGTAACTCCAAAACATGTTCTCTTGTACAAGTGACCTTCAGCATTTATTAACTTGGCATACCTTTAAAGGCGTGATAGAATCGAGTGAAACAGGTGAGCGTGATTTATTGCATAATTACTAAAATTGACACACATTTTGTTTGCGGAATAACAAGGCAGTGAAATTACGACGCTGTGTTGCGGTATACAGCCTGGTAGAAAATGTTTCTGAAGTATTTGCACTTGGCTTTTATTCTGCTAGCATACTATATCATACTTTCAGGGTCTTTTTGGACTTGGCTTACTGAGGTACAGGAAGAGCATGAAAAGGCGGAAGGCGTTCCTGCGAATTCGTAGAATCAGTTTCAAGGAAATTATGGAGTTTTTCTGTTGATAAAAAGGAATGAATGTGTACTGTATGTAACAGTACAAATCAGAGTGTCTGAAGGACATACCCTATTAAGTATTAAAGGATTTCGTTAATGAACTTGCTGAACCACTGGCAATTAATTTGAAGTACATAGGTAACTGAGACTATCAGCAACTTGCTAGATGAAATTATTTGGAAAATTAATGTTAAAGATTTTAATATTTAATATTTAAAGTTTTGTTTGTTAGGTCTGACTTAAGTCTCTAATAGCATAAATAAATTAAGTAAGCACCTGATGCAAGGTCCTAAAACCTTTTTTTTCCACTGATACTATTCTGCTTCTTGGCTAGGAAAACAAAATCAAGAAAATATGCCTCTACCTAAAATAAACTTTAGGTAAGAAGGTAGATATAGATGTGAATAATATTTGATCATGTGGGTAGCTTTCAGTAGAGACACTCAGAGGTTAAAGTTTAATATAAAGTTAATTTCTTATTGAATTGAATCATAGGAGCATAGAATGACTTGGGTTGGAAGACACCTTCGAGATCATCTAATCCAACCCCCCTGCCATGGACAGGGACGCCTCTTAACTAGATCAGGTTGCTCAAAGCCTCATCCAACCTGGCCTTGAACAGCTCCAGGGAGAGGACAGCCACAGCTTTTCTGGGCAATCTAGTCCAGAGTCTGGCCACCCTCGCACTGGAGAATTTCTTCCCAAGATCCAATCTAAACCTTTTCTTCAGTTTAAATCTGTTTCCTCTTGTGCTATCGCTGGACAACTTTTGTAAAAAGTCCCTCCCCAACCTTCGTGTAGGATCCCTTCAGGTATTGAAAGGCAGCTCTTAGGTCCCCCCGAAGTCTTCTCTTTTCAAGACTGAACAATCCCAGCTCCCGCAGCCTGTCCTCCTAGCAGAGCTGCTCCAGCCCCTGGATCATCTTTGTGGTCTCCTCTGAATATGCTCCAACAGTTCTATGTCCCTCTTATGGTGGAGACACCAGAACTGGACGCAGTATTTGAGGTGGGGTCTCAGAAGAGCAGAGTAAAGGGGAAGAATCCCCTCTCTTGCCCTGCTGGCTACGCTTCTCCTGATCCATCCCAGGACAGGGTTGGCCTTCTGGGCTGCAGGAGCGCCCTGCCGGCTCAGGTTGAGCTTCTCGTCTATCAACACCCCCAAATCCTTCTCTTCAGGGCTGCTCTCATCCCACTCTGTGCCCAGTTTGTATTTGTGCCTGGGATTGGCCCGACCCAGGTGCAGGACCTTGCATTTTGACTTGTTGAAGCTCCTGCAGTTTGCACTGGCCCATTTCTCCAGCCTGTCAAGGTCCCTCTGGATGGCATCACTGCCCTCGAGTGAGTCCATCGCACAGTTTGGTGTCATCGACCAACTTGCTGATGTCTTTATCCATGTCTCTGACCAGGATGTTGACTGGACCCAGAACAGACCCCTGAGGAACTCCAGTGTCACTGCTTTCCACGTGGACATTGAGCCATTGACCACAACACTTTGAGTGCAACCTTCTAGCCAGTTCCTTATCCACCGAGTGGTCCATCCATCAAATTCAAATGCCTTCCACAAGTCCAGGTAGATGCTGTCAGTTGCTCTTCCCATATCAACCAGAGCTGTAGCTCAGTTGTAAGCCACCAAATTAGTCAGGCACAGCTTGCCCCTGGTGAAGCCATGTTGGCTGTCACTGATCACCTCACTGTTTTCTATGATTTTACCTGGCACAGAGGTGAGGCTGACTAGTCTGTAGTTCCCTAGATTTTCTTTGCTTCCCTTTTTAAAATGGGGGTTATGTTTCCCCTTTTGTAGTCTCTGTGGGAACTTCACCAGACTGTCACTTCTCAAATATGGCGAGTGGCCCAGCAACTTCAGCCACCAGTTCCTTCAGAACTTGTGGGCGTATCTCATCAGGTCCCATCGACTTGTGCACCTTCAGGTTCTCTATGTGTTTTTGGACCTGATCTGCTCCTGGGTGGTTCTTCCCTCTCCCAGACCCAGCCAGTGCCCTCTATGAATTGGGTGGTGTGGCTCAAGTGGTTACCAGTGAAGACTGGAGCAAAAAAGTCATTGAGTACTTCAGCCTTTTCTGTGTCCTTGGTAACCAGGTCACCTGTATCTCTCTGGAGAGGCCTCACATTCTCTCGTTTGATTTTTTTTTTTTTAGTTTTTTTTTTCATTCTTTCATGTTTCTGATTTCATGAGCAATTTCCTTGTAATCGGCTGTGGTGGTTTGACCCAGGCCAGCAGCCGGGTGCCCACAGAGCCGCTCTGGCAGCCCCCTTCTCTGCTAGACAGCGGGAGAAAATGTACCGAAGGGCCCATGGTTTGAGATGAGGACAGGGAGATCACCTGCATTGACCATCTTGTGCAAAACAGACTTTGTTTTGGGAGAAATGAGTTAAATTTATTAAACAACAGATCAGGGAAGAGTAGTGAGAAATAAAACAGATCTTGAAAAACAAAAAACCCCACACCTTTTCCCCACCTCTCCCTTCCTCCTGGGCTTAACATCAATCCCAAATTATCCACCTCCTCCCCCCGAGCGGCACAAAGGGATGGGGAGTGGGAGCTGCAGTCGGTTCATCTGATGTTGTCTCCACCTCTGCTTCTTCTTCCAGAGGAGGACTCCTCACTCTTCCCCTGGGCCATTGTGGGATCCCTCTCATGGAACTTTATCCAATGTGAGTCTTCTCACAAGAGACAGTTGTTAACAAACTACCCCAGCCTGAGTCTCTCCATGGGGTGCAGTCCTTCAGGGGAAACTGCTCCAGTCCCACCAGCCAACCTGCTCCAGTGTGGGCTTCTCTCTCTCCACGGGCTACAGGCTCTGGCAGCGACCTGCTCCAGCGCGGGCTTCCCATGGGGTTGCAGCCACTTCAGGCATCCACCCGCTCTGGCGTGGGGGTCTTCCCTGGGCCACAGGTGGACGTCTATGCCCAGTCCCCCGCATGGGCTGCAGGGGCACAGCCTGCCTCGCCATGGGCTTCCTCGTCACCCGAGGGACTCTCTGCTCTGGTGCCTGGAGCATGTCCTGCCCTGCCCTTCTTCACTGACCTTGGGGTCTGCACAGATTCTCCCTCCTCTGTCTCTCTGCCAGTTGTTGTGCAGCGCAGTTCTTTTTGCTTTCTCCATTTCTTAAATATGTTTTCACTGAGGCGTTCCTGTCCTGTCACTACTGATAGACTCAGCCTTGGCCAGCGGTGGCCAGCTGGCTCATACAGACTTAGGGGAAACTTCTAGCAGCTTCTTGCAAAAGCCACCCCTACAGCCCCCCCTGCCACCGAAACCAGCCAGGCCAAGTCAATATATCGTCCCAGATCACCAGTCCTTGCTTCCACCATTTTTGGATTCCCCTTTTGTGTTTGATTTTGGCCAGAAGTTCTTTGTTGATCCATGTCAACCTCCTGGCGTTTTTGCCCAATTTCTTTGACCACAGTGAGAACTTCAGAACTTCACTTTTATAAATATCAATTTATATGTGTGATGGTGTAAAGTCTTAGAGGTGACAAAATTAAAAAAGATGTTCAGATGTTCCCTCAGTATCAAGCTTGTCGTCTGTTTTATTACTGTTTCTTCGTGTGCTTCTATGCATATATGAAGATGGTAAGCATTGTGTGTTTGATTAGGAATCGAATACTTATAAATTGTACCACTTATTTATTCATTGTAGTGGAATAGGTGTCAGGCTGTAATTACATTTGGTGGGCTCTGTGCTCTAGCTGAAAAGCCTTTGATGTTTGTGCTTCTCCAATTTGTAACTGAAAAATAGTTTTGAAAAAGTGAGATCTTTTTGGTTCTCGGTAACAACTGACTGTATTAAAAAAAAAAAAAAGGTGATGGTGAATGTAATCAGAGGAAGTTGTCCAATAAGGTTCTGCAGGAGAGTAGATTGAACTTTTTATGTTGAAGTAAGATATGGTACTATTTCTGCAAACACATTTCCTAGCATCTGCAGTACTGCAGTATTACCTAATTCGGTGATTTATTTACTTATGATTCACCAATCAATTTTTCCTTAAAGGAACAGGATTTTTGTCCAATGCTGCATACCTTTGTATCTCGTATTTAGTGGAATTCAATTAATAAATGATCAAGCTACTCTTCTATGTGTTAAATGGTTACGTTGTCAGCATAGGGCAGTGGAGATAAGGACGTTATGGGAAAATATTTGAGTGGGAATTCCTGTTTGAAAATACAGTTATACTGCTCCCAGAATTTTAATCTGATTTAGATCTTCCCCGCAGAACTCTATCAAATTGTGTGAAATATCATCATTATCATCATCATCCAATGGCCTGGGCTGGAAGGGACCTTAGAGATCATTTTAATCCAGTCTCCCAGATATAGTTCCATTAAGCTGTTTGCACTGAATTTCTTAAAATGAGACATTAGTTTCTATGCTTTGATTATACACTGGGTTGCAACTAATGCATCATTTATTTTCTTTTTGTTCTAGTACGTGAGGAACTCCAAAGCATCAGTAACAAAAGTTCGAAAATGTCAAATGAGTGATTTATTCCACGTGAGAATTAGCGACTGCTTTGTACCTTGGCAGGAATTTTGAATGCAGAAGGGTAAGCTGTTTTAATTGTTGCTATGAATTGCTTTGGAGAAAAAGGATTATGCAAATATTTGAATTTTTCTTGCTTGAATAGAAGGTGGTTTTTTTAAGACTGGAATGAATCATTCAAATTAGATTTTTTTGTTTGTTTCTGTTCCATTTAAAGTGCTTATAACAAAGTCAAAAAGCTAAATTTATAGACTTTGGGGATTAGAGAGGTGCTTCTGTCCCTTTCTCCTATTAACTAGTACCCTTGACATGAAGTCAGCTGCTGATCATATGGCAGGACCGAGTTCTTGACCCAAAGCTCTCACAGCTTTGTCACTGTGTTCAGTAACCTTGTTGTTGAGTGACAGAATAATGCTTGTTGGCACGACTATTATAAATTTGCTTTTTTTATGTCCCTGCCTTCTCCATGACTGATAACTCAGTGTTTAGATTGAAAACACTGCTACAGTCCACTGAAGCTGCAGTCTCTTTGCTTCCTTTCCCTTTAGTCTGGAGAGAAATGCTTGTCTGTTAATTCATTGGAAAAAAGGGAGAAATTTGGGACTTACAGTGTTACGGATAAGAATTTATTTATGAAAGTGGTTGTGATATATCCTTGTCAAAAACTTGAAATAATTAATATGTTTTCTAAGTGTGGATAGGGAGCCTCTGGAAAACTGAACGTTTTCTTTAGCTCAGTGAAAGGAAGGTAAGCTAAAACTACGTAGCAAATTTTTATTGGTTTGAGGTCATCTTAAACAAAAGCGTTTGTTTAGCAATCTGGTGGTTAATGAGAGCTTTCTTTTGGCTTTCTTATTTCAGTTGCAGCAACGTGCTTTGGCGCAAGCGCGTATTGCTTCATTTAATTATAAATCCCCAAATCCATTGAAGTGCTCCTGAGAAAGCGTAGAGCTGAACTCAGGTTAGGCCGAGTCACTCTGTTGATGCTGCTGCCTTTCCCAAGGGCCGTCTTTAAGCTGGCACCAAGGTGACGATAGCTGTGATGTTACGGCCTCGTCAGTGTACTCGCGTTACCGCACTAATCGCTGGTGTGGCAGTTCCCTGCTGACCTCCGTTGTGTGTCTTGATGTCTCCAGCACCGGTGGTGTGTGAATGCTGTGTTTCAAGTACAAGTTCCTTGGCTTTTGAATTATTGCTTTGGCATTATTTTGTAGGACTTCAGTTACTGCTGGTTTTCAGGAAAGTCAGCGCGTGTGTTGATGACTTCACGCTGTTACTTCCCGATTCCATCTTAGACAGGTCCTATGGTTCTCATGTCCTGGGTAGTTGGGATGAAAGGCTCTTGTTCTTGACTTTCATTCAAAAGTAAAACAACGGCTGTCCAAGTTCTTTGCTTGCTCTCTTAGCGTTTTTCACTACTTAGGCAGGAGTTGCGTGTTGACTCTTTCTCATGGGGCAGATGGGAACTACGACCTAAAAAAAAAAGGTAGCGTGAAGACACAAAATACTTAAAGAAAAAAAAACAAAGCTTGCCAGTTGCAGAAGGATCTTGTAGGCTGGGAACAAATTCTTTCCTTCTGACGACAACGACTCAGAATCTCTCCCAAGTATGTACTGGATTTTCCTTTTATCTGTGCACTTGAAGAAGTCTACCTAACGGGCCCCTCTTTGTGCAGGATGGGGCAAAGCCAGACCCATTGGCAGAGAATGTTGCTGACAGGACTCACTGCCAGGCCAAAACACAGAATCATTTTGTAGATACAGTCTTACTTGAGACAGATTTATTTAAGATGCTTAGATACAAATTCTTTTCCTGATTTACAACAGAGTTATATAGCATTTGGAATTCTGGAATATAGACTCAAAGCTAGTTTTATGTGTAAAGTCCTTTATTTTCAGAACATTGAATCCTTAGGCTTTTAGGGGTGTATGTAGTTCTAGTGTCCATCACTTACTGAGTAAATGAAGGACATAATGTTGTAAAGTTACAGCAGAAACTATGGGAAATGCATAGATCTGCATATGGAAATCTTTAGGGCCAGGATTAATTATTGACATTTTCAAAATCAGATGTTGACCAGTGGCGAGATTTAAAAATTTCAGAATTATGAACATGTTCTAATTTCACTGTAGTAAACGTAAAAGAAATGTGTCAGCTTCCCTGTATTGTTTTCCAGAGGATTAGAATTTATTTTTACTGTAGCAGTAATGTGCTGTGGTTGTAAATGGTAGGAAATTCTAGCATGCATGACCTGGTTCAGCTGGATGCTACCATTGATTTTTTTTTTTTTTTAATTATTTTTTTCAGTGCCTCTGCTTAGTTAATTTTACCTTTGTTTTCTGATTCTTGATTCGCTCAGTGGTGAGTTATCATTAAAGCATTCAGCTCCCTAGGGTCATGGTCTATAAGGCAGATTTTTCCAGAGGAGGGTCGTGATTTGCCAATTTACACGTAATTTAAACAGCAGTTGTCCTAATACCCTGAAGTGGAATTTGAGATACTTGAAGTCCAAGAGTGTAATACCATAAATTAGTGTTTATGTTAAGTACTCTAAAGAGACCTGCAGGAAGGGCCAGCAGGACACGTAACGCCCCTTGTGTTCTTTTTTCAAGGCTTGTGAACTTGAAAACTCAAGGCAGATTATGGAAGCAGCTACACGTGATGCAGAATTGCTGTTCAGCATTGCGTTGGCAAAGCTTTGTTTCATCAACAGACTTGCGATAATATTTGCTTGCCCAGAATCTATGTTTGATTTTAAATTTTTATGGCCTACTCAAATAAAAGATCATCATAAAAATGTCTTCATTTGGTTAGAGCGAGCTAATGACCTCTGACTTGGGCGTTTACTGATGTTTTACATTTCTTGCAAGGTGTCCTGGGTTTAGCTAAAAACCCAGTCCTGTTTAGTGATTTTTTCTTTTCAGTTTAGTGTCTTCTAAAAGGCTGCACTTTCTGAAGTCAGCAGCATGTTTTTACAGACAGTGTGTGCTACTGGCAGTGATAACACCTGATGTTTACAGTTACTGCCTGGGACTGGTATGTAGAAAGGCTCTTGCTTATACTTATTCCTATAGTGACCAAGGCCACTGCTGGCTCTTGTGTGCCACGCTGGGGGTGCTGGGTAGTAAGAGGGGGGCACAAGGAAGTAAAAGGTGGCACCTCCGGGGGGTAACAGACAGGACAGGTGACCAACGAGAGTATTCCATCCCATATACGTCATATTTAGTATAAATTGAGTGATCACGAGAGTTTCAGCCTTTTTTTCGGCCCTTTTGCCCCTTTTGCCCTTTTCGGCCTTTTCGCCCTTTCTTTTCTGCAATGGCCGGTGTCCAGAGAGGACTCCATCTGATCTCCTGATTTTGATCCGGATCCTGAGTTCCCGAATCCAGCTCCCTGTATCCAGCTCCTGCCGCCGCTGAGCCTGGGGTTTCCCCAGTGCCTCCTGCTCTGCAGCACCAGTGGTGATTTCTATCGGGGGAGGGAGTCGGGTTTGGTATCGGGCTACTATCTATAGTTGTATATAGTTCTTTACTTTTATCTTTTTACCATTATTCCTATTACTTTCATTAAAACTGTTGTAGTTTTTTTTCTTCTCTCATCCGTAAGTCTCTCTGCCTCATTCCCTTTTCTCTTCCCGTTTGGGGGGGGGAAGAGGGGGTTAGAGAGCGTCTGTTCGTGTTAGTGGCTGGCCCAGCCCTAACCCGCGACACAAGGTTAGTGCCAAGCTCTGTTCAGTTCCTTAAAACAATTTGTGTGAGATACAGAGAATTTGTCTCTGTGTTCGCCTCTGACTGGTTTTGTCGAGCGGAGCTGATGTCTCAGAGTGCTCTGTAGGGGTGGCAGATTGAGGATAAATGAGTTGAATTTGTGTCTTTTCTAACCGCTTTGACGCAGCCAGTCTGTGGACTCAAGAGTGACTGTCATTTCACCTCAGAAAACATTTATTGAAATATTTCTATTGGTGCCGTGGTGTCCAGTTCAGTACCACGCTAAGAGCCAGCGTGGAAGCTGGCAGAGACAGTCCCGCTCTTCTTCCACTTAGTTTTTGTTGACAGGTGGTAGGAGAAAACTTCAACACAGTGGTTGGTTCGTTGTTTGGGTTTTTTTCCCACCTGCCCATTTGTGGAAGTAAGGCACTTTTCACCAGACTTTGGTTCTAACCTCAAGGCAACCGTCTTTGTTGAACCATTGCAAGAGTGCTTAGCTCTGGGAAATTAACCTTTCTCACATGGTGTGACCTGGGATAATTGTCCAGGATTACTTCATTACCTGTGTAGCATTGCTCACACATCGGAACAGTGAGAAAGTTTCCGGGACAATGTGCAACTGTTATGTAAGGAGCTCTCTCCACAAAGGTTTCTAAGGTAACCTTAAGGGTTGGTAACCTTAAGGGAGCTTGATGCTCTAACTCTATGAGAACCACATGGAGCATGGAACGTTGTGGAGACACTGTGGTCAGGCTCTGTGCACACAAAGACACCTGGAGACATTGTAGAGCCAGTCAACTGCGCATTTACTACCCTAGGCCAAGAGTCTGTCATCTTTTGATAGATACTGTCTTTTGGGTGAACTATGCTCATTATAATCTCATAATACCAAAACACACCTCCATCCCAAAAGCTACCTGCCTCCGGGGTGCGACCGCCCCTCGCTGAGGTTGTGCCTGAATTTTTCTAGTCTGTACCTTTGAAAACAAAGCGAGGAAAATTTACACCAATCACAATAAAGACATGCGTGACTAGAGTCACTCAAGCTCCCACGGAAAGGTAACAAATAATATAAAAATGGCCCGAGAGGGGGGAATGTTAAGGAAGGTTCCACTGTTGTCAGAGGAGATACCCCCACAGACCACCTCTGACCCCTGGGATCAGTTGAGGGGCTGAGCCTCACTTCCCCCACACAGGGACGCCTTTGGGTAAGGTCTGAACACTTGGTCTCACCAAGTGCTGGCCCAGATAATTAGGAAATCTTTGTAGAGCTGCTCGAAATCTATTACACCTGTAACTTTTACACAGTCACTGTCATCGACAGTCAAAACGAATTGGGGTATCTGTGGCTTCAGTCGACTGTATTTGACTGCGATCTGGCCGGGTGAGCCCCTGTTGGCACTGGCGCACAGAGTTTGCCCGTGTGAGGATGTCACCGCTCTCGTCCAGGCTGGTTGTGCGAGTCCAGGGGCGCTGCCAGATCAAAGGCACATTGGCGTGGCGCATTAGTAGGCTGGAATATTAAAGCTGAATTGGGCATCGCTCCTAACAAAAGTGCAGCCACCCCCAGCCCCTCTGATACCTGAGGACAAGATCAGGGGTTTAGCTTCTGCCGAGCTGATTTGCCTCTTTGGGGGTAACACCCGTTCCGGCAGAGAGCTGGCAGTGCAGGAGGGCACCGTAAGGGGCCGTGTTTGGGGACAGCAGGCCGGGAGGAGCACAACTGCTCCGAGAGCCTGTGAAATCAAGTGTCAACCTGTTTACGGGACTAGTGGTAGAGTAACATCGGGGTGAAGTGTGTTTGAAATGGCCGCGTTTTCAGCCACCTGGATGGGCAGTAAAGTGCATTAGCAAAGCTTCTAAAAGAATGAGAAGCTGCTGCCTTGCTGCTTTACGTAGCTGTACCTTAATGGGATTAAGGCAGAACTCTACAAAACATTGTCTCGTAGGCTGATGACCAAATTGATGGGTCATGATTTGGATCTGTGTTTTTTAATAAGTCATGTTAACCATGTATAACTAATAAATTTATATATTAAAGATTTTTTTCCTTTAAAACAATTAAAGTAACTTTTGGACTGGTGTAGGTTTATTTGTAGGATGTTCTGAGTGTGAGTAAAATATGCTGAGATGTTATTCGAACAGGAGATGGGAGTTGTTACGTACACAATCTGGATTTTGAAAATTCTTCCTATAGATCTGGAAGCCTGTAAGAAAAGCAGGAAAATCTAGTCTTAATTGGCAGGCGTTTGTCTGATTGGGAACTTTGTGCTTGGTGCTTGGTTTTGTGTGTCGGTTTTGTTAATTCAAAAGTGGATGCTGTTCTTAGGGGCTGTAACAAGTTTCTATGTGCCAGTAGAGCTCTGTGTATGCGGTAGCAATGACCATGGTCTGCTTATTTAAAGCTCGGTTTCTGCCGCTGGATTTCTGCTTCCCCCTCCAAACGCCCACATGGACTTGATCAATGCTTTTTTCCTTGTTTCCCACTGTTGCCCATGGTGCTGGTGAGGAGTCAACCAAGGGTGCAGCCAAATGATTCCATGGGTAACATTTTTTCCAGGTCTTTTTCAAGGTATTAGCTTGATCCTTACGATCACCTGTGTTACAGACATCCTGCCCTTTGGGAGAGAGTCACCCCTTTCTAGAGGGCCATTAGACTTCTAAAAGTCTGCGGGTGGCGAAGATTCTGACACATTTCTAATTAAGTTGTTCTTTATAGGTAATTATCTTTTTTTTTTTTTTTTTAACCTGCTCGTAGGTTGCATTATTTTTATTTTTAATTCAGCATTAGGCTTTAGCATCCCCTGAAAGTCAGGCAGTTCTATCATTTTAAAACACTTCAAACCTTTTGCAGGATTATTAAAATAAATTTGTGCGTTACACGTTATGCCAAAAGGCACTGCAAGGTCAAACTTTAACCACTCTTTAGTTTAAGGTATGTTTGAGACGTGTAATTCTGGCTTCCTTATCCTTGTTAATTTAAATAACCATAAGAACCGAGGATTTTGTCTAGGTTTTTATCTGCACAGCAGATACTTGTTTCTTAGGTAATTCCGGTTTTCTGTTTTTTTTTTTTTTTTTCCTCTGAGACCTGTTACGTGCCATGTGGAATTGAAAAAGACTTTGTTCTAAACTTCCACATCTGTTGCCACGTCTTGCTGTCACTTAGGAATTACTTTATTTTTAAGGTATCTCCCTAAAGTTAACATTCCTAACAAGCATGAAGGGTTTTGTATTTTTTGTGTTGTCCTCAAGTGGAAAAAATCAGCTGCAATATCTTTTGGCTGCTCTTGAGACAAGGAAGGAATTATATTTCACAGCCCAGTGGCCATGGATTAGCATGGAAAAAGGTAATATTCATGATAAGAATCAAGGGACTGTATTGTACTTCACGTTGTATTTATTTTCGCGTTTATTTTTTTTTTTTTGTTCGCTGTATAAATCACTGCTGTACTTCAGTTTCAGAGTTGGAAAATTTACAGATTTCTGAGTTCTGAGGCTGTTTGATTCTGACCTTTCACAGTTAGAAGTACCATAACTTTTCTGGTAAGGGGGACACTTTCACTTGCTTCCCTAAATATTGTCAAGGCTGTAAATGACAGTCTTGTTCATAACATTTTCAGGGGTTTTATGCAAGTTTCTACTCTGACAGCTCAAAAAACTCGATGCATGATTTAGTTGATAATAAAAACTTGCCTAATCAACTCCCTAGACATGTTTACTACTTAAAACATCTCTTTCTTGGATTTTTAAGTGACTACGATATTCAAGATGGACATGAAAAACCCAAACAAAAGAGATTTCTGAATAGACATAATTGGATCTTCGTAGATTTAACCCAAAATCTACTTTAACGTACAGGAACACTTAAATTTTGGTCTATATATATTAAAAAAACCTGGACAGCCAAATAGGCCATGTTTTGGTGATGTGGGATAACAGAAGATAAAGGCCCGTTGTACTGCTGCTTTTAAACACTAGGGCTTTTTTTTTTTTCCCTTGAAAAGTGATTAAGGTATTTCTGGGAAGTTCATAGCATGTAAAATAAAAGCATTTTTTAAGAAGCTTCAAAAAATCGGAAACGTGAAGACGAACTTAACCATGTTTTAGATTAATTCCTTTAACTTCTGCCGACCTGGGGTTCACGGTTGCGTGTCGGTGGGGAGGGATGCTCTTGCAGGTTCTCTTCCACGCGCTGCCTTCATCTCTTCCTCTTCAAGAATGCTTAATTTAATCCTTTTTGCAGACTTACTGCCCTGAAAGTAACTCTGGGGCATGTCAATTCTCATGTGTTTACTCTACCGTGCTGGGACATTAATATTTAAGACTCCAAAAAAGCTTTTACACCCGACTGCCCCTCTGCCTTCGGCAGCCGCCGTGTCAGCAGCTTAGGGCTGAGGTGCGAGCCCCAAGGGCTGGGGGCTGCCTTACCCCGATCTCTGAGGAGAGTGCTCTGTTACCTTCGAATAAACAACACGCCTCAGTGCTTTGCAATTTTTTTTTTATCACTGAGGCACCGTATAGTTTGCGAATTGTCCATCACACGGTTTTTTCAACAGATTCCTCAACCGCAGCGTTCGTCTCAAACCGCCAGTCTTACGACTGTATTTCTCCCCTCTGCTAAGTCGCTCAGCTTTAAGCCTGGTATCTGAATATTCCTCTACGCCTCTTTTTTTACTTGGTGGGCATTCTCCCAAAACACAGCATATTTGGTTCCCAGTACCTTATTCTGGGATATAGGGTTTTTTTTCATATCGTTCGAAATATGGTCTCCCTTGTGTTCTGTTCCTAACTGCTAAATGGTGTCTGGACATCAGTCCCTGCTCTTTCATCTGTAAAATGCAGCTGTGACCTGGAGAGTTGGCAACGTGATTACAGAAGGTGTTCAGGTATTATGGTAATGGCAGCTATGTGGGTATTTCAGAAGGACAGATCGCTGAGCCAGGTGATTTTCTAGTAAATCAATTGCCATCGAGCTTAGAGGAATGATTCACTGCATTTTAGTGGATTTCTGTTAATCAGATAAGCCGTGTTAATTACACAGACAGACAAATACAAGGAAAGACACCCTCTGAGTGAAAGTGGTAATTTGCTAAGAATTTAAAGGCAAGTTGTGGGGTTGTTTTTTTTTTTTTGGTTTAGGGAATTGTGACTCTCATTGCTCCTAGTAACACCCTCTGTTAATAACATGATAAAACTGACTTTGTGTTTGGAAATAGCCCAAGAGTGTTGTTATGCAGCTTCAAGTACACCGAAATCCTGCATAGGAGTGGGTATCACAGATCTTTGGAGCTACGTTCTTGACCGTTACAATGATGTTTTGTGCTTGAATTTTGATGCTGCTCTATAGCAGTCTTTTCCAACAGCAGAAATGTAGCTTATTAACTCTTGATGAGTAGGAGGATGCACAGATCTCCGATGGCTGGCAGTTCATTGACTAAAAATAGTTCTCTAAATTGATTTTTTCAACAAGGGGGGAATTAGCAGTCTGCGAGCAACTTCCCATTTCTCACTGGTGAAATTCTATACAACCCGGTTGCTGACTTTTTGAGTCTGAAAAAATACCAGTTTGACAGTGGGTAGGACACAGAGAAGTAAAAAGAGGTATCAAAGGGTGATTCTTTGTATGCATTAAAAAAAAAGGAAAATAGATTTGACTTTGGGATTAAAAAGTTCATGCATTCTAGTGCAGTGAACTACTTGTGTAACTTTGATCAGCGTATTGCAGTGGAGTATTCACAGAACAGGCAAATCAATAGGTGCACATGTCAGAAGCGAGGTTGTTCGTCACCCTTAGCAAAGCAAAGATTTGGTTTCCTGTGAATGAATCTATTCAGTGCTGGAGACCATGGACACGGTGCCAGAATACAGATGTGTAAAAACAAAAATTAACTCTATTTAATAGGAGTTGTGGGATAGTGTTGAAAGTGATACGTAGACCAGAATTGAGGGCAAAAATGTGTGTCTTGTACAAAGCAATCTGGGGAGGATGCACAGGAAGGTTTTACTGTTCAGGGTTTTTTGTTGTGATTTTTTTTTTATAAGCATTTGCTCCCTTTTGCTTTAACCAGGAAAAAAATAAATTGAAAAGAAAGCCCTGAAAAGTAAATAACATCCCTTTCACAGAAAGCTGTGTGAGAGTGTAGACCTGTATTTGTACCAGGCATTTAGACCAGTCCTGCAGTATCTTAAGACTGCTAACATTTTAAATAATAGAGCAGCAAAGTATTTGAAGACAAGATATGTACTTAGTGTCCTGAAACAGCAATAAAAAAAACACAGTTAATCCAAAGTTTAATGATACTGAATGCAAATAGCAACAAATAGCTGAAGAAAACCGCATGGTAAATGTATGATTATTTCCTAAATCAGATATATTGAGAAGAATTTGAGTTATGGTGGTCAATCGCTTCTCCTTTTATTCTAGGCAGTTGAAGAGGAAACTCATTGGATATAAATTTCTTAAATCAAAAGTAACCATAACGTTTGGCAAAGAACTTGCTCAAGTGAACTATCCTATGTTTGTAGAGCAGCAGCAAGGGCTATGAAATGCTGTCACTACTGACAGGATGCGGGACGCTTGGGTGGCCAGGTAGGACCATCTGAAAGCCGGGAAGAAAGAGTCCTGTGAAGGATACCAAACGGGTAGTGAGGAGAGGGAGCTTACTGCAGAGCTTCACTGCGGTCCATGGTGAGTGCCTCAAATACCCTCAGACTCGACAAAACAAGCAAAAAAGAGTTAAACCAAAAAATACAGCCTTGTCCCAAGCGGATTCAAGTTTCAGATTCAGTGACTCACAACACTGCCATGGGCATGATAATCTTTACTCGGGGTAGAGGGGTCAGGCACCCCTTTTTGCTGAGCCGAGCTTTGTTATTGGTCATAACGTGAGGAATGGGACCATAAGATTAGCGGAGGTTGGCCTGCTGTACTGTTGGTAGTTCCACTTTTCTTTGCTCTTTCTGCTTTGAAACTTCCACTGAGCCATCAGGTAATGAAATAGTAGTGAGATCTGTTTGACAAGTTCTGTTCTGGTTCTGCAGTAATGTTATGCTAACTCTAAATTAAAGAGGAACTATTTAAACTTGCTGTAAAAAAAAAAAAAAAAAAAAAAAAGTCAGGAAAATATCTCTAATATGCTGAATAATTGCTGTAAAATATTTTCAGTTTAAAGAAATCTTTAGACAGTCTTGGGGTCAGTTCCTTCCGTGACACTGGGAGGCCACATATTGTGTCTCTGTCTTTATGCATCTACAAGACGGCACGATAATAATCTCACAGGAGTACTCATAAGCTTCATCTAATGTCAATGGATGCTTCTGCATCCTTTCAAAGATTTCAGAAATGTTAAGTATGTTATGGGGGAGGAAGCAGCTTCCCCAGTATTAACAAACAACGACCTTTCTTTGTTACACTAATTTTAGCTCCACCGTTACTTTGGCACAAAAAGAAAAACATTAATTTGGTTTATTAGTTCTGACTTTTTTTTTTTTTTCCCCGGTGGGGAAGGGCACATGGGGTGAAACTCCAGAGAATTTGGAGGAGATGCAATGGTTAGTTTATTTGTTTTAGTTTAAGGTTGCTTTCAAGTGACATTTTTCCTTTTGGCTGCTTATTAAGTGCTGTTGATTCATTGTGTAGACTAAAAGACTGCAAAATGTATTTCATTTCCCACTGGCTTCGTTCCAGTGAGATTTGAGAAGTTAATACGTACTAGCCAGGGCAGTCTCTGGTGTGGGTGTTAAAGCCGTTCAGGTGTCAGTAGCAGCATTTTTGAGGTTTTACTGCTTGAAAAGAATTCTTACACTGGCAGTTTCAGCGTTACTCTCCTTTTGAAGGAACTGTGAAGGGAGGAGAATATTTTCACTTGGCTCCTCTTGCAATTCTGGTCTTATCTTGTTGCTTATAATTTTAATGGAATTTAAAGACATACTTGGTATTAATGTCTCTTGTTCTTTAAAGTCAGTCCAGTTATAATAAAGGATAATTCCTGAAAGGTTAAACACTCAAAAGCTAAACTTTTGGGGAAAATATTGCTGAGTTGTGACCAGCAAGGTATACTTCTGAAAATCCACTTGGCAGAGGCATACATCCTCGGTTCAAACAGAAAGGCGAGATTAATTTTGCGCTATCGTTTGTGCAGTAGAATTCCTGGTAGTTCAAGAACCAGATCGGAGCTTGCATGCTCACAGTCCAAGTGAAGAGAAAGGAGCATAGAGGCTTGGCGGAGTGATCAAGAACTTCTATCCACAAATATGCTGTAGTACCTAATGTCTTAATGTACTCCCCAAAATACTTCTTTTTCAGTTCCTTTCCATTTTATCAATGTAAGTAATTTCACATGTAATGTTTCTCTCCTATCTCAAATGTTTTATTCTCCAGTTTTCAAGGGAGCTATCGACTAGTTTCATTTAGATTTTCATCTCTGTTTCCCCCCCATCTGTAACAGAACTATTGTTTCTTTGTATTTTTTCTTTATGCATAGAAATCTGCTCTTTATATCAGTGCTGTTGAGATACTGATTTCCTTCTTTGAGAAGTGTAATTTTTCTCGAGTGACCTACATGCTGCTGGTTTCAACAGCTGCTTAGGTTATTTTGTTTGTTTTTAAAGGCACAAAGATGTTTGTAGGAATTCAGTAGCAGTCCTGATAGTCCACGTGCCGTGAGTGAGCCAGTGGAGAGTGCACATCTCTGCGTGTGCACATATATTCAAGCAATTTCCATAGAAGGAGCTTTGCTTGAGTCTTCCTGCATAAGTTTTCATTAAAAGAATGCGTTTCAGAGAAGAGCAGAAAACTGTAGCTAAAGATGTGATGTGTTTCTGAGCAGGATTTCTATAGCACTGGGATGTACTCCCTATTATAGAAATTCTCCGATGTTGCTGCATTTCTCCATTACTACCTTTGTGCTAATACTTTTATTAGCAAAAACTTAAACTGCACTAGAATCTAGACTGTTCAATATTGTAATTTCATGCAAGCTTGTTCTTTTTCAGTACTCGTAGTGATTTCTTTTGAAAGAAATACAGAAATACCAGTACAGGTGCTCATCTCTCATATGGTTGATTTTTTGATTGTATAGCAGCATGGAAGTGTCTTGGCAAAGCAATGTTCAAGAAGTGTTTGTGAAACCGTGTGAATATAGTTCAGGTGCAATTAACTTGTCATCTTCACCTGCATAAAGACATTTGATTGCCTGGTTTAAATGGGGTTGTAGTTTGATACACTGGGATGCACTGAATTGTCAAAACTTTGGTCATGAAGCTTAGGTACTGGTTTTGCTTCACTCTTTACAAATCTAATCTCTGAACCAAAGCCATAGACCAGAGCTGGATTTGTATAGAAGAAAAAGGAAAATATATGCTCAGCATGGGCGTCTAAGTCACTCAGTGGGAAACTTTCAGACAACGGTCCCTTTCTAGTTTTTAGACAGTGTTCTTATAAAGTTTGGGGACTAGGTTTTTTGCTTGGTTGTATTTTTTTGTGTGGATTTGTTTGTTTTGAGTTATTTTTTCTTTTGATGCTTTGCTTGTTTTTCTCCTTTTCCTTTCAGTTTTCAAGAAAAAAACCTAAAAATTACATTCTGTGAAAACATGGCTGATGCTGATACCTACTTTTCACACCCCTCTCCTTTTGCATCCAGTAGTTCAGCTATGGGAGCAGTTACTGAATCTACTGTTAGCAGTCATCTGGATTTTCTCAGAATAACTAGAGGCATAACCTGTATTTATTTCTCTTCCCTGGTCCTGGAGGTTCAGCACAGAATGGTGCCTACCTTGGGAGTAAGTTGATATTTGTAGTGGTTTAAGGATCATTGTCAAACAATTGTAGCATCTTGTAGGATTATCGGATCCTCTAAAGGACAGGAGAAGACATTCTTTGGATATTGGAGAAATATTGGAGATGTTTCAATGAGGATTTTTCTCTGGAAAGCTGAACAAACTGTGAACATGATGTTAGACTTGCAGTATGTTTCAGCTACACGGAAGTTAATTGGAGCAAGGACTATGTGCAACACAATGAATGTTTGAGTGGAAACTTCATGATCTATCACGATTTAAAAACTTACACCTTGTCCTTAGTCCCAACTGTATTAAAAGGTACAGAGCGCTCCTATCCATGAAAATTGAAGAAGTTGATCTTGCTGGCTTGGAAATTCGATTATGTAGTAGCCTATATCTAAGCAATTCGTACTAAATTACTCTAGGATGGATCACGTAACGAAATCTTGAAATAAGACTCATAATAACTGTAATACTGTGCAAAACCTGAATGTTTCTCCTTAGTGCATGTTATAATGAACCACTTGAAAATATATCTGATCTGCAAGACAGAGCTGAGATTACTTTGTCATGAATGTGATTTTGTCAGTCTCATATCAGTGCTTTTGACTTCATATCATGCCCTTGTCTAAATGTTGGGGTTATTCAGAATGTATTTTGAAAGGCTGAGGAAGATAAGCTAAAAGAATGTAATTCAAAAAAGCCAAAAAAAAAAAAAAGTGCAATCTAGTTTTCAAGTTACTCTGAGATTGGCAATATCCATTTTGTCACTTCTACTACGTCAAGTTTTCTCAATTTTGAAAACTGTCTCAGTCACTTAATCAAGCCCATCTCATCTGTGTAAGTACAACTTAGTGCTGTCCTTGAGGCTGACCAGTTAACGTGGAGATTCTGAGTGTATTAACATTAATGAGAAAAGTGATGACTTTAACAGTAAGGAATTGTGTTCCGTATCATGGATTTTAAGTCTTTGTTAAGCGAATGACACTTTTTTAACAAAAGTTTTATGAAATGACCCTTGTGTATGTTATTGTTTCAGAAGAATGTCATGTGTTAATAAACCGGTGATGAGAAAGTCAGTTGTTAAGAAACCACTGCCATACGAATATCTTCAACACGGGACCTTTAGCACTGGTAGGGAAGAGATCATAAGAATTGGGACCATAAAAGATAAAAAAGTGAGTGTAGCAGTCTGTAGGCCTAGAATTTATAGAGGGTTCTGGTTCTCCTTTGAGGCAGAGTTATGGAACAGGAGTCCCAGTAATTAAGGTATAAAAGTATGGACTTGAAGTCCTGGAGATAAATAGGTTTAAATAATGATACATCTCTTTGTTTTTTCCCATCTTTTGGCATGACTATAACTTTTTAGCATGTATTTCTCATGTCTGTAAGAGGGCAATCTCTGTTTATTTTGTATTGATCTTGTGCATTTTTACAGTTGAACACTCCCTCAAAAGTATGACTTCAAAGAGTTATGAAACCATTTGTAGTGTCGTAGTTCGGAGCTCTGGGGAAGGAGTGGTTATTTCTTTCTTCTTACATTTGTAATGAATTGGAGCAAACCTGCTGAGCTCCTGGAGAGAGGGCTGCAAGAGAGAAAATACCTACTGTGCACTGTGAAGCCTGTACAGAAGCAAGGGCAGGGTGTGGGGAGATATAAGCACATTCCTCTTCACTCTTTCTGGTAGTTCCCTGGTACCTACCCAGAAATTTTCTCGTTGTTCTGTCTGAGCAGACATCTGGGTTTTCCCGTTCCTCTCAATCATCGTTTGAACATCAGCAATCAGCTTTGGAACTTCGCTGAAGTTTAATGTACGTTGAGGGAAGCGCGTAGAGTGGGCTTAGGGGACCTTTGGAGCACGTGTGCACAATGCCGTGTCTAATGCACTGTTAAAATTTGGCCAGATATGTTTTACTAGAGTAGTAAAATGGTACCTTTTTTTTAAACTGGTCTAAGTGGAACTAAACTAAATGATTTGTAAAATTGTTGTGCCTTATTTGTAGATTACCTTTAGAATACCTAACGAGGCTTTTCTGCCGTTGGCACTTCTTGCTATGTGATTGTGGAGACGCAATGAATGTAGTAAAAGTAGCCTTAAAAATGTCAGGCAGTCAACAAGAGTTTGCTGTCGTTTGCAAATGTGGAAATTTCAAGTACATGCCCCTCCTTGAATAAGAAAATGCGATGGGAGATTTGGAATAATCTGCCAGTAATTAAATCAGTAGCTTCTCTAGATTGTGTATGGAGCAGTCGGCTCTTCCAGCGGAGAAAGAATGATGCCACCATAGAAGTAACCATATTCAGTGCCAAGACATAGCTTTCCTTGTAATAAATCCATCCAAGCAAGGACTGTGTGTAAGATTTTGGAGAATTATTCATGCTGCAGGTCAAAAAGCTCAAGAGCCCAGTATCACTTCTACTGGAACTCGGGGTTTTGTGTTTTGTTTTTTAAAAGAGCTGTTCATGGTGGACTCCATTGCTGGACCTCAGTGTGTTGCTGTTAAAACACTGGCAAAGCTCCCCAGACTCTCCATCGTCCATCTAAAAGCAACGGGACAGGCAAAAATCTTGTTCGGATTCCATCTAGATGCCCACGTGGCTGATGGGATGTCAAACACAGCCACTCTTGTCTACAAGTAAGCAAGATGTTTGCCATCTGTCTTTTGGAAGCAGATGAAAGTGCCCGAGTTCTTTGAGAGAGAAAATGCATAAAGCCTTGCTCCTGGCTCTAAGCGTCTGACATCTGTAGGTTCTTGTACAGCAGAGGAAGAATTAGGCTGACACAACCAGAGTCCTTCACCGTGTCTCGCTGGACGCTGGTGCTTGTGGGTCTGAGGAAGAGGGGACTCCCTCTCGTATTCTGTTGTGATTATTCTGTCATAGTGAATGAAATAGGATCAATTTTTCTTGCAAAACATAACACGTTTGCGAAAGTAGAGAGTATTCCTGGTTTTTCAAATTGCTCCTTTTGTTTGTGTGTTCCGTGCCTCATGTAATCCACCAATATATCAGCGTAATCACTGATAAGCAACTATTAATAATCGTTTACAAATAAATGTGCTGAGAAATGCAGTGTTTTTAAAGTTCAATACCTTTTGTGCTTTAAAAGCCAGATCTGGAGAACTGATTTTGTGAAACAAGTCGATTTTGTATTTCTCTGTTTTTCCTTAAGATTGTCCTGTTAGCAACTTGTCAGAGGATTTGTTGGTGTTTGCAGCATTTTTCAACACTTTTTTTTTTTAGTATTCTCCTTTAATAGTGAAGTTTATTCTTGTGATATTTCTTGCTGTCGATATTTCTTGCTGTAAAACAAAAGTTAGGGGTAACCTTGCCGAAGGAGTTGCTTTTGCTGTCAGATGCCTCGCTGATAGCACCTTGTCACATGTTACTCATCTCTATTTTATTTTTTTGGTATCGAAAAGAGTAGGTTGTTCTTAAGAAATGGGAATAAAAGGCCACTTCACTGAACTTTTTGGAAAACCGATCTGAAATGCAGGAGTTTCGTACAGATTTTCTGGTTCCTGGCCTCTGTTTGATGTTGATATTTACAGCAAAACACTACTGTCTGCTTGTCCTCTAGAGATTCTGTGAACACTTCTCTAGCTTCGGCAGATAAACTGGGTGAGAAGTGCTTTACCTGGGGTCTGAAAGGCTTGTTGTGGGGAGATTAACACTTGTCACGATGGTACTGCTGGGTTTATACTGGTTGGGGAGGGGGGAGAAGAAAAAGTGCATGTGTGACTCTTCAGCAAGGTTTGCTTTGGCAGGGAGGGGTGAGAGCGATGGAAGACCAGTTCTTGACCAGTTTGTCCCCACCCTGTGTGTGTGAAAAACGATAAGAAGAAACCTCACGCTTCTGCAGAGTTGCCCAGAGATACACCTGCCCCTTGATTCTGGCTTATGAATGTTTTGTGGTTTGTTTTTGTTTTTTTTTTAAATTAAAGTTTACTTTCAAGGTAAGGCTTTCGAGTGGCTGAATGTTCTCTGTTACACTCCAGTTGTGCTTCTGTGCAGTTGTAAACCTCAAGTACAGGGTAAAAACCTCAAGCGACAGAGTCAGTGAGTTTTCATGAAGCCCATAGTGCTGGTTTTGAGGATCTCAAGAGATTTTTTTTCCTGCAAATTTTTATAGCACTAAATACCGTCATGGTTTTTATTCCTATAGGCTATTCCGTTATCACTTAGAAACTTAAAGGACCCAGATATTTGCATTGAAGGAAACTGCTCGCTTCCGAACGTAAAGAAAGTCTGCATGTAAGTGCCAGTGCGGGTCTGCACTGAGTTTCGTTCGCTGATGTGTCAGCATCTTTTTCTTAGGATTTTACTCTTCCAGAGAAGGGACTGTGACAAGTTAATGTTTCAGGTACTTTCATACAAAAAGAAGGGGTGTACATCATGCTACGGTGATTATTATTTGATTTTTGTGCACCACAATGTAGCCTGTTACAGTATTTTTCTTCAGTATGTCACATGTATCAGGACAATACTTTCATGGTGTTTTGGTCTAACTCAGAAAAAGGATTTTAAAGCTATTACCATATTCTAGATTTTCTCATTTTACTTTTAGAAGTAACTTTATAAGCCTAAGTTTCATTGCAGGTCGATGAATCACACATTCCTGTGTGCTGCAGCCCTTCTGAAAACAGAGCTTAGACATTTTGTGCTTCATTCTTTAAGAAATGTTTCCCAGTACGCTTGAGAGAGGGGATCTGAATCCTCAGGTCTTCTGAAGATAAATTTGGCTTTGTATGGAAACTATGTGTGTGTTTGAGAGGGAAGGGACAGACTGGACTTTGTAAAAATCTGTTGGGATTTTCATAATTATAGGGAGCGGCTGGGTACAAGCTGGGGGTTTTAGGGAGGTTTTGTTGGAAGAATTATTTGTGAAATGAAAAAGAGGTGCACAAAAAAAAAAAAGATTCAGCCAAGGCGAATTTTATAGCCTGTACTATTCGAAGGGACTGACTGGCGGAGAACCCCAAATAAATCCTGAGGAACACCACACCCCATTTTTAAGAGGAAATACGAGACAAATGAGGCCAGTTCCTCCAGTGGTTTGTTTCATCCCCGTCCTAAGTACCCCCTTTCCTGACTTGTCTGAGACAGCTCTAAATTTAGAAAAAATCTCAAGCCACAACATTTCTGAAGGAGCCCACAGGCATTTTGAGATGTCTGCGTGGAAGCGCCGGAGGTGCTGGAGCAGCCAGGGAGGACTGCGGCTGCTTGTGCTGGAAGGCTGCCACCCCGCTTCCTTCATTCAGCTTCCTCTGCTGCGCAAGGCAGGGAAGAACGCAAACAAGGTCAGCGCTCACCTTAAATGGTAATTACCGAGGTGATGATCTCGCCTTGTGCTCTTGCCATCCTTCCACGCACCAGGCCAGGTGCCTGACAGAAGCCACAGTTGTCAAATCCAGCAGTTTCATTGCAGCCGCTGCTGTTTTGCAGTTCCTTTGTGATATCACACGCAGGTTTGTAGTTCCTCCCTGGGTTTGCTTTTTGGACAAAGCTGAAGAAAACTCCTGGGAGTAAAGCGGAGAAACATTCCTGACTTAGGTGTGTCTTCCTAAGTGATGAGTAATGGAACGGTTTGGTTCATGTGCCTGTTTGCTAATGCCTCTGGTAGATCTGCTTCGTCCTTTCGAAGCCAGTGGCTTCGTCGGAAGGACTCCCATTTCTGCACAGGGCTCCCGGTACGATAATGGGATTTGACGACTTTTGACTTCATTGCGAGCTTGTAACGGGCTGGTTCGCGACTCAGTTTCTTCCAGCAGCTTTGTGTCGAGCATTGTCAGGAGAAAAAAAAAAAAAAAGCATTGTACCAGAAAACCTGCCCAGCATCCGTGATCAAAAACCGGTTTGCTTGCTCCTAGTAGTTTTATTTGTCTCTTGGAATACTGTGAGTAGAGATGACAGATATGTCTGACCACAGCTGTGCTCTTCTGATCCCAAATTTGACAGTGCTGCGTATGACAGTCTCCTATCATCCTTTTGCCCCAAGGCCAACTGAGGAATTTGCAATTAGCCTTGTGGTATTTGGGTGGTTTTTTTAAATAGCAAAACTTTATTAGACGTTTAACCAACCGCTTTTCCTTCATCTGAGAGGCTGGTGAAATTGTTCATATTAGAGTTTGAAAGAATATAAATACATGTTGGTAATTGTGTTTATTTCCCTATCTAATAATGCTTTCTGTCATAAGTGGAAGTACGCTGATTAAGTAGTATTTTCACACTAGTTGCTTTAAGCCTTTTCCATATTTTTTTCTACTGATGGTTTTGTGGAATTGAAATTATCAAAATGCTTTTGGTAAATACTGTCCGTTTTAAGGTAAGTAGTCAATAAATTTTGGCTTTCTTTATTGTAGATTACTTCAGTGTTAATATACCCTTGTCCATGAGAAAAAAACAACCAGTTACATTGTGTTTTTAAACAAAATACTTGAATGGTGATCTCTAGAAATGTGACGCGCCAACAGCCTAGTGGTGTGTGTGCGGAGTCTCTCTTTAGGAGATCCTCTACTCAGTAAGTCATCTCAAGTATGTTACTTAGTAGGCTCTTGGATGAAGACAGGAATGCACAACAAAAAAACAGGGTTCCAAATCGGGAGGTGTAACGATCCCGTTGTGGAGAAGAACTGAAGTGACTGCTCTAGTGCTGTGCAGGACGGCTGCCAGAGGTGTAGGAGAGGGAAATCGTAACTGTCTTTTCACTTGAACCTATTTTCCTCACTGACAAGGTGACCAGTTCATGAGCTACATACAGTATCTTAAATGAATTTGTCAGTCATCTTGATGCTGACATTTGAAATACTAATTTTCGTTTATATTCAAAGCAAAGGTAAAGTTCTAACTGATTTTCAAGATAAGCTGGCACCAGGTGCTTCAGTTTTCCTTTTTTTTCTTTTTTTTTTTCAAATTTTCTCCCCTTTTTTTTTATTCCTTTGACCTTCTTTGAAAGCAGAGAAAGAGAAAGGGCACTAGTGCAGTTTTTGGCTGAAAGATCTGATCAGAATGGAAGGGAATGGTGGGAATTTCTTCACGTGTGATTGGGAAAGGCAAATCTCGACACTACAAAATGGGATGCTTTTGAACAGTGTTGGGCGCTAGATAATTTTTTTTGGCTGCAAAGTGTTGGTGAAGAATAAAATCCTAAAATACTGTGCATCAAAAACTCAGGTAAGAATTCAAGAGTGTACTTGTGTTCTTGAGTGAAGAAAATATAGAAATTACTGTACAGTCTGGTGGAATCAGAGCAAGGAGGTCTCATTGACAGAAGGTAGTTTGTTCAATACTCAGTCCCTGGGTGAGGAGTCGTCTTTACATTGTGATTGTACTTTATTTTTTCTTGTTTCCCCACCAATAAAGATGGAGGCATAGCTTGAAATAATCTGACAGCATAAATGACACAAAGCAGGGCAGTGCAAATGTGAACTGAATGTTTTTACGGCGGCGTGTAGTCAGCGTTCACTTTAAAGCTTCCTTTCCCACCTATTTGTTTGTAACATTTGTCTTCATGTGCAGATAAATAATCCCATCTGCTCTGAGTGTCTGAAGTCCCAGTGAGAAGATCTTCACCTAAAGCTTTAAAATGTCTCTCTGTATTAAGTACCACTGGGAATTCAAACATAAATCTTCTCAATTCTGCAATGTCTCCCTCAGCAAAGCACATCTCCCCTTTATTTTTCTGAATTAGTTCAGTATTTTTCAAATCATTTGCATTGTCTGTAATATGAAGATAGTAATGGACTTTTCTGGGGTTTTTTTATGTGTATTTTTCTGCAGGTTAAAGTGAGGGGGGAAAAAAAACAAACGTGGAAACACTGACGGGATAGATTTTTCAACATGAATCGTGCTTTCAGCAGGAAGAAAGGTAAGTAATTTAGCTTGCATTCCATGAAAACATACATACATTATATATATAAATAATATACACATTTTTTCTTTTTTTTTCCTACACACAACAAAGGATATGCTGGAGGGTCTTAAAACTTGTAAAGTGTTAGTGACTTATATATTATATATTCATTGGGTTCTTATTCTTGGAGAAGCTATTTTAGAAAATGGTGTTTAATAGACTGGAAATATCTCATGCAGCAGAGTATCTCTTAGCTTAAGAAGCTATTCTGAATTTGCAGCTATATGGAGTGGTGTGCTTTCCAAAAGAACATCAAAGCACTAAATATTCAGTTATGTATGTTGCTCTTCTAGTTTGCTTACTCTGTTTTCATGGTCTGTTGGTGATTATATGTAAGTTTTTTAGATAGAGTATTAGAGATGCAGCTTTGTCTACCAACAGCTTGCTTGCTATTTCCCCCATTTGTTTATTAGGTAGAAAATGTTCTGTAGGTCTAATTTTTTCTTTTTATTATTTTTTTACTTTCTATTCCATCCTTAAGTGTGATGCATACTGAACTCGAGCCCCTGCTTTCTATCTAGATTAGTGTTTTGTTTATGTAACGAGTTCCTATTTTGGTGTCAATATCAAAGCAGAAAATAAATGGAATCTGCTATAGCTTATACAGACATGAAGCGGTAGCATCACTGCATCCTTGCATGTCTAGTGTGTTTATTTTCCAACCAGATGAATTGAGGTAATGTCGAGGATTCAGGCAACGCTCTCTAATCTCTCTCCCTCTCCAAATGGGAAGGAAAAGAGAATGAGGCCGGAGACTTATGGACTGGAAGAGAAAATTAAACAGCTTTTTTTTTTTTTTTTACCTCCAACTCTGTAGGATTCTCAGAGAAAAGGTCTCATATTCTCTTAGCTGCACAAGCTGGAATTTAAGCTATTTGGGCAATATATCAGAGCCAGGTCGTGCACTGTGTTGAGCACCAATCAATCTGTTGTGCTTTGTTGGCCACTTCATTCACAGTTGGTGTCTCATCACCCGATCCCCAGACAAGGTGTGCCTATAGACCCATGGTGCACTCTGCACAGATACCCACGATATAGGTTTATGGCGTTTCATCGGGGTCTGCAGTTGCTCGCTGGTCTCTGTAAATCAACTGTCGCACGGCTAATTCTGTCAGGTGTTTAATGCCTTTTTCCATGATATTGTGTCCAGTTCTGGGCCCCTCAGTTCAAGAAAGACAGGGAACTGCTGGAGAGAGTCCAGCACAGGGCAACTAGGATGATTAAGGGAGTGATCCTATCTCCCTTATGAGAAAAGACTGAGGGAGCTGGGGCTCTTTAGTTTGGAGAAGAGGAGACTGAGGGGTGACCTCATTAATGTTTACAAATATATCAAGGGTGAGTGTCACGAGGATGGAGCCAGGCTCTGCTCGGTGACAACCACTGATAGGACAAGGGGTAATGGGCTGAAACTGGAACATAAGAGGTTCCGCTTAAACTCGAGAAGAAACTTCGTCTCAGTGAGGGTGACGGAACACTGGAACAGGCTGCCCAGAGAGGTTGTGGAGTCTCCTTCTCTGGAGACATTCAAGACCTGCCTGGACATGTTCCTGTGTAGCATAATCTAGGCATTCCTGCTCTGGCAGGGGGATTGGACTTGATGATCTTTCGGGGTCCCTTCCAATCCCTGGCATTCTGTGATTCAAGGGAGTGTGACCAGCAGGTTGAGGGAGGTGATTCTCCCCCTCTCCTCTGCTCTGGTGAGGCCCCACCTGCAGTGTTGCACCCAGTTCTGGAGCCCAAAGCACAAGAAGGACATGGATCTGCTGGAGCAGGTCCAGAGGAGGCCACGAAGATGATGAGAGGGCTGGAGCACCTCTGCTGTGAGGACAGGCTGAGGGAAAGTGGCCTGAGACTGCAAGAGGGTAGATTTAGATTAGATATAAGGAAGAAATTTGTCACCATGAGAGTGGCGAGACACTGGCACAGGCTGCCCAAGGAGGCTGTAGATGCCCCATCCCTGGAAGCATCCCAGGCCAGGCTGGGCAGGGCTTGGAGCCACCTGGGCTGGTGGGAGAGAGGTGTCCCTGCCCACAGCAGGGGGCTGGAACAAGATGGTTTTCAAGGTCCCTTCCAACCTCAACCATTCTATGATGGTAGATAATAGATAATAATAACCATATCCACAGTTCTTACAGTCATCTGGTGGGATGAACCTGTCAGGGAAAGAAGTGTATTTTCCCAGGGTAGACTATATACAATTATTTATAAATCCAATATTGAGCTCAACTCCCCTGATGGCAATCCCCACTGAATTGGTCTGTTTAGCTTGAACCAGGGCGGGTGAGTAGTCCAGAGTATCATTAGATGTGTCTTGGTTGCAAAAGGAAGATAAACGCAGTCACCAGGGCTGCAGAACTGGGTGAGAGATGATTTGATACCCTAGTCGTGTGGTGGATGATGCTGAGGAAATAAACCAAAGTCCACAGCCCATGCTCTTTTTAAGCACTGATGTTTTGAGTAGGTATTTGTTACACCTCTGCTGGCTTCTGTACCTACCAGCTGCTTAATAGTGGTGCCATTTGGATATTCAGTAATTGCAGATTGATTTGTCACAACGGGGAACAAAGCTTGAGTTTGTAGATTGATTTTGTCTAGGTGACTACATAACTTTTTTCCTTTTTTTTAGAAATGACTTCTGATGTTTGAGGCTAGCCCAGCTGTGTTTCAGAAGCAAAGCAGTTGTGTTTCATGGGATATTTCCTTGATGTTTTGACCTGCACCAAGAACACTAAAATGACTTTTTCACTAATTCTCGTTGCTCTTGCCCATGTCGACATCTTGTCTTTGTGGTCAAATTGTGACCTCACCCAAATTCTTGGAATTTCAGTCTATTCAAGCATATGTGCTTCGCTGTTCTGTTGATTTTGTGTGCTGTTCTCTTCACCCAAGAGAAAAATATCATAAAAGAAGGTGTCAGATACAATGAAATGCAATTATTTTGGCTTCTTAAAAATCATGCAGAGTTTGTGCAACCAGAAGAATTAAATACTGTCATCCATTTCTTTTGTTCTGTGCAATGCACACGATATTTCCATTCTTGTATCCTGGAAAAACCCCACAAACTTCAGTTAAGTAATTGTCAAGAATAAGTGAAAATTACGTATTTTTCATGTCAGTTGAAGTTCAGAAAAGCTTGTGTGTATCAGCGTTTGTGACTAATAAGTGCATTTAAGAACAGGTTGAAACAGGTTCAGTTTCTGAGCTGATTTTTCACTCCTGGATTTCAGAGATGCAGCCGTTTCCTTGTGACTGTGCCGGTAGGTGTCCGCATCAGGCTGTTACCTTGGAGCTATGCAAACAACTCTCTCAAATATATAATATTACAAGGGAATTTAAACAGCTGTAAGTGCTCCTTTGATAGTAGCCAAAGATTATCTGAGAAGAGCTGTCCCCCAATCCTCATGGTCATCATTGGTTTTTTAATATGGTGCATCTAGAGAAGAGATAGCAGCTAGTCCCAGAGCTCCTTGTCTTGTTGAACCCAGGGAGCTGGCGACTAGAATGTCATGGTCTGTGCTGCACTTGCTGAAAAGCTCTGTTCTCGCCCCATCACCTGATTCAAGCAACTAAACTTTCCTTCAAAGTCTTCAGGAAATGACTTCATCATTTACAGACTCAAACTTAGCTCAACCCAAAACTTCTGAACTGGATCTTTTTTTGTTATTTTAGTTGTATTTATTTTCATTTCTGTGATAGTCATGTTAGTTGAAGGCTTAATTGATACGCTTAAATCTCAAATTAAATAAAATCAAGCAGTTCCTCTGTCGTCCTAATGACAATGCAAAATACGATAAAATGGGAAGTTAAAACCAATCTAGCTTGTTTCAAGAAGTACATGCACAAGTAATTATAAATAAATAGGTTCTTTTAGCAGTCCTAGTTGTAACATCTACTCTCATAAATTAGCCATGAGCTTGTATAACAGACAATTTTTTTTGTTTTAAAGCTGTTATTAGCTCCTGCTGAAGTTCTGTGTTATAATATGAAAAAACGTAGTACCTGTTCAGAGTAAAACAGCCTTTCTCTTCACTTCAGTGCAGGTTGGTTGTCTGCCAATTACATGCGTTAGGCAGAAAATTCTGTGCTGCAGAAATGTCGTATGACCGTACAAAAACATCGATCAATGACTGGAAAACAGAATAGATGAATGCAGTATGCTCTGTTGGAGTAGTTTTTATAGGTGATTTTTTTTAAGGATCTCTTTCCTTCTCCTGCAAAAGCAAATTGACAGTGTTACATATGTTCTTGTGGCTTTAAAAGCCTGTGAAAACATTTATGAATCTATCACAGTATCAGGAACTTGCTTTTCTGTGTGATATGGGTCATGATTTCTGAAGAGTCCTCTTAATTTTTCTATTTTTTTCCTTTAAATTCAGGTGCAGTCCCTTTGAAGTGGTGTAGCGTGAAAAGTCTGTAGTACAGGTTGAAGTCTGTTCATCTCGAGATATGTTTTATCGTGATAATTTCAGTCTCTCTTAAGTAGCTTAGGGATATTAATGTAATACTCCTGTAAGGAATCTTTGTAAACACTGTGCTTTCATGCAAGTTTTCCTCATAAGTGTATTGGTATCTAAACTGAATTAGTTGTTTGTCCTTAATTTATATGTGGTTGTGTGCACAGGTGAGGTGCGTACACACATCAGAAAGCATTAACCATGGGGTTTCCGGGTCAGTTATTTTTTTAGTGAATGGAGGTACCTCTCCCAGGTGAGTTTGGCAAATTTTACTGATTCTGTGGCCTTCCATTCAAAGCCGTTACTCTAAGAACTGGTGCATGTGAGTAAAGGAGAATTAATTACTATTTGTTGGCTTTTGCCCCATGAGAAATGTGAAAGAAAACTGTTGTTCCTGTGAGAGAGACACAGCCCCCCGGTCCTCCTTCGTCCCAGAACGTCAGCCTTAGTTTACACACGGCACAAAGTTCTGGACCAAAGCCGCTGTTGTATGCGGGAATCTGAATTTTCTAGTGTTTGTTTTTTCCATATGACAGGAGTGCATAAGGTTGGAAATTGGGGCCGCGTTGTCAGCTCATGAGATGTCAGTGTTATTCATAATGCTAAACAGAATATATCCAAGTAATAACCTGTCATAACTGATAAGTTTGAGCGATAGTATTTCTGTGTAGTGGCTTTCTGAGTCTCCTTTGTGAAAGTGTGGGCAGATGCATTTAATGTGCAGGGTCCGACGCACAAAAAAAACTTCATTCAAAGGTTATATGAGGCTCTTTTATATGAATGGACTGGCTGTATTTTTTGGTTTTTCTTGGTTTTTTATTGTAAACTTATGCTGCATTCTGGAGATGACAGATGTTTTATTTGATATTTCTTCTTCTGAATGAGTAGGAAACAGGTGAAAGCCTAAAAGGGTGAAGGGGATAAGTATAGTCCTAAAGCACATACTTGCATTCCAGGCCAACCGCATCCTGGGATGGATCAGGAGAAGCGTAGCCAGCAGGGCAAGAGAGGGGATTCTCCCCCTTTACTCTGCTCTTGTGAGACCCCACCTTGAATACTGCGTCCAGTTCTGGTGTCCCCACCATAAGAGGGACATAGAACTGTTGGAGCGTGTTCAGAGGAGGCCACAAAGATGATCCAGGGGCTGGAGCAGCTCTGCTAGGAGGACAGGCTGCGGGAGCTGGGATTGTTCAGTCTTGAAAAGAGAAAACTTCGGGGGGACCTAAGAGCTGCCTTCCAATACCTGAAGGGATCCTACAGGGAGGCTGGGGAGGGACTTTTTACAAGAGCGTCCACTGATAGGACAAGGGGAAATGGGTTTAAGTTGAAGGAGAACAGATTTAGATTAGATCTTATGAAGAAATTCTTCAGTGTGAGGGTGGCAAGACTTTGGAATAAATTGGCCAGAGACGTTGTGGCTGCCCCATCCCTGGAGGTGTTCAAGGCCAGGTTGGAGAGAGCCTTGAGTAGCCTGATCTAGTTGAGAGGCGTCCCTGCCCGTGACAGGGAGGTTGGATGAGATGATCTCTAAGGTCCCTTCCAGCCTAGGCCATTCTAGGATTCTGTGATCAGAGAATGTATTTCATGTCAGTGATTTATATTGTCTACATTGTGTGCTGGACCTTGACATTAACAGCAAGGATAAAAAACATAGAGTATATCCTCCTGTACTTTAAAGACATGTAAAGAGTCACAATATTCATCATTGTGGTCTTCAGATATTCTTGTCATTGTACTTTGTCCTTTCATTGAAGCATTCATCACCTTCCGGAAAAAAAAAAACAAACCACAAAGCGAAGTCTAAATCTCCTCCTCTGCCACTGCCCCAAAAAAACCTGCTGCTTTGTGTTTATGATATTTTTTAAACAAGATTTTTTTTTTTTTAAAAGCAAAGTTGGAGAAGGAAAGGGGGTGCTTTTTTGTGTGTCAAGTATTTCTGTATTTGTCTCACCTGACACAAAAATGAGGTATCTTAATACTTGTATAATACCTGCACAAAGAGGTTTTGAGCGTGGCAAATGTTGCCACTTATGTTCTGAAATATGAGGTTGTGGACAACCAATACTCAGTGACTAAATCTCTTTTTTGAACTGGTAACTGGATATGTTGGGGTTTTTTTTTAAGTATCCTTTGTACTGTGACATTGCTGGCATTAGGCTATGGAGGTCCCCTTTCAAATATGCCAACAGGGAGCGTTGCAGGGCTGCTACCTCCGTTTGACAAGGACCAAATAATCTTGTGTCGGGGGACGAGTCTTGCAGTGCGCGTGTTTGCACACGTTTGCATGCACCTGTGTCCGTGTCTGTTCTGGAAACAGAAGGAGCAGATCCAAGCGCTAAGGAAAGAAGTGGCAGTATGTCTTGAGAGGATCGATAGCCACAAATGAGGAGGTTCCTCTGGAAATTTTCTCCTTAGGAGTCATGTCAGGTCTTCACAGATAAGTCTAATTTTTCCTTTCTCTCTGCTGACATGAGAATAGGAGGATAATTTCCTGTTGGCTGTTTTATCTGCGTTATCTTTGGAAAGGTATTGAAGAAATAATCTTATCTGTCACCTGCTTTAAAGAATATTCTAGGCAAGTTACTGATATTACCACAATAAATATTTGTTGCTTCTGCAAAATGCAGGGAGCTCCTTTCAAGAGCATATGCACACTGCTTAACCATAAAGCACTAAATAATGATTTTAGGGTGGGAACAGCACTGAAGAAGTCTTAAGCTTTTTGGTTTCTACCCGATTTAAATTTATGCAGACCTGATTTACAGAATGTTAAATGGTTTGCATGGCTGTTTGGCAAGCATAACTTTTGAGATCTACAAGCTAATAAATTCTGGATGTAAGTTGTTACTGGTATATGATGTAGAGTTCTTCTCCAAGTATACTCTTGCAACTTTCCCAAGCTACAACCTAAATGCTTGAGTTAGTTAAGTATGTTCTTAGTGAATCGTAGAATCACGGAACAGTTCAGGCTGGAAAAGACCCTTGGGATCACCGAGTCCAACCATTAACCCTACACTACAAGTTCACCCCTAAACCATCTCACCCAACACCACATCTAAGCGACACTTAAACACACCCAGGGATGGCGACTCAACCCCTCCCCAGGCAGTCTGTTACCTGTGTCTGACCACTCTTTCCGGGAAGAATTTCTTCCTCATGTCCAGCCTAAACTTGCCCTGTTGCAACTTGAACCCATTCCCCCTGGTTCTGTCCCTAATGACCTGTGAGAAGAGACCAGCACAAACCTCTCTACAACGTCCTTTCCAGTAACTGTAGAGCATGATGAGGTCCCCCCTCAGCCTCCTCTTCCTCGAACTGAACAGTCCCAGCTCCCTCAATAGCTCCTCGTAAGGTCTATTCTCCAGACCCTTCACCAGCTTTGTTGCCCTTTTCTGCACTCGCTCCAACACCTGGATGAATGTTTGATTGAAAACAAGGTGTGTTATTCCGTGTGAAGAGATGTGTACCAGCCATACCTTGATGGAAGTCACAATGACTGCTTCGTTTTATCGGACTTCGTCTTATAAATCTGTGGGAAAATGGAAAAGAATATCCAAATATGTCACTTGGGAAAATACTGATTTGTGAAATCACATCCTTTAGGTACATAGAACGATGTACTTTTTATGTACATAAGTGTTAGGAAGTTACAGATATGCATGTTGTGGTTGTTTTGAATGGTTGTTGCTACTCCTTCCTTCTCTTTCAGTTTATTGGCATTTAAAAGAAATCCAATTAAACTTTTACATTACTTTAATCTTCCTGAATTAGAAAATCAAAATTCTATTTTAACCGTATTGAGATTTGCATTTCTTTTTCTTTTTCTTTGTTTTGCCCTACTGAAGTGATATACATAATGTCCGTTAAGTTTGAAATTCTTCAAAAACACCTTTTTAACAATTTTTTACAAGCTTATTTAATGCTTTTCCTACTTTATTTATAGTTATACCGAAATAGTTGACTGAACTCTGACTCCAGAGGTGAAGGGTGGAGTTGGATCTGTACGTACATACAGACGTGCTGTAAAATGCATGGGTTATGCAGTGAGTGTTTCTACAGGAGGAAATGTAAATACTAGACTTTTTTTTCGTTTTGTAACTATGCCAACCCAGCATCCTACGTAATGACTTTTCTGTCTTAGTAATCAACTGTTTAAATACATTCATAAGCTTCTGAATATCAGGAGGAGGAGAAAAGACAAAGCATTCTGCAGAACTCTCTCTTCTAGGGAGATAGAGCTCTGTTCTCTTGGCAAAGAATTGTAAGCCTCCAAAGAAAATTTTATGTTTGGAAAAAAAAACAAAACCAAACCCAAAAAGCTTATGTGTGCTTAGGACAGAATCTGACTCATAATTTGAACTGCTTAATCATAGTAACCTGGTAATAACTTTAATAAACTGCTGCTATTAGACACAGAGATTGTACTCAGTGATTCCTCTCCAAAGTGTCAGGAACAAGTACTACAGCTCAGCTGTGGGTTGTTTTGTGTTTGTTACTAATATTTAGGTATTGCATTCAGAGGAAAACTCCAAAGTCTCGAGGCTCAGCGTATTGTTCACTCGTTGCTTGCTGTAGTCAAGATGACAGATTGTGCTGTGTGGTGTGTCCAGCCTAAGTGAGGTTTGTGAGAACCTGCCTGTTTCTGTTACAGTGCAGGGTAAAGGAAATGGTGTAACTGGGTGACAGTTCTCCTGTGTCCCACCGTGAAGGTTTTCTTTACTTGAATAAAAATAGGTAGTTAAGAAAAATGAAAGATAAGTCTGTACACTGAAGTGCGTAAGATGGAAGAGATACCATCCAGAGGGACCATGACAGACTTGAGAAATGGGCCAGTGCAAACTGCAGGAGCTTCACCAAGTCAAAATGCAAGGTCCTGCACCTGGGTCGGGCCAGTCCCAGGCACAAATACAAACTGGGCACAGAGTGGGTTGAGAGTAGCCCTGAAGAGAAGGATTTGGGGGTGTTGATAGACGAGAAGCTCAACATGAGCTGGCAGGGCACTCCTGCAGCCCAGAAGGCCAACCGCATCCTGGGATGGATCAGGAGAAGCGTAGCCAGCAGGGCAAGAGAGGGGATTCTTCCCCTTTACTCTGGTCTTCTGAGACCCCACCTCAAATCCTGCGTCCAGTTCTGGTGTCCCCACCATAAGAGGGACACAGAACTGTGGGAGCGTGTTCAGAGGAGGCCACAAAGATGATCCAGGGGCTGGAGCAGCTCTGCTAGGAGGACAGGCTGCGGGAGCTGGGGTTGTTCAGTCTTGAAAAGAGGAGACTTCGGGGGACCTAAGAGCTGCCTTCCAATACCTGAAGGGATCCTACAGGAAGGCTGGGGAGGGACTTTTTACAAGAGCGTCCACTGATAGGACAAGGGGCAGTGGGTTTAAGTTGAAGGAGAATAGATTTAGGTTAGATCTTTGGAAGAAATTCTTCAGTGTGAGGGTGGCAAGACTTTGGAATAAATTGGCCAGAGACGTTGTGGCTGCCCCCTTCCTGGAGGCATTCAAGGCCAGGTTGGAGAGTGCCTTGAGTAGCCTGATCTAGTTGAGAGGCGTCCCTGCCCGTGACAGGGAGGTTGGATGAGATGATCTCTAAGGTCCCTTCCATCCTGGGCCATTCTAGGATTCTATGAAATAAGCTATTTGTTCCCGGAGACATTAATACCTTGATGTAGCACTGATCTCATGGGATCCTTGCTTCTTCAGGAGACTATTATTAGGCTGATCTTCACATGAGATCTTTCTTTCCATAGCAAGTTTTGTAAAGCAGGAAGAAAAGACAGTCCCAAGATTTCTGTTCTGTTAGCAAGGAAAACATCTATTGATGCCAAAGAGATTTTGATTCAGTAAAGAATAAAGGCTTTGGTTTTTTACCTCTTAGAAATTACTATATTTTTGCTGTGGCACTAAAAAATGTGTCTTTCTCTGTTCATCGTATTAAATGGAAAGCTCATTAGTTCTCACATGCTTTGATAAATGCTTTGGAAAAATAGCTAAGTCGAGCCACTTTCAACATGCATGAATTAATAATGAGAATGGGGTTTAGGGAAGCAGTTAACTAAACTGGCACTCTGAGCATTGTTTGCCATTCAGAAAATAGTTCATCAGTGCCTCTCTACTAAATCTGTTCTATAATATCTGTGGGCAGTAATGTCTGGAGAAATCTCAAAGGGGGAACAGTTTCTTGGCACTGTTGTTGCTTTCCTTTTTATGGTAGATAAACGGTCAGCTCTGCTGTTATCTAACCTGGTGTCATCCTCTGCCGAGTGCAGCACAATTGTTCTGGATACTTTATGAAGTCCCCGAGTCTGTTGACTTCAGCCTGTGATTTGTCAGCAGGTTCCTCTGCCCTGGCTCACTCCTCCGGAACGGCTCCCACCGACGCTCCCAGATTGGGCAGTCATGAAGCATTTGATGTAAAATGCAGTTTGTAAAGGAGCCTTCCCTTTATAAGGGGAAGAAACTCAAGAAATGTGGGACAGATGATTGGACCGTGAGGTGGATTGTGAACTGGCTCAGCAACAGAGTCATAGAATCATAGAATCATAGAATGTTAGGGATTGGAAGGGACCTCGAAAGATCATCAAGTCCAATCCCCCTGCCAGAGCAGGAATGCCTAGACTATGCCACACAGGAACGTGTCCAGGCAGGTCTTCAATGTCTCCAGAGAAGGAGACTCCACAACCTCTCTGGGCAGCCTGTTCCAGGGCTCCGTCACCCTCCCTGAGAAGAAGTTTCTTCTCGAGTTTAAGTGGAACCTCTTATGTTCCAGTTTCAGCCCATTACCCCTTGTCCTATCAGTGGTTGTCACCGAGAAGAGCCTGGCTCCATCCTCGTGACACTCCCCCTTGATATATTTGTAAACATTAATGAGGTCACCCCTCAGCCTCCTCTTCTCCAAACTAAAGAGCCCCAGCTCCTTCAGTCTTTTCTCATAAGGGAGATGCTCCACTCCCTTAATCATCCTAGTTGCCCCGTGCTGGACTCTCTCCAGCAGTTCCCTGTCTTTCTTGAACTGAGGGGCCCAGAACTGGACACAGTATTCCAGATGGGGTCTCACCAGGGCAGAGTAGAGGGGAAGGAGAACCTCTCTCGACCTACTAACCACCCCCCTTCTAATACACCCCAGGATGCCATTGGCCTTCCTGGCCACAAGGGCACAGTGCTGGCTCATGGTCATCCTGCTGTCCACCAAGACTCCCAGGTCCCTTTCCCCTACACTACTCTCTAATAAGTCATTCCCCAACTTATACTGGAACCTGGGGTTGTTCCTACCCAGATGCAAGACCCTACATTTACCCTTGTTGTATTTCATTAAATTTTTCCCCGCCCAACCCTCCAGCCTGTCCAGGTCTCGCTGGATGGCAGCACAGCCTTCTGGTGTGTCAGCCACTCCTCCCAGCTTGGTGCCATCAGCAAACTTGCTGATAGTACTCTCTAGTCCCTCATCCAAGTCCAGAGGGTTGTGTTCAGTGGCACAGAGTCCAGCTGGAGGCCTGTGGCCAGTGATGTTCCCCAGGGGTCAGTGCTGGGGCCAGTTCTGTTCAATATCTTCATCAGTGACCTGGACGAGGGGACAGAGCGCACCCTCAGCAAGTTCGCTGATGATACAGAACTGGGAGGGGTGGCTGACACCCAGGCAGCCTGTGCTGCCACCCAACGAGATCTGGCCAGGCTGGAGAGCTGGGCGAAGGGGAACCTCATGGAGTGCAGTAAGAACAAGTGTAGAGTCCTGCATCTGGGGAGCAATAACTCCAGGCTCCAGGACGGATCAGGGGACGTCCTGCTGGAAAGCAGCCCCGTGGAGAAAGCCCTTGGAGTCCCAGTGGGCAGTGAGTTGTCCCTGGGACAGCAACGTGCCCTTGTGGCCAAGAGGCCAGTGGGATCCTGGGGGGCATCAAGAAAAGTGTGTCCAGCAGGGCTGGGGAGGTTCTCCTGCCCCTCTGCTCTGTCCTGGGGAGACCACCCCTGGAATCCTGTGTCCAGTTTGGGGCTCCCCAGTTCCAGAGAGACAGGGACCTGCTGGAGAGAGTCCAAGGGAGAGCTATGAGGGTGATCAAGGGACTGAACATCTCTGCTGTGAAGAGAGACTGAGAGACCTGGGGCTGTTCAGCCTGGAGAGGGGATGACTGAAAGGGGACCTTATGAACGTACAGAAATACCTGAGGGGTGGGGGTCAGGGGGAAGGGGACAATCTCTTCTCAGTGGTGCCCAGCAATAGAGCAAGGAATAATGGGTTTAAGTTAGAACAGAGGAAGTTCCACCTCAACAAGAGGAAATACTTCTTCCCTTTGCGGGTGCCGGAGCCCTGGCCCAGGCTGCCCAGGGAGGGTGTGGAGTCTCCTGCTCTGGAGACTTTCAAACCCACCTGGATGCGTTCCTGTGTGGCTGCCCGGGGGATCCTGCTCTGGTAGGGGGCTGGACTGGGTGATCCCTTCCAACCCCCAACATTCTACGATTCTGTGGGAAGGAACAGTCCCGTAGCAGACTAGCGGGTGCTGGCAGGGAGCAAAACCTGAGGAGCCCTCACCCAAGTCACATTCTGTCACGGAGCAGGTGGGACACTGTTCTGCTGCTGCAGGGGCTCTCCAGCAGCCTGCGGCGCGCAGTTTGCGTGCCGAGCGTGGGCAGAGGTGTTGTGTGGAGGCTGCAGGATTGCTGGCCCTCTTTAAGCAAAACTGTGGCTTCCCCTGTGCCCTCGGATTGCGAATGGTGATCCTTCTCCCCTGTTTTTTCTCCTACGTAGTGCCAGTGTGTTTGGCAAACCCCAGCACATAGTTAGGCTTTTATGCCTTAGAATCTTTCGTACCTCGTTCAGGCTAAACTCTGCTTAGGTTTTAATGGACTCTGGATAGTTGAAACTCATAATTCTGAAAAAAAATAACCGGGCACTTATTTAAACTTTAATGTAAATGCTAAGGCAACCTAGATTAAGAGCTTCAGATGGGATCTAAAATAACTAGTTTTCACCCGATAAGATAGCACTTTCTTTTCACTTTCTGCTACTATTATGTTAGAGTTGTCAGGCTTGGTTTTATCTAAGCTTTTGGTCCTTTCTTTAGGACTTGCTGTTTTATTTAACATTAAAGTGTCTAGAAGTCTTGCTGCTATGTAACTAATAAAATAATAATGTGACCTCTGATTTTCTTTGTTGGGTTTCATACTTTGTTGCTTCAGAATGAATAATTAAGTACTAAGCTGTGAAAACCCATTTAAAATTAATTTTAAAAGAGGGACCATGCAAACCACAAGCCACATCTATATCAGGTATTTAAATTAATAGCTGTTTTATAATTTTTCTTTTCTTATGTTTTTCTAGTTTATTGGATGAAAAATGTCTGAACTTTGGTATTTCTCAGCTGCTATGTTTCAAACAGCTGCTGAGAGTGGCAGAAGTCCAAAATCAGAGCTTACAGTTCAGAAGGGAATGCTGGTAAAAAACCAAACCTGTAATAGCTTGCGTATTGTATGTCGTTGGTATCAATGTATTGACGTTGTTTAGCATTAAAAGTTCTTTCGCAAGTGCCACCGTTCTGTAACTGGTACCTGTCTCTAGGAATCTAAATAGAGAACTTTAGTGCATGTGTCACAGGACCTGCAGATCTACAGCTGCGCATTGGAAATGCTGCTTGCTGACACGGTGTTTTCATCTGTGGCACAAGACCTGGAGAATCCAGGCAATTTTTTTTGGTACCTTGCTAAGTTACTGATTTCCTTTTGAGCTGAGAGTACCCGCCCATGTTTCCTAATCTTCCCCCTAACCAGGGGCACCAACAGCTGTGGAAACGCTCTCCTAAAAGTGTTCCTCTGCAGGAATCCCTCAAACATTGCTTGGGGGGCAAGTGAATGAGTTCATGCAAATGTTTTGAGGTAAAGATTTGCACCTAGTTTTAATATTGGAAAGATTACTAGCTGCTTAATTAAAACCAGCATTTCAAACTTGTCTTCCAAATTAAGTCACTTTTTTTCCAGATTTGAATTTAACCCTGCTAGGGAATGGGAAGAAGGGAGGAGGAAACATTTGCAAAAAAGACTTATTTTGACTGGTGCCTACATAATCTTTTGCCTCTAAAATTGCTCCAGAAGCTACAGCCTTGTTGCTCGTTTATGCAAGTACTAAGCATGAAATGCAGTGTTTTATTTTTTACTAGATGTTTTCCCTTGAACTTATAAATATGCCGTATCCTCGCTGAAGCTAGTAAACAGTTAACATGCACGAAATGAGTGAATAAAACATTGACATTAACAACACAAATACATATTTTGGAGTCGAAATTTGCACCATGCAGCTCTTGGCTGCTGGAAGAAGCACGGTGGGGTGGGGAGCAGTCCTGTCTTCACGTGCCAGCTTCTTCCCTGTCTGGGACTTACAGTCAAGCCCCATCACCATTCTGCTCGTCTGACCATTTCAGTGCATAATCATACTCCTGGGTGCCACTGGACTCAAAAATATTTAGTTTAGTATCAACAAGTTTTGAAACTTTTGCGTGAATGCTTTGAAATAAACAGGATTTTTTTTTGTTCTTATGTGTAACTAACAAAGAAGGTAGTAATTGCTAGAATTGCAACTCCATTAAAGGCAAAGGGAATTGTCTGTGAATATCCAAGGGCAGGATTTTGCTTGAAGCTATTATTCTGTTACTTAATTCAATAAAGTTTTCAGATTTGTGACTTTAATCCGTTGTAATTAAAACAGGAGTAGTCTTGTGTTAGAAAATAGTACTAAATATTGAATGCATGGAGTATAAAGTACTCAGTGTTGCAGAATCTCTCATGAAGTTGGTAATAAAATTTAGTAGTTTGGAACATTTTTTCTTAAATGCTTTCAGATGGAAAAACTTTTAAAAATGGTTTCTAAACTTTTAATAAAAAGGGTTTTTTCTCATGATTGGAATTCCACCTGAAATCATTTAGAACATTCTAAGTGGCCATTGGAAAGGAGAGCAGATTTATTTGATGAGTAATGAACTCAGCATGTCACCGTATGAAACATGCAGCAGGAAAAGTAAGGCAATAACATAGTCTGGTGATGTGAATATCATTAAAGGGAAATTAATTTAGCATATGTAAGGAAAGATTAAAGAAGATCTAAACTTCTCAGGCGGATAACAATCTTAGACTGATACACACATTTGCGGGGAAGAGTTGGAATCGTTACGGTAAATGGAGATGGTTCAAATGGGATCGTGCCCAGGAGAAGCAAACTGTTCTTTCATGGAACTGTTTGGGAAGTTGTGAGATATTCTGTGTCTACCTGCAGCCCCAATAGATACTTCAGACAGATAGTTATCTGAATAAAAATGAGGGTTGTTGATGTTTTTCCAGACAGATACTATAATAGTTAAAGTAACGATTGAATAACCTATTGAGTGCTTCTTTTATTTTGCTTTTCTGTAGACAAAACGTGGATGCACACTCCCGAAGCCTTATCAAAGCATTATATTCCCTATAATGCAAAGGTAAGAAAACACGAAATTACTTTGTCCTCTTACCTTTAGAAGACAGCATGTTCTATGTTGCTTTTAATTTGAACACCGCAGAGAATGAATTAGCCAAATAGCAAAGAGAAACTTTGTAAACGTCTGTTTTGCAGGAGCATCTATTCTTAAATAATGGCCAACTGATTCTTGTTCTAGAAAGCAAACCAGCGTTGCTCTTCTGCTTGATGTTGTTTCCTTTTCATGGATGCTAAATGGATGGAAATGGAGTGCAAAGCAATTTAACATCAGGCTGTGTACTTATAGTACTATAAAAATTAAAATGAATAGCGCAGACTTCTTTTGAGCAATAACAAAGGCGATGACTAATGATCCTATCTACTGGATATATTGAAATGTCAAATACACTGGAAATATGGTAGAACAGTAATGGATTTTTTGCCCAGTAAAACCAGAAATCTTGTTCATGCTTTCTTATCCCCGTTGCCACACAGTTCTACAACAGTATTTCAATTAGTGTAATGACATCTGTTCACTGGAAATGCATCTTCCCAGAATAACAGCTCCCAAAATGGTTTGCGAAAAGGAGAAGGCGGTACACGGTTATCAGCTAACACTGGCCCAAACTGGGAGCATAATTCAGTAAAATTCCATCATGGTGTGTTCTGGATAAAGTTTTCAGATGATTGGTATTTTTTCAGTATAAAAATTATTCCACAGGCCAAGACTCAGCTTCCCATACACTTGTTCACTGCGGTTGCATTTGCAATTTCCTTTTACTTAGTGTTGCCATATAGTGAGCAGGTGTTTGTAGTGGGGATTTGAGTCTCATTTCTTTTAGTTGCCAGGAGAACATCTTTTTCTTCTATGTCCTCTTAAACTGAATTTTTGATTAAAGGATATGTTACCGTGTAACCACATAGTATTGCCAGACACCTTGGCTTTGCCATTATGGTTTTGGAGCGGGAGGAACAGTTGCTGGGCTGACTGTGCCATCTGACTGAAGAGCAAGCTGAAACTATGAATTCTGTTAATGCACTGAACCATGTCCCTTGGTTTGTGGTCTGAAAGAGAGGAAAGAAACCTCCCTCATTTTTAATGTTTCGTTGTCTTAAGAGCATGTCTCATGAATAGTTGTCAGTATGGTCAGGTAAAAAAAGAAATAGTGATAAGACGGTGAGAGTCGTGGGTGGCAACAACAGCTTCAGCATCATCTGGAAGAGAAAAAAAGGGAGAGGGAAATCCTGTCCAATGGAAGTCTTATTAGAAAGATTCTTAGTCCAGAAGAATCTTTCCTTTTATGTAGGGTAATACAGCCAAGTGTTATCTCCAGTTCTGCTCCTGTTTAAGGTGGCTTCTGACCTCACAGGGACTCCTCAGCTGCTGTGCTGTCACTTCCCTGGTCTGTCACAATACTTGCTGTACTACTGCATACATCTTGTTCAAAAAAAAAAGAGAAAAAAAGTTAACCATTTCTTCATTTGCATCCCAGTAGAAAATTATTATTTAGAACTGTCTGTAATTTGATTTGTTATTCCAAAGCAAGTAAAAAATTGCTCTGCTCTGTAACTGGAGTGTAAATGGTACAGGATCTCCACATCACCTTTTTGGTATTCAGACCTGCCATAAACTTGCACAGGTTTGATAGGGTTAGCTGACATTGGTAAATCTAAACGATGTTTCCATCTCAATTCTCAAGTATCATTTTCATTAAGTTTTCTAATATTTTTCTTTTTAAGAGGAAAACATGTATCTATTACCTCTCTTGGGGTTTGTAACTGAAATATCCCATTGATTTCATATAACAACATTCTGAAATAATGATTGAAAACTCAGAAAGCGTTCATAAAGCAAGTAGTGAGAAAGACTGGTTTTTTTCAGATGTTCATATTGTTCCACTTCCAATTCTATAAAGTTCCATTCATATAACTTTTATATTTGTTAGTAGGAAAAGACAACATTTTATCTGATTTATTTCAAAAGGTAATTACGTTAGTGAAGAATGACATGTTCAGAAAATTCAATCAATGTGATGGAAAGCAGTACCAGAGATGTTCTTTTTCCACGGGCAAGTGAGCTATGTTCTGGTACAAAGTTTTGTGAATGCAAATTACAGTGGATGAAGAATAGTGTTTTCTGCAACATGAAAATCATTTCTCTGACACTGATCTTCTGAGATGATCAGGAAGAGGAGAGCTTGCTAAGAAAAACTGGAAAGAATTGGATTTTATTTACTTAATTCCTAAGACATCTTTAAGAATTAAAAAAAAAAAAAAGCTTGTTGATAATATGTAGTTCATGAGTTGACTGGTACTTTATTAAAAAAAAATAATGGTAGCCAAGTTAAGTGGAAATTAGAAGAATCCTTCAATACAGACAACTGGCCTTTTTTTTCTACAAATTGGAGAGAACATTTTAATGGAGAACTAGTGGTGTCTTGCATCTCGTAAGATATACACCCTCGGAATGATTTATGGCAATAATCCTCTTTGCAAGAAAATACGAGCAGAGTTGGTTCTTCTGGAAGGAAAATCCGAAAGCCAAAAGTCTTGTAAGGGTGCCCTTAAATATAAACACATCTTGATTATCTCCTTTCCAGCGTTCTCAGTGCTCAGGCTTCTTGCTGTTTTGAACTTTACTGGATTTTGGCAGGGTTTGGTGTGCGGCTTAAGTTGATGGGAGTCTGAACTTGGAGTTCTGTTTGGTTTTTTGTGTTTCGGGTTTCTTTTTTTTGGGAGGTTCGGGGGGTTTTTTTGTTACTGTCACTGTTTTAGGAGGGTTTTTTCTTTTTTAATCTTACTCATGTTCTTCTGGAGGTGAAACCTGGGCCTACTGAAGTTAGAATTTTGCCCTCGGTTTGTGATCCCATGTTTCTCCTGAATATATCACCCCAAATGAGAGCATATTGATCACCTTACTCCTTTTTTTTCTAAAAAGATCATTTAGATTCTTGACAGTATGTCATCAAGTATGGGGTTGCAGGACTCAGATTTAGCAACAGGGCTGTTTTCATGTTACCAGGATATAAAATGGTAAGGCAAACGAAAATTTCTCTTCTGTCATCTTTTCTCCTGTAGTGTTGCATAACTAAGAGCAGATGTTTGTTATTTTTCATACTGTAGGGAAAAAAAAACCCCATGATTTTAAGCCAGTTTCCTTTCTCCAATACAAAAGTGATCAAAGTGTGACTTTATAGTAGAATCTGGCTGCAACCTTAGAAATGAAGTGATTGTTGTTATCAGCTGTTATCATAACTGATACCACCCTGGGGGGTGTCTTTCTGCTAATAAAAGTTGCAGTTGCCCAAAGCAGCATAGAATGGGTTGGGTTGGAAGGGGCCTTAAAGATCACCTCATTCCAACCCCCTGCCCTGGGCAGGGACACCTCCTGCTACGTCAGGTTACTCAAAGCCCCCTCCAGGGATGGGGTGTCCCCAACCTCTCTGGGCAACCAGTGCCTCACCACCAGTGGTTCCAGTGCCTCTTTGTAGTAGCTGAGTGGTGCAGTTGACATGCCAGAGAGGCACAGAATGGCCTCCAGAGTGATCTGGAGAAGTGGACTCATGTGAACCTCATGGGGTTCAGTAAGGCCAAGTGCAAGGTCCTGCAGCTGGGTCAGGGCAATCCTCGTTATCAGTACAGGCTGGGGGATGAGGTGCTAGAGAGCAGCCCCACAGAAAAAAAGACTTGGAGGTGTTGGAGGACAAAAAGCTGGACATGAGCCACCAATGGGTGCTCGCAGCCCGGAAGGCCAATCGCATCCTGGGCTTCATCGGAAGAAGCTTGGCCAGCAGAGTGGGAGAGGCAGTTCTGCCCCTCTGCTCTGGTGAGACCTCACCTGGTGTGCTCCATCCAGCTCTGGAGCCAGCAACACAAGAAGGACGTGGACCTGATGGAGCGAGTCCGAAGGAGGGACACAAAAATGATCCAAGGGCTGGAGCCCCTCTCCTACAAGGACAGGCTGAGAGAGCTGGGGCTGTTCATCCTGGAGAGGAGGAGGCTCTAGGGGGACCTTATAGCAACCTCCCAGTACCTGAAGGGGCTGCAGGACAACTGGGGAGGAGCTACTCACAAGGGCGTGTAGCGACAGAATGAGAGCAATGGTTTTAAACTAGTGCAGGGTAAGTTTAGATTAGATGTTAGAAAAATGTTCTTTACTCTGAGGGTGGAGAGACATGGGCACAGGCTACCCAGAGAGGTGCTGGAGGCTGCATCCCTGGAGACATCCAAGGTGTTGGTGGGGCTCTGAGCAACCTGATCTGGTTAGGGATGTCCCTGCTCACTGCGGGGGGGGTTGGACTAGGTGACCTTTAGAGGTCCCTTCCAGCCCAACAACATTCTGTGATTCTGTAATTCTATATATATATATTCCCCTTAATAGTCACATGGCGATTTTTTTGATTTCTATCAATTTTCCATGTGCACATCTTTCCATTTTGTAGATTAGAGGTTCTTCTCTGAAAGCTCAGTGTTGTGGTTTGACCCTGGCCGACCGCCAGGTACCCACACAGCCGCTCTCTCACTCCTCCTTTCACTGCTAAACAGGGGGAGAAAATATTTCCAAGGGTTCAGGGTTCGAGATAAGGACAGGGAGATCACTCGCATTTACCGGCCCGGGCAAAACAGACTCAATTTTGGGGTAATTAGGTACATTTATTAAAAGAACTATCAGAGAGGAGTAGTAAGAAGTAAGAAAGAGCAAACAGATCTTAACGAACAGAACACCTGCCTCCCATCCCTCCCTTCTCTCCGGGCTTAACATCAATCCCGGTTTCTCCACCTCCTCCCCCGAGCGGCGCAGGGGGACAGGGAGTGGGGGTTACGGTCAGTTCAGCCGACGTTGGTTCCATCACTGCTTCTTCACTCCGGGGGAGGACTCTTCACTCTTCCCCAGGACCATTGTGGGGTCCCTCTCACGGGAGACAAGCTTCACGCTCTCTTCTCCGGCCTGAGTCGTCCCACGAAGGGCAATTCATCACAAACTGCCCAACGGGAGACACCTCACGAGGGGCAATCCGTGAGTCTGAGGCACAGTCCTTCAGGGGAAACTGCTCCAGTGTGGGTCCCCTGCAGCGTCCCAAAAGTCCCACCAGCCAACCTGCTCCAGCGTGGGCATTCCTCTCTTCCACGGGCTACAGGTTCCGGCAGCGACTTGCTCTGATGCAGCTTCCCACGGGCTACAGCCCCCTTCAAGCATCCACCCACACGGCGTGGAGTCCTCTGCACGGTGGACATCTACACAGTGATCCTACACTGCAGAAAGGTCATGGAATTCTGTCGGTAAAAATAATTAAAAAAAAGCAAGCCAAAGGGAAAGTAAGACTCACTATTAAAAATATGCTTAAATTTATGTGGTGAAAATATAGCGAGATATTCCAGACCGAGCATGAAAATGTTGAAAATTAGAAACTAATGAAATAAAAGAGGGCATTACAAGAAATAATTAATTTTCTTACATTTAATTTATTATAAGGAGAATTAATAACTTAATTCCAATTAATTTTCATTAGAGTATCAAAATGCTTTGAATGTAATTGTAATTAAGCGTTTACGCTTGAGAAAAACGAGTATTGTGAAAATATCCAAGTGAAATATGAAAGCAGAAAATTGTAATTTTACAAGGAAATGCAAATCTGGACTCCTCAGTTATTTCTGATACATTAGTCGTTAAACTTGGGGCTCATTATACCAAAGATGAATAATCATGTAAATAAAACGTGAAATGTTTAAAGCTTATCTGAAAGCTTTGAAAAATATGACTTGTGTATAATTGAAGTGCTGGTATCTTTTAGGACTGAACACTGGCTGAGACGTTTAGAATAATTTGTGGGTTTGACACGTGTCCGGTCTCCTGCCAGCCCTCTGCCAGTGACACACCCGTCCTTTGAGTATCTCCAGAAGCTGATCTACCTCAAGGAAGCAATGAAGTTTATGAGCAATTCCAGTTTTTCTTTCTTAAGGTTAATTTGTGTGTAGCTTGTGCCAGAGACCTTTAGGTTTGACTGCAGCCCTCAGTACCATAAATGCCAAAAAAAAAATGTCATTTTGAGGCATGTACAGGAAGCAGAATGCTTAGATCCGAGTCATTAAAATTTGGCAAGGTCGTAGACACTTGAAGAGTGGAGGCGTAGAGGTGGGCGGTGGTTTGTTTGTGGATGCTACAGGTAGATATACTGCTAAAACTGCAGTGTAATAGACGATAAATAGATGATATATGTACCAAAAGCAGAGACAAGACTCATAAAGGTACTTCACCTAATGGCACAACATTGTCATTTGACCCCTCGGGGCCGATAAGAAACAAAAGCGTTTCAAAACTTCTGAAATGATGTAAGATGGTTTAATGTAATGTATAATGATTCATTTATTTTCATTTCTCAGGAAAAGCAATCAATGAAGCACATGTTTTAGTCAAATATTTTTGGTATCTTCTAGTAAAAAAGCAAATTGGTGAATTTCGCTGGGGGAGTGAGGTAAAAAATATCGGTCAAGTTTTTTGACACATTTTAAACTGCAACTGGGAGACGAAATAGTAGCTTTTGCTCTATTCTCCAGAGCTCTCATCTTCTCTCAGGTTCTGCTTGTCATCGCTCCATCTCTTCTTAAGTGTCATTTGGCTTGAAATGTCCAAGTTCTACATGACATTCTGCAGTTGCATGCATGGAACAGATTTGCAAAGCAAATAACAGATGGAAGCTCTAATTTCATGGCAAGAAGTAAAAACTGATCACACTTAATTGATAGTAAGGGCGCCATAGGATCTGAGAATTATTTCAAGTCCTTTTCTATGTATTAAGTAATTTATTAAAGTGGTGCAGTGACATGGGATGGGGAGAGAGCCCCACATCTACATTGAAGCTGATCCATAACCTACCCCAACTCTGGAGCGTTCCCTATTCCGAGTGAGTTTTAAGCTTCCTTTGCATCCGAGCAGCTTGTTTCTCTCGCATAGATTGCCTTCACATCCATGCTCTTTAGCAACTTGGCTACTTAATTACAGTCTTTTTCCTCATCTCTGACTTGGAGCAATCTAAGCTTCAGTTCTCTTATCAGGGAAAAAAATTATTATTAAACAGTTGACAGGTTTCTTTGTTACAAAGTCCTAGAATCAGTGGTTCAGCACTGTAGATAAAATATCTAACAACTGTCATCTGGATTGAAAATATGAAACTGCAAGAGATTTAGCTCATTGTTGGACTTTATAACATCCTTAATTTTAGAGAGGTGGAATGCTCATGGTTCCTTGAATATTAGGGTTGCCCCTTAGCTACATTGCGTTTGTATTAGAATGGAGTCACGAGTTCCTCGGCACTGGACAAGAGCAGCCACCAACTGACTAAGGGGCAGTGAGGGATAGGAATGTCCATTCAAGACAACTGAACAAAGCTCAGAGGTTTGTCCAAACAACCAAACAAAAAAGTGTACAAAGAAAGGATGGAATTTCCGAAGACTTTAGGGTCGGGAGGGATACACTCCACTCTGTCTCTTTCTGTTCTTTCTCTGATGCTGTTATTTATTCCTTTGCCTCTTCTTAAGTCTACTTGAAACTACCAATTAGCCTCATTAGCATACTCCCCAGAGATGCTTTCTGCATGTTCATATTTCCATGTGAGCTGTCAGCTGTGAGAATGTGAGGGGTTTTTTAAGCAGGATTTTAGCCTCTGCACTGTCAAGTGTCAAGTAAACTGCGTGTCTGACACTGGAACTAAAATGCAAACATCTGGATTATTGTACTCGTCGGCCAGGTGGCCCACAGCGGTTTATCGATTGTTCTTGGTTTAAAATAGGCCTGCAGGTAAATTAACTCCTCATTTCCCAGTTTTACTTTTTGACAAAGCTGGGTATTTCCCATGGCTCAGCCTTTGCTATGTTTAAAGAGCTGCTACCTTCTTATAGCTATTAGTCACCGAAAATAATTAGGAGACTCTCCCAAAATAAACTAGAACCCTAGAAAACAGGAGAATGGCATAGCAACAGGGACATACAATTTTTCCAGCAAAAACACCACTGCAGGAATCTGTCCAATAGCCAGGCTGTTCATCATTCAGAAAATTTCGTATGTACTGATCTCTATGAGGATTCATCCTCAAGAAACCATCGGACAAATGACCAGCTGCAGTCTCTGACTTTAATAAAATAATAATAAACACTAGTCAGTTGTGGATTCTGAACTGTAATGAATATTTGTCTCAGAAATGCTTCCTTAAGATCACTTGGATTCAGAAAGTGTAAAGACCAAGCCTGGTCTATTTTAAAAAGCCTTTTGAACTTCGAACCTGAGAACTTCAGGTGTAGCTTAGTAGAGGAACTAATCATTTCGTATTTGGGATGCAGCAAAGGACAAATGCTTACGCAAACAAATTTGTAAAGCTCTTTTAATATGTTTTGCGTTTTCAGCTGGAATTATTATTGGCCTTTAAAAGGCAGAGAGTGATGGGTTACATTGGTCTAAACTTTGAATTTCTTTTCCTGCTGTATACTTTTGCATAAGTAGTGTTTTTTTTCTTTCCGAGTCCTTTAGGAAAATCACATCTAATAATTTTCTGTAGTCTTACAAGTTGTTTTTCAATTTGTTGCTGTAGTATTGCTGAAAAGATGAAAAATGTGGAAACAAATGTGTACATCAAAAGTTGATGTGTGAAGCCAATGGTTGCATTTGAAGCAACAGATCATTTGAAGCGTGGACTAAAAATGTCTCTAAGCCATATCTCTTACTGTTGCTGTAGCATTTAAGTACTTCTGAAATGAGAGATACTAGGGAGACAGAGATAAGTAACTCAGCAAATCACGCTAATTAGAGCATTCTGCTAATAAGATTAGGTGGGAGGGATGTCTTGTCTGCTCATGAAAATAGGATTATTGCTGAAAATTCATTGAAGTCAGGAATGTGTAGGTCTTCCCAAGTCAGAATTCAGAGGCAACTTAACAGTTTATGATGCTCTGAGAAACTGCAACTCTTAAAAAACCAAACGCCTTCTCCAAATGAAAAAGCTTTCACTGAAATGGCTGGTGCGTACGGAATGTTACTTAAATGTTCAAATGAATTTTGAAATCTTTAAGACTGGGTGTGCGCTTGGGGATTGAGTTTTGGTTTGTTTTGTCCTGAATGGATGCCTAAATGACCACGTGAGTGGCCTTGCCTTTGGTAGGTGCTCAAAGGGAATCCTCCTTACTCCTTTAGCGATGGATTTCAGGGCCTTGCCATCTTCCCCTTCTCACCTTGGGGTAACCAGAAGAGAAGGAGCTGAGAAAGCTTCACTTCTTCACATTTGGGGTTTTTTTTTATATTCAAAATCTGAGAGAATGCTGTTCATTTTGTGCTAGTTGTAGCTTTTTACTTCTGTTTATATTTGCTCTTAGAATGATGTGCATGAGGAAGAATGAGGTTCGATGTTTTATATTGATTTTTACAGCAACGCTCAGAGGTACTAACTGAAATGGTGCTGTGCATTTCCAAGAGGTTAGTGTAATTTATCACAGTTCATTAGATCATAAATTCTTTTGATGCTTGTACAGCCTCTAGAATAAGGAGACAGAGGCTCTAGGTGCTTACCTTGGTGCAAATAGTCATAGATCACAGTTCAGATGAAGTGAGAAACAGATCTTGACCTTGACTCTCAAGAGCTGTCTTTTCAGTCGGAATAATTACCTGATAATGCAGAAAATAAGTGTGAGTTACCTTCAGTTTAAAGATAATGGAACTCAGGTAATACTGGAGGTTTTCTGCAAATCTGCCCCAAACATCTGTTCTCAAATCAGATCCCAAATTTTGGATTCTCCTTCAGTGCCTTAAGCTCAAGACTAAATGTGTCGTCAATTCTTAGTAAAAAGGATTGTGTTACTATTTAGAGAAGACTCTAGATCCTTATATGAAGGGTTTTAAAATGCACCGTTTTCTTATTTTATGTTCACCTAATGATGCAAGTATCACTATAAGGATTAAACTAAATGTTGTGGTTTGACCCTGATTGGCAGCCCGGTGCCCACACAGCTGCTCTCTCAGCCCCCCGTCTTCACTAGACAGGGGGAGGAAATATATCAAAGGGCTCAAGATTTGAGATAAGGACAGGGAGATCACTTGTATTTGCCATCCTGGGCAAAACAGACTCGATTTTGGGGAAATTAGTCAGGTTTCTTAAAAGAACATATCAGAGAAGAGGTGTGAGAAATAAGAAAAGCAAACAGATCTTGACAGCAGAACACCTTCCCCCCATCCCTCCCTTCTTCCCGTGCGGCTTAACATCAATCCCGGTTTCTCCACCTCCTCCCCCCGATCGGCGCAGGGGGACAGGGAGTGGGGGTTACGGTCAGTTCAGCCGACGTTGGTTCCACCGCTGCTTCTTCACTCGAGGAGGCCACTGTGGGGTCCCGCTCATGGGAGACAAGCTTCGTGCTCTCTTCTCCTGCGTGAGTCGTCCCACGAAGGGCAATTCATCACAAACTGCCCAGCGTGAGACGCCTCACGAGGGGCAGCCCACCTTGACAAGGAACTGCTGGAGAGAGTCCAGCGCAGCCACAGGGATGATGGAGGGAGTGGAACATCTCCCTGATGAGGAAAGGCTGAAGGAGCTGGATCCCTTCAGCTTGGAGAAGAGGAGGCTGAGGGGTGACCTCATGAATGTTTATAAATATGTCAAGGGGGAGTGTCAGGAGGACGGAGCCAGGCTCTTTTCAGCGACGTCCATTGACAGGACAAGGGGCAATGGGTGCAAGCTGGAGCATAGGAGGTTCCATAAAAATAGGAGAAAAAAAATGTTCACAGTGAGAGTGACAGAGCCCTGGCCCAGGCTGCCCAGGGAGGTTGTGGAATCTCCTTCTCTGGAGACATTCAAAACCCACCTGGACACGTTCCTGTGTGGTCTGTGGTAGGTGATCGTGCTGTGGCAGGGGGGCTGGACTAGATGATCTTTGAGGTCCCTTCCAACCTCCAACATTCTGTGATTCCTTCAGGGGAAACTGCTCCAGCGTGGGTCCCCGCAGCATCCCGAAAGTCCCACCAGCCAACCTGCTCCAGCGTGGGCATTCACTCTTCCACGGGCTACAGGTTCTGGCAGCGACCCACTCTGATGCAGCTTCCCACGGGCTACAGCCCCCTTCAGGCATCCACCCACACGGCGTGGAGTCCTCTACACGGTGGACATCTACGCGGTGATCCTCACGGTGGACATCTGCACCTCGCCCATGGGCTGCAGGGGGACAACCCGCTTCACCATGGTCTTCACCACGGACCCGGGGGACTCTCTCTGCTCCGGTGCCTGGAGCTCATCCTCCCCCCACTCCTTCTTCACTGACCTTGGTGTCTGCACAGATTCTCACTCCTCCATCTCTGTGCCAGCTGTTGTGGCACAGTTCTTTTCCCCGTTCTTAAATATGTTTTTCACAGAGGGTTCCTCTCCTGTCACTTTACTGACAGGCTCAGCCTTGGCCAGCGGCAGGTCCCTCTTTGGAGCTGGCTGGCATTGGCTCTGTCAAACTCGGGGAGCTTCTGGCAGCTTCTTGCAGGAGCCACCCTACAGCTCTACCCCTCACCACCAAAATCCAGCCAGGCCAACCCAGTACACCAGAACTAAGTCTTTTATTGAAAGGTGTAATTTTTTTGATCAAGTAACAGCCAGAATTAATGTTGGATTAATTGCCATTGTGAAATAATTTATAAATGAGTTTACAACTCAGGTATGTTCTCTGAGAACAGTTCATCTGAGATGTCTGTCTGAGCTGCTGATGTATATTAAGGTCACGGTAACAGCGATTGCATTTTGTCTCTGATACTCTCAGGTTGAATAATTCACTATTAAACATTTTTTGCAGTACGCTAACTTAATCTTTCTAATAAAAAACCCCAGTTCCCTAATTTCTGTTGTTTTAGAGGGGAAAATACTTCCCATGTTTTGCTAGTGCTCTGCAAATTTATTTTAAATATCTACAGAATGGTAGCTTAAAGAGGCAGTTCTTTCTATTGCAAGTGTTTTTTAGTACCGTTGACTCATCCTAGGCAGCATTTGGAAAAACTCTGTTACTAATATTCTTGAAGTGCCTGAAGGCCAAGTGTTGAATTACGTGTGTACTATAGCTTTCATGTGAGATTATGGGAAGAAAAGGAAGTTTATTTTAAGGAACAGATTAACAAGAGAGAATATAAACAGTAATAATCATCAGAGAGAAGCCACTTCCAGTTACGTGTAGGAAAAGCAAAACATCCCGTATTGCCAAACCTTTTTGTTGAGGCTTGTTGCCTGTGTGGTACTTGCTTCCAGAACCTGTGATGGAATTGAAGAAGAGGCATTCAGAGTACGATTCGCCTTTGCAGGCAGGGCATTCACAGGGAACGAGGGAGAGGTTTGTTAAGCGTACGTTCCCAGTCTTCCAAAGAAAGATTTCTAGTGTTCCGTAAAAAAATTAAATGTGGTTCCTGAAGATTCTTGAACAGGTTATCTTGTATCGTGGCCATGAACCTGCAGTAGATGAAAATGCCAATTAACTGCTGTGTTTGTGCCACCCATTTAGTCTTAAAATGAGAGATATCTACAGGTACCACTTGTGCAAAATTAACTGTGCATTTGAAGTAGTGGATGGAGCTTAGGAAGTAGTTTTTAGGAGCACATTAAAAAATGACATTTTTAGTTAGAAAACACAGACATTTTCTTGGCTGTTAAATTAATAGCAGTATTTTCAGGTGTGTGGACGTGGCATGTGTTTTAGCACATTCCTGCAGATTAGCTGCGTGGTATGGGTTGCCCTTGACATACTGACTCAGCAGATTTCCCTGCTGAAGTTGCTTTACTAAGAAAATGTTAGGCTTATTCTTTATTTTTTTTTTTTTTTTTACAAATGTGGTTCTTGGTTTAGGAAACAAAAAACAAAATGAAAAGACAACAAAGTTCATGCTTCCCGTTCCTGTCCTTCGATATTCCTTAGTTTATGTGTCTGTCCTGTGGTGTCTGCTGTTAATTGCTGCACACTGAAGTTGTTAGAATACTAGAATTTGAAGAGTAGATGATGATCTGAGGAAATGATAGCTTAAAGGAAGATTTTCAGATTGTGTTCAATGCAACGTTGTCTTGCATGAAACAAATTACTAAAAGTCTTCTAGCTCTTAAGCACTAGCTCTGCACACGAGCCTTTCTGCAGAGTGATTATTTTCTGGTGCACTGCTTGTCCTCTGACAGCCAAATGTTTCTATGAATCAAGCATCATTTAATCTATGGTGCATTAAGGCTCACAGTATCAAAATCCTGATTTGGAAGAGATGAAGTATCCTTAAAAGAGGTGATTCCATATTTCACTTTAAGCTGGAAAAGGACTTTGCAAGTAATGGACAATAGTTGTTTGCTCGTATGGTTAAAGCTATTTGTGTTTGAATGATAATTTTGTTCCTAACTTTGACTTTTTTGGGGTTTTGTCCCACAGGGAATTCCTGTGTTTGCAATGTAATTGCATGTTGCTGTGGCAAAAGACTGTGACATTACGAGTTCAGCATTATCATGTTAGTCAAGGACTAAGGAGGTAGAAATTAGTTTAGAGCAAACTACACTTTATTCACAAAATTGAAAATCTCTGTGTAATGGTATCTCTGCTTTTATAAGATACTATTAATATTTGCCAGTACACAAGAGTAACTTCAATGCTTTTCCAGTTGCCCTTATTAATGTATGTATCCTATACATATAAAAATCCATCACAAATGCTTCCACGGCTTGTAGAGTTTATTTGCACTAAACCGAGGAAGGGTGTCCAGCTTCAGCTGAAAGAAGTTACTGCAAGCTTAACACCCTGAATTGCACAATCCCACCTTGAAACAGCCCATGGAAACTCCTGGCTGGTCTTGGGTGTGCCATTGTGAAAGAATCTGAAGCCTTCCTTCAGATTCGCGGCCAACAATCGAGTCATCTGGGAACTATCTTTTTGAAATTACTTTCTGAACGGTATCATGGCATGTTAACTCAAGTGGCTCGGAGGTGCACCCCTAGCTCAGCTGCTTCAGAGCATTAAAGAAGTTCTGAGTTAATCAAAAATACTCTGAGTTCTAGAAAGCTTCATCTTACTGGTAGAGCAGAATGGGGTTTTTGCCAATTTTCTAAACTAAGATTGCTTTTGTTACCAAATACTTGACGACGCAGCTTATTTCTTCCTAAGGGTTCTTTGCCATCTCAGTTCAGTTTTCATTGTTCTTCGGGAGGTTTTGCCTGATAGGTTGAATATTTGCAACATGGAAAAAAAAAAAAAAAAAAGTCAGCAGGACAGATGGAGCTTGAGAACACTGTGTTCAAGCTTTAACTTACTGTATTTTGTGAAAAAAGCCAGCTAGCCTGCAGAATGCTAATACACAGAGCGGCCCAGTACGTGCTACAGGGGAAAGAATGGTGGCATTATGAAAAGCAGTGGGTTGACAGAGTAAGGCAAAACAGAGCCTGACACAGGGACAACAGTTTTGCGGGTCTTATGCAGGGTGTTGTGGTGGGAACTGCAGGAAGCTGTGAGAATACGGCGCGGTTTGTACTCCTGCCGTGCAGTTGAGTGGAATGTAGGAATTGCTGAAGTTGTGTCTCGTGGTTAATATGAGTTAAATCACTGTCGTGGCGTCTGGTTTATGGGGGGGGGGGAAATAAAGCAAGCCGCAATGTCAGCTTTCTTACACGAAGATATTTGAAAATGCCTCGAATTTCGTGAAAAATAATAATTCAGTAAATTTGCAGTCTTAGTCTGACTTCACTCTTTCCTTGCAGAGATGCTGCTTGAGTTGAATCCAATTCCTGTGGTGCAGAACTAAGTCTACTGTCTAATTATGGACTCGTAAAGCTGAAAACTCTGTCTGCTCTGTTATTATGCGCTTCTAAAGCTGAAAATTTGATGTTTAAAATGGTGAATGTGGGTTATTTTTAGGTAGACTGTCTTTAGATAAAGTAAAGTAAATTTTTTCACTGGGAACATTCAAGTCAGGAATACAAATTTTCTGAATTGAGGCACTTAAGGGGTGTGATACATCTTTGGTGAGTGAGTATTAGAGGTGCTTCGTGTTTGAAGTTTCTAAACCTTTCTAAAGGAAGTGCCAGGTTTGGTAATCAGTTCTGTTTTCCCTATCTGCATGCAGAATGCTTCTTGTGAACCTGCAGGCATCCTTCTCTGTGCACCCAGGTTATCCAAAGCGTCATCTGTTTGCGTAATCATCTTCACTGAATGTTGGTTCTATAATGCAAACTTACAGAAGTAGAAGTACTGTATTTAAGATCAAACAGTGAATTTAGAGTTGCCACTTCTTAGTTCTCAGAGGTCAGAGACTGTATAAAATCTAAACGAATGTGAGAGTAACGATGGAGGATTGTAGGAGCTGACAAGGATGTTGTTCAGCGCCTGGATTTGGATGGCTCAGTCATTTCTAGGCAAGTCAGAAGCAACTCAGAAAGACCATGAGTATGGTAAAGGTAGAGCATGTTAGTCATCCCTCTGCTCGTTTGATCAGTTCTCTCTTGTCTGTTTTCCTAAAACTTCCAGGCAGTAATGCTGATACACTACAAGAGGCTCTGCTGAGTTGATGAATAGCAGTGGAAAAGCAGAAGACAGTAATTTGTTGCCACCGTTTGATGTTAGGTGAATCTCTGTGTGAAGTGTTAATAGTTTCTGTATTGAGGCAAAGGAGCTATCATAACTTGAAGGTGGTGCCTTTGAATTACCCACAGACATCTGTTGCAGTAAAAGGAGCTGACAGATGCTCCTGCCAATACAAAAATAATCTATGCCCGTGTCTAAAAGCCCAAACTGGAAATACTGAGTATATCCAAATTGAAACCCAGAGGTTACAGTTTGGAAGCGTGTTGTTCTTTAATTTGCTCCATTTTTATTCAATTTGTGAGCACAGGATTCTTGCGTGCGAGGGCTAATGAAAATTGCGGGACATGAAGAATGCACGTGTCCCCAGTTCCAAGCAGGGGAGTGTATGATATGAAATGATTTTTCTCCACTGATAAATTTACTCTTGCTAATATCTTCCCTTGCCTTTGTTTCTCTCAGGCCAAATGCTATCTCTGCATTTTTTTGTTCGGCTTAAAAAAAAACCCAGGCCTTCAGAATGCTATACTAATACTAGTTAGCATCGCTGTCGTTTGTGCGCTTCCTTTTTAAGCGCCTTTCCCTTACATCGAAAGTTTTTAAAGAATTTCCGACGAATTACTTGAGCTTGCTGCTTTCTGTAAAGCTCCAGGCTGGTGTATCCCTAAGGGATATTCCTCTTACTCTCCTGCTGCTGCTGCCTCCTGAAGTGCTGTTAGATTGATGGACTGAAGAAACACTGCATGTTGGTTTTGTTTTTTTTTTTTTCTTGTACAACTGGTATTTTTTTCAGAGTGACAGTCTTGACAAGATAAGCTCTTTACCTTTTCTGCTTCCTTTCTGCTTTTATCTTCCTTATGGAGGTACTAGCTGTTTTTCTTAGCGTTTTTTTTTACCTTTAGGATTAGACGCTTGTATGCAGAGAAGAGCTTTTGATAGCTGTGTTACAGTCTGATTTGGGTTTAAATCTATCCATGTTGATAGCCCCCTTAGCAGATGACCACGGCGATCTCTCTAGAGAAGGCGCAAGTTTTGATCATTTGCAAAGTGTGTCATAAATTCTCTTGAAGTTCAGCTTAAAAACTTGGTGGTTATGTTGATTTCAATGTATACTACTATTACATTTTCTTTTTTTGGTGCCCTTTAGCTTTTCCCATCTGGCTGTGTGGATTAAAACGCAGTGGGACTTGAGCAAGAATATGTCCTGGTATAATTATTCTCATTCTTTCACCTTTAAAATTACACCAAGCTGGATTCAGCTTACTTGACCCATGCTTTGGGTTTCTTCGTAGTGAGCAGCTGTATCATTTCTCAACAAATTTTTTAACATCAGTTAGAAGACAGGTGTAGGAAGGGTGAGAGCACTGCTGCTCATCCTCAGTTTCTCAGGCATCTTCACCAGAATATTTCTAGAAATTCCTGCTTCCAGACCATTCCTGACAAAAATCACCTCCAGAGCCTGGTGTACTGCTCTGAGGAGATGTCTCTGTTGTCTGTGTCCATCAACTATTCAAAGATAAGTTTTAGTTACCAAATTATGTTCTGTAGTCAGAGCAGTGACTTTAAAGACTGAGGTGATTGCTTACGTATTTGATAGAGTTCTTAGTCACTGTGCTGCCAGAGAATAGAAGAAATCTTGTTGAGAGGTTGCTTAGAATTAAGCACAGTACGTTTTTTACACCACTGCATCTGCAATATTCTTTTGTTAGCTGCTACCTCGTTGTTGTATGGTCTTTTCTCTAATGTGCTCTTTTCCCCCCCAGTATTTCAATAGCTTATCATTTAAAAATTTTCACCTTTGTGTTTTCTCACATGCGTTCAGCCTAATTCTATTAATGGATGAAATACCTGGTAACATTTGATTTACATTAAAAGACCTTTTATTTTTTTTTTTTTTACTTTTAATTATGTGTCCCTTTTTTTTTTGAATAGTACTCAAAAACTCCCTCAGAAAAAGGCATAAATTATTTTTTTTTCCCTCTGTCGGAGTCACCATTTGTGTGGAACATGGTATGTCAGGCAAACGGGATATTCAGGGAATGTGCTGATGTCTGTGGCTTTTTTCTCTCTGGTAGTCTTGTGGGGTAGGTTTGATTTCTGCTCTCATTTGAACAGCAATCATGCCTGGGAAAGGCAGGATTTTTTTAAGGTGTGGCTGCAGACGTGCTACCCAAAAGGGAAAAATCCAAACATTTATGTGCTCTGGCAGAAACATGTATTGGTAGAGAAAAAGGAAGCATCTACAGATGGGAAGCTGGACTTTGGTCAAGGAGAAGGAACCCGAAATAGAGAGGTGTGTGTTTTATAATCCGTGTTGTACTTCTGCTTGATTGACAGAGAAGACTCACATACGTGTGGCTGAGCAAGACCTGGTCATGTCTTAGGAAGGGATTAAAAGCTTAGACATTTGTTCAGCTGTTTCCTGCAGAGCTTCGGAACTGTTCCGCTTCTCCTCCATTCCCATTTCACATGCTGTCACTGCGATGTTATCAGAACGTGGGTACATTTGTCTTCTTTTCATCAGCAAATCAACATCCCTTCAACTTCTGCTGTAGAAAGAGCTAATATGTCAAATTCTGGCAGTCTGTATCCAGTAATTTTGCATTGTTTTTTTCTTTCTTTATGAGTTCACTAAGAACTTTTTTTCATATAATTGCCTTTAAATCTGCATAAAAGAGAGCTTTTAGTGCTCAAAGACTTCAGAGTAAGAAAGAAATGTAGCACTGTGAAACACTGAGGTTTTTTCAGGGTTGAAATGCGATGACAAAAGAAAACAGATGTTGTTTTATTATTAAAATATCCTACACTGCTCTCTACTGGAAGAGTGGAAGTCAATGTTGAATATTCAAAAGTGCACCTAAAACTATTTCTTTGTCATGTTTTAGGTTTAAGTTTGGTGGGGATTTTTTTGACCATGGTAAAACTAACTTTTCTAGCTACTGGGTAAGACTTTTTATATCTCCCTACGTTTTGAAGAGAATCTACTTTGCATGTAAAAAAAAAAGTAGAATGTTGAGGGTCAAAATATAAGCTGACAGGAGGAGAACTTGCTGGAGAGTTTCTTGTTAACGGCAAGGAATAAAAAGCGAACCATTAACCGTCACAATTCACCTGACCTTACCATAGGCACAGGCTTGTCAGAACTGCAAAGGATTCTGAATGCTTGGAGTTGCGCCTCCGTTTGAGTTGACTTTTAACTGAGCCAGCAAAATGAAAAATAAGAAATACTTCTCTTTTGTTGTAATAATTTCTCCAGCCAAAATACAACTATAACTTTATTGTAATAGTTTCTCCAGCCAAAATACAACTGTAAGAGCACGTTTACTAATTTTGCTGTGGAGTTGGACCAAAACATGTCTTGCACAAGTTAAATGCATAGGAAAAGTTTCACTTCGACTGCATTTGGAAGGGAGAGGTTTTCCCTGCAAAGGGTCTGTTACTAGTTTGTTGTGTAAGGCAGCCCTCCTGGCCGTTACAGGGGTGAAGTTTTATCCCAGCTGCTGTCAATGATAGAATTCCTGTTGATTCTAATATGATGAAATAGTGTCTGTTAATTCTCCACAGCTGCACTATCTTGCAAATCTTTGCATGCGGAGCTAGCACATCAGGTTTTCTGCTAACATTAGGTTATAAACAGTTTGAGCTGAGGTGTTTGTCTTGTACATGGCTGGTCAAGAGCTTACTTTCTTAATGGCAAACGTCACTGGACTTAATGTACTTTAAAGGACCAGTTAAACTGTTTTGACTGATAAGATCCGTCGACCTCATAAAACTTATTTCTGATTAGAGACAGCTGCAAGTGAGATCCAAGTAAGTAGTATGTTAGAAAAATCACCTTTCAGCAGCTTTCTTTGTAACAATGGCAGACTGCAATGAAAAATGTGCAGTAATTTACATTGGAAAAACACCGCCTTGGTCTGCTTTGTGTTGTACAGAATACCAACCTTTACTTCCAGTATCCAGCTGAAATTCGGCGCGATGACGGTGAACTTCTCATTAACACTCAACTTGACCATCCACAAACATCTAAAAGGACGAGGCCTGTGGCAAGCCGAGCTAATTGATCATTTCAGTTTGAATTGGCTGTTAGGCATGAGCTGTGCCCAATTCAAGAATCACCCTTTTCTTAGTTCCAAACAGGAAATAAATGTAACAATCGTACGTAAACATTTTCCGCATGTATTTGGTGTTAATGAACACTAAAGAATTTAATGCATTCATTAATTTGCAGGTAGAATTAATCGTGAATGATCTGAAGGGGAACTGCTAATGTTTTTATTTCTTTCTCCCTTCTGGGATGAAGTGTAGGAGTCACATTAGCTTTTGGTGAGAAAAAAAACCTACTGGTTGTAAGGAGACGGCCGGTCAAGGAGACGGCCGGTCTCCTCGTTTCATGAGGATGGTCAATTAGTTGTTAACGACTTTTGAAATCCCAGAGGTGGCAACGCATCCCTGTGTTGGGGATTATCCTCACACCTTCATCACCTGGAGCTTGTCATCTAAAGTCTGAGCTTTGCAAATATATCTGTGTGTTTGCTTAGCTTAACTTTTCTGAGTAATGCCATAGCAACTGGTAGCTAATGTTAAACAAAATTAAATGATAGGGCAGATCCCACAGAATAGATACAGAGCGAATAAAAAGGCAACCAGTAAAAAGCATCCATTTAAAACATTAGATGTATATTAATTCTATATTGCATAGTCATTCTTTTGTTATAATTAGAAAACAACTTGTCTTGGTTTTAAATTATCTTTCTTTTTTTTTTTTTTGCCCTGAAATAGGTCAGTCTAATTAATATAAATATTCAGAATATTTGCTCTTAATTGCTGGTTTTCTCTTTATTACTCCCTTACCAAAAATAAATAAGTTAAATGAGGAAGCTTATGAAGGTCAGGCAGGAAATATGTAAGCAGTTACAGCTAAAATTTGAACTTACTTGAATAAAAATAATGGAACTGCAATTATATATATACACATACACACACGCATAAACTTACATATATATTTATATATATGTGTATAAACATACAGATATAGTTATATGTATAAGCATACGGTTATATAGGTATCAGATAGAAAAATTGCAACCGGTGGCATGGTCTTGTCGTCTGATTGATATCAGAACTTAAGCTACAAATCTGTACTTTTGGATTAAATGCATCTTCCTAAGCTCTCCTACACTGCATAGGTTATTTAGCTCGAATTCCACATCCTTTCCAAACTGCTGAGAACACTGAAAGTTTCAGGAGTGATTCTTAATGTCAAACCTGATGCTCATCTGGAAGAGGGTGCTTTGTGAAACGCCAGAGAGTTGTGGTCACTGGGGCAGAGTCTGGCTGGAGGCCTGTGTCTAGTGGGGTCCCTCAAGGGTCAGTGCTGGGGCCGGTGCTGTTCAATATATTTATCAATGACCTGGACGAGGGATTAGAGAATGTTGTCAGCAAGTTTGCTGATGACACAAAACTGGGAGGAGTGGCTGACACCCCAGCAGGCTGTGCTGCCATTCAGAGAGACCTGGACAGGCTGGAGGGCTGGGCAGGGAGAAATCTGATGAAGTTCAGCAAGGGCAAGTGTAGAGTTTTGCACTTGGGAAAGAATAACCCCATGTGCCAGTACAGGTTGGGGACTGCCCTGCTGGAGAGCAGCGCAGGGGAAAGGGACCTGGGGGTGCTGGTGGGCAGCAGGATGGCCATGAGCCAGCAGTGTGCCCTCGTGGCCAAGAAGGCCAATGGCATCCTGGGGTGTGTTAGAAGGGAAGTAGCAAGTAGGTCGAGAGAGGTCCTCCTGCCCCTCTGCTCTGCCCTGGTGAAGCCACATCTGGAATCTTGTGTCCAGTTCTGGGCCCCTCAGCTCAAGAGAGACAGGGAACTGCTGGAGAGAGTCCAGCACAGCCACAGGGATGATGGAGGGAGTGGAACATCTCCCTGAGGAGGAAAGGCTGAAGGAGCTGGGTCTGTTCAGCTTGGCGAAGAGGAGGCTGAGGGGTGACCTGATTAATGTTTATAAATATGTCAAGGGGGAGTGTCAGGAGGGCGGAGCCAGGCTCTTTTCAGTGGCATCCATTGACAGGACAAGGGGCAATGGGTGCAAGCTGGGACATAGGAGGTTCCATAAAAATATGAGAAAAATTTTTTTCCCTGTGAGGGTGACAGAGCCCTGGCCCAGGCTGCCCAGGGAGGTTGTGGAATCTCCTTCTCTGGAGACATTCAAAACCCGCCTGGACGCGTTCCTGTGCGCTCTGCTGTAGGTGATCCTGCTCTGGCAGGGGGGTTGGACTAGATGATCTTTGAGGTCCCTTCCAACCTCTAACATTCTGTGATTCTGTGATTCCAGTGGGATTCTGAGTGGATAAGTTACATTCCCTAACAACTGATATAATGATGTTTCCCTGTATTTTGGGTCTTGATTGTTTATTTCTTTTGTGATTTGTTGAGCAAACCCCATCAGCATAGGCTTCATCATACATTTAAACCTGTGCCTCCTTAGATTCTCATCGGACTTTATCTACTTTCTCTTTTGTCCATTCAAGCTTTCTTTTAGTTTTTTTTACTCACATACATTTGGTCACCAAAAAAAAAGGGGGGTTCTTCCTTGCTAGCATTATTTTTCATATACAGGTACATGGTATGATTTAAATCAACTGTACCTCTATGAAAATCAGGCAAGTCAAAATTAATTAGATTATTAGACAAGTGTGGGTCAGGCAGGATCACTGTGCCTTTTACAGCCCAGTTGTCCAAGGCAAGGAGAACTGTATAGAAGAACATAAAGGCATTTCAGTTTGCCAACAAAGAAATGAGTATAATGCTTTGTATATTGACAAGTGTATGTCTGGTTCGCATTAAAACCACACCTGGTAAAAACAGCTTTAGTTGAAATTCTTTGACTGGGAGCCTTGTTTTTGTGTAAGCTGGAGCCCAGTTCTTTACATCTATGAAATTACCAAACTACACTGAGAACAAAATCATGTCTTTTCAATTTGTGTTCCATCGCTGTAGGAAAGCTTGAGTAACATGGTCTAAACCATTGGCTCCCGTTGGTTCTTGGGAAGTATCTTATATCAGTGGGGTGTTTTTTTCATTTTACTCATTTTTTCACTGTTGTCACAGAGGAGATTATATTACCAAAGTGACAATTTCCCAGTGGGAAAAGGCACTTAACCTCTAATTCACAGACTTGTATAGCAGGAAGATAAATAAAAGGTTTATTAAAAGCTGCTTTTGATAACTCTTATATTTGTCTAATTAGAATTTTATCCTCATTATTCTCTTAATTAGAAATGGCCGTATTTGTTCTTTAACTATTGAGATGATTGTCTTTCCAGAATTATTTTTTGGAAATAACTGGAAAATAGCATTACTTCAGTTAATTAGACCTTTCAGTGCGTAACTTATTTCTCACAAATTACCATCGTTTCAGTTTCTTGGCAGTACAGAAGTGGAGCAGCCCAAAGGCACCGAAGTTGTAAGAGATGCTGTTAGAAAATTAAAGGTAGGAATTTTATTTTTTTTTTCTAAAAATAAATATAAATGGAAAGTATCCTTATTTGTAATGCTTATTCTCTGGAAGCTTTGGGGCTTCACGAATACAAACGTAGGTTAGGTGTCCTTGGGCACTGAGGGACTCGGCAGAGAATTCCAAAGCGTCCGAGGGAAATGCCCCGTTGAGGGTTGCCAAAATGGCTTTGACTTGCCTGTCTGAGGGACAGGTAATAGTCTTAAACCTCTTCAGACGCTCTGAGCTTGATTTGGTTTGTCTGCTAACTCCCGTTGCTGGGGAATGGCGCTGTTTCATGCTTAGCTGCTTGGAGCATTACTTTATTTAAATGTAAAATTGCTAATGAAGTAAAAAAAAATGTTCTGCCTGCTATTGCACTCTCTGTAACTTCAGGTAGGGTTTTTATTATTCCAGTTTATTTAAATTATTGTTCAAGTTTTGTCATTCAAGTTGCTTGGAAATGGACAGAAATTTTGGGGAATCGATATTGAAAAAATTGATTCTGTGTTATTACTATAATAAAAAAAAAAAGAAGAAGAAAGAAGGCACAAAACAGGATTCCTGTAGCTCAGCTTTTCAGACTGAGGTTGCCTTTGCAAAAGCTGCCTTTACAAGACTGATTAGTAATCGTGCCAACGTATTGAAACAGCAGTTCTTTGCTATTATTTTCTCTCTACCAGAATAGTACAGCTGCCTTTAAGGATTCCCTTAGTTCACTCACAGAATGTTTTCTGCCAAAAACATTGATTCTCCTGCAGTTCTTATTGCTGTGTTGGTTTCAAGTGTTTTAGGCTAATCTAATTGTGAACTTTTTTTTAACCGTTGCACCGTGCTACCAGGGGAAACAAAACCGCGTGGGTTTGCGTGTGCCTTTACAGCTTAGAGCTAACCCTGGGGTGAGACTTGCTGTGGTACATGGCTTGTCTTTGTAAAATTCCATGATCCTGAGCAAAGTTAATTCTGTGCAGTGGTCTCCTCCTACGGAGAAGTTTTTGATTCTGTTTTCGTGATGTCTTATCAGACTGCTTTTAAGGAAAGCAGCTGCCAAGTGTCACTGTGTGGCTGGTGGAACTCCAGGCTAACCTGGCCTCTCACGGATCGCCGGAGGCTTTTTGGTGCGTTGGATTGTGTGATTTAGCGTCTTGAAATAGTTTGCTGCAAAAGCAGGTCCAAAAAGGATTTCAAATAACTGTTCTCTGAAGTGTAGGAAGAGCCAAAACTGTTTTCCTGTCTTGGGGAAAAAACATCTGTCAGCCTAGCACTCAAATTTTTAAGTCGAAAGTCTTTGTCTTTACTTGTGGCGTCATTGGTGTGTTTATCTGCTCTAACTTTGTGCACATTTGCTAAAATTACTGCCAGAATTACACTTTTTCTTCTCTTCGCGTTGGGAAGTTTGGAGCTTAGCTGTCGGGTATTACGTGGGATCTTATATAATCACAAGTTTATTAGAAAACTCACAAAGTAATTAAAGACAACTTTTGGAAAGACTTGAAAAACTTGGAATTCAGAGAGCAATAATGAGGTTTTATGTTTGAAACAATCCTCAATTAATTGAAGCCTCATTTCAATATTGTTCTATGCTGTGCATCTGAATACCTTGAAGAGAAGCCTCGAGATACTGGATTTTATTATTAACAACACATCTCTAGCTTGTTTTTAGAAAATGTTAATTAAAAATTTTCAACCTGTGAAAACAGCCTGGAAACTGATGTCTTACGTTGAAAGAGGACATACATAGTGTTTTGGGAAGTGGGAGGGTTTTAAAATGAGGTGGTAACTTGTGATACTCATTTTATGCCTTTTCATTCTATGGGTTTGGTTTTGATCACAATGTTCTTAATCTGTTTTTAATGAAAATCATTAGCTAGCAGAAAACCAGCTGGCTGTTTCTTAACATTTGGAACTATTTTTGCAACTTGCATGCATCACACTAATAACCTCTTGGAGTTATGTACTTACAGTGATATATAGACCATGAAAGACCATCAATGTAAGCTGTTTTTCTTACCTATCACATCCAACCAGGACAGAATAGGCACAACTCTTCTTTAAATGAAAAGCTCTTAATTTATACACCACAAAGACTCTTCACTTGTCAAAAAACAAAGCTGTGTGGAAGCCTGTAGAACACCATTCCTTCAACATACTTTTCCCAGCAGGGGGAGCCGATGTTCTGCAGTAAAGTACAATAACTTGGAGGAAATTTTTTCTTGGTGGTAAATTGTAATTTTTTTTTTATCCCACGTACTACTGCTAATACATTTTCTAAACGCTTGACAATTTTGCTGGGTCAGTTGCAATTTGAATATACAGTTTTTTCAAACAACTATCTTTAATTTTTCTAGAGGATTGTCCAGTGGGTTTATTTAGTTGGGATTTCTTCTCTTGTTTTCAAATTTCTTGGAGCTGTACTTCAGGAGAAAAAAAGAAAGTTTGACACAAATGTTTTAAAATTTCTATTTTAACTTCTAAGATAAGGTGATCTCATAATTTATTGCAAACAATTTTTTTTTCCTTCCAGCTTTCTAGTCAAACTAATTTCTAGAATGAAATAAAATGTAAATGGTACCAAGATGTTGTATGAGAAAATGCCCATGTTATTCCAATGTGTAAATGTTGCCAAAACATACTTTATTTTGTAAAGAGAAATGATTGCTTTCCTTGACTAATGAATAATAAAACTTCTAAATCAGACTGTAGGAATGGATTTGGTCTTTCTCCAAAAGTACTTGAAGGGTTGCCGGAGGTGAGAACAGGTGGAAAGATAAGCATAACAAATGGAAAGGCTGATGGAACCAGCCCACTAGTAAGAAAATGAGAAGTTGGAAACAAACACCTGAGTTTTGGGCTGTTCCTTTTTTGGTCTTCAAAGGGATGATTTGTGAGGACCAAACTTAAGGCTGTTCTCTTACCCAAATTCCAGTTCAATCTCCTTTTCTCCTCCTCTTCTGTAGGTGGAGATGACTAGAGGTAAATAGAATTAATCGTGTTGAAGCCACTTGAAATATTCTTCATCAGCACTTTGACCATCAGGATACTCGGAGAGTGCTTTTTCACATACCCCACCGTGCTGTGATGCTGCCCTTAATGAACCATCACTGGATATTGTTTGAGCTCCCTTTTGTGTTAAAGCTGCGTCTCATTTGTTGTTGAAAGGAGAGAGGAGGGTGGAGTACGGAAACGTATAATACTGGGGTGAAGAGGTTTCTAGTCAAGCCTTACAGCCTTGAGTGTTCTCTTTGAAGCACTGGAGAAAGCAGAATGTGTGGTTCAGGACCAGCCAGGGACGGCCTGAAGACCAAAGCAGATCAGATGAAAAGAGTTGGAGAATACCTGTTAACCCTTTCTCAAACAAAAAACCAAAACCAAACGTGACACCACCAAACAAAATAACAAAAAACCTCCAAAAAATAAAAAGCCAAAACAACAACAAAAAAACCCACACCCCAAAATAAATGAAGAAAGCTAAACAAAACCTTCAGGGAGTGAGAGGTGGAAAAAAAGACTTTATTGCCTTGTCTTCTATACTGTGGTTAATAGATCAACAGCCTTCCTCTCAGCCCCGTGTGTGTTTGAAAAATGAAATACAACAATATTGCACAGAAATGGAATTCTGAGACAGGATTTTCCCTACTCAGCTCGTTATAGAGAGAATCAAGCTCACTTGCCCGTAGCCTTTTCATCCTTTTTCTGACAGTTATTTTTCAGAGGTCATAATTTCATGGTACCCAAATAGGACATGCATGAGAGTTTAGACCGTGACACGACCAAAAAGGTGATCCGTACCCACTGCGAAAGAAATAGGGCCTGGGTTTTAGGCATCTTTTTTTTATGTTGATATGAAAGACGAAACGGAGAAGGATCTTCTCCAAACCAGAGGTAAAGCTGTGTTCCAGCTCAGACAAATCCATTGCACTCAGACATCTTTTCAGGTTTCCACATGAGGTGCAATGTCTGAGTAAAATGAAGGAGTTCAGCCTCTGATACCTGGGATGAAGATGAGCACCCAAATCACAGAAACCTTAATGTTTCAAGGTTTTCTTTACTAAACTCTTGAAGTGCACAGCGTGGTGTAAATAAAAGCATGGAGTTTTGATTTGCGTAGCTTATTTTGATTTCGATAGAACCTGTTTTAACCGTTACTTCTTTAACTAAAGCTCCTGGCTGGTTTAAAAACGTGGTTTATGTATGTATCTTTTTCTTCATGTTATTTTTGCTGATTAATCCTCCAACTGTGGTTTGCTAAGACGATGCATAAGCACTTCAAATATAATTTTAATAAGTCTCAAAGTACGCAGTTTTTCCTGCTACTGCAATAAAAGACATACAGAAGGCTTGGGATATTTTATTCTTTTTTTAAAGCTAAATTAAACTATATAAAATAGATCTATTTGTATCTGTTACTTTCCCTAAAATATTCAACAGAAATATGGTGGTAATTCCAATGCAGTTAAATAAAAGCTAGCCCATCCCACTGAGCTTCTCATGTTATTGTTGGGCCAAATCTGGGTGTCCTGCCTGAGAAAATGTATGTATAAACTAACAGCTTAAGAATTTGGCCCATCATATCTCTTCCTAAGCCATTCTGTGATTCATTACAATTTTATAGCATTGTCCATTTGGATGCCAATGGGAGGCTACAGATTTTTACCCTCTTAAATAATTTTGTTGCTGCGTGAGCTGCAAATATTACTTTGTTTGAAATGCATGTTGAAAGGAGAAAATCATGTTTGTGCATCGCCCCTGTCCAGAGGTCCCTCAGGGGCCTCTTTATCAGAGGTACAACAGCGAATTGGCCAATACCTGACTAATTGTTAGGATCTGCTCTTCGAACCGTGCACAGATTTGGGAGGTGGCTGAACTTGGCATTCCGGAGAAGGTCAGATACAAAAGAAATGACTGATCAGTATCTGTACGTTATCTGTTCTAACAAAGAACAGGGAGTGGGCAGGAAAAGCGTTAAAGACACAACTGCACCAGATTTTCTGAATTTATCTATGTGTACTTCTCAGTCGCTGTGTGCCAGTAAACCTTTGATGAAAGAGCTTGTTTTTCTCTGGTTGTCTGTGTCAAAGAGATTATTTTGTGTTTTTCTTTTGAATTTAGCTTTTTTTTTTTTTCCCTTCTTTTAATTTGATGGAGTTTCTTCTAAAGTGGCTTTCAAGTCCCCTGCTAACTTTTGCAAATTTCCTGTGATCTTCCTTCCTTTTGTCAACATCCTCATGCATTCGAAAAACCTCAGAACATAAAATTTGAGTAGTCTCTCACAAGCAGCCGTTGCTGTCTTTTTAAAATACCCAAGAATTGCATTCAACTTTCCAGTTGCAGTTTTCATAAGAAAGTCCACAGTTAGTGGAAGACCTATCATGACTTCAAGACTTCCTTATTTCCATCTTCCCAGGGTGGTCTCCCAAGAAAGAAAGTCTTCCATTGCCTGAAGGGAGCCTACAGGAAAGCTGGAGAGGGATTTTTTCATAAGGGTGTGTGGTGATAGGACGAGGGGAAATGGTTTTAAACTGGAGCGAGGCAGAATTAGATTAGACACTAGGAAGAAGTTCTTTACTATGAGACACTGGAACGGGTTGCCCGGAGAAGTTGTAGATGCCCCATCCCTCCAAGTGTCCCAGGCCAGGGTGGACGAGGCTCTGAGCAGCCTGCTCTGGTAGGAGAGAGGTGTCCCTGCCCAGGGCGGGGGGTTGGAACTGGATGATCTTTAAGGTCCCTTCTGACTCAAACCATTCTGTGAGTCTGTGTATGGTCTGCAAAGCTGGTCGTGTGTTTGCCCAGAGGCCGTCTGTGGTGTTCTACCTGGCGAGAGATTCCCGTGTGATTTGCCCCTCCGTCCGCCTTTGCAATCTGCAAGCTTCCTCTGTAATGGTTTTAGATTTCAGGTCATTAGTTACTTTTCTCCCTGTTTTTCCCTCCTCTGCCTGTGGGTTTTGTCAGTAGTTATTTTACTCCTGGTCATCGTTCAATAATGTCACGCTTAAGAAATAAACCCTGCTGGAACCTATTAGAAGCATATCTTCCCAATGACAATTTCCTGTTTATAACTGCATCTGGAGATGAATGTAACCAACTTAACTATTACTTTGGTTGTGTTGCTTCATTTCCTAAATCTAGTGGCGTGCAAAACTCAAATGCTGTGTCTGTTTTGACAAGCTGATTTTTTTAATCCATATTGATGATCATTAATTCCATCTCATTCAGAGTTCTCTAGTTCTTGTGCTGTTTTTATGCCTTTTAAGAATGTAGACATGATAGTATTATTTTGTTTACCCTTTCTTTACTGTTGGCACAGAATTCTCTTCTGAATAATTCTCAGTGTTGTAAGATTTGACTATTTGGAGCAAGCTTTGGCCAGCTGTTCTAAAACTTGTGCAAGTTATTCAGATCTGCTTATTTAAAAAAAAAAAAAAAGTAACGTTGTAGCTATTGTTCAGGACTCTGAGATGATTGCAGTTGGAAAACCAAGCATTTAATCATCATATACTATGCCTTTAGGGTGGTGCTTAGAACTATTTAACGATTTACTGTTAGCAGAGCTGCCTACAAGCAAAATGGAATAAAATAGATGGAGACAATCGTACTGTGTAAAGCAGTTGAGTTCATGGAAGGATTTCCCATGTACTGGTTGGTGCAAGAACAGGGACATGGGAAAAAACCCAAACCCTATCACTTAAAAAATTAAAATCAGGGGTTTAGGTGCCTTGGGGGGAGGTATTAGTTGGCTACAGCCAAATAGTTCACAATCAAGTGGTAATTCAGGCTGGTGCCTTCCAAGCCTGACCCTTCTTAAGATAGGTCAGCGCCCTTGTTGACATCCTCAGGTCTTTATACCAGTAAAAGTCATTGTCCTCACTGATGGTTTTACATGGTTTATTTGTACCGGTGGTGAATTATGTGCTCAATTACGCTTGAGTGGGAGCTAGTTTGAGGATGATGTGTTCAAACATATAGCTGTGAAGCAGGGGCTCCAACTCCTGTGGCCATCAGTGAGTCATTGCCCTTATTTATGCATTTGAAAAAAATACCGTTCTGGGCTGTCCGAGACTTGAGAGGAAACGGGCTGGTGGCAGAGCAAAATAGAGAGCAATTCCATATCTTTGCTAAGAAAGTTACCCAAATGCATGACATTTCTGAACTGCCGTGCAGCAGCAAGTTTGAGATACTCTGCTGACTTTATATTCAGTGTTTATGTGAGAAAGCCAAGACAGATCTAGAAAATAGAAAAGGTTGGAGAGTATTGAATAGGAGATACTACCTGACCCAGTCATAGAAAATGTTGGCTAGCCATCAGCTAGTGACCTGGTGGCAAATGAATTGTGAGAATAGGATGGATCAGGTATTTCTTAGGTGTTGGCAGCTGTAGTGCTTCCACGCTGAACCAGTTTAAAAAAATCCCATTTCCTTAGAGGACCACCCCAGAAGTACCCTCGGTGCGTGTGTACAGGAGTGAGAGCAGAAATGGTGGGGTGTGGAAAACAGAACGATGCTCACTGCTCAACAACTTTGGGTGGGACGAATTGAGAGGGTCTGAGTACTAAAAATAAAATTTACTATTAATGCAATTGCTGTTGTATTTTTCGTCCTATAGTTTGCAAGACATATCAAGAAATCTGAAGGCCAGAAAACGCCCAAAGTTGAATTGCAAATCTCAATCTATGGTGTAAAAATTCTAGATCCAAAAACAAAGGTAAGAGCCTTACATGTCTGTGGTGTTAAACTAATAATTAAATATTGGCTTAACTGGTTTTAATGTTTTTATTGTTTTATATTTTTTTAAAAGTACTATAAGGAAAGCTGTTCTTTTGAGGAAAAATTCTACAATGCTATTGCTCGTTACGACAAGTGGGTGACGCCTTCCCGGGAAGAGACACGATATTCCAAAATACAGCTGGTAGCGCATGTGGGATTTAATGTTTTTAATCCTTTGACACCAGAATTTTTAAACTCTGAGAAAGGTGAAAACACCGTAGTAAATAAATATTAACAACACGTATGATAAATACCTTTCCAAATGGTCAGCACTGGGCAGGTGCCCACAGGTGTGGTTTTTGGAGGTGAATGAGGAGACAGTTAGTTTGCAGTGACTCGTTCTTTGTGCTGGAGTTGCACCTCTCTTTTCTTAGCCTTTTCATTTTTCACCTCCTTGTGTTGTGGGGTTTTTTTTCTGTTTTATTTCATCTCCCCTCCCTAGAATGCTTGTGTTTCTTAGATATGTATCTCTAAAGTTCCTGTAGCAGACCATAAGCTCTCCTGTAGGCACAGCATGACAGTTCCCATCTTTTCAGCCTCTAAGTCCATTGAGTCAGCCCGTGGATGGGTTTTCTGTTCCTTTGTTCGCTCTGGTATTTTGGAAGGGGTTACATAGTAAGCAAAACAGCCTTCTCACAGCCTTCAAAGAGGAATAACGAGGTAGATGTAATCAAGTTTGAAAGCATTTATTCAACAGTCAGCAATCCTTAAACCTTCTATACGTACTTCGGATGTTAGATTCGAACAAACTGTTTGTTACTGAGTCTTAATTCCGAAATAATTGCTACCATTCAGGTGGTGATCTTGCCCTTTGAGAGAAGGTAGCTCTAGTTCAAGGCTGTTCCTACTTGTAACCCATTTTCACTTCAGACACTCGATACAGCCACAGTTCAACAGTTAGATAGGCAGAGGGGGTAAGAAATTGCCCACGTCAACTTTAACTGCAATTTTTGCATCTTTTTTACCTCAGAAAGGGGTAATAAACCCTGTATCTTGGCAAAAACTGTTTTAAAATAACAGTTTTAAATGCCGAAATATGTTAGTCTTCCTAACTCTTCTTGCAGAGGTTACTGGAAAGCTGTGGGCCAGAAGTTCCTGGGGGAATAGGAACATTCTAATCCCTTCGCAATGTTGTTATTACAACTCCAGTGGTCAGCAACTAGGAGCAGTCTTTTTATCTTCCCCACTTGGTTTGTTAAAGCCACATATAAATGTACGTTTGAATCAAGCTTCCCTTCTTTTTGCTCATTTATAGATGCTTTAGGAAATTACTTGAATCCAATGTTATCATCACTGACTGCAACAATTTTTTCTCCATGTTTTTGAAACGCGTCACTTCAGCATTGTCGCAGAGGAATATCGGTTTGTATTCATGCGATGACTTTTAATTGTGGTAGGAACAGGAAACCTGCTGGTGTGTCACGACTTGATTCTGTACTTGGCACTCAGAAAAGGAAGAGTGGAGAAAAGTGGTTCTGTCCTTAAAGGATATAAGATCTATAAACCTGATAGAGCCAGAACAAGCACGTGGTGTTGTGTGTAACTTTTGAAGAGCTACAACAGCGAGAAATTGAATGTGAGAGAGATTCGGAGATGTGGGAGGAATAGGCGTCACAGAAGAACATCTGTAAAGACTGAGAAAAGGAACCTGGTTGGGGCAAGGGGAAAAGATTGCCTGTATTGCCTATATTTTTTATAAACATTTGTGTGCAGAGAGGGCATGTCCTTATTTATGAGCTTCTAGCAGTCTGGGAACCCTGGTGCTGCACAGCAACTTTCTGGGGTTTAATAGATAATAGTTCACATCTAAACTGCATAGTTTCCTTTAAAGCAAATACTGCTTTCCCATGTAATAAGCCAAATAAAATAAAATACCAAGAAGAGAATTGTTGAAGAAAAACAACAAAAAAAAATAGTTAAGATAGTTTATTTCAGTCTCGTTAGGCTCTCTCAGCTGAAGAACATTGCCACTGCAAATTTTTTAATAACTGGAACGTGATTTTTAACGGAACGTGAAATACAGTATAAAAAATATGTGAATAGTGTTTGAAAACTGTTTGTATTCCACTTAAAGTAAGCAATTATTTGGATGTCTGGTTAGTTTTTCTGTGCTCCTGTATTTGCACAACTACTTTCTGTTTTCTGTGTTTAAGATAGAAAGGTAAGGACTTGATTTCAGTAAAAGCATTTTAACAGACCCTGAGAGATGATGAAATCTGAAGATAGTGTGCACCTGGAAAACAAAGAGTGTATTTTACTTAATTAGTCCTTAAAGAAATTGCACAGGAATTCAATGCAACAGTAAAACCAATTTTCTGGAACACAAATTACTGTCCAGATAAACACTTCCAAATAAATGCTGTCCAAATAAAAACTTCCTGCTTACATGATTCAGTAAAAATGGGAACATTTATTAGGAGATGAGTTTGCTTACTTCTGTTATGCTTTAGGTCTATTTTTGGGCGCTCTCATGTACATCAAAAATGTTTCTGCAACTTGTCTGCCCTTGTGTATGCGAGGAAGTCTGGAGATTTACTTTGTGCATCTTTATCCTAAGCACACACGGTAATTTCATGAAAATCATCTTTTCATTTGCAGGAAGTCCAACACAACTGCCAGCTCCATAGGATATCATTTTGTGCTGATGATAAAACTGACAAGAGAATATTTACTTTCATATGCAAAGACTCCGAATCGAATAAGCACCTGTGCTATGTATTTGACAGTGAGAAGTGTGTAAGTATGCAAGGCCCTTTAAAAGAATTTGGGTGACTTCTACAGACTTCGGAAAAAAGAAACAGGAATGTTTAATAAAGGCCTTTTAATGAGGATCACTTTGATATAATCTTTCACAAAATATGGTGTTTTGCATTAATTTAAGGGAGACTCTTTTTCTTCATTGATCTGAGGTGGTTTTCTGGGACAGTTCTTGCTACCGGGCTCCATATCGTGGGCCAAGCATCAGCAATACTCCCAGCGAACAGACTGCGTCCCACTAAGCTTGAGATATTTGCACAGCTGTTTTGCAGAGATTGCTGCAACCTTGTGGCTGAGATACCCTCCAGGCTCTCGTGTGTGCCTCAAGATTATTTCTTTATATTTTTTTTTTTTTTTTTTTTTACTGCAAGGTTCCCCCCCATCATGTCTCTCCCGTTTGTTAGTGCCGTGATGCACTACCAGAGAATTCATTGCACCAACCACTGACATTCTCTCGTGTCTGAGACAGAACAGGGCAACTGATCAAAAATGAGCAATAGCAGAGAAAGAATAATACTTTTTTTAGAAAGAGATGCATATTCACTTCTATTTATATGCAAATACATAGCGTTATGTTTTGCTTCACGGTGTTTCTGATTATTTTGTTGTTCATCTGCACTGCTCCAGTGCCTTCAGTGGATGCTGTTCAGAACTGGTATACACATCTCTTCATTTCTCTTCCAATTTCTGTCCTGTGCCTCTTCTTCACACAACCCCGTGATTTTAAATTGTCCTCACAGTCTCTACACACTAGTACAAGAGGCGTAGTTTATACTAAAAAGTAGCTAATTGTGTTCTGCCTATTTAGTCTCACTTCTTTATCCGAAGTATTTTTAAGTTGATTTCATAGCATCTTCTGTCAAGGTATTTTGCTCAAGAGTGTTTGCCCCACTCCTTTGTAGCATTGACTTCCTGATGGGTGAAGCAAACACGTGGTGTAAAGCATTTTCCGATCGTTGGAAATGAAAGGAATTATGTAAAATATTCTTACTAATTTCAATCTTGTGTTTTGTGTCAAGGCGGAAGAGATAACTTTAACAATTGGTCAAGCGTTTGACTTAGCTTACAGGAAATTTCTGGAATCCGGAGGAAAGGATGTTGAGACAAGGAAACAAATTGCAGGTTTACAGAAAAGAGTAAGTTCTGAACTATATTTTTTGAAGAGATAAAAGAACATGCTGCTGTATTTGTGTTACCTGCTTTCTATGACAGCATAATTTCCAGCATTACTCTCAGATTGCTCAGAATTGCAAGAAATACTAAAAAAAACCCACAAACCCGAAAAAGTCCTGGTAACTGTGAAACAGTATTTTGTGTTTTGCTGACTCATAAAGTCAAAAGAGAAAAAACAAGGTTAAAATATGGAAGATACGGCCATTTAAATACTTTTAATAATCAGATAACTAGTTTAAACATTGCTTCTGAATCACCAGATCTCAAATAAAATTTACTCGACGTGGGTGCTGTTTTTCAAATGAATGATTATCCCCATCTGTGTTGCAATAACCGCTTGCTTTGTAGATTCAAGAACTAGAAACTGAAAACACAGAACTGAAAAATAAAGTTCAAGATTTGGAAAACCAGTTAAGAATAACCCAAGTGCATGCATCACCAGTAAGTACATGAACGTAACTCTTCTCTGAAGTCACTCTAAATTTGTAATCGTTGTGTTACGGTAATTGTTAGCATCTGTGCTCTTTCCAGTGATTGGGATTAACCTGCAGTGATCACGTAACAAATCTGTGGAAATGCAGTAGGGAAGTGAAACTGTTACAAGCCAACAACAGTGCAAATTGCAGTCTCCCAAATTGTGATTCTTTAATCCCCTTGTCATACCTATTTGTTGCTGCCTACAGACAGTAAATACTCCTTCTCGCAGACATGCAAACGTGCTGGCTAAAGGTGAACAACTCTGTTCTGCATCTAAAGGGTTTGGGTCACAAATGCCGCCTGGAGTTTTTCTAGGACTTTCCTTTCACAAGCATGTTGTCACTTACAAAGGACATTTTCTAAACGACTTCTATAAAATTGTGTCTGTCTTTCAAGGGAGTCATTAGGTCTCTGGAACCAATGTTGGGTGGGCAGGTGAACAGGACCAGGCTCTGGTTCCCCTTATCTGTGGAAATTCTAATGCTTCCTGCAGCTCCTGTAGATGCTTGTGACGGAACTATTTTTAAATGACCGTTATGTATATCAAGGAGGCACCTCTAAAAATGCAGGTTGCATCCTAATGACTCCACTCTTTCCACACGTGTATTCTATTCACACAGCCTTAAGGAACTGTGAAAACAAAGAGAGTTTCTGATTTTAGAATTGGAAAAAGACGGACTGCTTTTAAGGGCTGCGTTTTGGGCCACCTCGTTCCCGCCCTGGATGTGCATCATTTCACTTTAAATGCATGTTTAGAAAAAGTATGTTGATAATAGCGGTGACGACTTTTCAGTAGTGTCTGTACACTCCCTTGGTATTGATTTGGTGGCTGTTCCCATGAGGAACTGTTATTTCATTTTACTAAAATCTGTTTAGAGGAGAGAGTGCCATAAATGATAAATACTGCATAACTGCCACTGGGAAACTTGTAAATTATGGATGTTCTCTCACTTACGAACCATTCAGTTATAGGTAATCAACTTTAATGCTAGATTTAAAATTAATTTAGTCCATTCTTTAATATTTGATACTTCTCAATTAGGATGGCAGTTTGTTTTTACTTACGAATATAATAGCTAAATATATCTCTGAATTTAATTAAACAAGCTCTTAAGTCTCTTGTGGTAGATGCATTTCTCTTTCATTTACGTTAATGCAGAGCTTGGTAATTACATTTAGCAATTAACTTAAAGAAGATTATTAATAATGACCAAAAGATATCCTGTAGTTTGTGATTTATTTTGTCGTTTAAGAAAATGGTGTTTCATTTCCTTATTAAAGAGTTAAGATTTAAATTTTAAATTTGCCAGCTTTTGGCAAATTCTCTTCCTAGATGGTGATTTATTGTTAATTACTGTTGGCACAATGAATGGGCATATTGCTTAAATAGCACTTAACAGAATTATAGATATTGATAATTATTCTTATTAAAATACTAATTAATTGTAATAAATCACTACCAGCTATTAGTTTTCATATATAATTTTATTGCTTTATTTACTCCTTAATCTTTAAAAAGAAAACTACAAACATTTCCTGGCACAAATTTTGGAGTTGCCTCATGATCACAATTGCAGCAAGAGCCATCTAACAGCCTGTTCAGTGTCTCGTTTGATTCTGCCGCAAAATAGATTTATAGAAACGAATAAACATTGCAACAGGTTGGAACTACCTGCCCTCGTGGAAATGCTCCAACTCCCTGGACTTAGTCGTCAGCAGCTTCAGCAAATTGGATCCTGCTTCAAGCAGGAGGTTGGATGGAGCTGCTTTCCTTTTATGTGATTCTTCAGTCAGCTGGGCAGCCACCAATTAAAAAAAACAGCTGCATTTTTAGGAGGGCATCTTTCTGAAATCTGGCAGCGTCACTGCATCCCCCAAACGCCATCACCTGTTGTACCTCACCCAGAGACATCGTTCAAGTAGGTCTGTTTTAAGCTACGCTAAATCAGAGCCCTTAACTGTGCTAATGAAAGAGGGAGTACACATAAATGCAGCATTTAGGTTGAAAATAAATGCAGGAATGGACTGATGAGGTTCCGAAGTGACTTCAGCGCAGGAAGCGTGAATACCTTTGAGGTGATTTGAATATGTTAAAAGGGTCATAAATCAAAGTGGCTGGATGCGATTTGATCATACCTATCTCTTCTCTTACTGTGTGAGCAACAAATATGTATGAAAGAAGGAAATTACAAACGATTCTTAAGACAATTGCTTGCCTGTTACAGTTTGCAGTGAATCTTACCCAGTTCTAATTCAAATCAACTATCGTTTCTAGCACGGCTCGGCAAAGTCTCTAGTCCGGTTAGAAAAAAGCAGAAGTGGCACAAAGAATATTTTCCTCTATTTCGATGTAATTTCTGCGATGAAAAAGATTGCTTTAGTTTTAAAAAAATGAGTGCTTTAGTTTTACAAAAAAAAGCCAGAGCAATATTTTTTCTGAGTTTAAATATGAAACTTGTAAATGCCACGTTGTTAAAAGTATGTGTACCACTGCTGTAGTACATCAAAATTGGAAAAGAAAAATAGCAGTCCTATCTTGTGATGGTTTTGTCCGAATAAAAATTTTCAAATCTCTTAACAGTATTTTGTTAAATACTGAAATAAAATAGGTTACATAAATAAATATCCAATATGTGGAGTAATACCTGATCTGAGTCATTTCCTAAGCACTTCCGGTTAGGTGAGGGAAAACTTGCTTCCCTGCAGATATTCTTTGTGCTACGTGCTGTGAACACAACATAATCATTCTCGTTATTTCAAACAGTTTTAGTAAAATAAAAATTGTAAGTTTTGCTTGCAGCTCTCATGCTGTTGAGTTATAAGGAGACACCAGTGCCATACGAGGGCTTCCGGAAGCTTTTTTTAGACGTAATAAGTGATTGAACTTATATTTAGTTAATTTGATACAGCTCTAACTCCTCATCTCTCAGTCGAGTTTGATGTTATTCTGTGTGCTGAGGTCTAAGGAGAGGGATCACTTAATGTTCAATTGATACCGATATGATAGAAGTACACGTGCCACTAACTGCCATCACGGTCACTCGTAAATAAGTGTTCCATTGCAGGAGCCAACCGTGGCTGGTTGTAGAGTTGCTTCTGTTTATGCTTAAGTAGCGCCTTGGGTTTTTGTATCTTACGCTTCCGTTGTGTTTGTGGCCGTTTGCATGCTCGTTGTCCTTTCTCAACTCCTGCCAGATGCGCTGGGATGGCTTTCCATCCGCAGGGGCTGCTGGCTGTGCTCTGCCTGTAGGGATTAACGCCCGGGCGCAGAAACCCTCGTATCAGCAATTGCAGCAGTCAACACTAGCAACTCGATTAAGCAAGTGTATACGTAAAGAAACACAAGGTGGTGTCAGCTCACAGAAGGGAGACCGCAAGCCAAGCAGTCTAAACGGGCATGATTTCAGGCAGTGGGTCTGCATTTTCCTTCCCCGTAAGAGAAGAGTTAGAGTTTGTAGTATTTATTGCACCTGTAGCGTGAAACAGTGCTGTTACAGACACCGAGTGACATCGCTGTCACCCTTTATTTGTTAGAGCGCTGATCTAGGACATAATGTCTTTCCCTCTTGCCAGGAACTTTGGAAGCATGGTATCATGCAGTACGGGTCGATAGATTCTTTACTCCTGCTTCTTCCCTCTTGTTGTTTGATCTTTGTGTCCTTAATTATTCTAGACACATTAGTCTTTGCATTAATTTTTAATGAAATGAAATATGGTGGAAAACACCTTGAGAAATTTGGAGATCGATTCTTTTTGTATTGTTTCACTGACCCTTGACACTGTTGTGGTCATCTTTTGTTTTTTCTTTTTTAAAAAAGTCCACCATTTTTGCTTTTTCTGAAAAGCTAAAGCTCAGGTCTTCAGATTCCCGGAGCATTTTCTCATGCACTGGACCAGATTGCAACTCCTGTGCTCACTTCAGTATCAAAAAAACAATAGAATCTGAGAGCATCTTCAACCTGTGCATGCATAATTAGTATGTATATAGCTTTAAACATCTGGTTCATTGCAAAATTAAAAAAATAAAAAAGAATCTAGTCTCCTCGTGCTTCAGCTCTAAGTGGATACATCCAGATTGTCATTTAACACAAACTTTTCTAACTTGCTATTGTGATTTAAAATAGGCTCGTTAACTAAATAAACATACATAGAACCATTGCTGGAATTCATACTCAGGATCAGATGTAAATGTATCAAGACTTAAAATTCAGATCTTCTCTTTACTTCCAAAATGTTTTGAAAATATTCTGTCTAGAGTATGTCAAAGATGGTGCTTTATGTATGCAATGCTCGAGACAAGTTAGACATACCAGGCTGGGCTGCAATATGTGACTTCTCTGACAGATTTGCTCCTATGAAAGGAATCAGTCATTCTGAACTCTCGGGTAATAACACAGAACACTTCATTTGCACAACGCAGCGCTAAAACATCTTAATTTGCTGATCTCCAGCATCAAAACGTGTACAAGGAGTATTACGCATGGTGACTTCCGCAAAATCCCATCAGTGGTCTAATTAAGACAAGAAGATGCGAGCAGTGAATTGTAAGCTGAAACTTCATTTTAAACACAAAATTAAAACTATTTTGGATGATTGATAATTTCACATATGAGAGAATATTTTTCCAGCTCAGGCATCTGTTACTAATTGTTTTAAATAAATTCTTTTTTAGGTCATAATAATGAATTGGAGTACTAGGGTGTTTATTGTGAGCTCTCAATAACTATTTAAAACAAAAAAAAACAAAAAGAAAATGCTCACATATGAAAATTGAAAATAATTTAAAAAAAATAGGGATTACTTTGCTCTCTTCCCTTCATAAGTAGTACAATTTACAGGCTTGTTTGGCAAGTACAAAGGGAAATCTAATCTAAAACTTCTTTCCTGATTCCTCTTGCTTGTAGCTATTTTGCCGGCCACGTAAGGGTTTATTTGAGGATTTTAAAATATTGGCATATTGAAATCGGTGCAAACCATACGCTTGAATAATGCAGTTACATACCCCTTCTGGTTTTGAAATGTGCAGGCACATGCAGAGCGTTGACAGCTTTTGAGGGATACGTTTGCTGTCGGTGTTACCTTGTTGCTTAGTTATTAGTATCACTATGAAAATTTTTCTGTGGCTGGTCTAAATCCAACCATATGGCCAAATCAGCATCGATCTAATTTAATTGCTCTTTCTATCAGTTCATAAAGTATATGGGAAAAATAAAATTTCTTGCTGAACCTATAAAAGAAGCTATTAAAAGCAATGAGATCATAGCTGGAAATGAAAGAAGAAAGCTAAGTTGTATAATCAAATACTTCTGCATAAAATGTGTTGTGAAGGTTGAACGTCGAATTATCAATCTTCTGCACGCTTTTTCTCTTGGGGTATTGCGACTATTTAGATTTAAGCTTCTTTAGCATTTTCAGTAAGTAATGAACTACTCAGCGATCATTTTTTCCTACTTTGGGGTTGACTAATTTAAGTACGCTAGTCTTGCTGAAAATTTAAAAAGTTAGTCCCTAAAATAATATCTGTGTTCACCAATGCAGAAGTGTTACGCAATAGAAACTGTCACTTTTTTTTTTCCCCCCCCCATTTCTGGAATGGATCTCTGGAGGACACACTACACGAAGCCAGGACTTTCCTGAGGGAAGTTGGCCTTTATAGCTGTGCTTCCATGTGCCACGGGACACGTTGGCATGGGATGTTTCTTTTGTCTCTTGCTCCCTTGCATGCACAGCTAAAGTTTCCATTGCTTTTATATCTCTGCTGTTTATTTTTCATCTGTTTTAGTGGCTTGGCAGTACATTAGTCACTGGCCCTTTTTTTTTTTCGTTTGCTTTTGATTATACGAGGACAGTCTTGATTTTCATTTTGTTGTTTGCCTACGATGACACGGCTACAAGTTTGTATCACAATTAAGACTTCGGATGCTGCTGCTGCTGCTATGTAGAAATCCAGCCTCCAAAGATCAGTGCATCCCTGGGAGCACTGTTTCACATGACACTTTATTTTTTTCCCTATTTACATTGCTAGTGTTGCCTAAAGCAGCCTGGGTTAGCTGTGCACACAGCCTTCATTGTGGGCTACCACCCTCTGGTTTTCTAGTCAACAGTAAATTCGGTGCTCTAAGGAACCTCTGATGAGATAAGAAAGATTTTTTATGTATTTGGGGCTTGACTGATGTTTATCAGGCATGCCTTTAAGGTTTTCTCTTTGAGCAACACGTTTAAGGTAGAGAAGGAAGTTGTGACGACTGCACGACTCCGAAGTTAGGTAGAAGGAAACATGAATATTCAGGAAATAACTGAAAAGAGAGAATGATGAAACATAAGAGAAGCAGAATTGAGAGACAGCAGGAAAAGATATTGGGAGAAGTAGCCCCAAAATTAATGATGTGCTTCCAGTCACAGATACTGGCGAAGAAGTATGTGAAACATTTTCCTATCTTGACAGTGTTGCAAAAGAACTCCATTTTTAGATGGATCATTAAAAATACTGGTTGACCAGACTTTTTCTTAAGAGTTCCTTAATTGTGACATAGAAGCATAGGCCACCCGCACCTATTACCCTCGTTAAAAAGCTGTAACATGCTCATGAGACAACCCCAAGACAGACGTGGGAACTGCATCTGCATTTCAGAAAGCAGTTTGGGAATGTATTTAGGCCTGTCACTTGGTACGTGTTTCCACGAATTTGCCAAGTGGGAAAATGCACGTCTATTTTCTTCTCCTCTTCGCATTAATATAACACTCTGTGTTTGATTCAGCGAGCGATTCCTTGTGTTTAAAATTCCATCACGTTTGTGATTCTTGAAATTGCTCGTGTCGGATTTCATGTTAGTGAAAAATTGCTAAATAAACCCAGGATGTAGCAGTTAATTTATAAAACTGCTCATGCTCATACAGTATTTTATGAATTAGTAAATTAATATATCCTTAGTAGTCCCAAATCTCAGGTAATTTGTGATCGGTGATACTGTACCTAATTGCATTATTTCCAATTTGACCTCACACACAGCTCCATATGGCATTCACCTGCAGTTGTGCACTGTGACTGCTCTGTGTGTCACCAACTCTAATGTCCTAAGAAAAAAAACTACATTTCTAATTCATTAATAATTCGCATGGGAGTATGACACAGATTGCAGTCAGTGTCTTAAGACACTGAGTGAAAGCAAACAATTTTGAAATGATTTCTTGATGAAAAAAAACCTCAGTCATGCTACGTTTTCTGGTATGATGCAGCCAAACCGTGCATCTTGAGCATCATGCTAAGTCGAGTGAGTCAAAAATAAATCCTTTAGGAGGCACATCATAACATCTATTCAGAATAGAGACCAGGTCCACTGAACCAGTGTGTTAATTTTATTAAATGAAAATTAACTGTGATTTTTGTGTTGTGTTCTTGTGTTGATAAATGGACCCCAAGCTGGAAGGTAATTTATGAACCCGACCAATACTACCTGTTCGCTGTTACACAGTGGGTAGTTCAAACAAAATATAATTGCCATGCAGAGGGGCAGCTTAATAAATTTTTACTGCATTTTCTTCTGTTCTAATTTGGTCTGAGAATATTAAGTGCCAGAAGTTATACCCTTTGTAGCTTGTATTCTTTAGAGTAAGGGTCTGTTTCCTTCTACTCCTGCATTTTCTGAATCGGATGCTATTTCCTACAGTTTTTAAAAGCCAATCCTTCTCTTTGTGACCTTCCTATTGTTACTCTCCATTGCCGAGTACCCTTCCTTGCCGTTCCCGTCCTGGCTGTGGCCGTGCAGGAATAGGTTGGGCTGGAAGCAGAAGAGCTGCTGTGGCAGCCTCAGGGAGGCTCCTTCCGGGCTTCCTGCCCTGCACGTGAGGATTTGCAAGTGAAAATTCCTTATTGACCAGACCCACTCTCAAATCTGTCACAAGAAGCTTAACGCCCTCTGCGCTGTGAAACGCCCTAAGGTTATCGCTTATCCAGTAAATAGGGGGAAACCTGACTGCTTGAATGCTATAAATCGTGTATATTCTGCTTTTGTGTTGCAACCTTTCATTGCCTACATTTGTTATATGCTCACCCTCCGTACAGTTTTCCTGCTTTGTGCTTTTTCTATGACTTCTTTATGTTTTTTCACGTGATACGCATGCTGCTTCCTTGCAGAAACTGCTCATTCTTTGCTGTTTTGCATTTCAGGAAAATATTTAGCTTCCTTAATTGGACTGTTTTTATTTAGTGTCTGTCAGTGTTTAGAATTCCAACATCTATTTTTTCCATATGTGTGTAAAGCAGCAAGTATTACCTGGTAGCAATTACACAGTAGCAAGTCTCCCACCTCTAGTCTAGTGATACTCTTGAAATAGTACTCAACATTTTGTCTTGTGACTTTTTTGCTTTTATTTTTCTTGCTTACCATTCCAAACTCTGTTTCACAATTCCAGCTTGCCACCAGATGCGTTCTTTGCGACTGTGATAAAAACCTGGGTTTGCTTTTGTTTTTCTTTTCTTATGAATCGCAAATTTTAAGTGGAGTTTTGTGGTGTTTGTAGTGTTCTTATAAGTATGGCATTGTTACTTGATTTGGATACCTGCACCCTTAACCTGACTTATCTGTAAAAAATGAAGAAGGGAGCTAAGACTCAGTTTAAAAGAATTTGAAATGTTTTGTTTTCTACACAAACATGAAAAAAATGGTTTAAAGTAGTTGATTAAATCCAGTTACACAAACTTCTAATGGAATAATCATGTCATATGGATTGTGGAATGCTGTACAAAGGCAGTAAAAGCAGACTTCCAAGTTCTTGGTGCACGTACCTACCCCTGCTTCAACCAGGTCAAGTCGGAGGGTTCTTTAGGCAAGATGCCTACAGCCCAGATCCAGTTCCTCAACGTGTAAACTCTTGACTCCAGCCAAGTGTTCAATGTTGGTACCAGTGTTCAGTCACTTCTGTTAAGGTTCAAAGCTGAATCTAATGGTTTCTAAAGCCTTGTTTTAACTGTCCAAAGCTGTTTTCCTCAGATTTTGAGGTAGGAATTCCAGCTTGGCCCAACAGAAAGACTGGTTGGGCATGTTTCTTAAGTCAAATATTTAAAGACATTTCCTTTTTGTTTTTCTTTCCAGGATCAGCCCTAAAGGCTCTTTATTTCTAATTTCACCTAGACAAGAGCTGTTTCTTCTGAAACCTCTCAAAATTGCAGATATTTCCCATTTGCACAAAAACTGAGGGGTTTTGTTTTTTCTATCAAAGGAGACAAAGCTCTCGGCTTTGCTTTCAGTGCGCGGTGAATCTTGCTGGAATACGCAGCTGAGTACTGCTCAGTCATAGGAGGCAGGGAGCTGAAAGTTCTCATCTACCTAATTCAGACCAGAACCTTGAGGTTATCTCTGTGTCATCTTAGGTGAACCCTCCTACCACCTTGTATTCCGGCGAGGATATTCCTGATTTGCCTCCGCTCCAAGCTGTTCTGCGGATTTGTTAGCGATCCAGAGAATCATACAATTCTCAACATTCTTATCTCCCCAACAGCAAAGTTTTATTCTGTCCTGCATCGCATACTGCTGTTGGAGGGACATGAGGATTCCTTTGCTTTGAAAAAACAAGGCTCAACTTTTGAGATACTTACTGAAAACAACAAGTTCAAGTAGTTACGCACACAGAAAAGATGGCAAAAGGGTATTATTGTCCAAAAGTGTTTAGGTTCTCAAATTCCGTAGCCAGGGAAATTAACCAAAGCCTAGTGTTAATAGGATTTGTACACTATGAGCTTCTACTGTAAGAAGTTTTTAGTCATTTAAAGAACATTTAATTATTTATCGGAGGGATGTAAGTGGTAGGTGTTTCCTTGTTCAGAGAAAGAAAATTCTAGCTTGTACTTTAACCACCAGAGGAACTCTTCTCCCCAGACACGTGCTCACCTGCTGATGTGCATGTGCAAATACGACATATTGCTGATACGCTGGTGTATTTAGACATTTGTCAGTGCACCTCATCCGCCTGTTGTTGGAAAGACGCTTGCCTTCGTTTTATTTGCTGTCGTTACCAAGGAGCAAATCCTCTTCATTCCTGCTAATACTGAGTTGCCTCTTACTGGGATGTTTTTTTAGATGTAATTCTACAATATTTCAAGTTATGTGTCGTGTAACTATAGCACTGAACAGCAAGTTGCTGACAAACTCTTTTGAAGTATGAAATGTGTATTTTTTTCTTCTTTCCCTGACGTTACCACGTTCTGTTCTTCAGAGTATTTTCTCTTTCTGTGATTCCTTTTCAGCTGCTGCACATAAAGTGTGACAATGATGAACATATGTTTCAAAGACCCTCTACTTTTTTCTGGTGTAACAGTGAGGATTCACCTCCTTGTTTAGATATCTCTTCCATTACGCTTACTCCTAGGAGTTCTCCTGACTCTAGACTACCATCTGGATTGTTAATACCACCACCTTCAAAAAGTGGTCTTCCAAAGCCAGCCAGTGAATACAGCTGCCCAAGACCTCGTGTAATCCTGCTGTGCAAAAGCTTTTCCAGTTGTTCTTTTTTTTTTTTTTTTTTTTTTCCTTTTGGCTTTCTTCTGTTCTCTGTTGTGTATTAACTTGTATTAAAAATGTACATTTTGTGCAGTGGTAAAAGGACAGAGCAGACTTATCTGAGATTCTCCAGGGATAGTCTTCAAATATGGAATTTGCAAAGATAGTCTTACTTCATATAGCTTTTTTTCTCCCACACCCAAAATATAAATTCTTATTTTCTCAGCATGTTTAAATTATTTCGTTAATGAGTTACCTCTGAGCTATCTGTCAATCTTTTCTATAATTCTTTATATTAAGAATGATTATTCAAACCAAACAATTCTAAACATACAACTTCAAAAGCTTTTCTCCCCCCACAAGTTAATAGAAAACCAATCAGCCACTAATACCTTTCAGCATACTTTATAAAAACTGTGCAAAATGAAGGTTGAAAATTTATTCTTACGTACAAAATGGGCATATTGCCTGCTTTTTCATAGCAATATGCTTATACTGTCAACTTTTCTTCCATTTGCAAGTAACATTTGACTGTATTTGGCAAATATCCTGGCTTTCTGCATGTGTTCACTAAATAAAGATGCTTCTTGTGCTGTTTGTATTCAAATATACATTCCTTAAAATATCTACGGTATGGTTTTACTTAAAGTAGCTGTATCAGTTGTATCAGAATGGCCAGTAACTTCAAGAAAATGGCATATAGACAGGAAATGTGAAGTTTGGGGTTGCTTATTTTTGCCTAAAAGACTCATTTAAGACCTAACATAAATACTGTTTATCTATCTGGCTTCCAGGTAGCCATAAACACTTGGCAAACAAGGAAAATCTGCATTAGCATTTTCTATTTCCAAGACATTCTAGGTTTGTCCATCAACACCGATGGGAAATATAGCTTAATACACGGCATGTACTTATGCATTAAACGTGATCCTGCCTTCCTGCTGCAGCCCAAAGCCCATCGCAAGTCAGAGAGAGTTTAGCTTGTATAAACAAAGGGATATTAACTTATTATATGTTTACTTTGGGTCAAGTGCATCTATTGCTCTGCTTTGAGTGGGAGCAGTTGACATCTCAGACAGTTCTAGATCTCCCTTAATCACTACTTAAAATATTAATTAATAAGTCCTAAGAAATAGGAAATGGAGTACTTCAGTTTTCTTTTTAACTGTTATATTCAGCAGAAGACTGTAGATCAATATCTTTTTCTTCTCAGCAGCTGCTGCAGCCTCCAGAAGGGAACAGAACTAGTTCAGGGCTATCTATAGACTTGGCTTAGAAATCTGTGGTGTCTCCTGGCAGAGGGCAGCTTCAGTTGCTGCAGCAGAGCAACTGAAAAAGTAATGTTCCAAAATAAGGTTTGGGTCCGTGAAACTCTCGTGGACCAGCCAAAGACTACCTGCTTGCCAGGTTCTCATATTTTTGTATTCTGAAATATCCACGTGACTCATTTAACTCGCGCTTAAGAATTTTTCATGTGAATGTTTTGGTCAAATTGAGTCTTATTTAAGAGTAGTACAGTCTTTCTAATACACAGAATGTAGCGGGGGGGGTTATATTGTCTAAGTAATAACATTAACTTGCAAATTAATTCTGTGTGTATCTTTGGCCTTTGGCTTGTCAGTCTCAGTTTTAATCCAGTTCATCGTCTGTCTTTAGTGTTCAGTTTATTCTGACTTGACTGTACCTCATTTGTGTCCCAAAGTAGTGGACTGATGGCAGGACGAATGAATAATTCAAAAATAAGTATGGCTATAGTCCCATACTAATCATTCAGTGTGGGGTTTCTTCTCTCATCCAGTATGTTTTTTTTTTTAATCTTTCCAAATTCCTGGGCCACACTAGTGAAAGAACTCATGGTTCATGTTCAAGGATTAGAACTCTAATTTGGATATTAATATCCAGTGTATCGCATGTCTAGGTTGTTACTTATGGAAAAAAATCATTTGAAGCTTTGACCACACCACTTTATTGAGGTTGTCAGATAAGCGATCGTGTAAGGAAGAATTAGTAAACAAGAAATATTGGGATTGTGTCTTTTATTTTTGGCTACTTGTTCTGTGCACTCTTAGAGTGTAGCGTATTGTTGTCGCAGCATTACCTGAAATGGGTCTTGTGAACATACCTGCATTCGTACGTCTGCTCTCAAGAACTGCTTGTCACCAGCTTTTCCAGGTGTAACCGTGATGTGTTTCTGGCTGTACCAGATGAACTGAAAATGCAAAAATTGCAGTGCTGCTTATGTATCGGAGAGTTTTAGCATGTCTCAGACTTGGAACTGCAAATGCCATTCGCTTGGTGTCAGGGGCTGTTTTTTGCATGCTGATGGTTATTTTTAACTTTTTTGAAAATATGGCTCTTATCTGCATGCTGAAGAATTCAGTATTGTGATCTTTTCCATGTGGAATATTGCCCTAATATTTATTGTCCTTATTGTAGGCAGGCAGTGTGACACCTAAATCACCCTCCACTGACATCTTTGATATGGTTCCCTTTTCTCCCATATCCCCTCAGTCATCAACACCTACTCGCAATGGTACACAGCCTCCTCCAGTACCCAGTAGATCTACAGAGATCAGTAAGTTCTGTAACAACTGACCTACTTTTTTTTTGCTTACGTTATATTTTTCTAATACAGCATCTTGAAAGATTTGCATTCGTTGTGCATGAAAAGCCAAGTATGGTTTTTGTAAACCACATTCGATGATGCCGTTTCATTTTGATACCATCTTCCCAAAATCGTTGATGTTGCTGCCAAGTTACGTTATAAACATATCTATTTACTTGCTGAAACTATTATATAAAGAGTTTGAAGGAGTTTGCTCGGGGATTTTAACTTCGCTTTTTTTTCTACAGTATCTTTTTTTGTACTTCTTGCAAGAAATACTTTTACTTCCTGTTCTTCCCTTGCCGAGCCGCAGTTATCACAGAATCACAGAATGTTAGGGGCTGGAAAGGACCTCACTAGTATCAAAAGCCTACGTTTGTGGGGACAATAGCAGGTGGAGTAAGTATGGTGATGCAGAAGGAAGAGCTGAGGAAATCCCTCACAATGTAGACTGTCTTGAAATGCTATTTTAAATACTACTTGTCATATCATCTGCAGCTTTGTTTTTCCAGTTATAATTGATGAACCTCTCCAGATCTGTCAACCACTCCTAAAAGATCTTCAAAAGATGATTAACAGTAGCAATTTTATTTTCCAAAGGCTTGAAAGCAGCGAGGGTAAGGTTCCTGGCTTCACTAGAAATCTTTTAGGAGTCTACCAAGTATTTTTAAAAGCTTTGGAAATCCCTTGGGGGAGAGGAGAGCAGAGTTACACAAACAATATTAGAGGCTGCAGAAATATGAGTCTGTGCCAAGTATCTTCTATTTCTGATGCCTATTTTAGTAGGGATAAGGAACATTAATGTACTGCCTGCCGCCACATAAAACCACATTTGAAGCCTTTCTACCTGGTTTGGGAAACGCTGCTAGTATGTAGAATTTTTGGGGTATGAATGACCTGTGCATATTTATAAAAACGCGTGGTAAAACTTAAGTCAGGGAACATCTTCCCCAATACCATATACCCTGCACACCTTTCAGTTCCATTGCTCAGAACGACTGTCACCCTCTAAGGAGAAAGTAGATGTCAAGGCTATTGATTCAACAAAAAAACCTTTTCCAAGAGAAGATTTTAAATTAATTTAAACAAATTTCTGTGGGTTTCTCAAAGGATACATTAACAGAATTTAAAGCTGTTCTAGTAAGAATAGTTAATATTGACTATTCTTAAATAATTTGTGAGAATATTAGAATATTCTAATAGAATAGAACTGTTCCTTTAAAAGAATTGTTACGGCTTTATAAAGAACAAAAAAAAAATCTGAAGACTTCTCCTTCAACAGCTCCTTTTGTGTTTTTAAATTTGTCACTCTAAAACTACAGACAATACCGTAAAATTTATCTTAATGTACATATCCAGCTTCAAAAGTAATATCTTGAGTTGAATTACAGGCTAAGATTTTTTTTTTTTTTTTAGCTATTGTCCTACCTTGGTTCCATTGAAACTGTGGCTAGAAATCTTCTGGGAGTCAGCACTCATGGTCTTGAGAATTTCGGCGGTTGTAGGTTTTGTAGTTGTTTAATCAGTGGGTTTTGCAATATAGAAAATATCCTAAATAAGTTGCTTGTTCAGTAGCATGTACTGTTTAAAGATAGTTGTTGCTTCTGCACTTGATTCATTTGCATTAAATTCAGATGACAGGACCGTTGGTGTCTGTTAGTTCTCTGTGCTCCTCAGTGTGCCGTGCTTCAGAGAGAGATTACAGACGTGCATCGTGGTCTTCATTGCTTTTGCTCCCTACCTACCCTTTCAATCTGTGTCGTGGTACTTCACGTCACCTATTCGGTGTATTTCAGAAGTGCCGTTTGCAGCAGAGGAGGAAGATATTTTATGAACAAGGACTTAGTGTCCTGGATGAGAAAGTTCAGATCCCACAAGAGCCCCATTCGAGCTGTGTAATGTTACTTTGCTATAACATGCAACGACACGTCGGTGTAGGTGGTGTGGTTGCTGCCAGTAGAAGCCAGCTGGCATTTCGTTCTCCAATACGAGTCAGGTGGCAACCAAAAGGAGCCGGTGTTTGGAGTCTCCCCTTTTCTGAAGTCATCTCGTGTTCTTACCTCTGCTTCCTTTGTCACTGCACTTGAGCCTTTGGGAGTTTTTTCCCGTCATTTTTTGTTGAAGTTACAGGGTGATTTTGTCGGGATTTAGAATTTTTATAACTTTGACCTTCATCATGTTCAGTAGTAAAGAAGGAGAAAGATAAAGCTGTGCCATCTATGTAGTAGTGTCAGCCTCCCTCGCTTCTCTTGTCTAAGGTTCATCTGCCTGTTACCCAGGAATGGCGCCTGTGCTGCTCAGGCAAAATGTGCTTTCAAAAGCCAGAGTTCATCTCACTCATCAGCTGGCCAGTTTGACAAATCACCCGAAAATAACACTGCACAGGAAAGATAGGGCCCATGGGCAGGAAACCCATAACACCACCAAGCACTTTAGGTTTCTCCAAAATCAAGAGCTTTGTAGCTGTGACATTACCGTTATGATAATTCGACTTTTCCTAAGAAGAAAGGCCTGAAGTGGGTGGTTTCCACCAGGAAAAATTGGGAGTTTATAAGTGATATCTTTTGCTTTGACCAAAAAACCAGCATTATAATACTGGAAGAGTGCAGCGCTGACCTTTTCTTGGAAAGGCGTTTATCTACAAAGTATTTAAGCTGTAAAAGAGGAAAGAAGATTCTTGAAATTTTGACCTTTTATTCAGTAATATACCAATATGGCTTCTCAGTAAACGTCTGGATATATCAGTCATAGCAAATAGATTGGTTTAGCGTATTTTAAAGGAGAAAATTGCATGGTTTTTGGACAGGAGGTTGCAGACTGGACGAATACTCATGGTGTCTCTTTAGGTAATACTGGCAAAAAAAACTGTTCTTTCAATAACAAATGCTTTTTCCAGAATTGTATTTCTACCCAAAATGTTACTGAGAAGTATGTCTTTTAACACCAAGTTTGCAGTAACCAGCTTGCAGACTAACCGTAAACATAGCCCAATTAATTGCTTAATTGAACAATTGACCGATGCATACTTAGTGCAGCCGAAAACGCAAAGACCATGCTGCTGATTCCCCATGGAGTAAGGGAATGCAAATATTCTCGTCAGTTATCCGAAAGGGCAAAATTAATTTTAATTAAAGGAGTAATTAGTGTGTTTCTTGTTGGAACATCACTGTTATCTCAGAAAAGAAGTGAAGAGGAACATTCTCTGTTGAATTGTTGAACGTTTATTTCACTCAAGTGCATTTTGAGCAATCCGAGGTCACAACTGGGCAGATGCAAAAATCTGCTCCAGGATGCTCTCTTTCCAGAGATATTTAAGTGTACATTGTCAGAATAATAGTGGGATCATTTTCTGTGCTTTAATAATTCAAAAAAAAAAAAAAAAAAGAGTAGCTAAGTGAAAGGCTTCCTGAACTTCAGTACCTCAGCTTATTCCAAATATTTTCCTGGGTGCTTGTCCTCCATGTGATTAATTTTTATTTGCCATCGCAGCTGCTCCAGGACGTCTGGGAAAGCATGTATCAGAATAACTCTGTGTCTAGATGATAGCTAAGGTGAAGAAGATTGGGATGCAAAATGCAGAAGAAAAGCCAAATATCTGTAGTTTTGTTTAGTAATTAGTTTTTGTTTATTACAGAGTGCAGGTTGCTGCTTTCCATACTAGGTCTTTCTTGTCCTGAATGTCAGATAGGTCACAGAAACAAAAATTTATTGCCTGTTCCTGTCTTTCTGTGGTTTGAGTTGCCGATGCCAGACATCAGCGTTTCATGGTTTTGAATTTGTTGGTCGAGTTCCCAAGCTGTGAATTTATTTCCATCCAGAAAGGAATGGGAAAAGAAAAGGTGTTGGAAGGGATCGTTTTCAGAGACTTACTGGTTGCTGTGTATTGGAGAAAGAAATGCCTGCTTATGCTATGGTTATCTGAGGGAGTGTGCCAAGCAAGATATTCTCGTTGTAGGTAGTTTTCATGCAAATAATCTAGCCTGAAATAAAAAATTACTGATTTCTCCCCGTGTGGAGGGAACACCAGCAGATAAGCTCCTGGAGATCCCACGCAGTAGTGCAGGTCTGCAGCGACTACGTTTGAGTGTTGGTCCAGTTTCCACATGTGTTTCAGCCTCTGTTCAAAAGAGAAGTTCTGTTGCTACTACTGAAATATTTTGTGGAGCTTTATCCCCTCCCTGACACTTGACAATGCAATCTCTCAGGCAACACACATTTTAAAGGCAGAAAAGCAGTTGTACTGTGGACTTTTTCAGCTGATTTACTGAAATGGTTAGCAAGTTGCGGTGGAGATAGTTCCTAAACTAGTAATTTTTCATAGAAACTCAGCTGGGAAATTCTACTCTATTTTGAATTTGATTCCGGATGGGATTTATTAGACTCTGTCACTTAGAATAAGTTACACTGTGGTTAATTTTAAAGTCTGCCCTGAATAACAATATGAAGGAAGTAATCCTATACCTGAAGGCAGGCGACATTAAAAGAGCTAAAGCTTCTGCTCTTCTCCAGTTTAATGAGCTGAGAAGTGCTGTCATTAATAAAAGCCCAATAATAAGGCATCCATAGTGATGTACAAAACACTTGCTCTGGGGAAAAAAAAAAGTGGTAAGTCGTATTTCAGTACTAACAAATGCAAGAATTGTGTTCTTTACATTTTTTGTTCCCCCTAAATATGTTACTTGAATGTTTTCTGAGGCTTAGTGTTGAAACTGGCTGCTTTTAGCTGTCTGACCACCCAGAAAACTGTCAACAAAAAAGAGCCTATGGAGGAGGGAGGAAAAAAGGGAAAGGAAGTGGACTTACATAATGAACAAATAGACTTACAAAGGAGAGTAACGCACAATCACTTTTTGCCCAGTAGAGCTTAGATTGAAAGTCAAAGCTGCTACACATCTGAAGGTTACTTGGTGGGAGCATCGGAGCATGTGAGGACACTGATTATGCTGGAGCAGACCCATTTTGGCTGTGAAAGAGGCAAGGGACGAGGTAGATGCTAATTTTTGTGTTGGATTATCCTAGCTAAAGTCTCTTTTGCATGCAGGTGGTCTGCCTCTGCCAGCTAAGACTAGATTTTGATTATTTTTTTTGGCTCAAATGGGCTTTTGGAATAAAGCTCTTCAATCTGGGCCATCTCCTGGTCCTGTGTGATAGCCTGTAGCTGTTTAGCCACAGTTTTTGAAATGTTAATCAAGGTCCTGCTTGTTTTCATACTTTATCATTTCAAAGATACTAGTGGCCCATTTTACTCTCATTCTCTTCAGCTAGCATGTTTTTAAAGTTAGTACTATGCTTTCTTGCTGGACAACCATGGAAGTTAGGAGATAGGATAGGGTTTTAAAATTGTCCCCACCAATGACAGGACGGTATTAACTCGGTTCTGTAATTTTTACAGATGTGGTCGATTTGGGTTAGAGAAACTATTTTTTTACTGGTTTAGTTCAACCCAGTGTGGGATAGGAAAAATCTGTGCAGGTAGGACCATGTAGAGAAAAAAAATCCCATTGCTGAGAAGGAAAAAAACAAAACAACAAAAAAACCCAAGCAAACAAACAAATTAAAAAAAAAAAAGGCACAAAATATTTGGGCTGTCAGACATGAAGAAGAAGAAGAAGGTATTTCTTCTTCTCCAGGCAAAAAAGAAGCAAACAAATGCCGTGACCACTAGAAAACACATTACAGTTTAAAAGGAGTGAGATACTGTGTGGTGTTGAGAGAGAGACATTGCAATCATTCTATTTATGGACCCAGATTTAGAGGAATTTTAGGGTGAGTGACTTTCATGGTCTTACGCTTTTTCCGTAGTTTCTTGACTTGATCTTAACCAAATCTCTAAACTCCTAACAGTTAGTTTTAGTTACTACCAGCTGTGTACTGAGGAACTCTACCAAATCAAGGCTTTACCTGCTGTAAGAAGAGTCGCTTGTCCTCACAAGGATGTACTTAAGCTGATGGTGAGAAGTGGCAGGCAGGGGACATGAAGACTAATTTGTTTGTGAGAATATGTTTCTGGCATGTTTCATGGCCACTGATGCCCAGTTGCTCCCTTCTTATTTGTGAAATTTTTCAGACATGTTGATTCCAGAGCCCACTTCAGTAGAAGATTCCTTCTTCAAATTGCAGCTACTTCTCATCAGATCCCTAAAATTCCTCTGGAAGGCACAAGCGTTAATGAAAGCTAAATAGAAACTTCATCAACATCAAATAGAAACTTCATCAACAAAAAGTTGATGCTGTGCTTGGAAAAATAATTGAGTAGTAAATTCTGGAGAACTAACCAAGACCTGGCTTTCAAATTTGTGTGTTAAAAGTTGTGGTTGATCAGTGGCGTATGTGGAGGTGCTGTTACTCACATTGTAAGGAGATGTAAGACGACTTTTTCAAAGCACTGCTGTCGTAGCCCGTACCTTTTCTCTTAGTGACTCACTTTTCTCTTGTTCCAGAGAGAGACCTTTTTGGAGCAGAACCTTTTGACCCTTTTAGCTGCGGAGCCGGAGATTTCCCTCCAGACATTCAGTCCAAACTAGATGAGATGCAGGTAACCACCAAGTTATCAATTATGCGGTTTTCTCTGGCTGTATGACTACTCTTGAAATCCATGCTTACAGCACTCTGAAAATATATTCTAGACTGCACACACAAATTCCTCTGCCTTTAAAAACAGCCGTCTTTGGCTCTGGGACTATTAAACTATATTGAGAATTGATTCAAGAGTTCAGAACTGATGGGGTTTCACCAGAAAATCTTTGCTGATTCTGAAACAACAGTATCTGTTTGGTTATTGACCCAATTTTTGAAGCAATTTTAGGAGAAAGCTTTGGGATAAATCACTCTCTTCAATCAGACTTTCCAAATGCCTAGTTCCTTGCCACATTGCTTCTCTGGGTTTGGTTTGTTGGTTTTTTTTTCAGCAGCCTGCCAGAAAAACAGAAGGCTGAAAGTACTGGGAACTTGAATTTCTAGAATGCTGACCCCTCAGCGTTCCCAGGGCTTCCAGCCCTCTTCTATCTCAGAAGCGCAGAAGTCCGACAGAGCTAGCTCTCAGCTCCTGCAGTTCCTCCTTTCTGCCTGGAGAGCAGCAGATAGTGTTTCAGTGTTTGAGATAAGACTTAAATACAATATAATTTTCTCGTGATTTTTTTTTTCATTCCAGTTCATTGTGAACGTTTATTTTCTGTACCTGTTTAGGATTGTGCCACTGCCAAACTCCACTCACTGTGAAGTACACAATTTAGATTCTTGCTCACCTGTGCTCTGTCCCTTATAATTTCAGAGGGCAGCTAAAAGCCAGAACTGACTTCTTTGCTCTTCTGGTGAATATGCTTGTGTTTTGTGAATGTCACATTACCAAGCCCTTTAGCACAACCCCCAAATCTTTTAGCACTTCACATTTGCATTCGCCTCAATCTTTCCGTTGTCCGTAGCCTGTTTTAGGAAAAAGTGCACCGCAGCATCTGTGGCTGTTAGGAAGAAGCCTACGGAAATACCCAAATGTCACACACTAAGAATCCTTATTACAGATAGTTTTGACAAAACTTTGAATCGTTAGCACATAAGGCTGCAAAGTGCTATCACCTCATAAAAAACATCAGCGAACAAAACAGTAGAAATCTTTGTCAAAGATTCTTGAAGTCATAAAATGAAAACTTCAGACAACCAGCCAGTAACGAAAGCCCTGACCTGCGGGGCGTTGCTGTGTCCTCTTGCAAAGAATATTGCAGACCCACTGCACATACAGGTTTGGGGGTTTTCCAGCTGTCCTGTGTCACACAATTAGAGAGTCAAGCACATCAGTTTTAGCATACCCTGACATTTCCATTGAAAATTAATTAGTGGGTCTTTATGTGGGCACAAAACTTGGTCATGTATAATCCAGTTTAAAGCTGACAAGAGTGTGGAAGAAGAATGTTTTAACTTTGGCCAAAGCAAAAGCTACGTGCAGTTATTTCACTATGTGGTTGGTTCAAAATACAGATGGAAACATGTTTTTCCTGATGTCTCTTTTCTTTTCTTCTGCTTTCCTGGGTGCCCAGCGTCAGCGATGGTTGGTATATCATATTTTAATAATGGTATTTAAAGCATTTACGATTGAAGTGTGCGTGTGTTCATGTCTGGTGTTTTTATTTTCATGTATGTGTGTAGACACATGTATGTATATATAAACTTTTAAGATGTTTCGGATACACAACTCTTTCAGTCAGGGACATTTTAATTTTTAGGGGCCTACAATTTTCAAGGTACGGGCAGCTGATCTTTGTCACAACAGCGGCTAACACTAAGCCTTCATTTTCATTGCTGTTTGTTTTCCGTGCCTACTAATGAAACCTCCAGTTTTCATTATTGGATTGTCACTAGTGACATGGTTGAAGCAAAACCTTCGATACGGACATTTTTCTGTTAGGACAGTCTATTTTTGTGAATGCCTTTTTATTTGGAAGCAGCTGTTTAAAAACTTAGGACCAACAGATAGCTGTGCTAAAAGTCAGTGGTTGTTAGATACGCAGCCTGTAAGGAGGAGGGTGAAGTGGACGTCACAAGGTAAAAAAGCACAGAACATGTAGTGTCTTCTGGGAAGTTTAGGATTAAGGAACATGAAACAGAAATGTAGTGCCCAGCAAGCTGCCTCGGGGCTGGGCAGCTACAACCTGGTTCAGGCAGCGCAGTCCGGACTCTGACCCCCTGTCTTGTGTGGAGCTCAGCCAGATGTGTGGGCAAATATGCCCCACTCTGCAGAAAAGCTGCCTCAGCATCTGCCTGCGTTTGAAGGCAATGTGGGAGAGGAAAGCAGAGCACAGCAGAAGAGGCGTCGGAGAATAAACTGAAGTACTGGATGTTTTTTCTTTGCATCCCATATCCTGAATTTAGTAAGATCAGGTGAAGTTCCCTGACCTCTCAGGGAACATTCATATGTTTAAACTTCAGTGAGAATCCAAATTTCACACTTATGCTTTTTTTCTGTTCCATTTCTCAGTCCAGTTGATCTTTTCAGAGAGCTCAAAACTCAAAGCATGTGCTGAGATGTGACTTGTACGGCTCAGGCATCTGTCCAACCTCCTGGTTTCCCCACCCTTATGCTGAAACATATTTTCATCCTCTCTGTTTTGACCGTATCCAGACATTAATAAAATGAATTTTCCTATTTTCCCAGAAATCTTGCAGTGAGAGGAAGTTTCCTCAGATCATGAGTCGTACCAGCAGCAGTTGCTCTAATTTAATAAAATCTCAAGGTAGTTAATATCGTAAAGTTTCCAGGAGCCGCAGACCATGCTCCCTGTGTGCCTGAAGCAGTCAGTAGCCTTGTCATCTTCCCATCTGAAATAGGTTATGCTCAGCCATATAAATTATCTTCTCAGAGATGCATGAATTTATCATTAGGTCATTGAGTTTGTGCTGACTGAATCTCATCAAACAAAGTCACTGTGAAGTGATAAGTGAGTTAACCTCAGAGCCTTAAGGTTGAGTTGGGCAAATTTATCTTCTAATAAAATGCAAGTTCTTTGTCTTTTACCATCTACTGGTTTTAACCCGAATAGCTCACATCTTGCTGTTACAGACACACACCAAAAAAACACCAACAAACAGGGGAGTTTTGGAAGAGGGGTTGTTTTCTCATTACTTTTTTTAGCGAAAACAAGCTTTGCTCCTCGCTTTATGAGACTACTCATCTCTAGTACGACACCGTTATTTTTCTGAGTAACTAAGATGTTCAGTCCTTGTGTAGCTTCAAAGTAATAAAGTTACTTGGCACTGTCATCGTGGGGATGTGAGCATGGAAGCAAGACACAACATAGGTGGACACTTCATAGTCCTTCCTGTTCCCACTCCTGCCCAGTACCGGGGGATGACCTTTTTCTGCAGTCCCTGAAAATCAGCAATTTGAGAGGTTTTCTGACTGCGTGAGGAGTTACTGTTTCCTGAACCTTTAAAATATGGGAAGCCGTAGCACACGTGCTTTTTAATGAACAGAGTGTTGTGCTAAGAACTCATGTTATTAGAAGCTGAAATATCTGGATTTCACAAGCCCAAATATTTCAAATGCTGTGTATCAAAATTAATGATGCATCTTTATATACATAGTATGTAATGTCTACCAAGTGCTGTGTATGTCATTTTTAAAGAAAAAAAAAAAAAAGCACTCCGACACATTAATCGAGTTTATTAGAAAAAAAAGATAAAACAAACCATAATTTATAATCTGCTCAATCGTTCCAACTGACTTCATTATTATTACAGCTGCAAATACTGGGGTTTGGAGTGGAGAGTCCAAAGCAGGCATATGCTGTGTGATGGAACCTATAATAATCATAGAGCAGCTTCATGCAGGAGTCATGAGACTTGAGAGACATATATGTATATAAAAACTGTATTCCTGAAAGCGGGCATAAAATGTTCTGCATTGCTGAGAGCGCTACAGAATAGGATACTTATTCCATTACCTGCATTAATTGCGTTTCAGCTGTGTCTGGATTTAAAGGAGAATCCTTTCTTAAAACTTAGTCTTCCCACAGCTTGCTTGACTACAGCTGGTTGGATCTTTTTTTTGAATTATACCGTATATTGCCAGAGTATACTTTTGGAGATTCCAACCATTATTTAAGAAGTTGGAGTTCTTTTTCAAACCTTGAAGCATTAAGAATGGAGATAGAGATCTGAAGTCAGTGCTTTCCTGATCTTTGAAAATTTGATTGCAATTATTTGCCCAAGAGTCTGCTGGCTGAGGACGTTCTGATTTGTTTCTGCTTTTGAAGGCTGCATTTAATTTAATAAGAATATTCATTGAGACAGTACAGCTTTCTTTGGTTTTCACTGCTATGCGCTTCTTATCCTCGACTTAAATATTCATGTAGGTAAAAAAAACCAAGCCAATAAATCTAGATTTTACATTCTTTTAAAAGCTGAAAACTGCCTGTAAGGCTGTCCAGATTGCCTTGATTTTTGCCCTGATGATGTTGGGCATTTTTGACCCTGTGGTTGGCATGGAAGTTTGAGCCTACTAGTAACAGAAGTATCTGATGCTTGATGATAGTGGGTTTTGTGTGATTTAACAGGTAAACGTTGAAGCGCCCTGTCCTCATTACAGGCAGTTATGAGCAGGGACCGTTTCTAACTATGCTTGTGTTAAGAGTGCAGTTCCTGATGAATCTGATAGATACAGTGCAGCGATCCCGTCACAGATTAACATTGCAAATATGTGAAAATGGGATTGCTTTAAATGCAAAATATCACAGCTTTAAAGAGAAAGAGGACTAAATGGCGAGGGCGGTGGGAAATGATCTCGAGTGAAGCTGCAGAAGGAAAGGTCAGGAGAACAACTGTTCTTCAAGAAAGTCGAAGTAGTTCAGAGTAAAGACGTGCTAAGTGACAGAATATCAGTTTGTATGGAATAAACCAAAAATTCAAAACCCCCCATGTGGCCAGCATGAGAGCAGTGAGATGCGTGTGCGTCCAAAAATGCATAATCTGGTTTGCTCTTACCTAGACAGACAAAGGGCATTGGAAGCACAGCTACGTAGGACAGCTACACACAGTGCTTAAATGTGTAGAAGAGAGACAAGAGCATGTGGGACGTGGATCGAGTGCCCGTGACAGGGCTCTCGGGGTTGCTGCTTGTCCTGGTTCAACCTGTTGCTGGAGCTGGTCTGCTGCTGGAGCTGCATCCAGCCATCCTCTTCTTCAAACACAAACTGTCCCTTTTACAACCTCAAGACTAGAAGTAGCCTTTGAATACTGTGAAATATTATCATTTCAGGCACATTGTAGCTGCAGGGTTTACAACTTAACAGGCTAAACTGCAGACCTAATTCTCTGAATTCTCATTCTGAGTAAGCAGCCCTCCTTTGGCTGCAGCTGCATCACTTAACAACATCCTTTGGGTAAATGAACAAATGTAACGGGATGTGTTTGACTTGGAACTTCAGGTATTGTTTGCTCGAAATATTTTTTGCATTGAATACCCTTTTTGTTAGCCCTTTGAAAAATACAGAGCGGGGGGACGGGGAGGGGGAGACAAGTCCAGCAGTGAACTTTGGCAGGACCACATCACCCAGGTAGGGCAAACAGGATAGCGCAGCTGGATGCCATTTACACCACAGTGGTGCTACCAGCTCGTCCTCGCACAGCGTGGATCTGCCTTTAGGAACATGCAAATTTTAGTTGAAAAAATCTCAGATCGTTTAGGAACTATTGCCAGGGAGTTTTTTTGTTCCTCAGCACTTTCCCTGTATTAAAAGTGCTGCTGTTAATTTAGAACTGGTGCAGGCTAAGGGCGTTTTGTAAACCAAACACAGGTACTTGTAGAGTGAGTTTCTTTTCAATAGAGGGAGTGGTAGCTGAACTCAAATGAGGGGTTGCTGAATGTGAGAGACACCTGATATTGGTAACAATGTCCATGAATTATCTGAATCTTTAAAGTGTAAATAAAATAAACTCTTCCCTTGTAAAGCCCTAATCTTTCCTGCTTATAAATCACATTGAATTTTACTGGTGCAAGTCAAGCTTGTTTGTTTTTCTATCAATTTGTGTATATAAATATACAAAATTTGTTTTCTCTGATATTTTCTTCAGTTTATATACATACTGTATTTCTTTTGTTGTACAAGACACGTCCTTTTCTAAGTTAACCACTAAGACTTATTGAAAATTGAGTGACCAAATGATGTAAATATCTCTGAATTCACTCTGAAGTATCCTTATGGTTTATCTGCCTACAAACAAGCTCAAATTTAGATACTTTGAGAAAGCAAGCTTAATTCTCCAGAAATTACCTTCCTTTTTATTAACTATGTCTTGTTTCATTGCAGGAGGGGTTCAAAATGGGATTGACTCTCGAAGGCACAGTGTTTTGTCTTGACCCACTAGACAGCAGATGCTGATGTCAAGAACCCAAATGTGAAATTCCAACACAGTGATTTGGGTTTTTAATTCCGAACACGTGTTCACAGCTGTTATCCACGTGTCAAAAACTGCTTTTTTCAACACGTAAACTCTTGTGAGGTTTGCTTGTGTAAAAATCCATCTTAGCTCCAGTCTTTCCCTGTACAAATGTAAAAAGTTATATTTGTTTATGAAATATGAATTAAATTACGCTGTTGTGTTTTTCTCTCACATTTTGGCCCGAGTTTACTGCGCTTTATGGCTTTTAGCCTGGAGAAGTTCTTCAGAATGCTCACACATACCTCTCTCTGTTTGCAGACGTGCAAGCATGATTTTTCCGCAATACTTTACCTGACAGCATTTGGAAATTATGCTTTTAAGCCTTTATTTAATATTCAAGCAGTAAAATGATTACTATCTAGTACAAAAAGTTCAAATTGCAGTGAAGAAGCAGAAAATACTAACTATGCTTAAAAGGTAAATTTGGATGCTGTGTACTTGATTTCCATTACTGTGTATGGTTGCTATGCTGTATATATGTTGTCGTTAGTTTATAACATCCAGGAGATTTCTAGGTCCTCAATTCAAGTTCTAGAAACTAACGAATTCTTCATGTGCTAATTAGCATTTAATGGCCGTAGGAGAGCTGCTGACTTGCAGAGTGGACAAAGTAACTGCCCTTTGTCTTGGTATTTTATAGCTGGAAAGTCTGTAATTTGGAATTCATTCCATGATAACCATGACTTTAAAAGAAGATCATGATCTTAGTTTTACTTGGGCGCTCCTTTTGCTGGACTCAATTCTGTAAGTTCCTTTCAACACCTGAGTGGTTGCAGTCAGGCTCTGTTGAGTATTTTTTTTCAGTCTGCTTTAATGTTATGGGTCTTGCTGCAATTTTGAAGCTTACTGCAAGAATTCAATATGTTAGTACGTGCTTCATACCCACTCGCTGTTCATGTTACAAATGCACACCAGAGTTTTCAGCTGCTAGTGAGTTGAACACTGACCTGTCTATGCATATATTGTTCATTAATCTCTAGCATAAGCAATAAAGTGTCTTAAACATAATTCAGAAAATTATCATCATCAGTGTTCTGGTGCCCAAACCCCACATTATTTCAATTCAAAAACTCGAAAAACTAATATTTTCCCCTTAAAACCTATAGGCTTGGGAAAAAACCCACCAAAATTTCAATTTTTTCATATATTTTTTTTTTCTTTCTTCATAAGAAGTTTTCTGCGATCCTTAGTTTACACCAAAAATTCATTTTGCAAATCTGTTGTCACATGTATATCTTTATGCCTTGTTCAGTTAAGTACTTCTGCATATAACGTTGAGGTCTGCTGAAGTGAACGAGGTTATTCCTTTGCTGAGTTTGGCAGATGCTCAGGTACCTTGCTGAATGGGGACCTGAATGCCCTACATTACATCAGTCTTCCTCGCTCTTATTCTGTGTTTCGCATTCATATAGAGTATTATATATAAATATATATATAAAAAAGTATATAAAATCACTAACAAATAGAGTAGTATATGTTTCATAAAGAGAAGTCTTTATAATTTTGTTTGTCATACAGTATTTTGGAATTTGTATAATGAGGCTGTTTAGGAGCCATAGCAATGGCCTTTTTTAACAGATAGAATTTGTATTTTTATTGTACTTTAAAAAGCTTTACATAATAAGCATCTATTTAGTGGTCATTTATTATCGACAGTAACACTAATATTTGCACATTTTACAAAACCTTTTCCGTTACTGATTTTTACGATAGTTGACTGCAGACGGCACGGTTAAATATTGCATACCTAGTCGATCCATACAAAAATAATTAAACACAACAGTGCATTTTTAATGAAAAGGTCATGTGATCCAATTGGAAACTGTATTTCTATGTAATCTCAAATGTCTGTTTAATTTTGCCTAAAATAAATGTTTTTAAACAACTTGTGTCCTGGCACACGCTGTTCCTTCAGTGGGAGGGAGGGGCTTCCGTGTTGGGCAGGTCCTACCACGAAGTGGTTTCGTGGTGGAATGTGTCAAAGTCACCTCCTGTGCTGGAAGGAACGTGACCTCAGCCAGCACAGAATAACTCCAGCGTTCGACCTTTATTGCTGAGTTCGGTCTGGTCTGTGATCAGCAGGGAAAGATCTTGTTCTGTGTGCAGCTCCCTGATAATTAAGGAGTAACTGCCCACAGCGCTTCATGGATTTCATTGACTCTTTATTGCCTTTGTGTTTGGGTTTTTAGATATTTAGCTACTCAATATACTTCACTACTCGATATACTTAGCTACTCAATCTACTTAGCTACTCAATGACTCTAAACATTATTTAAGGAGTAAAGGGTGTAACTGAAGCCTTTCTTACAAGGGGTATTGGGGATTACTCTTGCTGTGTTGAGAGTAAATGGGAGTGCAGCTGGTGCTCGAAATTTTGACTGTGGAAACTGTCTTGTTACAAATTCCTACTCCTTCAATTCTCTATTAAAAGCATAGTCCCCAAGCTTTCTTAAAAATAATAATAATAAAAAAAGCTCTATAGTGAAGTGATTCTGCTAATTGTTTGTAACCACGGGCATTTCGTCTGACAGCAGCCTGTAAAAAGAGTGACGGCCGCTAGCCTAGAGATGCGGTGCTGAATGGGTTGGGAACGAGACATTTTCTGGACTTGTAGATTTGTCCTCCAACAAAACTAAAAGAAAATACCAGTGCAGCTGGGTGCTACCAGATTTGTCCAGACTTTTGGATGTTTTTTCTTCTCTTTTTTTCTTTCTTTTCTTTACCCTGTAACTGCTCATTGTCCTGACTGACTGTATCATGTGTGGATGTGTAATACCAGAATTTTGGGTCTCCTTATCAGCTGCCCAGCTACTCTGCTGGTGTGTTTTACCAAGCTGTGTGGGCACCTGGAAGCAAGATTCCTCGCTTTCTATTCCTATTTTTGTATGATATAGATTGTTTTTCTCTTCCTACCTGCTTATTACACGGAGGTGCTTAGGTTAGAATCCTTCCAAAGTCAAATAAGCTGATACTTGGTGAGTTTGTGTATTTTCTCGTTTTAGCTTAAATTCCTGAGCATCACTGCAGGATGTTCTTGGCTTCACCTGCTGTCTGTACTTCAGATGGGTTTTGTAAGCGGCTGTCTCTTGTCATCTCAAATGACAGGTGTGATTTGCACTAAACATGATAATCACTCAGGTTGGCAAAGATCAAACCCTTGACGAAGCAAGAGGAATTGCATTTCGGTTTGGCTTCACTTATGGAAAGTAAGAAAGGAAAGAGAAATTTCTCACACTTGCAGAAGTGAGCGTGGTTGTGTAATCCCTGAGGTGACCGCACTTGCCAAGGAGTGGGACTGGCTCTGAGATTTCATTATGATGATTATTTTTCAATTTGTGGAACTAAGCACGGTCTCATTCTCAGCAAGCAATTCTCTTCACAAAAAGAGTCTCTTCTGAAAAGGAGTCCCGCTCCCTGAGAAATCTCCCTTCAAACAGCCAGAGCTCCTATATTCGATGTATCCTCAGTCACTAGACCTTGTCACCCTTTGGACACCCTCGGAAGACAAGAAATGTGTTAGTAATTGCAAGCAAGCTCTCAACATTTCTGACGCTTTGGGGGTTGGTTGCTGCTTTGAAAATCGGAGAATGTCGTAGTCGCCCTTTAAAAAAAAAAAAAAAAAAGTGGCCATATATTTTAAAATGCTACCAGAACACCTGCTAGTAGGTGTTCTGTGAGCCTCAGCTGAGAGACAGCGAATAAGCGTCGGTAGATAATTAGCTTGCATTTTTCTCCTCGCTTTTAAGATGTTCTTAATGGGGCACCGAGGCACACGTTGCGCTGTCAGCTGGTGGAAAGTCCATAGCCTTTCTCATCGGTGAAATAGAGAAGTTCAAATCCATTGCTGTGTTCAGTTATTTCAGAATATGGTGGGGAACGTTTTGTCAGGGTGAAAGGCTGACATGTGATACATGCAGCTGCCTTGAGCTGCTCCAATGTTCAGTGAGCGCTGGTGCATAAATTCTAGAAGCTGTGTATTAAGTCATCAGACCAAAATGCTGCCTGGAACTAGGAGAGTTCCGGTGGATTTCCTGGACTGCGCACGTAATATTTGTGTGGGGTGAGGTAAAGATTTGTGAACATGTGAATATGCAATTTACCTTTTTGTCTTGAGAGTTTAATGTGGGGGGTAATAAACCCTGCAGGTTGATTTTCGTACAGTGAATTCTGGAACGGATTGAACCTAATTTAAGGCTCCTGTGAATGAAAGCAACTTATTTGAAGGGCCTTGGTAGACTGTAATTTTTCTTTTTTCATGCTCATTAATTTTTAGGACATGTTAGAACGATGTTATTATTCACATACATAGTTTGCTGGTTTTTTTTTTCAGTGGAAAAGAGCTACTATAGTGGCAGATTAAAGTCATGATTTAAACAAGGCAGGAGTGGGTTTCCCCATGTTTTTACAACCTTGTATGTATTAGAATACCACAGAATAGATTTGAGATATTTCAACCCTGCAAAATAATGACATGACCACGTGTAACTTGTGATAGATAAACCTGGGATGCAAAACAAGCAATGACATTTGGAAAGAAAAATAAGGGAGTTTTCGAGACAAGTGGAAGTTAATGAGAAATTGTGCGTTAGAATGAAAACGCTCAGTGGGATCGCTTGTCTGACTGGGGTGAGCCAAACTGTTCAGGTAGTTTTAACTGCCAAGCTGACATTCTGCTTCTGAGAAGCTGAATAAATGAATAGATAAAATGCCTGATATACTCTTTGCAGCTAATCAATCGCAGTGTGTAAGAATCAAGAGTTTTAATCATGACTTTACAAGTTGTGTTGTGTGTTTTCCCATCCTTAACGTTGTCAGTCTATAGTAAAATCTCTTTCGGGACGTTGAAGAGTTGTTAGCATTTAGTGTGTGGATTTTGATCATACCTGTGGATTGCTATAATATTTACTGTTCATTATAAAGAGGTTAGACAAGGCTGTCATCTGTGTCATCGTAACTGGATGCTGTTATAACATCACGATGGATTAATGTATAAAACGGGTGTAATATAATGTCATAGAAGGTCCCATTATTTAATAGTCTGTTTCAAGGTATTTTAAAAGAACCAGGGAACCAAGTCAGAAGTATGTGACTCGAGACTTAAGAAAACAAGATAAATTGCCTCTTGGCACTCTAATAAATAAACTAGTAAGGCTACTAAAGCCACATGAGTCATATAGCCCTACTGAATTTTCTTGAAACTTAGCAAACCAGGGATTTGTTTTCTCAAGACCGCAGTTTCAGTCTCTCACAGACCTCCCTGGTTAAAAAGTTGAATGCCAAAGGTGGGGGGGGGGGGGGGGGGGAGGGGAATTTCCACATGATATTCTAGACAGTATTTGACTCTGATCCAGTGTATTGCTGGAGATAAATTTACATGATCATCATGAGCAGTAATGCAGAATGCATTATTGTGAGAGTTCAACCATTTCAAAATAATAGCCTTACTTGTAAAAGACATCTACTACTGGAAAAGTGGCGACGATGACAGCTTAGGCAGTGTTATTTTTAAAAAGGCATGAAGGGATCATCCTGATTCTTGGTGTGTTCGTAAGCAAGCTACAAAGCTCCACAAGGTCACAAAGGGTACTGGGGGGCAATGAGAAAGGTGGTGTGGAATGAGAAGGGTAATGGAAGTGAGATTATCAACAGGAAAACCTGAACCTGCACGGATGGCAGAAAGCATTTGGTGTTTAACTGCTCTGAAGAGATAAATTTTTGAGCATCTGTGAACTTTTAACTGGTTCAGAAAGTGCTCCTGAGCAATATCCATCATGCGAATATCTATCAATGAGCAGTATCTGTCATGTGACTGAGGATGCTGGATGCTTCTTCTGCAGAGGCTGATGCTGCAAAAGGTAGCTCTGGAGTGGGGAGGTGGGTAAACAGAGAGATGCTTCATGCGCCAGGATTTATGGGTGGGAATACAAATTGTCAGAGCTGGCAGAGTTTGTGAAAATGCCAAGTTGTTCTCCATCAGGATTTCAAAGCGAGGCGCAAATACGGGCAGACAGATGTCGCAGGCATTCCAGGCGTTGGTCCTTCTCTCAACTGTGAACACCTAAAACTTTTCTTTTTTACTTAACCCGTGAGTAAATTGATGGGAAAAAGTACTTCCAGATACGTTCTGGCAGAATTTAGATTAGAGATTCTGACTCCCCATGTTTAATTAAAAAGCAGAAAGACAGTAAGCAGGAAAGAGTTTAATGGCATATGTAAAATATGCATTAGCCGTATGTTTCATAAATGCAAGCTTTTGAAACTTGGAATAGTTATTTGTATGCAGAGCCTTCGAGCTTCTGTTTGTTTGAATAATACTTACTTCTCTTATAATTGCTTAGATCTGATGATTTTTTTTTAATTTTTCCACACACTTAGTTGTCCTAGAGAACTTCCCAGAAAAGTATGAAGTATGTAGGCTGTGCGTATTTCAATATTCAGACACTTCTGCCTAGAAATAATAGCAAGACATCTTTTTGTCTTAAAACGTAATAACCAGGCTTCTTCCTAGGAATCACAACTTGCATGTTGACGTTTCGAATGGTAAGCAAGCCTACCAAGGGAAAGTTGGAGAAACCACTGTGGCTGGCCCCAAGCAGCGTGCCATCTTCCAGGAGGGCTGAACTTGTTGGCAATATACAGCTCTGCGTCTCCTTGGGATTTTTTTTTCCACGCCTTAATGCAGCAGCATCACAGGGCACTGTTGCTACTGCCTTGTTGTCTGTCTGTTCATCCAGCCAGCTGTTGTCTGTCTCTTTTATTCTGGTGGTGTAGTTTATGCCCTAACAATGCATAATGAATATATGGGAGGAAAACATTGCCAAATTTATAAAGCAGGAAAAGAGAGCAGTGCCATACTAGCTGTTCAGAGCTGATGTGTTGGGACAGATGTGTGTGTGTGCCTTCCAGTTGAATGGCTGTGCTGGACACTTCCCAGTTTCTTTCCCGTTGTTGGTGTGGCAGGATAAAGTCAGAAAAATCCTTCTGCCTCTTTTTCTGTCTCATTGTGTCATTGGAGGGCAGACCATTCCTTTATCTTCATGTGTATCTGCATACCAAAATGCAGATATAATTAAGATTGTATGTATAAGCTGTATATATTTATATTGTTCCATCCCTGTGATCCTGATTCTCATTCCTTTAAACTAAAAGAACACCAGGAGTTCAGGATGAGGCTGTTCAAGGCTCTCTGCAGTGGAGCTGTATTCCATCAAGGTGATGGAGTGGCCTCTGGGCTTCTAGCACCACAGCTGTCACCTCGAGGGCAGCTCGGGGCTATGACTTCTGGACTCATCTCTTCAAGTGACCCTCTGGTGCTCAGCATGTCGGTGTGAAGCAGCGGGCAAGCCAAGTTGCACGTGCCTTTACAGCCAGCAGTACAAGCAACAGCCTCCTGCTTCCAGTCCTGTTTTTCAGGGATGTGCATCAGACAAACGAGTCCCGTTTGCAGGCACCAACTCCGTGCTGTTCTGCAAAGCTGTCTGTCCCCTGCTGTACCTTCAGCAAGTCAGGTGGGTGATGTCACCTCCTGTAGGGTGGTGCGACGTTGATCACCGTTGCTGTAGAGGTTCATCAGACCCAAGCCACAGAAGGAGTTGTGTGGCTCAGCAGGCCCTTTCTGCACTAGCACTGGGGAGACAGGACATCTCACATGCGCTGGTGGGGTGTCTGTACCCTGCGTTGAACTTAAATGAGCCTTTGATGTTGCAGCTCTTGATTCCTCCTGACTCTTGCAGCTCCGTTCTTCCTCACCCCGGCAGTCCGTCTGCAGGAACCAGAATCACACTTGCATAGTTACAACCGCATTCATTAAATCTGGTCTCTTGACTAGTTTCTTCAGAACTTCCCTTTCTGCTCTTGCATTGGACCTCACTGACACTTAGTTGTTTTTTATTCACAAGCTTTAATTTTTTCCTGTGGAGCATCTGCCGAGAGAAAAAACAGGCTTCCAAGCACCACTGCTATGGGACTTCTTTGAAGCTTAAGTATTTAAACCTCATGAAAGGCAGAGCAGATACTTCTTAGGAACAAAGCCCAGCTTCCCGGTCGCCTCTCTCTGGAACAACTTTCTTTGTGTGGCTGCCATCATGTTTTTCAGCAACGAGGAGGTGCTGGCCGAAGCCAAGCCCAATGTACTCTGGATTTCCACAGTGCTTTCTCAGGATCAGGCTGAGGCAGATTAAATGCACGCAGAGAAGTGAATTGCTGCCCCACAGGCTTGGCTGCCTCGGCTACCCAGCCTCTGCCACCCACAGAATTCTCTGTGACCAATACTCCTGTTCATATTTTCATCCTCCTGTGTGTTGCTGAAGGCTCACGGGCTGTTTGCTGTCAATCCCAAACAAAACAGGGACCAAAGGCAGCACATCCTTCAAATTTGTTCATTAGCTTAGGGTAAGACCACACATCCAAATAGACTGTGAAGCTTCCAGCTTCATCTGTCTGATGGATTAATTTCCAGATGAACTGCCTCTGGCTGTCATAGTTAGCTGTCTCAGATCCTGGGAACGGCAAGGAGGATCCTGTGCTAGGGTGGTTGGGAGAAGCATGTCCAGCTCAATGAAAAGGGAGGCTCTTACAAGGTTCTTGTGGAACAGGCTGCCCGTAGAATCATAGAACCATAAAAGTTGGAAAGGACCTTAAGGTCAAGTTGTGGAGTCACCATCCCTGGAGGTATTTAAAAGATGTGTAGATGGGACGCTTAGGGATATGGTTTGGTGGTGGGCCTGGCACTGCTGGATTAATGGTTGGACTTCATCTTAAAGGTCTCTTCCAAGCTAAACGATTCTGTGATTCGAAGTCTTCCCACAAACTTCTTTCCTCTTCAACTGTGATAGATACAAGTCACTTTTCTTCTGTTGGGTTTTTTTTTTTTGGCTGGGGGTTTTTTTGGATTTTTTTGCTAGGGCCTTTTCTGAGTTCTTTTTTGAGTTCTTTAGTCAGAGATGGTTCCGGTGTGTGAGCACTGCAGCCCAGCCCGTAGGAAGTGTAGGGTGCCGTCTGCCCACGCGCTCACTGCCAAGGCTTTGGCTGGGACAGCTGGGCTCGTGAGTTTGAGACGTGATACCAGCAATGTGCAAGACATGCTGTTATTCTAAAACAACTAAAGGGGTCTTACGTGTGAACAAAAAAAAAAATACTACATGTCAGAGAGTTAAAGCGAAAGGACAGTTTTGTCAAAGTAAACATCACATTTTTAAAAGGTCTCATTAGAAGAATAATCAGCGCGTTTCCCGACTTAAGGACAGAGCTGCAGTTAGGTGTAGGTGTATTTTCTATTCTTCATGTCTGTGTTTCCAGACATGCACACCCTAGTACTTGGTTTTTTATTAAACAAATTATTAGCATTGTAAAGAGTTGCTTGGTTATTTTTGTTGTGTCACCCAAATCATGCTGTGGGTTGGATGTTCCAACAAGCCTGTTGTGGAAAAGCAGTGGGGTGTGACAGAGATGTGACTCCTGAGGAGTCCAGTCTTACTGCTTCTCCACATCATCTCTGATCCTCCAAAGCTGAAGACATCTTCTCTGTTGAGGACTTTTACCCAGCATGGTTCTCAATGGCTGACTTCTAAATTGATCAGAACCATCCTCTAGAGATAATGTGCAGTAAAAAACAACAAATATTTGTCTAAGGAAAATAGCATAGTATTTATTTTATCCTTTTATTGCTTGCCAATACTTTTGATCTATCCACACAGCCCAGAGATTTGTTCCTAACAAGAAAGTAGAGAAAGATAATGTACAGCAAGGGACATCCATGGTAAGGCTCAGCGTGATTTTATCTTGGATCCTCAAATCAAATTTCACTGGAATGGCTGCAGGCTTCTGAAGAAACGTGCCACACTTCTGAGGATGGATACTCTGTAATCCCTGATGCAGCCTTTAGCCAGTTTTCTGGCCTTCAGCTTATTATCAAAATGAACAAAGAGAGTTTTTATGGGTTTGACAAATACCGTGGTAGCGTATGTGAAGGTGGAAATAGAAAGTCCTGTTTCTGACATAAAGATAAGTAAGTTTATTAATACATTATATTTTTATAATATTATTCTTGACAAATATTGTGGGGTTTAAGACAAAAATATCACGCAATGTAATGAAATACCCAAACCATTGAAAGCAATGGAAGAGTTTGTTAGTGCTTTTTTTCTGTTGAGCTGAATTACTTTATTCTATGAGTAGGTATTTTAGTAATCTTTAGCCATCTGTTTAGTAAACTTCAACCGAAGTTAATTTCATTAATACTGGTAGCTGCAATGGTTTTAGATCAAACATTAGTAAGCTTTTTTTCACATGTCATGATACCTTAACTTGTTTGAGTAACGCTGTTAGTGTGATCACACGTAACCTGACCTTCTTTCACATGATGTGACCACAGGCTGAACTCTGCAATGAAGATTTTACCTTTTTTTTTGACCCTGATCTGAAGTAATAGCAAGTTTCCATTATTTCTGGAAAAGCTCAAATCCAAGCTGAACTCCAACGTGCTCTGTGATTTTGATCTAAGTCAGAACATGCAGTTTGCAAACCTCAGGCCGCTCTGCTTGGAAAACCTTGAGAACCATCTGCTTCATTTTAGCAAAATCTCAAATTGATTTTAGTCGCCGGCCTCGCTTCGCTGCTGCTGGCACAAGAGCCGAGTTGAATCAGGACTGTCCTGTTTCTGCCCTCTTTTAGTAGCTTGGCAGAAGAGCTCATATTGAATTGGTGATCGTTTACAGCCATACCATAAGAGCAGGGATTTGTTATCATGCATTCAGCAAGAGGCTGAAGAGGGTTGAGATACATACATCTGAGAGAGCAGCCCAAAGGAAACCTTCCAGACCACACAGGTGCCTTCAAATGTCTGCAAGACAGAAATAACCTTGACTGAGCCGAGCAAGAAGGGTGTCATCGCACCTCCATGTGACGTTCTCAGGCCAAGAGTAGAAGACCTCCCAGGACCTCATCCTGGCAAGTACTTAAAACCTGAGCAGCTTTGTCTTACTCCACACAATAGTGGTGAAAAGCACCAGCGAATTTTGGGGAATAGATGGGGGAATGAGTAAAGATGTCAGCTTTAGTGGTTCCCAACCTTTGCCCGCCAGTGTCAAGGACGTCACCTGGGATGTGGCTTCGATGTGCCGTGGTTTGGTAGGACTGAGTGGTATCTTGGGAAGCGGCGACGCTGAGTGTCTAACACTGGGAGGGGGGGGGGTTGTTTGCCTGGTTGCTTTGGAGTTTGGGTGGTTTGTTGGTTTGTTTGAACAGATCATAGAATGTTTTCAAAGGGACCTCTAGAGGTATCTAGTCCAAGAGTGAAGCAGTCTGAAGGGAGGATGGTCGGGCAGGAGTGTTTCCTCCTTTGCAGGGAAGGAGGACAGAAATGAAGAAAGATGAGAGTTGGAAAAAAAACAGCTTTGGCATTCATCTATACCTCTCACTAGAACTGTAAGCAAGATAATTTAAACCATATTACTATTAAACAAGAGGCTTGAAATTCTTCTAACGACAACAGCTTGTGTAGGTAAGAAAAATTAAAAAGGAGGAAAAAAAGAAGGAAAAAGTGCAATACTAGAATATTTTATTATTTTGGGACGTTTTAAAATACTTGTGCTTCCTGTCATTTTCTTACTATGGATTGGACAGGAATTAGTAGGAAATACCTGTGGCAAGACATACTGTGGTTCTCTCAAAACACTGAAATATATAGAGGCTGCTTTGTCCTACCACTTGAACCTGCAGGGTTAAAATCCATCTAACATGTGAATCGACTGCAGCTTATTTTCCCACTGGAACTCCGCTGCAGGCTCACTAACAGCCTTGTGAGTGCGAGCGGGGAGAGGACTGGTTCTCAGAGCACTGCTAAATCCCGAGCAGGACAAGGATCTTCATTTTGGTTCTTTCTGTTTATCCCTTTGGATGTGTTGCCCCTTAAATTCCCTTGCTGTACTTCAGTGAGGCTTATCACCCAGCTATGGCTTTAAACAATTACGTGGGGCCACAGTTATAGAAACCCAGTCCCAGCAGGGGCCTGCGATGTTTCATAACAGCTTTTCTAAACGATTCCCTGGTGAAACGCTGGCCACGCTGTACTTGATTTAATTTCTCTTCCATGCAGATGGCTCACTGTGTGGTTTATCTGCTGCAGCAGCGTTCTGTGTCAAGGTGACACTGCACCAAATTAGAGCAAGAATTAGCAAAAAAGACTTAGTGATGTGCCTATTAGACTGCTTTATTAGGGAGTTAGTTGATTCTGGCTTTATTTATGTCCTTGGGGAAAAGACAACATTTTTTTTTTTTCTCAAAATGGTTTGGATCTAAAACTAATGTTGCCAGAGATTATTAAATTATCTGGGCTCATCTGCTGTTTCCATCTGTTAATGAAAAGTGCAGCTACACGCTTTTCTCCTTGTAGATTAACATTATATGGCTTGAAAATTGTCTACTTGCAAGAGTCCTTGCATTAGAAAGCCAAAACATTCGAGAATTGAAAATGAAATTTGAAAATCAACAAAACTGCTTTTGGAGATACCTGGTGTAGATGTAACCTCACTTAGATATCCTCTCTTACGTGCAGATCGATTTTCCAACTTTTTTTAAGTGGTTTTCCCAGGACCCGGGTGGAATTCAGTATCCAAATTCCCCAGAAATTCCGTGGGCGATACAGCTGACAGTGGAGACAGTGACAGTGGAGAGACAGAGGTACAGTTCAGATCTGCCAAGAAGGACCAGAGCACTTCTGGGCACTTTGAGCCACTCCAACTCTTACTCCTTGCCTGATCCCTGAATTTAATTTGACTGACTCAGACCCCCTTGTGCAGCCTCGCATCATGAAATGCTTGCAATTAAGCTTTTTGACCATCACGCTCCATGCCTGGACAGAGGGAATTGTCCTTTAATTTGTAGGAAAACTTTGAGGGTCACTTTCTAAGGTTCTGGAGGCTCCCCTATAACTGCCAGAGGTGATGCTCTGGTATCCAGTGCATGCTTTCTCACTGGAAAAAAAATAAAATAGTTCCCAGTTAAAGAAAATGGTTGCGAGTGGGTACAATGGGAGTGAAAACTTTAGAAAATACAGGCATCTGCAGTGCGAGGTCTTCTGAGACACATTTGTGGGCCAGCCTTACTCAGTGTCATGGTGCCAAGTGTTGAGTGTTCCTGATGATAGCAAAAGAGGGATTACTTATATATTTATTTGCTTTTAATCCATCCTGAGGAGAGGGTCTTTTTCCATCTGTTGTGGAAAATAGTTGATTTCCTCTCAATCATGAGGCAGGGATGGAATATTATACCACATATCAAATTACTGAAGTCTAATTGAAAAACGGGCATTGCTGCTCATCTATATCTCTCACTGGACCTGTAAATAGAATAAATTAAACTGCCTTGCTATTAAATGGGAGATTTTAAAATCGTTTTGAAAGGCAAAAACTCATGAAGTTAAAAAAATTTGACAAAATTTAAAAAAGTGTAGTAATAAAGTACATTATGCTGAAAGAGACTTAACCAGGGATTTCTTGGTTTGGAGATCTATAGAATAATCCACCATGATAATTCCCAATTTCTTTTCTTGATGATTATTCAGAGGCTTCAAGCAATTCTGTCTTCCCTGTATATATATTGTGAATTTCACAGTGTAAACTATGGTCTTAATGAACTTGTACCATTTTATATCAATATATCAATCATGCATGATTCTACATCAGTACCGGCTGTCGCCATTAGACAATAATTTTGCTCAGGTAGTAAGATGCAAAGGTTCTCTCATTATTTTCCATATCTCTTGTTTCCCATGTAGCTTGGATCAGCACGCATCACCGGATTTTCATGCATCATCTTGATTTTTCTCTGAACCTCCCTTGAATCTATTATGAATATACTTTTTTCTCCCCAGCCTCTTCGACCCGGTACCCAGCGTCACTGGTTATATGTCACACTGGGCTCACTCCCCTCTTTACATCTGACTTACTTCAAATTTCAAGCTTTCTTCGTTATTTTTGACGACATACCTACCTAAAAGGCGTTGTGAGAATAAAAGGTAGAGATGAGGCAAAGGCTGAGGCAGCACAGCTCATCTTTCTTTTTGATGGATAGTAATAACCAGGTTGTTTGGGGACTTTGACTTCTTTTCCATTTCCGTCGAGCAGTCACTTTGGCAACCCAGCCCATTCCCATGAACGATTTTGTTTAAAAGCTTTATGCTACATGACCATGTTTTACAGTCTGAAAAACCAGAGGTAACCGCAAGTAATGTGACACGATGTCCCGTTAATTTGCTTGAAAGTCCCTGCAACTGCAGTATGGTGTAAGAGTGACTCAGTGATGGCCAGAGCATAGATACGGGGAGAAATGTGGACAGAAAATATGTGCAATGATGAACAATAGGTAGAAAGTACCAAGAAATAGATGATGTAAAAGTAGGTAAGTAAATAGTGATTGCGGTGTTAAGTTGAAAGCAGGTGCAAATGTAAGTAGTAGAAATAAATACAGTAAGTAAATAAAATTGCAAATAGAGATAGAAAATATAGTTATTCCAAAGACCTTTACATTTCCGTGCTTCTAGAGATCTATACCTTACTTGTTATACTATATTTTATGGGGTAATATAATTAAACCAGGAAGTCTGCATAATTGTATATCCAGATATGTTGCTAAAATATGCAAGAATGAAACCCTCTAGGACTATCTAAATTAAATTCTATGGTCTCTTATAACATTCCTGTTAAACCTTAATTTTCCTTTTTAATAAAACTTCAGAAAGTTCCCATAAGGGATCAATTCCAGAAAAATTCCGTAGCATTGCAAAGATTGCTGTAGATATCTGCAGATACTAATAGCCATCGTACGTAATCTTTCGTCATCAACCACATTTCCATTTAGAGAATAAATACTTGGAAAAATTTTATACAGCTATAAAGAAAATCAGTGGTTTCTGGGTCATGGTTTCTCGTTTCTGGTTCTCGTGGTTCAATTTAAAAAAAGTTCTTTTCCGATTTTCTCGTCTCTTAAAAAGTTATGGTCATGAAAATCATCCAGGTAATTCCTTATGAAAGCAATGGTCTTCTCGCAGGAGTGGGACTTCCTTACTTAACAAATTAATCTGACCCATTTTCCTTTTTGAATAACTACTTTTAGAGTCTGTCTTCTAAGTGTGTTGATATTGTTTTTCTCTGTGTTGTTCTAGAATTAAGTGACATTGGTCAGGGAGGGAAAGAAGAGGGAAATCCTGAAATAAAGTCAGAGATTTCCGAGCGCTGTGTGAAAAGAGGGTGCTGAAAATCTAATGAAAGACAGGAACTGGGATCCAGGACAAAATTTTGCTGGAGGACCAGAGCAAATCCCTGATAAATGATTAGAGGCTGGCCAGGCGGTGCAATTCAGCTGGAAGGTGTAGAAAGCCAATTATCTTCTCACATCCAGGTGATGATAGAGAATCTGAAGCTGTTCAGTCGAGGAAATTTGAGCACACACACACAAAAAAAAGCACATTGTCTTGTCACATTTGTCACGTTTGGCATATACAAACCAGAGCTGTGGTCAGCCTCGGTAGGAAGGATGGTTTGGAAGTGCCAGCAGAGGGATCAGTGCGTTGGCAGGCAGGGTGACAAGAGCAGTATTAGTTTAGGAAGGACGACAGGATCCTGAGTCAGCCAAGATTTTGAGATCTGTCTGCGCCCTTGCTCAAAGCAAACATATGAAAATTAAATTAAAACTTTCAGTTTGGTTTGCATAATATCTGGAACAGGGTGACTTATGAAATGAAGAAAAGTCAAAAGAAAGCAGATGAAGATAAAAGGATCTGAGCATAATGTTTGCCAGCTCTCTTTGTCTGAGAAAGAGTCTGTGTTTCCTTTTCTCAGTCAAGAAACTTTCTCCTGCTCTGTGCTGTGCAGCAAATGTTACACAGTCCCCCGGGGAAAAAGCTTCATCCTCACCGAGGCCTTGCCTTTGCCACATGTTCCCTGATTTGGCCCAGCTATGGGCTCCCTCCTTGCCCAGTCTGTGCTGGGATGTGCCCCTGGGGCTCTTGGTGTTGCCGGTGGCAAGCAGGGAGCAGGTGACACCCAGCTCCAGCCCAGTCCGGAGGGACTTTGCCAAGGGGAAGTCATGTTTGACCAACCTGATAGCCTTTTACGAAGACATAACCAGGTGGATGGATGGTGGCCATGCAGTGGACGTGGTCTACCTGGACATCAGCAAGGCCTTTGACACCGTCTCCCACAGCATCCTCATAGGTAAACTGAGGAAGTGTGGTTTGGATGACCAAGTAGTGAGGTGGGTCGAGAACTGGTTGAAGGGAAGAAGCCAGAGGGTTGTGGTCAATGGGGCCGAGTCTGGCTGGATGCCTGTGTCTAGTGGGGTCCCTCAGGGGTCAGTGCTTGGGCCGGTGCTGTTTAATATATTCATCAATGATCTGGATGAGGGATTAGAGAATGTTGTCAGCAAGTTTGCTGATGATACGAAGTTGGGGGGAGTGGTTGACACACCAGAAGGCTGTGCAGCCATTCAGAGAGACCTGGACAGGCTGGAGGGCTGGGCGGGGAGAAATCTGATGAAGTTTAATAAGGGCAAGTGTAGAGTTTTGCACTTGGGAAAAAATAACCCCATGTGCCAATATAGGTTGGGGACTGCCCTGCTGGAGAGCAGTGCAGGGGAAAGGGACCTGGGGGTTCTAGTGGACAGCAGGATGACCATGAGCCAGCAGTGTGCCCTCGTGGCCAAGAAGGCCAATGGCATCCTGGGGTGTATTAGAAGGGGAGTAGCAAGTAGGTCAAGAGAGGTCCTCCTGCCCCTCTACTCTGCCCTGGTGAGGCCGCATCTGGAATATTGTGTCCAGTTCTGGGCCCCTCAGTTCAAGAAGGACAGGGAGCTGCTTGAGAGAGTCCAGCGTAGAGCCACAAAGATGGTGAAGGGAGTGGAGCATCTCCCTTATGAGGAAAGGCTGAAGGAGCTGGATCTCTTTAGCTTGGAGAAGAGGAGGCTGAGGGGTGACCTCATCAATGTTTATAAATATGTCAAGGGGGAATGTCAGGAGGATGGAGCCAGGCTCTTTTCAGCGGCGTCCACTGACAGGACAAGGGGCAATGGGTGGAAGCTGGAACACAGGAGGTTCCAGAAAAATATGAGGAAAAACTTTTTCACTGTGAGGGTGACTGAGCACTGGAACAGGCTGCCTAGGGAGGTTGTGGAATCTCCATCTCTTGAGACATTCAAAACCCGCCTGGACGCGTTCCTGTGCGCTCTAGTGTAGGTGATCCTGCTCTGGCAGGGGGGTTGGACTAGATGATCTTTGAGGTCCCTTCCAACCTTTAACATTCTGTGATTCTGTGATTCTGTGACTGGGACCACTGGGACAGGAACATCTGCCAGGGTCATTGGACATGGGGCTCCAACTCGTGCTGGAATTGTCCTTCCAGAATAAAGTGGAAAGGCTCTTCATTGTAAACTGAAGGGAGGCTCGCGACCCGGAGTGGTGTCAGTGATGCAGGGAATGATGGAAAGCAGGAGGACGGCAGCAATCTGAAAATAATAGAGTAGGGACTACAAACAGGACCTGGAGGGCAATGGGCACCTGGCAAACAACTCTAAAAAGGATAGCTTTTTAGCAACAATTGCAAAAAGTTCAAGTTGAATACAAACACATGGGATATCTGATGCCTGACGAAACGTTGTTCTGGGTATATGGCAAAAATGCACTGCCATGAGGAGTGAGCAACTTCATATTTCAACTTTATACAAAAAATATAAACCTGTCCAGACTCCAGAAGAATGTGATCTGCAATTTCTGGGACGCTGGTGAAGGGTAAGACTCAAAAAAAAGGACTTAATTTATTAGAGTAGCATAGTCCTTACAATACAGTATTAGTCCTTAGCAACCCTAGATGGATTTTTTGCCATCAACAGTATTCATTCTGAGAAAAATACGTTTAAATTGACATTTAGGGGTCATTTAAGGATTGGGATATGTAATAGATGATTTACGTTGGCCCTAAATAAAGAGCAAACATCAAGGAAATTGTTAAGGCTTTTGCTTGTGCCAAAGATTATAAAAAAATCTCAAAGGAGACCATGTCAGTAAAATAGAAAATTGGGCTCCTTGAAATAAGTACAGATAAGCTTAGGCTAGGCGGAAAGAAAATAACAACAAAAAAAAAAAAAAAAAAAGAAGAGAGAGAGATTTGGCTTAATCTCAGACAGTAAGTATACATTTGTGAGATCTCACTTAATCAAATCCACTTTCACTAGATGCGATGTATTTTTAATGAGTGTCCGACAGATAGCAATAGTTCGGTGAACACCTCAATGGTTTTGTGTGTAGTATGGGCTAAATTCCAAGTATTTTTGTCTTCCTTCTAGACAGTTTTTAGGAAAAAGTTGTTGAAATAATTGTTTACAAAAAAAAATAAAGAAATGGCAAAGGGCAAAGTGGATATTTTGGAGCCAAGGGTCTCCTTGCCACCTGTCCACCATGATGTTTGGAGGTCTTGTGGGAATTGCATCAGGAAGTACTTCATGCTGTAGAGTGCATGTAATTAATAGCCTGTGTGTTTAAGTTGTTTACTTACTACCTGTGGTACACGAGTAGCCCAGATACTTGTGGTGACGGTTGGCAAGGAGCAGGACATGTGGGATCTGGACCCTTTGAATGGCACTGGGCAAAAACCAGGTGGAAGCATTTCAGCATCTTCTGTAAGGTGATGTTTCTTGAATGCACGTTCGTCTAAGGTCTAATTTTGGTTACCTGCTAAGCGTGTTGCTTCTGCCTTGAACCTCCTTCCCCTTCCTTTGTGGCTCTCAGTGCTTTCGCGTCCCTCTCGCTCTGCATGGGTTCCCCTTGTCCTGAATGGTCGGGCTCCCACCTCCCTTCTCCTCTCCCAAGCTACCTCCACTTCTCCAGGTCATTTCCTCAAAGCCTTTCGCTCTGCACCATGGTAGCGACTTTTAGCTCAGTGATGACTTTTTAATGTTACTACCCACTTTTAAATAGGGCAGAGGAGAAGGATATGGCATTTAGGCCAGTTTTCTTCTTCTCTTCCTGAGAAGGAAAACTGTACAATCCCCCACAGTGGTGTGTAAAGTTCATGGACACAGTGCAAAATCAAACAGCTTAATGATTTCTCTGGCTGAATAACTCTGGGATAATTTTTTGTTTGGATGCGACCAGTTGATGCATTGCACATCCCTTTGTCCAAATGGAAAACAACAGTCACAGGCCAGATCTGCAGCTGATTTGAATTGGCATGGGATTATTTTTAGTCAACTGAGTTTTGAACAGTGTCTAGCTCTGTGTCTAGAATTTAGTATCTATACATGCTGCTTCCTTAAAAATATTCATCTGTTAAAATATAGATATCTATAATTGTTTATTTTAGGATTAATAGGCCAGATAAGATTAAGGTGAGAACCGCCATGTTATTTTTAATTCTATCAATTTTATTGTTTATTTTTATGGCTAGTTATTAAAATAGGATATGTCATTTTGAGAATAGGTCAAATCTCATTTAATAATCACATTCCAAGCGCATATAATTAATTAATGCAAAGCACTTTCAAGAAATTGTCGGCATCTTGTAACAAGTGATCTCTGCAAATGGACGTAAAAAAGGAATCAAATTTTATCATGTTGAAATAAATTCTCCACTCATACAATTTGCTGTGCCAAAATCTAGACAAAGTGTTATAGAGGGTTGTTCCATTAATGTAACTGTCTGCTGGGTCATCTGAACTTGAAAATATCATGCAGTTTCCTCCTCCTTCTCAGGGAGGTGCTGATGCCTCAAAGAAGTATCAGACAAAATTACATTATTCTATTTTGTCAGGAGGCAGCTCTGTCCCTTTTTGTAACCAAAGTTTGCACCTTTTCAATTCTTCTTTTCTATTTCAGTTCGTAACTGTTCCTTGGTCCCTTCAAAACTGGCGATCAGCCGTGTGTTAGGATGTCGGGTCCTGGGTAAGAAGTGCGACCAGTGGGACTGGAAGATATTTAAAGCATAGGGACAGAGCTCTCTTTATGTCACGTTTTTCGAGCTCGTTATTAGCTTTAGACAATTCTTTAAAACTGAGAAGATGGATTCCAAAGTGTGGTGAACGAAAACAAGGAGCTTTGGAACAACCACCTCCTGCTTGTTACAAACCACTACAGGCAAATTTTATGTCTTCCGTGAAGCGTGAGCACAGTTCAGAGCCGTATGAGCTAGCCGTGCAGAGAGAGGAGGGGGAAAAAAATCCCGCTGTACTGACTGCAGCTTGATTTTGATTTTTTTTTTTGCCTTTCCCTGCAGAACAGCCTACACAAAATAAAAGCAGTGTTTATCTGTTCAGATACAAAAAACTATCATTACTTGCTGTGAGAAAGGCGGTACGCCCTGGAGAGAATCTAAGCTAGCAAAGCTTGTCTGCCAACCTTCTTTCCCACCACTGCAGGAAAGCCATCGTTAACAACCTGATTTTTTTACTTTTCAACCAGAGAATCAAAATCATATAACCTCACATTCATCTCTGGTAATTCCAGCCTCTTAGTGAACATTGTGCAGTTGAAATTCCCCCTTTCCAACCTTGCCTACTTATGAGAAGAGTCACGGCAGAGACACATGGATTTTCTTGTCCGAGTCAATACTTTAAGGGTCATTACATAAGCTGGCACCAATGTCTTGGCTTTTTAGTCTCCAAGAACTGTGGTGACCATCTGTAAGATCTAAATTTTGCAGCTGTATTCAATAAGACACTGTTGGACTAAATCTTGGAAAAAAACCGCTAATGCCAAACGGTCTATCACTGTCAGTTTGGCTGTGCTTTAAACTTACAAATATAAATTTCCCTGAACAGTTGGGAAAGAATTATAAAGCCAAATGCCTCATTAAGCAATACATGCTTCATCCTAATGAACATATCACATAGAAGGTAAAGGATGGAATGTAATTAATGACATACGTGGTAGCACAGGGATTGCCTGGGCCATACTAGCCCGTCTTTGAACTTTAACTCTTGTGAGAAAGTAGTTGTTTTACATAGAATGGATGAGTTCATCTGGGGCTTGTCCAAACCAGTGTTGCCAAATCAATGGAGTTTTGACAGTGGTGTCATGCAAATAGCAGCTCTCTGTAAACTGGCCTTAAGTAAGTTCATGAGACATGAGAAAGTTTCTAATTTAATTTGCGAGGCAGATGGCAGAACTATGGTCAAAAGCAAATGCAGCAAACCTTCAAATTGTTAAGGCTTATGTCAGTTCTTGACACCCTGAAAAAAAAAAAAAAAAAGTAGCTTATATGGAACAAATCTTGTAAGCAGTCTCACTCAAGCTCAGTAAAACTTCAGGCTATCAAATGTCAACAGGAAGTTATGAAAGGTGCTGACCCCGAATCATTCAGTACCAATGACACATTTTCTGTTTGCTTTGTGGCCTTAGGTTTAGATGCAGCATTCCTTTATTTTATATTTCTGCTGACTAAAGCTAGAGCAATCAGTTATAACATAAAATCATAGTCTACTAAAACTCCTCAAGGCAGGAAGAGCCTAAGTGAAATGGTCTTGCTTAATATAAAAACTTGTCTTGGCAAATATTTGCTGTTACACCATTTAAGCTGCAAATCTTACTTAAAATAGGGGGAAAATTAACATTAGCAGATGGAAACATAAAAGCCAATGTCATATTGATGTCATTGTTTCCTTTCTATAGGTGTTTAAATTAGGCAGCATGTATTCCAAAAGTGTTATCTCTGTTGGAACTCATATAGTGAGCTTACCCTATAGTGTAATTTAATAAAATATGGAAATGCAAAGTAATTCACAATATATGCATTTAAGCATTAGGTTTATTTATTTCATTACTGAAGCATCCTCTTCTCATTATAAAAGTGTTACAAAAATGCTTCTGTTATAAATGTCTCAAGTTAAAAAAAAACAAGAAGTCTAATTTTTTAAAAATAGAAATATAAGCTCTTTTTAGGAGGAACTGAAGCTCACACGAATCTTTGCTTTTATATTGTTTAGGTTGTTCCAAAACGTGCAGCTTGAGGTACAGTTCTGATATTTTATAGTTTCATTTTATAGCAAAGGTCAAACAAAAATCATTTTGTGAGCATTTCGATGTACACATAATCACGCCTCAAATATGCAGTGAGAGGAGATTGTTTCTGCTGGAGCCAAAACCAAACCTAGCATTAACAACAGGGACATTTGCAGTACAGGCACTCTGACTCTGCCCAACACAATGAAGAAATCTTTCGCTGTTCTCCAGTTTTCTCAGGACAGTCTTCACATCCTTGGAGCTTTGATTCTAACCAGCAGCCCGATAGTCCTCCAAAGCCAACCTGTGCGATTGCCTCTCCGTGTAAAATTTGCTAAATGTTAGGGTTTTTTAAATACTGGGGTTTTTTTTCCAGGGCTTTGATATATTCTCCTAGCTCGCTCTCCTCTGCCTCCTCCTTTTTCTTTTTTTTTTCCTTTTTGGTGTGTGTAACCCAAAGCCCCCTCCCAGGCAAAGACGTGACAGAGAAGCAGGAACAGCCTGTGCAGAGCATCTGTTTGGGATCCTTCCTAGAGGCAGCTCCCCGTGATCGCTGATGGAAGGCATCCGTGGGAGGACTGGAGTCAGGTGACCTCTTAAGGCTTCGTTGCCCAGAAGAGAATTGCCTGGGTCCTCCCCTTGTTCACCATCTGCTGCTAGAAAAGAAACGTGAACAAAGGATGTCAGTAAAAAAAGATGTCCATGTGAACAAGCAGCTTCTGCTTTGTGTGCGTCTTTAATTTGTATGCACCTGTGCGATGGCACGCTTGCATCTGTGAATAGAATGTTTCAAAAAAAGAAAGGGAGCATTTATGTTTCTACACAGCACGAAAGCAGGTAGCACAACGGAGAACGTTCATGGTTTAGAAACTTCAGCACAGGTATCGGCTATAGTTGATAAGCAAAAGTAGCTTTAGTAGATCTGGAGAAGGAAGCCAGCAGTTGTTTACCCCAAGAGCATAGTTATAGATAACCTGCCTGTTTTCTAAATAAACCAAAACTCTGCTGGCTTAAGATACCAACGGCAGAACTTTAGAGCGCCAGCATGTACAAAAAAAAAAAAAAAAAAAAAAGCAAAACCTGGTAAAGGAAAGACAGAGAGCCATGATGGGCATGTCTGTCCCATGCAGGACAAAATGAAGCTTTAGCAGGTACTCGGTCAACCTTTCTGTCCATAGCCCAGTGGGAATATATAGGTGTTGCTTTTGTTACACAAGTGTCAACAAGAGAACTACAATTATCTTGTAGAGCTGTGCTTCTGCAGTTAGGAGCAGCATGTTTTAACTGATAAAGAAACACGCCTTTCTGGTGGAGCAGGGAAGGATTTTGTTCAGGTCTCGGTCTCAATGGCAAGGATGCGTTACCAAAAAAATTGCATTTTTCCGCAGCTCCTGCATGACTGAGACGTACTTTGTGCATACTCATATATGAATACTTTTACTCCGTTTCTGTTGCGAGACTTCTCTGAAGCACCATCACCACATGTGAGGAGAGTATGTATTTTCTGTCAATCTTTCCCGAGGTCCTCCTGCACCGTGACAAGAGAACAGATGTACCAGACTAAGGGAATTTCTGTGGTTTGCTGCCAGGATTAATATAGCAACTTGGTGACTGTCCAAGAGTCTTAAAAAATTAAGAGCTTGGCAAAGTCTTTCTTATGGCACTATCTGAGCTACCACAGCGTTCCCTGCTCCTAACGCAGGGGCACTGTGTGGTAGCTGTTGATGAACAGTCTTGTTGTACTGGAAACCTCTGCACGGTGTCTGGATTTTCAGCCAGGTTCTCCTATGCTCTAGCACGAAGATGGGCTGTGTGGTCATAAGGCAGGCACATCAGTGATTTGCAGAGAGTTATAAACTGTGTGTTTGTGATTTGTGGCCCTATATCTAGGTATTTTTTTAAAGGAAAAAAAAACTGAAAAACAAGAAGAATCTGCCAAGAGCCTCTTTCATTTTGTTTTTCTTTTGGGTTTTGCTTGGGTTATTTATTTGTTTATTTACCTTCCCCCTCAACTATACTGCTTTCTGGGAAATACACATGAGACGTATGTTCTGAGTGCTTTTAAGCTTAGCTGGCATGGCCATCTCGAGAACACACATACACTTACCTGTTTGTAGACCCAGTGTACATGCTTTGAAAGACACATGTGTCACTTCCAGACTGTAACTCAAAAAGATTTTCGAGATCTGCAGTGCATTCCTGACAGCCTGGCTCAGCGTCTTATTCTTCAGTTGTGTTTTGTTTGAAAACTGATTTCGCTTCCTGTGTTTTGTTTTTCTCATTTCACAAGGCAGGATAGTTCTTCGGGACAATTTATTTCCTTCCTCTGTTAATGGAAAGGTGAGATTTTTGAACGTATCTGGTCCTTTTTGTAAAATAGGCTGGTGTTTATTGCCTTCGGTTGCAGTGTTCCCTGTTGGGAACTGCAGCCACTTGCAGCTTTGTTTCCAGCTTAGTCCAAACCTTTCTTATCGACACAACTCACATCAGCACCATTTGGAGGACTGAAACAAATGGTTCTGGCTTAGGCGTTGGTTTGGAAACACATTCTCAAAGTTTTGAGAGTTTCCTATTGAAGACTGGAATAAGCAAAAGGACTGTTCACTTGCATGCGTGGTACTCCTGTGAGTAAAAGATTTTCAAAGGTCTGTTTCTCTTGCAAATCAGAATTATGTGACCAAAAAAAGAATGGTGGATTTTATCCTTGTGCTGAACATAGTGATTCCACGGTCTTAAGTCTGTAGATTTAATTAAACTTTATTAACACCTTTACTTAACTTCACTAAGCTGCATGAGGACTTGCCGGTCAGGAATGTCTTTTCCTAAAGGTTTCATAAAAGCGAAAAGGATCTGTTTTTTTGTGAGAGCTTGAATACATTCACAATAGCAATTATTTCTGTCAACCACAGCTAAGTAAAATATGGTGTCTATTTTGTGAAAAACATCATTATCAAACAAAGTTATTTTCTGCTTCAACATCCAACAGTTCTTGGATACGTTGACGGCTTGCACTGAATGCAGATCATTTAATTCCAGCTCCTTTTGGTTTTTATAGAAAACTGGCAAATGGAGTAAATATAAAACACTTTTCTGGCAACTAAACTTTGTTATGAGTAGATATGCATAAACATCCAAGCAGTTTCTCTTGATGGAGTTCCTCCCTAAACATTCCAGCCTCCTGGAAGAGGGTCGGGTCCTATGGAAAATGGGCAAGAATTTGAACCAATAAACCCTATAATTCTCCCCAGTGTGTAGGAGGCCAGATCCAGTGATGGGAAAGATGAGGTACTTGGAGCCAACTGGGGTTGCTGGCACCAAGTGCAATAGCTCCTGATAAGCAGAAAATCCTCCTTATCACCAGAACCCTGCATTTATTGCAGCCACCACTAAAATGACTGGAAGGGTCAGAGCTCACTGCAGACAGCCTTTTAGAAAACAATCCTCCTGAAAGCTCAGGGGGTGTATGAATCCCTTTTAACAAAGCATCCTGAGGCAGTGAATCCCATCTTTTTTCTATTCAATATAAGCTAGTTTTTTATGCTTTACTTAGTTCACATGTTAAGTGAATGCATTGAATTTGATAGATATGAAAATGGTATCCTTTAACTGTATTTTACCAATAGAGAAAATACTTCAGGTTTATTCTTTGATTTAAAAAAAAAAAAGCCCAAACCAAAAAAAAAGAAAACCAAACCTACCATCTGGGATGTGATTATTATTGTTTATAAAATCTGAGTGCAGTAAGAGAGTCAATTAGATTCTTCCTTTGTTTAAATCCTGTCGCAGAACTGAGAGAAGTCTTGGCTACACACTAAAACCTCTAACTCAGAACCTCCTTTAGTTACCTTCACTTATGTATAGTATAGGGGATTTCGGCAGTGATGAAAAATTCTACATACTCATTTTCCATTCACGACAAAATCCACGTTGATCTCCTGTTCGTTGCTTTGTTAAAAGTTAAAATAAATGTGAATTGACAAACTATAAAGAAGTAAAATGGGTAATCCAGCCATTGCTTCTATAACACGGTAGAGCAGGACGTCAGGATTTGTTTGCTTTTGGTCATGAAAAATAACATTTTGTTAATCCTGTGCATTACTTGTGATTAAATCACTCTGCAAACACTTGCATATAAATGCACTTAACCCGTGGGACCTGCTCAAGCCCTGTGGTGAGAGAACAGACCCTTTTTTTTCTTCCCCTGTTTCAGCCCAAATCCTGTCACAGATCACGCAGCAGCAAAATCTAAAAAGCTTTAAGAGAGAAAAAGCAGTTACAGAAGATGCATCCATGGACCCGTCTGTGGCGTTACAGAAAATCTTCCGTAGCTTATGTCTAGTCCAAAGGTCTTAAGAGTAAAGGGAGTCTGGAAAGGTGATATTTTTATCACTAGAATTGCAGGCTGACCCAAGGGAGTTTTATTTCTTGGAGCTGGTGAACATGGGATTCAACCGGCTATATCGGTGAGCAGATTGCTGAGTGCTGGGCATGTAACAAAAAATGTGTGATAAAGTCATCCACCTCCCTGATAATCTGTACCAACCCAAATGAATGACAGTACAAGAAAAGGACAATAGTTAGCATATTTCTCTTTCTATTTTTTTTTTGTATTTTGGCCAGATCTGTCTGTGCCCTGGTGGTGAGTTTCTGCTCCTGGTCCTCACAGAGGTGGTTTGGGTGGTCTTGTCACTCCACGGGGCACTTGGGTTTTCTGGGTGGCGGAGTGACTGCTGGTCTGAGGAAGCGTTCCAGTTCCCTGTGTTTGCAGGTCACACTTCCACCGATGAAACCTGTGCATGTTTTTCTGCTTGAACTGATGGTTTTAAGTGGCCTTTTCAGCCTCATGTGTCATCTCTGACACTTCTGAGGTCCCATGGGATGGACTGATCACTGCTCTGATCCTGAGTTTGTTCCGTGTGCTACTTTTCTGTTGTGGCCGCTGAATTTCCACCATGGCACACGCAGTTGCTGCCAGCAATATCTAAACAACGTTAAACTGTCACAAATCATCTTCCAGAGCCTCACTGGTAGAGCGGCGTTTCACCCGAGTTCTTCAGCATCTCTCACATCAAGGCTGATAGTTGAAAAAGTAATCAGTTATTCATCTGGGTGATACTTTGCTCAAAGACCTGCGCAGGGCAGCTAAATTCTGCACGATCTGTGCGTTTTTCACAGCAGTTGTGTTTCTGACAGGTGGCCGGTGGCCAAGAAGACAAGAGTGGATCAGCCCATGCTGTCGCCTCCTATGGCTGAATGGGTCCTGAAACTGGGAGTTTCTTGCTTTCCCTGAAACCTGATGATCACCTAGAAGGGCATTTTCATCGTCCTGAATTTCTTGATTTAAATGAGCCAACAAAGCCTCGCACAGGTAGGTGTGGAAGCATGTGGCAATTTGGGAGCAATGGCTAAGTTATCCCCTGGATACAGGGGCAGGAGTTAAGGACTGCCAGCAGAGAAGTGCTTAGGGCAGGAATCTTCTCTGTTCATCTGCAGAGCACTAATTAGACGTGATAGATATAGAGGGCTGTAATCTCTAATGCTGTGATCAGCACAGAACACGCCTGCCGATTTCCAGAGCATTTGAGCCACCAAAATGTTGAGATTTTATGTGCAGTTGGTTAGATCACGTTCACAGTTTCCTCCCTAAATAATGTGTCGTAGCAATTTCAGTTTCTCTAGACATCCCCTAGTTGCTAGTGAGCACTGATTTGATTAAAATACAATTCTCTCCTAGTAAGTGTGACAATCAGATCCATGACCTAATAGTGCCAGTGCCATATTTGTTGACAGTTGTATATTGGTGTTGATCCTGTGAATGGTGTGCTCATTAAAGAATTAGCAGTTTCAGTCTATGAGCTGTGGATTATGAGCTCTTTGTCCCCTGTGAACTTCTCACAGTTAGGGGAACACTTGCTCTGGCCTTCGTTCTGCCACCACCGTAGAAAATTATTTCACAGAGCTCTTTAGCAGCAGATAATTGGGTTCTCCTATGAATTTCTTTTAATCGTGTTGTTCAGCTGTTTGAAGCCAACATGGTATCAAAGCAAAATTCATGGCGCTTGGCTTACGTAGTTTCTTCCGCTGTCATCTGAGTCTGAGACAGTCTGAATTTTTACCTTTTAATGGACAATTTCATTTATCTCACAAATTTGTGAGATGAGTAATAATTCTTGAACAACCAGGACGGTTCATCAGATAAGCTTCACTTTAGCCTTAACATCCCTGCGTGTGCTTCCAAGCCCTGGGGGTCTTCCTGGCCAGGACAAACACCTCTGGGCTGGCATTGAGCTGGGCTACTGACAGTATGATACCCCTCCACACAGGGGAAAAAAAAAAAAATTTTTTTCAGTGTGACTATTCTCATTTACTTGATTATCTGGCAAGCTTCAGAGAAGCAGGGTTTTGGCAAAGGAACGCTTTTCTCTGCCTTGTATATTGAGATGTATCTTGAATTAGAAAAGTGTGATCTGAATATAAATGCCAGAAGACATGAATCCTCCCCTGTGTACCCATGTGGATTCCCATAAACACTTACGAAACAGTTCTTAGGAGTATGAATGTAGCCAGGCAACCAAGCCACGCTCTATCGAAACCAGTCAGAAGGATATGTGTAGGTAAGATAGATATGATCTGGGGGTTTGGGGTTGGTTTGGTTTGGGTTTTCTTCAATGCAAGACCACGCACATGGTTTGAGTACCTTCCCAGGCTATATATGGCAACAGGAGCTTCCAAGCCTCAAGGCAGTTTTAGTCATGCAAACAAGGGGAAAAAAAGGCTTTCCAGTCTGGATTGCTTTTAGCAAGACATTTACTCTTGAGAGATGCAACTAGTTAAGCCCCAAAACAACCACAGAGCTGTCAGCTTTAGCTGGCAGAGGTTTGAACCTACAATAACCTGCGTCCAACACAGGTGAGAAATCACTGGCAGGATTGCTATGGGGGTACTAGAGCTGTATTCCAAGGTGCTGATAAGTGAAATCTTCATTGTATATGCTTTCAGGCAAGGTGAATCCTAATGAAAGTGAGCGATGAAGAAAAAGCTTCAGAGAGTATCCTTAGGTCTACGTGTTAAGACCTAATAGAATGAAAAAGTGAAAAATTATAGATTAAAAAGCAAGCAATAAGGGTAAAGCAGGCTTTTCACACTAATTCAAAAGAGAAATACATGCCTAAGAAACTGAAAAGTAATCGCCAATTTAAGAGTGATTGCAATTTTAAACACAATTTCTACGGTATATAAAACATAATTCAAGTCTGGACACATACTGCTCTTCTTGCTTCTCAGCTTTACTGAAAAATGTCTCTTTCTACATATTAACCAGGCTGCCTCCATTAAAGCACAATCAGGTGAAGTTCCATATCCACGAGGAGTCCTTGCATGAACCTTTCAGTGAGAACTACCTCGGTTAATTACATAAAAATATATAAATACTTCATAAATCCCTTCCCCTTCTGAATTAAGGAAATAATCCTTGAAGACATACATTTTAAATTAATTTAATCCAGTAAAGTGGTCCATGGCTGCAGTGCATTTCCCAGCTCTCCTTTAAAGTTCTTTTTTTAGATGGATTAATTGCTAACTAGGCATTCCATGCATGACGTGGCACAAGATCTTGTCATTCCTGGCACAGACTTTTTGCATTATGCATTGAAATATCATAAATTCAAATATTCAGGTTTTGTTATTAAGTATGTATTTCTTTTTCCGTAGTCCTTCATTTATTTCCCCATTCTAAAATTCCTTTAAAGGATTTGAGTTATCCTGCAACTTCAAGCATTTTTTTTCTTTATTTTACATCAACTCTATTTTACAACTTTATTTTACCTCAAGACCTGCAAGGTCACAGACTTGAATTTGTCAGGAAGTAACAAAGAAAATTACAGAGCACCTTCTCAGTGGAATGTTGCTCTAGCATATGTCCAAGTTTTGGAGAACATAAATCATTCCTACATATTACAAGGATTTTCATGAAAAGGGTAGATTGGGTAGAGACAACCAACTGGATGGAATTAGAAGAAAAAGAAACAGGATCATGTTCTAGGAATATACTTTTAAAAACTGCACTCTGTTATCCTATTTTCTCCAATACTGTTTCTTGAGGGCTATGAATGAAAAACCACTGCAACTTACACATATGTACCATGATCTGTAGATTAGTTTGCTTAAATGTTGTAGGTGTTTAGGATAGCATTAAAAGAATCTAACTTAATTTACGGAACAAATGCTATAGACTTTATTAACTAATTTTTTGCATTTATTGAAACAACGTGTGACTGGAAAAATCACATGCTATTTTGAAAGATGTTCAGTCATGATACTGGCTTTATTAGTCCTTTTCTAATTAATCGCAGTACCTTATTGAGTAAGAAAAAAATCATGCTTTTTTTTTTTTTTTGGAAACCATCAGTGGTAGTCATAGGGCTGATGGTCATTGTTAGTTTGCTAAGTTAAGTTCCCAGCCATTTGAGTCTTTAGTGTGCTTTCATGTTTTCCTTGCAAGGCAGTGGAGGATGGGCACAGAGTACAGGCAGCATCTTCTCCACCGTGCTGCTGCAGAGGTGGCAGCAGGTCCCAGGAAAACTGTTTTGCAACCCTCCATCCACATTGCACACCCTCGTGCATGGGCAGCTGTAACGTGTTTCTACATTTCCAGGGGAGAGACGTCACATTTTGATGTTTGCCAGATCACCTACTCTGACACCCCAGCATGCTGTGCTGCCATTCAGAGAGATCTGGACAGGCTGGAGGGCTGGGCGGGGAGAAATCTGATGAAGTTCAACAAGGGCAAGTGTAGAGTTTTGCACTTGGGAAAGAATAACCCCATGTGCCCGTATAGGTTGGGGACTGCCCTGCTGGAGAGCAGCACAGGGGAAAGGGACCTGGGGGTGCTGGTGGGCAGCAGGATGACCATGAGCCAGCAGTGTGCCCTCGTGGCCAGGAAGGCCAATGGCATCCTGGGGTGTGTTAGAAGGGGAGTAGCAAGTAGGTCAAGAGAGGTCCTCCTGCCCCTCTGCTCTGCCCTGGTGAGGCCACATCTGGAATCTTGTGTCCAGTTCTGGGCCCCTCAACTCAAGAGAGACAGGGAACTGCTGGAGAGAGTCCAGCGCAGCCACAGGGATGATGGAGGGAGTGGAACATCTCCCTGGTGAGGAAAGGCTGAAGGAGCTGAGTCTGTTCAGCTTGGAGAAGAGGAGGCTGAGGGGTGACCTCATAAATGTTTACAAATATGTCAAGGGGGAGTGTCAAGAGGACAGAGCCAGGCTCTTTTCAGCAACATCCAGTGACAGGACAAGGGGCAATGGGTGCAAGCTGGAACATAGGAGGTTCCATAAAAATATTAGAAAAAACTTTTTCCCTGTGAGGGTGACAGAGCCCTGGCACAGGCTGCCCAGGGAGGTTGTGGAGTCTCCTTCTCTGGAGACGTTCAAAACCCGCCTGGACGTGTTCCTGTGTGATCTCCTGTAGGTGATCGTGCTGTGGCAGGGGGGCTGGACTAGATGATCTTTGAGGTCCCGTCCAACCCCCGACATTCTGTGATTCTGTTACCATGCCTGTTTACTTTCTGCAACCTGGAGCATCTCCCAAACCCAAGGAACACAACTGCCTCCTTTCTAACCTTAAAAACATCGCTTAGACTCTTTCACGTGACAAGCGAGCATGACACACTGCTGTGGAGATTAAAGTAGTTCAAACTAAAGAGGTGGAGTGCTATTAGAAAAATGGTGGTTTGTGCTGAAGAAAGCAGATTCTAATAGGATCACAATTGTGGTTCTTCTTTTTTCAGTTTTGAAGAGTAGATAGGGTTTACTCTTCCTGGAAACCCGAAATCCCTCCAGACACATTAAATTCCAACTCATCTTTATTTTATTAAATAACTAATATGATCCAATCATCCGTACCAACATAAGAAGTGCTGAACAAATGCAAATACAGTGTGTGAATAAGACTTTGTTTTGCACTTAATGGTATCTTTTTCTGCAACAGCTTTCAGTTTAGACCAGTGCCAAGTGACATGAGAATGGATACACTTATCCTATCTCTCTTCTGTTTAAAGAGAAATTAATAGACTTAGGTACGTGAGGCATGCTCTGCCTGCAAAATAGGAAAGGAAGGCAACAGAGTGCAGAGGAGCCCAGTTCCTCAGTAAAAACAACGTTACTCTGCCTCCCAAGCCTTCCTGTGGCAATAGGGTTTAGAAGTTTCAACCTCAACCCAAATGAGTGCTGAAGAACATTTCTAAGTGCATTTCTAAGAGACACCTATCCTGGTCCCTGAGTGCTTGTTTGCATTCAGGGTGGGTTTTTTTCCAGAGGTCTTTGGAGACTTGAGATGCTGCTTTGGTAAGAACGTGGTGACCCACGTGGTGGGTCCAGACAAGCAAACGAAGTGCAGGAGGACAAAACACAGCTTCATCCTTGGGCAGCCAAAAGGCAGAGTTTGGGCTCAGCACTGCATGCTGTACTGCTGCTGATCGTGCAAGAGTGTGGGATGTGCTGGCTTAGATCCAAAGAAGCCACGAGCCTCGTGCCCTGTGCTGGGCTTCAGGTGGGCCACGTGGCTTAGCTTTGTCCGAGCTGTGTAAATTTTATGCTCTACCATGCTCGCTGCTGGTCAGAGTTACTGTTGAGTCAAGGATGATTTTAGCCTGCACTGCCCACTGCCAAGAATGAAAACGCAGCAGATATCTTCGCTCAGATTAACTTGTTCTGTGTCACATTCTTTCCTCATCGGAAAAGGTTATTTCGACATCTCGCTGATTTGTTGCGTTTGCTTTCTCTTGCACATGACATCTGCTCTCCTTAGCGCAGGGAGGGCTCATTGATTTTCTTCATTAATTTGTTTACTGTAAGGAGGCTAAGATCACCTTCCCAAACTGTGTTAGGTGGAAAGCACTGGCTGTGTGGTTTGTGCCCAGTATTCATTCACTACCTCAAGTGATATAGACATATATAGACTAATTACTAGCCCGATAGCCTCTTCCTAATGATTTATATCCCTTTTGACAGTATGGTTAGAACACTTCTACTACAAAAACTTTTTTGTTTACTCACCTATTCGTGACTCTGTATGATGAATTGCATTTTTTACAGGTAGCAAGGGTTCACCAAGGTCACAATACATTTTAATGACCAATTCGATAGGACAAATTCTAATAAATGAACTCTGCAATAATTTTATCGCTGCAATTGTCTGTTTTTAAAGACTTTGTTTCTTTAAGAACTGAGAGTGGATTGCACAATATTTCGTTTTAACTCTGAATCCGTATTTTCTTCAGTCCCATTCTTCCCCCTCCCAGGCTGCAACTGTAAAGAATAGGTCTGGTTTACAGATGGATAATGAGCAAGTAGAGGTCTTCCTGCTGCTGCTCTCTGACAGTTCCACTGACAGTCTTCCATTCAAAACAGTAAGCTACAGAAAATAAGCGCTTCCAGGAGAAACCGTCAGGGAAACATCTGTTACAGAAAACAAGAGATGTCACTAATTAAAGAAGCTTCAGAAAATGATCTGACTATCCTCTTTTATCAGAGAAAGAAAGAAAGAAAGAACACCTACATCTCTCTATGGTTAAGGTAGATTAAAGAATATGCCTTTATAAAAACTTATCCAATCTTATTTTTTTAGTCTTCCTCTTTCTGCTCAAGGAAATAATGTCCTTTCTTAGTGTGCAGAGCTTTCAAGTGCCTCATCCCACCGTGATGAAACACAGAAACAGTTACGTGATATTCTGCTCCAGGTTTACTGATTTGTTTTCTCCAGGCTCATGTTTTTAACCCCAAAGACATGATCAAGAGGAGTCAGAGCAAATCCGTGCAGTGTATATGACATGCTGCAAAGTGTAGGTAGCAAAGAGGTTTCTGCTCCTTTTTGGCTGCAATTTGTGAGACTGCCAGAAGCGGAAATCACAGAATCAGAGAATGTCAGGGGTTGGAAGGGACCTCAAAAGATCATCTAGTCCAACCCCCCTGCCAGAGCAGGATCACCTACAGTAGAGCGCACAGGAACGCGTCCAGGTGGGTTTGAAAGTCTCCAGAGAAGGAGACTCCACAACCTCTCTGGGCAGCCTGTGCCAGGGCTCTGTCACCCTCACTGTGAAAAAATTTTTCCTAATGTTTTTGTGGAACCTCCTGTGCTCCAGCTTGTACCCATTGCCCCTTGTCCCGTCGTTGGACATTGCTGAAAAGAGAACCAATTTGTAGAACCAATGTGTCTAAATAAAGAGAAGTCTTAAGATCCCAGATACAAAGTAACATGGATTGATTCTAAATAAAGTAAAAATTGGATGCAATGTTGTGTTTCCATTCTTTGTTACTGTGTCTTCCTAAGGAGAGAAATTTGAATTCATATGCAAAGATAATCCAAGTGGGGGGTTCACTTTGATCTCCAGTAATCCAGTGTTTTGGGGAACATGGTGCTCTGTCCTTTATTTGAAATTGGATTTGTTACTGTGCACACAAGGTATTATTTCACCCTACAAGGCAATACCTATGTCAGAGTTGATGTTTATGTATTGGAAATGACCTATTTTTTGAAGTGGAAACAATTACAGCAGAAATTGAGGTTTCCTCACGGGATTTTATGATTCAGAACAACAATTCATGCCATATAAACAAAATTGCTTCCAGCCTGACAGCATGTGTATCAGTTTTGTAGAATGATGATATGATCCCAAAGTGGCAAATGGAAATGAAGATTTATAGTAGAAATCAATCTGAGATTTTATTTTCATGTTACTAATCAGAAATTGTGTAGTATGTAAAAGTCATGCGTAATAAAATAAAACCAATAGGTTTTAGTAGTGGCATTGTGCCAGAACAGTACAACTTACATAAATGGTTTGTCTCAGCTAGAAAGAATTCAACTGTGTTCCTAGAAGAGTATTTGTCCTGTGCAAATGTAGAGAACTATAGCATTGCTTGCTACATCAATCCCCTTTCCTACCACACTGAAGCCACTCAGCAATACACGTGTCTGAAGCAACATTCAGGCACGCTGGATCACTGGCAGACAGTCAAGGTACTGAGTCTGACATGGAAATTCTCAGTGGCTGCACCCACTGGCAAGCTATGTCTAGCTAGGTTCCTTCTCATCGTCATCTTCTGCTAGGGTCACATGAGGACAGATGAAGCTGGCTCCAAACAGGCTTCTGCCTCACTTGACTGCAACGGGAAAAAGAGCAGAGAGGCCCTCCAGTACTTCGCTCGCATGTGAGAAATCAGATATCCTTCCACCATGACCTTGAGACTCTGGGGGAAATATCTTGTTTACGCCCCTTCTTTAGTTTCCATTTTCCATTTGGTTCCCACCTCTCCTGGCAAGAGGCATCTTTTCTTTACCCCATCTCTCGATACCTTGGCGAGATAGAAGGGCAGGGTTGGACAATACATGTTCTCCACCCTCTTAGTGCTGTTCTTCATGGTGTGACCTCCTTTCCTATGTGTGTAGCATTCCTTCCAGCTCCAATGGTTCATCTCTCGGACAGGCTGCGTCTTCTGAGAGATTCACTGTGTAGAGTGAGGTCAGATCTGAGTAATGACTTGTGCTACAGCTTTATCAGCTCTAGGAGATATCAAGCCTTGTTGGAATGTCTCCAAGGACCTGAACATATCTCATAAAATGAAAAACAGCTCTAATAGCTAATTCTTATATAATAATTTTTGTTCTATTTCGGTATTTGTTTAATGCTTGAAAAGTTATGTATTTGGTCTTATTTTGCAATTATCTGACAAATTAAGAATGCTCTGCTGCATTCGTTCTTGCATTGGTCATGACCAATCTCCTGCTAAACATATTTTTGGTATTTCAACTCACTCGATTGTGTAGGTACAACTTCCTGTAAGGTAGGTTTTCCAGTTCTTGAAACACTGTAGTAATTTTCTTGTGGGTACTTTTAGGAGGATAAACACCTGAACTGCATGTAGAGTGGTAATATCACAGTAGCAAGCTATCATATCCAACCACAGGAAGATATTCTGATATTTTGTATTTCCTTCCATGTTTCTGTTCCTGTTAACCTCATTACCATAGGCCTTTCTGAGTCATGTTTTTCCTAAAGTAATTCCTAACCCATAGGAGTGCCTTGCCTATCCTGTTGGTAATTATGTAATTAGAGGGCAGTCTCCTGGAAATTATGTGCTGTGTAACTTTGAGCAACTTGCCTTCTGTTTGTGTTACTTTGGTAACCTGTTTATAGAGTGGAGGGGGGGGCTGGGATGAAAGGGGGAGAGTTCATGAGTGAGAAGTACTTTCATAGAAAAACACCAAAATGATCTTGAGGAGGAGATATTCCTGCAGGATGTCTGCAGGATGTCTGCATCCTGCATCCTGCAGGATGTTCTTTCGTGTGCGGGTACCGGAGCCCTGGCCCAGGCTGCCCAGCGAGGGTGTGGAGTCTCCTGCTCTGGAGACTTTCAAACCCACCTGGACGCGTTCCTGTGTGGCTGCTCTGGGTGACCCTGCTCTGGCAGGGGGTTGGACTGGGTGATCTCCAGTGGTCCCTTCCAACCTCTACCGTTCTGTGACTGGTGAGCCACGCTGTGATATATAATCTCTTCGGTTTTCAAGGTGTGTCTCTCAAGAATGCTCACTAAATAACATTTATAACACTAAAGAGGTGTGTTATCTATGAAACGGAAAGCAAGGACTATCATGTTTTAAAATTAGTTAACACTTCCTTAAGAGAAATTTGGAAAACGGTTGGATTTGTTTGTCTCTTTGTTATTATGGACCATATTGCTGTTGTTTCTTCTTAGTTAGTTGAGTTGACTTTTGCTGTTAGTTTGACTATTTTGGGTGTGTGACATATATGCAACAAGTTCTTAAAAACCATTAGTTAATTACACCACTTTCCCCAGAAGGTCACTAGAACTGACAGGGTACAATTTGTAGCCAAAAAATTCCTTTCCAGTTTATAATTATGTTTTGTGACCTTTGTGGCTCAAGTGTCCAACCATTCTGATTGAAGTACGAAGTTTTTATTTTCAGGAGAAAGCTGACATTCAACCCAATGGCAAAATGCAGTTGTTTCAAAAGTAGGTTTTTTTGAGTAACCACCACTAAACAGGGTGGAAACGCTTGCAAAAGGGGGCACGTTTCTGAACATGCTCTCGCATCACTGGATCCCCCAAAGTAGCATACCTGGGCAGGCTGAGTGAGCAGTGGGTGTTGCATTGGCCATGTAATTCTGTAAATATCTAATTCATTCTACAGTGAAAGCTCAGTATCACAGTATCAGTGCAGATGTTTTCCATACAGGAAGCCTCTAATCCCAACTTTCCCTCCTCTCCTCTTGTGGGCCTCACATGTCCTCATCGCCCTCTTTGCTCATTCTGAAGCAATTATATACATTTGAATGGCAGCCAGAGCAGTTACAGCCTGTGTTTTTCAAAAATTAGCCGATCGTTCTGACAATCACGTTTAGCAAACGATTCAAATCGACCAGGCTGCAGGTAGACAATGATTTCTTTTTTGTTGTTAATGAGCTTAAGTACAATGATTGTGTTCCTTCCTCATAGGTCCCACACTCAGTCATAAACCATATACATGCACATGTTTTTATTCATACTAGAAAATTTCCGTGACTCTGGAGCAAAAAAAAAATCAGGGTGAACCCTGGAAGATGCTGTATAGCACTTTGCTTGGTTTATACCTTGTAAAGCTCAATTCAACAAATTGTTTTTCCTGTGATGAAAAGTCTCGTTCTTGCTTTGAAGTAGCAGGATGTTGGAATTACATGAATTGCTTAAAAAGTTTCATAGCTGAGCCGAAGTATCTTTTGTAAGGGACCTGTACATTACTCATGTTTGCAGAACTAGAGGCAGCTTTGTAATTTTTTCTCATGCCAAAACACACAGGAAAACATGCATAATTTACTGGAATACCACAGGATAAGGGAACTTTCTGAAGTATTTTATTTAGATTTTTTGTTCTGGTTTACATTTGCTGCTCTTTTTTTGGTGTGTTTTTCTGGCAGTTGGAATGGGTCTGAACTTACACTTGCCCAGAATTTATGGAGTCTGGGCTGTGCATCTGTGAGTGAATGTGTGGTGTGAGTGCCTTAGTAATATGGTCTTGATCCAGAAAAGGAAACTTTCGTACATGTAAGATGATAAATTTTAAAAGTGCTCTGAAGGTGAGAAGGAACAATCTCATCGCCCTAAGGGTTGAAAATACTTGTTTAATATCCACTACCAATCGCAGTTTTTTCTTTGCAAATTTCTAATGTGCCCATCCTGTGGCTTGGCTAGAACAAGCTTCATGCAAACTAAGTGGTTTATTGAAAAAGCCCAAACACCTCATGTCTGTTCCCAACTTTCCATGTTACACAGAGACAGAACAGCACTGCTATATTTTTAATTACTCCCATGGAGATTCCAAGACACCAGTAAAAGAAGATTCACATTAAATATGGGTCATAAAACACATAAAACACATATCTAATACGTCGTCCCCGCTCTGAAATGCTGTTATGCCTACAGGCTATGTGGGTAAATCCCAAGCCTGCCTGGGAACATTTCCAACCGCCACGCTGGGGATGTCCGTGCTAGTAAACAGAACTTTACCTGGCATGAAGTCATCCTTTTCCAAACAATCCTGTACCCAAACAATTCCTGGGCACATTTTGGTGTTTTGGAAATTAAACGATCATGGTGGTCATTCCCTATAGGCAAACCACTTGGGTCCTCTCCTTTTGGAGACTGAAAGCCTTTGTCTAGCTTTGAGGTTGGCCATCCCAGCCCACTTGGACTCAATGCCCAACCACGTTCTCAGGCAAAGTTCATTCACTAGAGCAGGTGTATCCTGTAAGGGCCAGTAGAAACTGATGTTCCGCTGGATCTTGTACTGTCATGGAAGGACATTTTGGCAAAAAAAAAACCCCAAACCAGCTAGTTTTCAGAAAAAGAACATCTGCTCATTGGTGATTATTAAAATATGGTATCATACTGAACTAATGAACTGACAGCTCTACAACAACCGGTGCTTCATTTCTGAGGGCAGATTCTCAGATGAAATATTCCCATCTCAGCCTCTATCCCAGTTTATTCCAGTTTCCCACAGACCTGCTGAGCTGCTTTGCTGTTGCGAATGAGTAGGAGGGAAAACTACAACTGTCTTGAAGTTTTAAGGCAAGATGTGTTTCAAAGTGAAACTCGTCTCTCTGGCTGCACATTGGACCTTAAAGAGGTGGTTGAAGTAGTGCTGGAAAGCACGAAAAGTCACACAAGGGTTTTAGCAGAACTTTGAAGGCTGACAAAGTTACTAGAAATCCTCAGGAAGGAGGAAAATGTTCACTGATGGTCAATTGATTTAGGACATCTTCTACTCCTATTTAAAAATAGTTGTAGAAACTGACTTGTCACAAAGTTATCTCGCAAACAAGAAAAAAAACACTCAGAAATCAGCAAAGAATCTAGTCTTTCATATAATGAAAGTGGAGGCAGAAGATGGTGATTTAAGGTATACGTTAATAATTTTAGATGTTTGTTATATACAAAATTCCCAACTAATACCCAGTGTGGGGACGTGGAATAGTTTGTGCCACAGATGTGTTGCAATTAGCAAAGGCATTATTTAGTGGAAAAGCCAAAACATCAGCAATGTAAGAAGGAGAATTTACAGAGTGAGAGGAGGGGGTTGCTCATGCCAGGCTTCCTCCTAGGAAAGACACAGCAAAGAGGTTTTTAATCAGCAGCAACAATTACAAGGGAAAAAAAAAAAAGAAAGAAAAAGTAGTAGAAGGTCTGCAGTGTTGCTGACTGGCTTCCAGACTCAGGGTGCAGTCAGATGCCTTTTCCTCCCACACCTTCACTTGGCTCCAGCAGGAGTCAGAAACTCTGGGGCCAGTAGTGGTGTTAACAGTATAAAGGTCTTTTCTGGGTCTTTTCAGCAGAGTTGTATTCGATGCTTGGGGTTTGTTTTGGTTTTTACTTTGGACAACTTTCTACCAATTTGCCATGTCTTATTTTCAGGATATGCCAGGATCGTTGATTTCTGTCTTTCACTGTTTACTCTCCTTCATGTCTTTTATTGCTCCTATTAGCTGTAACTCTTTCTTCTCCCCAGGGGAATGATTTTCTCCCTTCCTGATTGCTCTTCCATAACTCGTTCCCTGTCTTCCTCCTAATCTAGGCCCATCATCTCTACTTTTCCTCACAGAGCTCTTTATCCAGACTTCCCTTCTCAGAAGTAAAAGAAATTAAAGACATTTCAAACAATTTGTTCTAATATTTTGTAAATCACTTATTCTACTGTCTTCTATGTTACCTCTTCCATCACACACACATACTCTTTGTTGTTGTCTATTTAGTTTATCATCGCTTTTGTGTTATCTTTCTTTAAAAAAAGAACTATTCATTATATGCAAAATATTTTCTGAGGTCTTCACTAATAGAATGGTAGTTAATAACTCCAGAGACACCAGGCACCTGGCATTTGGTATTGATCTGAATGCTTGGCTTTGGCCACTGATGACAGCAATGTCCAGGAAACTGCTGAGAGTTCAAACAGTTGCGACACACCGCATAGTTTTGATGATTATTGGCTTTTCGTGTGGATAACATTCTCCATCTTATTAAACCCTAAAGTTCTGCTGATGTTAGGTACGGATAGTGGATGCCAGTAACATTTCCCCTTGGATCCCAATGGGAAATGTTTTCACTCCCAAGATGAAAGAGACACCAAAAAGACACTCTCCATTAAACAGAGTGGCCGACCATAATGACCTGAAGTTCTACCAAGTCTTAATTAACTTTCAGGTTTGTGCTCCTTGCCACCTTTCTGTTGGATGGTCATAAGTAGTACTGAAATTTGCCCGTATGCAATTTTCTATAGTGATACTAGGTCAGAGTAAACTTAGCATTGCTATCATAGTACAATAGTTCACCACATTTCCATGATTTAAATTATTTTTTTTCTTTTTAAATTGTTTTTTCTTTCCTGAAATCTGATGATGTCAAACTTCAAAGTGCTTGTATACTTGCCTGAAGTTGATTCTACTTTAGTGAGTGCAGCTGCCTGGAAAACCTTGTACTAAAAGCTTCCTGTTGAATGTGCAAAATGACACTGCATATGCTAGAATATGCACTTCTAGCTGTAATAATTACATTTTGTGGTGCACCTATGTAAGGATTCACTTGACCCTTTTTAACTTGGATTTTTGCTTTGTGTAAAGAACGAAGAAACTGCATTTATGTATTTTCTAAAAATACAGCAGTGTGTGTCTCAGCTGGTCTGTTTGGCACTAGCCATATTGCCAGGAGTGGGAGAAAAAAATCCAGTGAGAAATCACTTGAAGTCACAAAGTCACCATAGCAAGTCGAATTGCCAGAGTTTGGGGAACTAGTAACAGAAATGCAAATTTTTTTTTGCTCCATCTTCTTAGGTTTTTTATGGTTTTGAGTCTGAAAGGCAGATTCTTCAAAACAAATAACCCTTTTTACTTGAGTCAATTTATTCATCCACTTTTATGAAGCACCAAGAGTAAAGGTTTTTAACATACACTGTTCAATGAATGAAGGTGAGTCTTTTGCTGAGGTTTTAGATTCAGATGACAGGAGATTATAAACTAAGGTTATTGTATAAGTTTAGAAACAGACAATTGTAGGGCTGGTGCTAGCTTATGTCCTAGAGAGGACTGGACGAAGCTCTAGGTTAGGGCTAGTTATAAAATCAGGGTCAGTACTTGAACTGACAGGGGCCTCAAAGATAGATTTTTTAATTTTTTTTTCAGAAGGGGGTTATAACTTTCATTTAGGACCCAACAACTTACTCTGTCTCTAGTGGTAGCAGCTGCTGGCCTGTGATTAAGGCTAAGATTAATGTTGGGGTTAAATTTAAGGCAGACAAGAGCCAATAAGCAGCTCCATATGAAGCTGCTTGCCTAGTTTTGTGTCAAAATGTTGGACACAAATTAGTTCCATTTCCCAGAGAGCATGTTCAGCTAGATTCAAATTTGTGTTTTAGCTGGCAGTGTTTAAGGAGCTTGAACTCCATACAACTGAAATATGTTTCACCCGCACAGAAAAGGAATGCCAACAGAAACACCCTAATTAGGTCCTTTTAGTTGCCAAGAAGTTCAGATTTGAGGAAAATCAGTTTATTACTGCGTTGAAATGAAGGTTCAGACATGTCGGGTGCCGTGGAACTGTAACCCCACACAGGAGAAAAGTTTTCCACGTAGATAAATCAGGCAAGGACCTCTTGACTGGATCCAGTCTCTCTAGCTGATGTGTAACTCGGCGGTTAAAGGCTCAGGACAGCAATGACCTAACGAGTGTTGCGAAAGGCTCCGAGAGCCACTGGGCGTGGATTTGAGCCAGCGCTGAAACTGGGTCTCATGACCGAAAGAGTAAGTGGTTTATGGATAAATACAGGGTAGCAACCAAGGGTAGGGGAAGTAAGAATTAACTTTCAGATTCGCCAAGGTTTTGTTGCAGCTAATGACTTTTAAAGTGGTGGTGGACACGGATTGGCACAAGGCTGATGCTAAGGGCTAAGGCACAGTTGAAAAAGATGTTCCTAGTGCAGGCTTAGTCATAACTCCTTGGCTTTTCTTTCTGGTCATTCCTGGCTGACCAGAGATCTTCAGGTCAAGGCTAGAGGTAGTGCTGGCGTGTAGCCTAGAAGGGCTTATGAATTGATGTTGCATACTAGGCAGGGGATTTCGTGCAGGAGGGAGTTTCTGTGATTCACGCTGGTCTCAGCTATCCAGAGTCTATCTCAACTGGAGTGAAGGGGACGATAGGGGCTAGTGTTAAGCAATGAGATAATGTTGTCCTAGTGAAAATGGAGATTCAGGAGTGATGCTGAGAGGGCCGAGCATATTTGTGTCCAGCTGTGCTAACAAAAGCTGTTATCTGATGCATGCAGCCACCTTTTGTAATCTAGAAGAAAGTGCCTAGTGTTGTTACTAGGAATATTGCTGGTTTGGGTATGTGATTTTTCCCTTCACAAAGCAGCAATTTTGGGTTTTGTCTAAACGTAACCAGTCTTCACACGGTCAGTTGCAGAATTACGTGAAAAATACATGTGGTATTAAATAGTCATTTAGTATTGCAGTTTTTACAGAGTTAAATCATAAGAGTAGATGCTATACATTAACACAGAGCACTAGGGGCAGGTTTACACTGTGTAGTGTTAACCTGGGAAAAAAGTTTCTCTTTTTTTTTTTTTTTTTTTTTTTTCTTCCTAGATTCTTTGTGTTATGGATGGGTGATGGAGCACACTTTTGCTTCCATATGAGTAGAACCATGAGCTCAGGAAGCAGTTTTGAGGAAGAAGTTTGGATGCATACCTTTGTCCTATTCCTGGAATAGAGAGAAATAAATTAAAAAGCATCAGTAGAAGAGTTCTCACCATAATCCCTTCTCACAACAAACAGAGTTATCTGGTTTCATGAGTTAAATTTGCACCAATAAACAGACTGCGAGTTCCCACAAGAACATGCCCTTCACAGTCTAAAAATCACCCTGAAAATGTTCTGAAAAATGCATAGAAAATGGGAATTATCAGGCCTACGGTAGTGACCTCTGAGCTCTTTGTACTTCTCCTGCAGCCTAAATTCCTTTACAAAAAAAACCCCACAGTAAAGTGTCTTTACCGAAAGAGACTCTGAGGGATTTAGGCGTCCAGGGGTGGAATAGCACCAGTACTCCTCCATTCTAATCCATACAAGACCTGTCAGGAGGGAGACATGATAAAGATGATTTCCTTAATGCCAGCCCTTTCCTAAAGTGTGTTAACTGAAGTATTGACAATGGCTGCAACTCAAAACCCCATAAGAACGATGTTCTTTTCTCCTATGAGATGTTTCCAAGTCTCCTGAAGTGCAAACATTGTTCCTATCCCAAATGAGCAAAACTGTTAATCATAATAATTCTCTTATACCCCAGAAAATTTTCAGATAATTCTGCAGCTGGCCCTGTGAAGAGTGGTCAGGTTTAGGTGAAGGCTGCAGGTACTTACTCCTAAATAATTATTACAATTTCACACTAGGAAAACTGAAATTTTGTGGTCATTAAGTTTAAAAGTTGAACTGGCAAAAGCACATTTGTGCAAATTTTGTAAATACTCCTCTAAATCATTCATGTTGTGGATCAAATGGACTCCAGGTACTTCGGAGCCAAGCATCTTACCATTACCTTATTGTATCCATTTTATTTTATCTTCACATCTTTAGAAAAAAAAAAAAGTAAGGCCTCTCACTCTAAGGTTCACTTTTAATATGAAGCTTCTGAGCCTAAGGATGTCCAAAATAGTCCTATCTATCTGTAGCCTTAGAAAAATTTGAAGGATGGGAAAATTACTTTTTTACAATGTCTGTTATAATTTTATTCCATTTCATTTGGGGTGGAATCTTTTATCATCGTAGAAATGAAATTTGTTGAGAGTGAAATGCAGAGGTAAGTGATAAGATTTTAAGACACATGCATGAATAATGCTGATGTTGAGAGCAGTGGAATTTTTCATGTGTATAAGATTTTGGTCATAACACGTGGCTGATAATTAATTGAAGTGTTGCAAAAATTAAAGTAGATTATCATTACAAAATAGGCCCTGTTAGGGGCTAATTTCTGAAAATCAAACTGGTTAGAATTTTCTGTATTTCATTCTGGTGCAAAATGGTTCAGATGGTGCCAAAATATTCTTGTCTTCCTCATGACCTGACTTTTTTTTTTGCGTTTACCTTACTCCCAATCGTGTAAGCTCTCTGCACTCCCTTCTTTTCCGTAGCAATTCTGTGGCAATTGGCCTGTCTTTTTTTTATTTTAATTGTGTGTTAAGATGATGACATGGCTAATAGCAATGACTTCAGTTTTTCCATAGCTGCACACAAAGCTTTTATGTTCAGTAAAAATTGAAGGTATTATACAGCCAAATCTCGAGAAATTTCAGTGGATCCTTTTAGGATTTGTTTAAGAAAAGCTTTTATGTTCAGTAAAAATTGAAGGTATTATACAGTCAAATCTCGAGAAATTTCAGTGGATCCTTTTAGGATTTGTTTAAGAAGAGCAAAGAAAATAATAAGCCTTTTAGGATTTGAAAATCCTAAAATTTGAAAATCCTAAAATTTGAAAATCCTAAAAGGCTTATTATTTTCTTTGCTTTTCTTAAACAAATATAATAGTCTTCTTAAGCTAAATGTTTAGAAATGAACTGAAACACCTGCTCTGAAAGGATATAAATATTACAAAAATCTAGCATTAATAGCTTTTGAAATAGTGTACACACTCTTTTCCATCACTCCTCTCTTTGTAAACTAAGGAACTGAAGAGCCAGCAAGTGAAGCCAATGGAAAGCGAAGCTGCTGAGCAACTCTGTAAACAAACTCTCACAGCTCAGTGAGATATTCAGAGAAATACATCCAAAAATGTGGGGTTTGTATACACAGTGCCTAAAACACTCGATCACCGACGCAGATTCTAAATGTAACTGCAGTGCGCTGCAGAATGAAAGGATTTATGTTGGGCAGGGGTTTCTTACGGTCTCTCAAACCTCACAGGTATAAACCATAAATAATTTTAATGTGAGAGTAGTGAGTCCTCAGCTTTAAAGGCAAGGACACCAGCAGCTATGGGTGCTCATTCCTTCTGAAGCAAAACTATAGCAGAACATGAGTCAATATTCGTAGCAGGTTTTGGTTTGTGGGTTTTTTGTGGGTTTGGGTTTTTTTTTTTGTAATACTTCTCTAAGCTGTAGGACCTATTCATGCCAATTTATGTGCTCTGTTCATTTTCAAAAGTGTTATTTCTGTGGTTCCACTGCGGAGCATTTCCATGGGTTAACTAATGAGAAAGATTTTCAAACTGAGTACTAATCCAGTATTTCTCTACTTAACTGCAAGTGCATTTTTTGAAACTGTCTTTATTTCTGAGAATGCGTGTAACACATTCTGCATGTTTTATCCACCCTCACCGAACACCTATATGATGTTTCACTGAGTAAGCAGTGATTTTAAAGCCATGATTTTAAAGGGTGGTTGCAGTAATTTGTTACAGCTTCAAATGCTTAATTGCTTTAATGGAAAAAAGCTGGTTTCAAAATACTTTGGGATCTTAGCATTGAAGAGATTGGTTTCCCTATTTTGATTGTCATATAATGACAAATCCATTTCCTTAGTAGTTATTAGGTGGTACATCTTTGAATGGACATGACCAAGTGTCTGTGGGTGGGAAACTCTTATTATACGTCTACTTTCAGCTATCCTTGACTGGTCTACTTAGATTCCTCCGAAAGCTGAGGACACACATAGCAACACCCATGAAGGCAGTCAATCCAGTGCAGTGCTGGGACTTCTAAGGCACAGCTGTGCATAGAAAAAAAGTGTGAAGAATGGATGAAAAATATGCTGACAATAAAATGGATTATATATATCATTCCTCACTTAAAAATTCCTGATTGTGCAAGGTGCCAGACTATTCCGAGAGGACAACTCTAGGGCAGAGATGAGATGAGATGCAGTGTGGGTGGAAGAGCTACGCCAACTTCTCCCACCCTGTCTTGGCTTCTGTGGCAAGCTAGTCAGCTGCAGATCCAACTCACGCAGAAAAGGAAAAGTACATTTATTTAGGCCCAGGTCCATGACTTGAAATGTTATGTTGTTTTCTGTGTATTCAGGGAAACCTGATGCTTTAACTTGGATTTAACGGCCCTACTGGTCTGACCTCTCCACACCTGTTATGACTCAGCTATCTTAGGATATCAAAACCGCTAAGATCATGCAAGTATTTTATGTCCTGTTTGACTGTTTAAGTTGCTAAACATATGCTGTGAAACTCTGAGACAGTTTGGATGGCAAAACTTTTCCTATTCACTAGTCAAGAGATCTGATCTATCTGTTTGAAAATTATAGGTCTGACATTAACGTTTATGCAACGGTGTGTATAGGGCCCCCTTGCAAAGAAAACAGATTTTCTGTAGGGCAATCTGCAAATGGCAGGCAGACACAAGCCATCTGTGAAAATGCCTGAAGCCATTCCTTCTGGTGCGAGCAGCTTGGTCAGCAGCGGTGAGGAAGCAATGTGCCTTTAGCACACTGCCCAAGGAATCAGCTGCAGTCTGCAGGAGACACCACCTGAACACCCTTCTAAGCCAGAGAGGGTAAAGCCCTTTTACCTCTCTTCTTTCCCAGCGACAGCGGTTCAAGAAGGAATGCAGGATCTGGGAGGGGCAAAGAACAAGGCTGGCTGACTATGCTTCTGCAGCCCACAAGCGATGGCACTTACCGCTACGGTGAGAGGGGCAGCCTCAAGGGTGTTTTCTGCACCCTCTTTGGTGATTTGACTGTTCATGGGACTTGTGCGAGAGACTGGCACTGGACCAGAAAGATTTTCCTACTAGCAGACTCATTCCAAGGCTTCTGTCCTACTTTGCTTCACTTCTTGCAACTCATCTCTCTAAAAAATAGATATATATTGAATAAAAAAGCTAAGGTGTCATTAGGCTTGCCTAGCCCAGAGCTTGCCCGTTAGAAAAGGCTTTTTCTGCTAGTGGGTTTTGCTATCTGTTAGTTTCTACCTGTCACTATTTTGTCCAGATAGCTGGTACTCATAAATTATGCAATGAGAGTATCACTCAAAATAAGGACAAGTGATATTCTCCAAGGAATTAATTTGAGGCTGCAGCTAGATCATTCCTGTTTGAGGCCGTAAAGAACATTATTTTTAACATGCCCCAGCAAAAATAGCCATGCTGCAGAATGTCTGGGGAAATGAAGAAAACGTTGAGAATCTCACTAACGCATTTTGCACTGGAAATATCACAGAAACTCACTGAGGAGGAAGCTATAATAGAAAAAAAAGAAGACACTTAACAAATCTGACAGCTGAGCAGATGAAAGAATCAGCTTTCAGAAACCAATAAGGTGTAAGTCTTCAGTTCTGTTCTGCAGATCTCAGAATAAAATCTTGACGACCTCTCTCTGGGAAGGTGCAAGAGGAACAGAGGAGGATGAAAAGGAAGCATTCTGTCTACAGCTGTTGGAAAGCAATGTACTAATTCATTTGACATTAATCTTCCAGAGTTGGAGCTAAAAGAAAATGGTAATTTTACAGTTCAGCGAGTACTTCACCTATTTAGTATTTTAATGTTCCAAAATGCACAGTAAGGCTTTAAAAGAAGGTTCTGTAAGTGCCATCTATATAGTAATCTGAGTATACTGAATTGTTTCGGGCCATTGCTGTTCATGAATACGGGTTTAGAAGTCCAAAAAAAAAAAATCCCCAATATTAATTGCAGTGTGCTAAAAGTCAGAGGAAAGCGATGCATACATACCTCAAAGCAAAATATAATTCAGAGAATTTAGGTACCAATTTGTACATTTGTTTTCTATTACTCCTTTGGTTTTCCTGTCTGCAGAAGGATATTCTGTCCTGCCATTAAATTTTGCTAATTACTCCTCAACATCTTGCTTTAATAACAAATACAGCACTATATGTTGAACAGCTGATGTGGGAGCCTTGGCCTGGGCAGCCATGAGCATTGCTCAATGAATACTTCCAGCATGGATTGGACTGTATTTCTCCGTGCTGACTCAACAGCCTATCAAACACAACATTTCATTATGTAGGCTCCATGGGACCTGTGGGATAGAGAGTAGGGAGCATGGAAGGGTAGGAACACTTCACTGTTATTTTCTTGTTATTTTGCAGTTACAGAATGTTTGGCAAACGATGGTTCACACTGCCACGAGGCATATGCTATAAATTGGGTCAATATGATATATATGGCTGCCAAGGAGCTGCTTAAGTATATTTTCACTGTTTCCAGCAAAAATAACAGCAGAGAAGTAAAGACATCCTGAAGTAATTATGTCATTTGGAAGGAAAATATAGCAAGGATTTTTAAAATGTACGTGCAAAAGGAAGAACAAATTGAACTCATAGCATACTTGAAAACTTAATGGAAAAAAAAAGATTGATAAACACAAAACTAAAACCATTCTTACCCTCACTTCACTTTCAGTCTGAAACGCAAGTGGTGTCTTATGTAAGTTCACTAGCGAGGTGAAAGATATCAACAGCCATCTTTAATTTGGATACTGATTTTAATTTTTGCTGAAGGATCAGAGAGGTTTTTAGGCCCACTATTAAGCCCAGACAAAAGACAAAACTAGGAATTAGTTAAAAAAATAGAGCATTGAAGAGAAAGCTAGCTAATCAATTAAGCTATTGGCATAGACCATGTCTTCAGTGTAAGAAATACACTTTAAACCCATCAAAGTCTGCTGTAATAAAATCAAATTGCACCTTAAAAATCTATAACTTGTTTTCTAAAACAATAGACAACAAAAGGCAAACAGTTTTCTTGACTGGACCAATAGGTTACTGGTCACTGCAATTTCAAATCTGAAGAGATTAATTTTGGACTTTCATTCTCAGGTCTGTCCATAAAGGCATCAAGAGTTGCCAAAATGTGCAACCAAGAGGCCAAAGAGAGAGGCTGAGAGGCTCATGTGCTGCTCACAGTAAGAAGTGATCTTCAAAACTTGTCTTTAAACATCACCAGATTTGGAGTTGCTGCTCCCTGGTACATTTTACCGCTTTTTAGCTCTAGTGTGTCAGTGCTATCCCGATGACTCAGGCAGGGTCAAGCTCCAGTTCTAACCCACATTTTGGAAAACGTGCACCAGTCAGCAATAACTCGCAAACTGCCTGTTAATGAGTGTCTTTCCACACCACTCGCTCCAGACTGTTATATAATTTTAAGACCAGTACTCAGATTTTAAGGACTTGATGGCATTTTTGCATCAGAAATAAAGAGAAAAAAAAGCATCGAGATCTCAGAATGGTTCCCTTTGGATTTACCTGTTTGAATAGAAAGAAACTTCTCGTCCAAAATACCACAGTCTTCCCTCTTTGCTGGAAGACATAGGCATCCTCATTGCATAACAGAGTCTCGGGCTACACAAAGTAACGTAACATGAGCAGGTATTACTTCCCAAACAGTCACCTGTCCCTCCAGGGGAAGAGTTACACTGTTAAACACATCTGTCAGGAAAAGCAGGAGTGAAGTTGAATACGTAAAATAACTTTTTTTTTCAAAGATGAAACCATACAGAAGAGAGTAAGGGGCAAACGGACAATATCAAAGGACAGAAGGAAAAATATGAGGAAGGAGACTTCGTTGTAAATCTCAGGGGAACTTCCCTGTTATGAGTGTCAGGAGACACCAAAATGGGGAAATATGGCAAGAACCCAGGTCAGTTGAGAACAGGCTGGACTGCAAGGCAGTGCCTGTGACTAAGTCAATCCTAAATGACTAAGTCAGTCCCTTCCATCTCCAATAAAACCTCTGCGCTAAAATAATAAATGAATATCTATAGACAAGCCAAACCAGAAAAAGATGTTTCCTCTAGAAAGGACTCAAGGGCCTTGAGGGAAATGGAAATGAAGTGATTTTGGTTTGGAAGGAATTGATATTGTTGTGGGCTGTGGAGACGATCAAAATCCCATACAGGGATCTAGTAATAGCAAATTTGCCTATTTGCCCTAAAATTGAGGGAGGTTAGTTAGCTGGATGATGTGGAAACACTTCTGAAGCATCTCTTTAAAGACTCATCTAATTTTGTAAATGCAATGCTTTGCTACCCGGTCCAGCGCTGCAAGTGATCAAGGGAACTTCAGAGTTCTTTTTTTGTGAACAAAGTGGCTGATACTTTTAAGGATCTGCCAGTGTGTTTGTGCTGCAAAGTTCTTAAGCATGTTTTCTAACAGGCTAAATTCACCATGCTGCTTTGCAGTGGCCCATCTAATTTCTTATTTCATAATGACGGTAGTGTTTTAGAAATAACATTTCATAACAAGGATAGTGTTTGAATGCTGATTGAAGTGTTCAATATTAAAATGTATGTGGCTGTCATTATCTCCTCCACAGAGGAAGAATATTTCCTATTTGACTCTCTTTGCATTCCTATCTCCTTGATCATTCTGAGCTTTATGACCAACTGTGTACAACATGCCACTTTTCATGCTTTTTTTGATCTGGAAAACTTTTTTTCTCTTTTTTTAATACTATAATCTGTAATGCTGTATTACTCACAGCAATCTTTAACCGTTTTATGGCGATGCTTTGTGGCCTGACGTATGCTTAGAACTTGCAAAGTCACAGGCTATCAGTGTCAAACCATCCAGTTTCTTGCACTCATACCAGAATCATGTTCTGCTCAGGATCTTTCCACTTACTTTAAGCCACGTAGTTCTTTGAAAGCCAACACTTCTCAAAATATGGCTCTTCTTTCTTGAGCTTTGTTTTGAACATCCCTTGCTTTGAAGCAAATCTGAGCAAATGTAGAAAGAAAACTTGATGAATACCTAGAAAATAGGAAAAATCTGAAAGAAGGTTTCATAGATTAGCGAAGCTCTCAGAAGTCGAAAGCTTGAGCCATTAGTAATGGCAACAGAGGGAAGGAGGAGTTTGGAATCAAATGATAAAGGTATTTTTTTCCATAGGCTTGGCCTCCAGCTCTGCTTTTTTTTGCATGTACAGAGCATAATAAGAAATGTTTTTTTCTCAGGACTTGCATCCTTATTATTTAATACATCCCAGCAGCACGATGTGAAGTGCCAAGATCTCAGCTGGATCTGGCCCAATATTCCAAAATTAAGCAAGTAAATGGATGCAAGTCAAGTCAAGGTTTTTCGTAGAGTTCAAAAGTGAATTAAGTTGTCCTGTAGATATTCCCTCAGTCCACGTTGCCCTGCTTTCAGCAGTTACTGAAATGAAATACAGTGTGCCACTGAGCCCACACCTCAGTTCTCCTCTTTGCTCATGTTTCTGAGCTCCAAGAGGGCTTCCTTCATTCAACTTGCACCTGTTTCACACCAAGAATATCCTTTTGGCTCAGTGGGCCTAATAAAGCACTACAGATGTTCTCACATAAGTTTTGGGTTATGTCTGTGGCAAAGCTAGCACAGGTGGTAAAATTAAAAAGATATTTCTAGTAGCTCTGCTGACAAAAAGAGCAAGCCACAAGCCTGTCAGAGCAAACACACATCCTGATCGGCTCTGAAGTTACAAGTAAAAAAGTATTAAATTATCCAAGGCATATGATGAATAACAACCGGCATTTATTTTCTCCTTCCTACTCCACGGGGGTAAGTATGAAGCTACAATTGAGCAATTTTTTTTTAATTTCATCTGGTTTAAATAACTGAAATTTTTTCTCTCATCTTGAAACTATCTTACGAAGCTGTTCATAAATTCTCCTCCCAACATGGGGATTTGAAATGACACTTCCTATTACCCGTTTGGGAGGCTTAATGTCAGGCTTTGAGTTTTGGGAGTGGTTTGGGATGTTCTTTTTCCTTTCTTTTGATGTTGTCTTCGTGTTTATAAATAAAGATTTCAGAAGAGAAAGGACACGAATTCAACAGGACTCAATTAAATGCAGGAGGTAGCCCACCACTGTATTCAGTCATCACCTTAATAAGAAGAAAAAAATAAAAAAAACATAAGGCAAAAGTGGAGTGAACTGTTCTAAATGCAGAAGAATGGATTTTCCAGACCATTTCCAAAAGAGACTGGCAGCCTTTCACTGTGCTGAGCTTACCACAAGGAATGTGTGCCGTGTACCTTTACTCCAGGACATAATCTCAGTGTAACCACGAGTACTAGGGGTTCCAGCTATAAAAAATGTTATAACCTTTATTCCCCAATTATTTTGTTAATCGGTTTACAATTGTGATAGGCTTTATTAACGAATGTATACTCTTCTATTTTATGTAAGGTCAGTGCTAAAAGTATTACCTTGTCCCGCTTTTTAAGAAAGAATATTAAGCTGGAATAGCAAATAAATGTAAGATTTTGTTTGATTTTGGACTGTATGCTGTTCCCTCAAGTCAGGTAGCCACAGCCAACTGTAGTGCAGGAGCACAACACCAGCTCCTTCACTATTCTCTCTCCACTGGGGCCAAAGAGTTTTTATATTTAGTGCTTTCCGCAAAAGATAGAGGGGCCATCTTCCCTGAAAACATGTGGCTATTTTTTTGCTTGTTTGCAGGGAGGAAGATGGGGAAGAGATCTGGGAATGGGTAGCAGTAGCATCATGTCCCTGCCCCAAGAATTTGCATCCAGGACTGTTGCACAGATGTGCTAGGAGCAACTGGAAAATCAAATGCCTAAGTGAAGCGCATTTACTCCTGTTATTAGAGGTGAAACAGGTTTTCAAGGGAGCCAGAGAGGCAGGGAAATCAGTGCTGGCATGGTTGCAGACATTTTGCAGCTTGCTCCATTTCTGACCCAGTGTTTGCAGAAATCGCACCCCTGGCCAGCAGTGTGCTGTCTCTCCCAGCAGTGCTCACTTTTAAGGGTAATGCAAAAACCATCCCAGGCTAGTGAGACCAAAGAGCGCTGCTTGGCAACCTGCAGCATCCGTCTGAGCTCTCAGTCTATTGCCATCAGTAACCAATATCCAAAAATAGACGGAAGGCCTAGATATTCCTACTCAAAGTGCATCCCATCAAACAATCCTTCTGGTTCCAGCCTCCAAATGTAATATTTGGGAGGGCACTGCTTGGTTCTTTTTCTGAAGACAGGAAAAACAGATTTCCTAACATTTTTTTTAGCCTAGCTTGTTCAGTCTGCCCTGAATAGGTTTCCAGAAAAGCTGCATCATGCTGTTTCCTCGTGGAGTCAAAGCAAAAATCATGGATTTGTAATGTTGCCTCGCTCAGAAAGAAACTCTATAGAAAGTGGACAGGTGTAAGATTAACTGCATAGAGGAATTTTGCTTTTACTTTTACAGTGGTGGCAAGGAGGGGAAAAAAAAATCAGTCCTAACAACCATGTGATATTGGGCTTGGATTATCAGCACGAAAAACATGGAAAACTACTTTCAAATGTATATACACTGAAATGCTTCTTAGCCGCATTCTTTCTTTCATTGTACACAAGTATATAATTTGAAACAGTGAATAGCTACTATTTCCCTGAAAACAGTTCTAAGCTAGAACAAAGCAGGGGTTTTCACAAGCGTTAAGTTAAAAAAGAAGATAATATTTAATCAGATTAGTTAGAGGGTTTTTGTATCAAATGCCTCAGATACGAGTGAAAAGACCTGGCAACAGGGGCAGGGAAGGGGGGGATATTTAGGAAACGCTTATATATGAACATTTCTTCTGTGCACTGCCATTGCTGTGTGATGGAAGTAGGTGGTTTCCTAATTTCCTACAGGTCCTGGAGAAGAATAGGTAAGAAGACTGAAATTTGGTGGAAATGGTTTATCCTGTTCTCATGAAATGTAAAGCAGAGCAGGAGTCTTTGGGAAACAGTGAAAAGGGTGATATATTACTGTGACAGAACATGCCGAAGTCCAGTCTCCAGTACTTCTTTCACTGGAATTCATAATGGTTAAGTTAGTGTTATCCACTCTAAAAAGACATGCGTTCATTTTTTATTGTTTGTTTTATCTTGTTGCTCCCTGAATGACACGAAATATATGCAGATAAGTATTCACCAATGACATACGCCTTTTATTATCGCTTCGATTTAGCAGCTGTAGGAGCTTGAGATATTAGAGGCTGGTCTTGGGCACTGCAACAAGAAAAACACAGGAATTAAAGTTGTAAAGTAGAGGAAAAGGCTAAACCAGTCACTTCACATTTTTCCTACAAAACTAAAACTCATAACCAGTCTGTTTTTAAAAGGTAGAGGTACATGTAAAGGTATTCATTGGGCAAGATCATGAAGATTTTAGTGAAGTAATGAAATGTCACCTTAGTTCGGTTGCTCTGTGTATGATGTTCCATTGTTTGGTATGGGTATGCCTCTTAGTTTTCATATCACAGGCAGTTTTTAAGCCTCTTGATAACCAATGTACTCTATGGAATTGTATCTTAGCACAAAAGAGAAAATAGAAAAACATTAGGGAAACTGTTCAAGCAATCTGATTTAGACTGTCTTTTCTTGACCCTGTATATAAACATTGTTCCAGCAGAAATAAAGAAAATCCACTTCCCACTAATTAATTTCATAGTTATATATAGATATACTGTATCTAGGACGTCATTCATCTAGTATATCCTTCAGCCTCGATATTATAATCTCTTCCAATCTGTCGACCTATAGCAAGAGGCAACACCTGGGAAAGGACGTTTAGAGAGGAAACTGCAGAGGAAATAGCATTGGCAGTTCAATAGATATTAATCACCTTTCCAAGTTCGTGCTAAAATGCTCCCCTTTAGAACGGTATTAAGGGAAACCGTACTGTTAGAGTAACTGGGTAATATGCCCAAGTCTTCTCCAGTACCTTTATGCCAAGTAGAAGGTTGAAGATGGATAAGGTATCCTCAGAGCCTGCTTCCCCTTGAACAAAACCTGCCTTGGTGTGGAATCTCCGCAAGACAGTTGTGGGCTGCTCCCCGGAGAACCCCTTGCAGGCTCCAGCACACCGACAGAGAGCAGAGCCAAGGGTGAAGGCTGGAGGAACACCCCAAGAGCGCAGCTTTTGCATTTCTGTGCCTCAGCTGTTTGGAGCAGCACTATGATCCGCTTGCGCCAACTGACGTGTCTAAATCACTGTCTAAATCACATTGCAGTTGTGAGACAGACCCGGTCAGGTGGACACGGGAACATTCTCATGTTAATTACTGCTTTTTTTTTTGCCACCACCCCCTTTCCCTGCTCATGACTGAAGAGGGTCCCTTCGGAGAGCCGGCCAAGTTAACGATCATCACACCAATATGGCTACAGATCGTCCTCCCTTTATTGCTCCGGACAGCTCAATATATACAGTTCAGCAGTGTCCCCGCGCCTGCCCCTTAACAGAGTTGGTCAGTTACAGGTTTACACGCGCCAGCGTTTTATTGGGTAGTGCCATTCCACTATGCAAGCGGCTCTCGCCCCCCCTTTTCTCCCTGGCAAGGCTCTTCACAAAACAGATAAAACCTCCTCCTCCCTGTGTTCCAAGGCAGCTTCAAGGACAGAGCCTTTGTTTAGGCCTAAGCTGGGTTGTCCACGTTTTTAAAGTTATACCGCGCCTCTGCTCCACAAGAAATTCCTCTACATATCCCCCTTTTTCTTTTTGGACAACCCAGGCTTCATCCGCTAGCTTGCTTATAATTTTCTTGATTATACTTATCAAACAACTAAACATAAGTAAGCCTATAACAATTAAAACTGCAATAACCAAAAATGCCTTAACTAAACTCTTAATTCATCCTGTCAAAGTTCTCACACCCATCGCCCTAAATCATACTTTGATTCTTAATCACACACTTCTAACAAAGCAAAAGGCAGCTGGTTTCCCTGCCTTGCTTTTAGCTAAAGAAAGATCACTCTGCTGGTTAGTACATAAACCTTAACACCTACTATGTGGCTTTGATTACACAACCAATATAAGCTTCATTGTTAGTCACACAAAGAGGATACATATTAATACAACAGGTAACACTGAGAACAGTCACATTTTCCCATAATTGCTCTGCCATCAGCCGTAAGCATCTTCTGCCAGTCCAACCCATGTCGTCGTTGGTAATCGGTACCTCAAGGTCCCATCATGTCACTGGGCGAAACAAAGGGATTCAACAGGCAGGCCCAGTGCATGGTCGTGTTGCTGCTGCGCTGTTGAAGTGACAGGATGCTGCACAGCCACATCATGCGGGATCATGCGGTTCTCAAGTCCCTTGTCCGTTATTAATAATAACAGGACACACAATCGAACTGGCTGCTTCCCAATCTCCCTCTATTATAACGTCTCTGATGACACCGCTCCATCGCTGTTGCAAAGGATCCTTTATGGTTCAAGCTTGAAAATCAGGCTTGAGTGAGGGAGCTGATGGTAGTGGGGGAGCTGAACTGGTTTAAGGGTTTCTTCTATTTCTCGCTGTCCAGTTGATAATTCAGCGAGTTTGTTCAGGATCTCTTTCAGGGGTTCATCCTGATCTTCCTTCTTCCCCCTCTCTCTTTTTTTTTTTTTCCCCTTTTTTTTTTTCTTTTTTTTTTTCTTTTTTTTTTTTTTTTCTTATTAGCTGAAGTATTACTTCGATCACGCTGTTATCACACAGGGAGAGCAGAATTTCCCAGGTCTGTTTTGATCATACTCTCCCGTTCACTCCCATGCACATCTGGTGTACAAGAAGCGTCTTATCTGTTCATTCTCACGGACAAGCTCTCAACATGAGCTGTACCTGGCTGGTCAGGGTCTCTTTTCATAATTAGCAAGCAAGAGTTATGGACTTGTTTAGAAAAGAGCTCAGCTCAAGGACGAAAGTCTTAATTCTGCAACGCAGTGCAGTTTCTCCTTTTTTTTTTTTTTTTTTTTTTTTTTCTTCCACCCAGTCGGGACGAGCAGGGAGTTTCTTCCTTTGTCTTTTTCCTTTCCTGCCCTCCCTCCAACGCTTCGGTCGCTGCCGCAGCAACTCTCTTTTCTGCTTGCATGATTTCTAGAGTGCATATTACGGTTTTCCAAACTGTTCCTAGTTCTTTCGCTTCCTTTCCTTCTGTTCCTCCCTCTAGAGTACAGTCCCACAAAAAGTCTCCTACTTCACGCCATTCCGTGGAACTAAAGATTAATGGCGGGTCGTTCATTTTCTCCCGTTTCCGAGCCCATGGGGCTAATACGTCTCGCTCCTTTACTTTTTCTCCTCTCTTAGAGAGTATACTAAGGAGGCGAGTTGCCGCGTCCGTTTCCATCGCGGTCTTACCTTGGCAGGGGCTTGATCGGCTGCTCAAGCTCTGGTCTCCGGTGCCCTTTTGGTCACACCTGGAACTCTCCTGCCTCCAGCTCTCCGGCTCCCAAATCGGCTCACGTCCGATGCTTCGGAGTCTTCCCACATTTAAGCAATCCGCATTTAAGCGTCCATAGAGGGTCCCTGTTCGGGCGCCAGATGAAGAGGGTCCCTTCGGAGAGCCGGCCAAGTTAACGATCATCACACCAATATGGCTACAGATCGTCCTCCCTTTATTGCTCCGGACAGCTCAATATATACAGTTCAGCAGTGTCCCCGCGCCTGCCCCTTAACAGAGTTGGTCAGTTACAGGTTTACACGCGCCAGCGTTTTATTGGGTAGTGCCATTCCACTATGCAAGCGGCTCTCGCCCCCCCTTTTCTCCCTGGCAAGGCTCTTCACAAAACAGATAAAACCTCCTCCTCCCTGTGTTCCAAGGCAGCTTCAAGGACAGAGCCTTTGTTTAGGCCTAAGCTGGGTTGTCCACGTTTTTAAAGTTATACCGCGCCTCTGCTCCACAAGAAATTCCTCTACACATGACTCCAAGGGTGAGTGGGCAGCACATAGACACACACTTCACAAGAGAAAGCCGGGCAGAGATCTCCAAGTGGAAGATGTCTCTAAATAGCCAGGACGCATGGTTGTGGTACAAACTTGTTAGCTTTGCTGAAAAGCACCCGTTTTCAGGCCGTTTCTTGAAAGAAGCCCTATCTGACAACCTTACACGGGCACTTTCGGGCACTGAATTGCATTGCAACACCAGGGCAACAGCACCCTGGAAGTTACCACCAATTTGACAGAGATTTGAGCAGGCATGTGCAAACTCCTGATCTGGTGTCTTGGGTAAACCCCAGATACCTCTGAAGTGCTTGTGGGGAAAAAGATATAAAGTTTGCGTGTGTTTCTTAAGGTAAGCAGGAAGGTCATGGATAAGTTAAAAAAGTTCTGTGTAATAACATCAGAGTGTTTCCAGAAAGATAAAACACAGTAAAAATGAATGATTCTCTCGCTCTCACTGTCCTGTCAAAGCAAAACCTTTTTAAGTGACACAGATAAGCTTTGTTTTCGTTGTTCAATGGATTTTACTTTAATTTCGAGATAATTTATTCAGTAAGTTGAAGACAATAGTGTGGACCAGTATTGGCATACTAGAAAGGAATCAGGTTTTTTAAGTTGATAAATATCAGGAAAATCAAGCATAGATTAATCATCCCTGATGGATCATTAAATATTTTCTATGACTAAAATAAATTTGTATTTAATTTTAGCCTGTTGCTATGGTAGATAATTTCTTCCACTCTAAGTTTTTTTCAACTAGCTGTCTGCTTCCATAAGTAACACTTAAAATATTAAAATTGAGATTTCTTCTGAATTTTAGAAATGTAGCTCCTTATGTAGAACCAGTATTTTCTTTGCTGCAGAAATAACTCGGTTTTTCTAGTGGAACCATCTTAACTGCAATTTCCAGGCTCCCTTCATATTTAAATTTCTGGGTTTAATTCCTGCTCTTCTCTTTTTTTTGCCTTTAAAAAGCTACCCTGGCACAGATAGCTTTGTGTATGAGACAGACACATACATGATATTTTTCAAAAACGGAACCTTTTTTTGTTTTTAATCACAGGATGAATTGCAGTTTTTTGTATAGACCAGAAATACTCGGGTCTAGACTTCAAAAAAATCAAATTGAGCACAGCAGTTTTAACTACTTGATTCATAGTACAATTTGTGCAATAGCAGGATTAGGTAAGCCTATATGTTGATCTAGGCATTAAAAATAATAAAAAAAATCCCCTGTGCATGTTAATATTCAATTTATGTAGAAGCAATTTTTGATTACTTTTACCTGCATCATTATGGTTAGGCTAGGATGAAGCCCTCAGACATGGAAAAAAAATTCCGAGGAATGAAAATTAGTGGTATTTAAAACATCAGTTTAAAAAGCTAATTTGCCCAAGAAGTTCATTAAATATCACTGGAATATATAGAGCAATGACCTGCAATTAACCAGTCAGACTTTATTTGCTTTTTTAATTACTGGTTTAAGAGCAATTTTACTATCTAATCCTAAATTCCAAGTTTTTTATAGTTAATATTTAGAGAAATCTGTACATGATGTTTAAATAAACTGTCAGATTTTCATTTACTGAGAACACAAAGATAAAGGTGTAAACATTTCAAAGAACATCTATGGAAAGTTTTAATTTACATATAATTTTTCATTCAGCAACTAAAAAAGCATCCTCGCTGTTTATTGTTATTCTTGCTCAAGCTTTCTGAAACAGCCAAAAAAACCGATTCTCTTTTCAGAATGCATCAGAATGTGCTGAGTTAATATGTGAAAAATATGGCAAAAAACTGTCATATAGTATCAGTCAGAAATTGCTGACACAAACTAAAACTGGTGGATTTTGTACATTATCAACTATAACTCAAAGTTAATTTTTATAAAGCCCTCCTTGCTTTTATAAATCAGTCCTTTGTCAGTTTTATCGGCTTTCGAGGGATAGCTTTCTTCTCAGCTGCTGATGTGTACTTTTTCACCTTAAAAAACCTGATTTATGACAAATAATCAGCAAGCATTGACAAAAACTTGACGTAACTGGAAGGAATCCAAAAACTGTCCAGCCATGAAGCAATTTTAAAAATAGTAAGCTTGTCACACATCTTTGGACAGATAGCAAGAGCACCATTTTATTTGAATATGCTGATTCAAATGCATATTCAAATACAAAGCAGGAAAGCTGGAACAATCGTTGTGCATTATTCAGGTGTTTTGCATCATTTCCATTAAATTGAGTTGGACAGTAGGCAGCTCTGGAACAGGGTTTGAACAGCTCATAATCAGATGCAGGAAGAAAGGTGAGAGAATGAATAAGCCTGTTCAGCACGTGGAGGAATTAATCATTCTAGTTGCTTACTACGAAATTATTCATAAATGTGGTCATTCCATTGCATGCAGCTAACTGCTAGGGCCAAGAATCATAGAATGGCTTGAGTTGGACAGGACCTTAAACATGATCTAGTTCCTGCTCCCCTGCCATGGGTAGGGACACCTCCCACCAGAGCAGGTTGTTCAAAGCCTCATCCCACCTGGCCTTGAAGACTTTTAGGGATGGAGCATCCCTATGGATGGGTGGGGCAAGAGATGTCCTACAGTTTGGAAGTCAAATTCAGAGAAACAAGGTAGGGCAAATGGATGACCAATGCAAGTTGCTCTAAGGAAATTTTACTTTGTATCTTATTTACTTCGTGGAAGACGTCAACGTGCAGTATGTGACTGCCATCTCTAATTAGCTATAAAATAAATGGAGTTTTTTGGATGTAAACCTTATGGCAGTCGTGCATCTGGTGGCAAAAGTAGACGTTTCATCAACAAATGTGGTCAATTTTGAAGAAAACATGGAATCAACTGGAATGTTCAGCTGAGATGAAAATAAAGATGGGAGAGATTTACAATTAATTTGAAAAACGTTGAAAAAATACTGAAAAAGCTGGAAAAACACATCTTTAAGAGATCTATTCTAGAATTAGAGACTGTCTGTATAACAATCAGACCAGATTCTATCTTGCTCTAAGAATGAGGCTTGGTTGCAAACCTTTGGCTAAAGTGAAAAGTTGTCCTTGTTTTGGTAGCAGAGGTAGAAGACAACAGAATTGTCCTTTTAATCTGAAGATGTTCATTTATTATATTCATTAAAAACAGTCCTTTGACTCCTCATTTCGTGACTATCCACTTGGGAATTAATTGTTTTTTTTCACCATCTGATGAGAAGACCAAACCTTGACTTGAACACTGAAAGAGTGAAAAGCAAGGTGTACTACAGGATATTTCAGAGTAGAATTCAAGCTTCAAAGAACCAGCAAAAATATAATGTTCACTTAGAGGAAAAAAATTAGAAAACGAAACTAAGTTTGTGGCTGAAAAACGACCAAGCCTTCATACTAACAGAAATGAAACAGTCTTTGTCCTAAATATGTCTGTGCGTGCCATGTCCTATAGAATAGAATCTTTATGTCTGAATGCTGCTTTTTATCGCACAGAAAAAAAAATCCAAGCCATCCCATCAGTTGGACACACTTTCTCAGAAACCTAGGCTCAGCCAGCCAAGATGACTGCTGTCGCTTGAGTAAATCCCCGAGAACAAACTGGGTACAATTTCTTCAACTGAGTGCCTGGCCAAGTTCTAACATGCGTGACTACTGAACATAGAGGGGTTATGTCGCAGAAGCCAAAAATACCACGTGTAAAAGAGCACTATAATGCACCACATTACACTTTCCCTCTGTGAAACTGTGAGTACGTTACTCTTGAAACTGTGAACACATTTTGGAAGTAACAGTCTTTTTCTATTATTGTTACCTGATAAGGCTAAAATCCATGTGTGGTGTTCCAGGCTGAGTTATCCTTATAAATATTGAATAATCCCAGTCAGTAGAAAATAAAACCTTTATGCCAAGTATTAAATTAATTAATAGAATTGAATATTGTCAATTACTTATGATAGCTTCTAAAAAAAGGAAAGGGTTTATGCATTGTTCCTTTATGTTGGGAAATCACTGTTTAACTCTTTTGCATTATATTAGCTTAATCTGAAATCTGGCAGATGCAGAGAAAAATCAGAGCACTTTTGGTGCAGAAGTAAGATTCCTGACATACAAAGAGCTTATGGTTTGTGGAAAAGACAATGTATGTAAGTACGTGGCTCTCATGCAGAAAAAGTTAATATTAATTTAAAAGGTTAATAGTCATTTATATATTTGGACTTCGATGGAGTTAATGATAAACTGGAGATAATTGATAATCGTAATTAATGATAAAACGGGGAGTTTATGACTTGTATTGTTTTGGGAGAAGCACCAGGAGAAAAATGTGACATGAGCACAGCTCTTTTTCTGTTTCTTCGTTGTCAGAACAACAGAGTAATTTATTCCAGCCCTCTTGTAAATTCAGCACTCCCTCCATCGTAAATCTGACCACGTCTGTTGGCTGACACGCAGGGACTTAGTGCCGACCTGAAAAAAATCAGCTTCTTTTAGGCAGGTATATGGAGCATGTGGCCTGTTCTCTCTACCACTGTGCCTGCACTCACAACCCAGAGGGGCCAGCAAAATAGAATTTATTTCCTGCCGCTTTTATGCATGGGTGCGTGTGACTTGAAGAAATAATAGATCCTTCACAATACCTTTCTAGCAAAAATACCCTGCTGTCCCTTCATGTCTTTAAACACTGTGATTTGGACAACTACACCATCAACTGTCTTCCCTAATTTAAAAGAGAAAACACTTTTGTAGCTGTAAAACTTATTTGAAAAGAGGTGTGTTCAACGTAGCAGCCAGCTGCAGTGTTCATCTCTGAGCTGGATGTGGGAAAATAACCATTCTCCAGGTTGTGACTGAATTATTTTATATGTTCTTGTGCGTTTAGCAGATACATGGAGGCTATCACATTTAAAAAGAAAAAAAACCTGCAGCTTAATTACAACTAACATTTTAGTTTTCTAAATAATGAAGCAGCAGCATCTTCATGATGTTTCTTAGGTTTTTATCATCTACCTTTATGCCCACACCTGCTCTTTAGAACAGAATAATGGTTTATCATATGGGAAAAAAAGCAACTTTAAAATTGCATACTGTATCTTAAAAGTACATTGGAATAAGGTTGTGAGGTGGCGACATCAAGGGTTTAAACTACAGCTGAAATAGTTGCCTTCCCAACTCTCGTGTAGTTATTTTTGCATGTGAGTTTTAGTATAATCTCTGATTACAACATCATATACTTGATTTCTGTTTAGAGGATTGAGCTTGCCCATTAAAAAGTGATTTCCTGTATATGACCTGTACTTTCTTTATTTGATATTGTCAGATGCTACCTAAAAATACGGAGTTATTAAGATATTTGTGGACAGTGTCCTGTGAAGCCCATTCAATTCAGAAGTATCACCCAGACTTTCACAAATATGTTAAACAGTTTAACATCAGAGCACTTAATTATCTTGGCTGGCGCAGGTTTTTTCAGAGCATAAATTTGCATTTTCAAAGTACAGCTTTCAGCACCACTAGGTTCAGCTGTGCCTTGCCTGCAGTTCTGTATGGTTCATTTTGGACTTGAAAGGGCTTTTCCAACCTGGATGATTCTATGATATGCTCATGCCCTGATTGGACACCTGGGATGAGTAGAGGATCAGCTACAGATGCTATGCCCTCTATGGCAGTAAGTTTTATATCATTTTTCAGGGCAGCACAGTACCCCTTTAACACCATCCTTTCTGGTTTTTATTCAGGAGATAGGTAACCTCATGCTGCCATACACCCCAGCTTCTGCCAGGGGTGAGGCAAGCGCAAACGAACAAATCGCATTTTCTTTACGGATTTCACAGAACGGTACAAGAGTCCTCGGGGGAGAGGGAATGTGCCATATGAATAAAAGTTTTGTATTGTGGGATAGGAATGAGAAGTAGGCTAGCACCAGAAGAACAAATTATGATATTGCTAACCTCTTGCAGTTTAATTCTGGAAATGCAATAAGAAAGTTTATACGTTTCACTGGAAAAGAATGACCTCTGTTACAGGAACAGAATATGAAACATCACCAATGTATTTTTTGCGTAACAAACAAGAGAGGGCTTTTTTTTTTTCATGAATTTATGTGAAAGCACAAGACAAATTTACATCCTTGATTGCACAGACCAGTTTTGACACCCTGTCTTCAACTACGTTGTGGATCAAGCTGATGTCTGCAGAAGGTAGCTAGAATAAAATTAATATTTCTAAAGCAGATAGATAGCATTTGCAGTGTAAGGCATGCATTTCCTCAACAGTGCAAATGTAGGCGGCAGTATTTTTACTATTTGTGTTCAGGAAAGCTCAGCTCTGCCAGCTGATTAATGTTGACTGATCCGTTTCTCTCAAAATTTCTTGCTGAGCTCGTTGGAAAATGTAGCTCTTCCACACGGTGTGGGAAGAGTCCTTCTAGGCAGCTTCATATGGGGACATACTAGAATTTCCTGAACTGCACAGGCACGATTGCTCAAATAGATTTCTAAAGTGCAAGTTCTCAGTTGATATGCTGCCAATCACGTGTGACGGGATTTTCTGCAGCCTGCCAAGTCCTTTGGGCACTGAAAAGCAGCCAGCTAAGATCACCCTGAAGGATCTCTGGTCTTCAAGGCAGACTGGTCATTCCGCATTTCAAAAGAAGCACACAGCTATTCAGACAAAATGTCTATTGGGAGCACAACGAGCTTCAGTAGTTTGTCTTTACGTTCCATTTCAATATCCAGAACATATCTGAAATGTCATTGGCCGAAATACGAACTCTGCCTGTGAAAATCTGAACTCCCAGGAACAGACTTGGAAGCAAAAGGAGTTTTTCACATTTTTTTGGTATGATTAGGAGCAGCAAAGGACAAGCGTGATTTCAGCTGTACAGACTTAATATTTTCGAATGTCTCAGAAATGGTTTGTCTTCCACCCCACACATCTGGATCATCGGGTCCGGGTTCTGGGTCCTGAGTGAGAAAGACATTTCCTTACAAATGAATGTGTATTTTGGTGTCATTGCAAGATTTAAGCCAAAAAAACCCAATGAAGTTAGCGGAAGGCTCCTGGTTTTTTCTCTGTTTAAACAGGTTTCCAAAGGGAAGCACAGTGACTCCTTTAAATCAGCTAATACATCCTCCAAACAGTAAAAGGTTTATCAGGCAGCTGCACGTTCCAGGGCTTTGCTCAGTCTGACTTTGAAAGTCGTGTGTCATGTGGCTTCTTTCCACATGCTGAAACAGGGCAGATATTCGGGGGGAGTGAGTAGGAGGAATGTCTATTTCTTCACAGAATTACAAGATCTGGTGCAGTAAATCATGCACTAGGATTAAATAAAATTGTGCTGGAATAACCTGATTGCTTAAAAAAAATAAATTACAGTATTACTAGATGAAGAAACGTGAAACAAATTAGCTAATTACATGCCTGCTTAAACATGATACATCAAACTGAATTTATGTATGCTTATTATAGGCAGAGCATAGCTCTATGGAATACATTATAGAGTTAATTATTTTGCAGTCTATTTTATCTCCTGCCTTTTTAAATTGTACTACCAGTCTAAATTGTCTGGATTGTAAAAATCACCAGGACAAGGCATAATAATAAATAGGACTAAACTAGAAGGTGTGTGTGGAGTTAATAAAATGAATATTCAGAAACAAAAGCCGTTAATATTATACCTCAATTAAGAGCTTCATATGTTATTTGAAACTGGAAGTAAACAGTATCTTAAAGAATGAGGGTCAAAACTGAAACTGAATTAAAATATTTGTTGTTCTTAGAACAGTAGCACACTGTAAATGTGAAACATTTACGAGCATGGAATAACAGGTAGTTTGTGATAGTTCCCTGTGTGACGTACTCGGACGTACATTTCTTAATGCCCACCTTCTGAATGTGGCATGTGATGAAATGACCAATCATAAGATATTTCTAGGATGTCTAGTTATCATTCGATCCCTTAGAAATCAGACAGCATCACTGATTAGTCCCTTCCATGGACTTTGGTAACTTCTCAAACTGGATTTCAAATTTGAAGATGTTTGAAAGCAAGCCTAGCTCTCAAATCCGTGTGAAATAACGACACCGTGTACAGAGCTCTTAGCTCATTGCTCTTGGTAGTGAGGAGTATGTTGTACTGGGACTTCAATTTCACTGTTTCCTTTTATTATTTACAGAATGTTGATACAGTTTAAAAAAAACCTATATATGATTTAAGTCCTTAAATCGATGGCTTGCCTTCCTTTCTTCTGATTGTTATAGAAACTGTCTGAAGTGTTGAGCTGAGTTACTAAGCATGATCATCTCACAATTTGTGGGAAATACTACATTATGAAAAGCAGAGCTACATTAAGTTCTGCAGTTATGCTGAGAAAACCTCCTTTGATCAAACTTAGCATTTCCACTTGTCATTTTTTTTCCAGTGACATGAAGTGAAACACTGAAATCCCTGTAAAAACCTGCCAGAGAGAGGACCTTCAGATTTCACCAGTGCTTGGACTTTCCCTGAGTGCTGTGTCAAACCTATTGATAGATCAGTTGGACCATGTGCCACGTTTTATTTCAAACCAACGTACAAATTAGTGAAAGAGATGCTAGCCTATAATTTTCAGGAGGCTGGTGTAGTTTTGGGAATACCCCTGGGTCACCATGTGCATTTCCATACAGTGTGTAAACAAGGTTTTATTTTGCAAAGCTCTGTGATGCAGCTGTTTCTCATTTTCATCTTGCAGATGCTGCCTTGCTTACAGGGCAGCTTAGTTAAAATCTGTGTTGACTCATAAGACCAAGATGTACAATATTCAGTTTTGATTGGAAAATACAGAACTCCTTTATTATCCCCAGGCCAAAAACCTTGATGTAAACCCATGTTTTACTAGGAACAGAAGACTGTAGGTCCAGAAGTAGTGTCAAAGCTCCTTTTCTCTGTGAAGCATAGTTGACTGTAAAAGTCTAAAAAATATGCTTATTCATCTTATTATTATGGAAAGTCCTAGTGACTCACTGCATTGGCGAAAGGAGATGGTTTATTTGGTTATTACTGTTTGTAATTGAGTTTTCTGTTAAGATGGAAACAAAACAGAAACAATATGGAAGATTCTCTGGGCATATGTGAAGATGTCTGCTGCCTTTTGGTGTTCACATGCCCTTTGAATTAAGGAGCATCCTGTTCTACAGGAACATCACTGTACCAGCCAGTTTTTAACAGTGAGTAAATGTGCCTAAGACAAGAAGAAGGGGGAAAAAAAAATTAAAAAAAAAAAAAAGAGGAAACCTTAGTCATCCTCTGTCCTCCCCAGAGCTGGGACTTGGAGAGCTGGAATTTCCATAGTAGAGAAATACAGACATAATGTCTAATTGCTGTGACACAAAGACTCAGAGGGAGAGCACACAGTGGCCAGGAGTGCAGAAGAACACTGAACCCAAAGGTCCAAAAGACAGAGAGAAAAGGAAACTCAGTTCAGAGTATGTGCAAAAAAGTTCAAGTCCTCAACCACAGCCAAAAGAAGGCTCAGGAGTATTGAGGCAAAGGAAGCAGAGAAGTAGATGTTAGTCTGGGGGTTTTTTATGCATTTTTATATCTGGATGCACATTCTCCAAGAATGCAGTTCTCCAAGTAACTAGTGAAAGGCAAAAACCATGCTAAGCCTTCTTCTAACTTCCTTTTATGTTCAACCAGTATGTGCTCCTACAAATACTGAGGCTAATGAGATCTGAGAGCACATTTGCTCAGACTTGTGCAAAATGGGGAGAACTAGCCTGGGTAGTGCATATCTAGAACAAGGGATGCGATTCCAGTGACTAAGAAACAGGGAGCTCATTCCCTTTGGTGCATGCTACAGGAAAAACAGGAGCTGAAAGCTATAAATAAGAAAGCCCTTGGCTGTGGTACTGGCTTCTATACATAGCAGACTCATGTGTCCAGCCAGTGGGAACTCTGTGGAGGCTGTGGAAGAGAACAGCATTTGTATTACGAGATAAGGAGTTGTTCTCAGTAAAGAATTCGCCGCAACTCAGCTTCTTCTGTTATTACCAAACCTGACTTCTGCTGAAACTTGAGAGTTATTGATTCAAGTCAATAATCTCTAAATCTCAGTTTCTTTCTGGAGGGATGCAAGCCAGTTCTCAGGGAGTTGAAAACCTCACCCTATCAGCATTTTCACTTCATATCACCCAGTCCAAGTTTCTTTTCTCCTCCATAAACGTCTGTTGTGCACTTGACTCAAGTGCAGATTCTGTTTTTTCCCCCTGAAACCTTGGCCAAATACCCCAATATTAGACTTGAGCCACTGAAGAAATAATACGTGTTCTCACCTTTATTTTCAGTTTTTACAGGCCAGTATATGGTATACCATGGAGAATACCAAATCTCAGAGAAAGCAGAGGGCTAAAAGCATTCAGTAAATCAACAATATAAGTCTTCCAGAAGTGTTAACAAGTGAGTCCTTGAGTTACGATGCACAAGGGTACTGGTGGTGTACAGAGTCAAACAAATCACACGGATTTTTTAATGAGGAAGTCATTATATGTTTTTTTTCATAGCCCTTTATAAACATTAATTGTGAGTTGCTCCTTAATTTTCCAGGTGAATAAACAGAACTAGGAGCAGATTAAGCAGTTTGCTGGCCTCCCTGAGAGAGTCAGCAGCAAGCTTAGCAGTAGGTCTTCTGAGTTTTGAACCGTTATTGATTATTAACCTGCTTAAAACCTTATTCCACGTGAACAAGACTGAATACCTATGTTTACATGAAATGGGGCAATGGAAAGTTACATAAAAAGATTTATTGAAATGGTAATGACTGGTTAAGATAAGAGTGCAAGCCTTCTGTTCATCTAGTGGTTTGTTGTTTGGTTTTTTTTTTTTAATTTCCCCTTCACTCTCTTGAAGCAAAAATGATGTTGGATGCAGTTTTATTGGAAAAGAGGAAACCTCTTTGATATGTTTACACATCATTAGTCATTGCATCTGGGAGGTAAGTTGCCCTTGGCTTTCTGCATCTGGCCCCAGTGTAAGGAGATAAAGACAAATGCTTTCCCAATGCCAGGATTCCACAAGCACACGGTCCAGCCCTCCCCTCCTCTTCACATTTCTCCCTTCCTTGCAATCTCTTCAAAAGATCCTGTGCGTTGAAAGAGCCAAGTTAATTATTTTAAAGGTTCCAATAGTTTATTTTTCAGTAAGATTCTCAGACATATGAATCACCAGGAATAACTGTCGTTCAGGAAAAAACTTCTGGGAGTTGGATGTAACTGCTAACACTTGGTCAGAATCAATTATATGGGACCTGGAGGCAAAGGGAAAGGGAAAAGCTAAGCTTTGCAGCGCCCTTTGAGCAGACAGGGAAGCCAAGGAGGAATTCTAGCTCAGTTTAGTGTCACAATTAAAAAAAAAATAAAATGAAAGGTAAAAGTTTTTAACCCTGGTTTCATTAACCCTTTTCAATTAAAACAGAACACTGATGTGCACTTAAGTTGAACTCTGTTTGAACAACAAGAGCTTTGCTGAAAGGGGGGGAAAGTCCGGTTATTTTGTCACATTTTTCTCTTCCTACTCAATATTCCTTAAATATCTTCCAAATTAATGTATACACCCTCAAATGACCAGTATCTTAGAGAGAATTTCTTGAAAATTGGTGAGCGGTGCATAAAGCCAAGCTCATGTTTGTCTTTTCAAACTGAAGAAGTGGGCAGACAAAAATTGCAAGGGAGCTGTGGTGATTTTCTCAAGATTTGATAGTGGTACAAGCTTAGCCTTCATCTAATCATATAAACTCCGTGCCTCTAATAAAAGTTCAAGCAACAAAGAGTGGTTTTAATGCTGAGTAGAACCAGCAAATCTAGAACACAGAGTATCTGTGCCAGCAAAGTATGTTTTTGCACAGACCAGAGTATTCACAGGATTTGTGGTAACAGTATATGGAGTCAATTTATGCCTGGCAGAGAAAATAAAAGTATAACATTTTGTGTGCAAAGATTTTTCCACGTTCTCTCCCAGCAGTGTGTGTCATTAGTTACATCTGTGACAAAAACATCACTTGAAGCAGGGTAGGAAAGAGAAACCTTGGCTCGTTTACCTCATTACTTCATCTCTAGGGTTTGCCCTGGTGCACTTTTCCAGTAACACGATATTTGGATAGGCTCTGTATTGTCTTCTATAAAAGAAGTTACTACAATAGCCATCTCCCTACACTCTGTGAAGCATCTGTAAGTCTTTCATTTGGCTTAAAAGGTTTTAACCAGCGATTTTATTGTAGCATAGAGGTTAGTCCATGTAAAGTCAGTCATACTTCTTTATATATCTGATTATTTAGCAACTTTCTCGGTTTAGACTGTAAACTGTGATGTGTCACCGCCTCTGTGTACTAAAGATTCTGTGTTGGGAGTTGTCCTTTGTGGTTTCATGGTAAATTATAAATGAATTCCTTGTGTGGCAATACAATTTCATTTAGAACTGTTTCTGAAAACTTCAATTGCAACTGTAATGTGACCATAAATATTTTAACTGCTATGATGTTATTTCACATTCGTGTCAGTCTTAAGGCTTTAAAAAGAAAAAAAAATACATTTTTGCTTGTTTCACAAAGCAGGAAACTGATTTGTCCTTACCACCCCCACCCCATTCCAGTGTTTTCTCCCAGCAGCAGCCAGTTGAAAAATGTTTTATACCTATGAATTATTTGCTGTTGTACTGAACTCAGTAAGGAAGAAATGCACAATGAAATTGGAGAGAGGACCTAGATATCCATACATTTTGTACATAACTACTCAGTCTCATGTTAACTGTCACCTTTGAGAGGCCTCTCATCCGTGAGGCTTTAGTGAAAGGAGGAACTTTGGAAAGAATAGGATTTAAGATATTTATATATATTTATATATTTTTTATATATATATTTTTATATATTTATATATTTCCTGTGCTTAATTTTATGTAACTGCCTGCTTGGGATACTGATGTGAGTCCTGTTCTTATGTGCCTTTCTTCATCTTGGTTTGTATTTCTGAATTCTCTAGAGATACTGTGTAATGCAGGAGAAAATACCAAGGTGCGCAGGACCCTCCAGCTGCAGGGAGGTCAGGCTCTTGCAGCAGTCATTACTCAGTTTTGACTGGGGTGAGTTAAAGAGTCTCCAAACAGCAGACTTGCATATTGGCAAAGTCCAAAGATTATTTTACCTTGTTTCGTGTGTAGTAAGTTGGTTGCCTTTTTTCCCCCATCCTTTGTTCTTGTTGATATTCTGTGGTGATAGCTGATTTTTTTTCCTGCTGCAAGAAATAATTTATGATGATGCAGATTTCCTTACTTCCAAACAAAGCCTTATGGTTCAAGATACCACTTCTCAGCTGCCACCGATGCTTAGTGTAAGAAGCTGTATAACAAGAAGTTCATAACACCGTAATGTTATGAGAGCTGCTTAAATACATCTTACTACTCTGAAAATTCCTTGCCCTACAGTATGTAGGCCGAAATGCCAGGTAATGTGTTTGCAATCTCTATTGAAAAATAAATAAGTCTATTGGCCTTGAGTAAGGTTGAAATTAGACATTTTTATTCCATATACCCATATAGCTTGCCACCAGAACAAAAGGGTGGGAAAAAGCATCATTTTAATTTATAATAGCAGATAACATAATATCAGGACATCCTAATAATAAAGGGAAAAACCATGAATGAAAGACAGTAGAATCCAAAGGTAACTAAATTCATAGTCTTATAGTAGGCAATTGAACTTCTAAGCCTGTCCTACAGCAAAATATGTAACCATCCATAACTACATTATACTGCATTAGAGGGAAGGGTTGATCTAGCAGGTTCCTTGCTCGTAAGTGCAAATACTCATGTATCATATATTGAGGGAACATTAGAGTTATGGACACCTTCCTATGTAGCATTATTGAGGCGTTCCTGCTCTGGCAGGGGGATTGGACTTGATGATCTTTCGAGGTCCCTTCCAATCCCTGACATTCTGTGATTCTGTGTGATTTTGTGATTCTGTGTAAGCATCTGATCTTTGAGATGTCATGATCATGTCAATAGAAAATGTATCAGCTTTAAAAACCTGGCACTTTCCCAATAACTGTACTTCACAGTGAAAATATTCACCTCTTTGGAACTGCTTCCAGCACTGAACACTTGGTATGAAAGCAAGCACGTGCACTGCTGTGTTGTCTTTGGTCCTACTGAGAGTTCTGCTGATGCTATTAATGATCTTTTGTGTATATAAACACTGATAATTTCACTACTTCTGGAATTCGCTGTTTCTTATGCCAGAACTGATGAACAAGTGTAAGGTGAGTTCAGTTGGCACCAACTGCATCTTTTTCTCCTTTTCTATACTTTCAATGTGGCCTCTAGTCCTTTCAAGGATCCTTCCCCAAGATATTGCAAGGTCTCTTTAAATAACTGAAGAAATCTTGGGGAAATGTTGCAGCAGGCATGTCTAATTCTTCCGTTGCCCTGAATGGTCCACTTCAGAGCTCACGGAATGACACTAGTGCAACACCAGTCTCATAATAGACTACAAATATTTGCTACTCATGGGCATTGCCCGTGTCATGTGCATTTCAAATCTCACTAAGTATCTGGCTCACGAGACTTGAGGTTTGGGTTTAAGAGGTAACACGACACACGCTTTTTAATAACTGCCCAACAGGATATGAGCTCCAGGTATTCAGTGTAGCTGTCACTTGAAATTTAAAATTTTTAAAAATTTAATTAAAAAAATAAATCTCACTGCTAGAAAAAAAACAGAGTTTTGGATCTTTCAGCTTGGAAAGGAATATTCAAAAATAGTTTCTGTTCTTCTAGATTTCAAAGGAAAACAGCTCATAGACAGAAAATTGCAGAGATGAAGAGCCAGCATGTATTTCTGCATGCATTGTCTAGCACCCAGCACCTACTTGGTGATTTGTGTAATAACGAGGCTTGTTCAAATCGTCCTTCTCAGACAACAGCAGATCTAGAGCTACTGGAAACTGGTGTAATTAATATCATGCTTGTGCCCGAATTGCTGCCTTTCAACTCTCTGTAACCCCACTGTAGTCAGTAGGACTAGAGAGCACGTAGTTCTGCAGTAAATAGGGCACAGTGAATGGGATAGAGACTTATTCCTCCCGAGGACAATAATTCACTGGTGTATCAAATCAGCCAGAAGGTGACTTGCATCACGTTCTGCCTCCCCACATGACACTTACTGCAACTCTTGTCTAGTTGGCGTGTGTATCGTGCTCTTGTTTTTTGCCCATTGCTCTGAATCTCAAACTACCAGTTAAGCCATGAACACAGAAATAAGAAAAACCTTCCTCTGTCTTTTGTCTCTCTCTGTGTCTCACAATTGCTAGAGGAGGGACAGTGAAGGAAGCAGTGGGCTAGACAAGCTGGAGCGGGGCTGGAGGATAAAAAAAAAAGGAAAATAGCTGCTCTAGAAACTTCTGACTGCTGGATTAAGCCAATGTGTGCTCTTTCTATCCAGATTTATGTAACAGGCTGCTTCTCCGAGATTTTGACCTTTCAGAGTTCAGAGGGGTCCAATTACACTAAAATAGTCTGAAAATTTTCTTTTATTCCTTTGCTATGGCATTGATTTATCTTCTGCTTATTGAAAGGGTACTCAGAACGAGTTTTGTCACACGTGTGAATGATAAACCCACCCCATTTGTGTCATTCTTGCTGCAGTACTGGGGAGGAAAGAGTTAAGAGGCAAGGAGATCAAAGCAGCTGGGATCTATCAAGCAATCAGGGCCCACTGCCAAAGGAAGAGAAGGAACTGGGGCTAAGATAGTGGCTTTGATCCCAGGAAGAGAGGGCTGTGGGTCAGGAAGCATGAAGTAAGGATAAATCTGTTTACTTTGGCCTTGGTTTTGAGTGGGCTCCTCACCCACAGAGGTAACATTTTTCTTTTAATTGACTTTAGAACTTGTGATGCGTTTTTGACAGAGCGTTGGCTCAAACGTACCTGCAAATGGCTAAGAGAGGCTGTGATGCAAAGTGGTGGCTGAGCCGTGTGGAGTGATGCGAGCGTGGTGTGCAGGGTTGCGTGAAGCTGAATGAAGGTCTACGTCAGCGAGAGGCTGGCCAGTTTGAGTTAAAATCAGGGATTACGGATGGCCGTGTGGGCTGTGAGATGTTTGACGCGTCACCAGTTAACCCTCGCTAAAGATGAGTGCTAGTGCTTTCCTTTGAATTCTGTAGGTTGAAACCCTTGTGGCTTCCATCTACCCTCATTATGCTTCTTAAAATGTGATGATTTTCTACCTTGGCAACTGAGCAACAAAATTAGTTTGGCTAGTAGAAGATTTTCCTGCATTTTCCACCCCCAGTCTCTTTCAGGATAGCGTTGTTGGGGTTTCGTTCATGACAAGCTACTTAATGGAAGAGACATCAACATCTGTTGTCTCCAGTGATGTAACTCCATGTTCAGTCCGTGGTACCTGATGCATTTTAGGTAGACAAAGCTCTAGTAGGCAGGACATGGTATTTTTTATACTTGTGTAAGACTCTGGCTCCTTGGTGTTACTGTTTTCCGTGGTTCTTCCACAGCAGCAAGGAGCTGGAGATGCTGAATCAGGTCTGGCCAATAGTTCTCATGAACAGTTGTAATTAACTTTTCTCTATAGGCTCTGTGAAATTCATTTGTGCTTGGGGTGTGGGAATTCAGTCCTTAGTAACTTAAGAAGGAGTTGTGCTGCAGGGAAAAACATCCAACTATGCTGTGATTTTAGTGATAAACTCAGGTGTAAACACTGTATGTTTTTTAATTTGCTGTCTTTCACCCTTGTTAAAGGCGGTTTTTTACTTTTGAAGGAACACCTCTAAACATTAAGCATTTTTAATATTTCTTTTACTTCTGTTTAAACACGTTGAATGGTTACTGATGCAGGTTTACTCTTTAACTGTGATAATTCATTTAAAATAAATAAATTGCTTATTACATAACTTTTTTTTTTCCTTGCAAGTAATCCAAAGCCTTTTTCAATTACTTTATTTCCAGAGTCTGTGTTCCTAGGCTGTCTTCATCCCTTGTTTCTAGTCTGTCTCCATCCCATGTTTCACTCATTTTTTTTTCTATTGGGTAGTTTTCTTTTAGACAACTTGTGGAGAAAAAAAAATAAAAAATGAAGGAATCTTCTTCAATGAAATGGAGGATTAGTTTTCCTTATATCAGCATAGATATTTGCACCAATGGAGCTGCACAGAGGAGTTTTGCTCTACTGGGTTAGACATAAGGTGGAACTTTCAGTCCTCTTCGAATGGACAGTCAGATTCCTGTAACAGACAATTCAAATTTTCTTAGTTTTCTTTCCTTTTTGGTATCTTCATGTAAAAACAAATAAAAATCAAATTCATTCATGTATGGCAGTGTCATTGCTATTAATGTATTCTGGAATAAAAATTTTCCCTGGAGAGCAGTATATGTTCTGGTGAGATAAACTGAAACATTATCTTGACCTTTGCCTTGAATTAATCCTATTCTGCACCACAGCTTTGACAAAGATTAAAAAGCACAAGTGTTTCTTCCTCCAGCATTTCTCAGTTCAGACTCCTGCTGCATTGCTGCTTGATAGAGGTGGAATTCAGATTCTTTCCTACAACTTTTTATGTACAGATTGCACGCAACAGCCGCTAGAGTGATGTTTCTGGCGTATCCTGAACTTCTCACTCTTTAAGAGTCTCCCATTGAATATTTCATCACCTGGAATTAGGAAGTTTTCCCTACACACAAACAAGTATTTGCATTGTATCAGGTTGCACAACGTCCTGCCATGCACACAAAAAATAATGTAAGTGTAGCTGTTAAATCATACTTATGATTCTTCCTTATGGCCGTAGAGCAATCCTGCAATACATACTGTGGGCTCTATAAATTTTTATGTTTTGTACATGGGTGTGGTTTAAAGCAGAGCACAAGGATGTTATGTGTGAGGTGGAGGCATTCTGGGAGTGTGCGTGCATGAGAATAAGCTAGTACAGCAGTTAGTGTTGTAGCATAGACCACAATCCCCAGGGGAATATTTTGGAAGAGGGATGAGTACTTGTCTGTTGAGCATAACACTGGGACAGCCACTAGTGAGAATCACAATGAAGTTAAAAGCAAAATGATTGGACATGGCACTTAGTGCCATGATCTAGTAAACGGACTGGAGTTGGACCGGGGGTTGGACTTGATGATCTCTGAGGTCTTTTCCAACCCAATTGATTCTATGATTCTATGAACTTTGCACTTAAGGCTCCGAGCTCTGGAAGGCTTTCTGTTTCTTTGTGAGAACACATTGGGATCAATCATGTATTTCTTTTTCCCTCCAGTTATTAATTTTCTGAATTATCTTACTATGTATAAAAAAATAATCTTTGTGGTGTTTTTTTTCTTGATATCAAGTCAGATAACTATTTAAGCCAGAATCTGTGTATACAATGCTTATTGTACCACTTGTTGTTATCTTTCAACCCTTTGTGCAATGAGAAAAAAGTTAATGAGTAGAACTCTTGCACACAAAATTAAAAAGAACTTTGAGTATAGCAAGAGCTTTAAAAGTTTTTGGAATTCTTGGTCAATCAAAAATAAATGGCTTTTCGTGTCAGTAGAAGTAGTATTTTCTGGTTTTATCCCAACTGTTCTCTCTGTACACTAGTAATGTCTGTAAAATTGGCACCTGAGATTGGAAATAGAGGACCAAGTCCACAATGCAAACCCCAGTCTGTCTAAAGACCTGATGGAGAGGGATGGGGGAAAAGAAATTTGTTTCATTAATACGTAAGGAGAAGGCTAACGCCTTTTCTACAGTCAGAGACTTATTTATCACAAATATTTGAGAATATGAGAGAATTGCAGCTGATGTTGGAGTTGACTTTGACTCTGGAGTGCAAGAATACACCATGTTCAAAATGTGCAGTTAGCACTAACTCATTCTGGTGTGAATTAGGATTTACTCCAAGTCAACTGTGAACTGGCATTTTCTCATCAACAGAAGATCAGAGATCAAAATGTGAGGGAAGAACTAGAATAATCAGGAATATGTTTTGTTATGGATCTGGGAGATTTCTGAGGTAAAGTCAGTTGTAGTAGCTAAAGATATTTCCTCAGAGGAGAAAATCATTTATTTGTACAGTCATGATTCAAAAGATACTTCCTTAATATGAACCAAGATAGAAATCCTTTGCTATATTTCTGGGCAATGGATGACAGTCTGCATAACAATTCTCCAGTAGAGAAATGAACTGTGGGGGAAAAAAAAAAAAAAAGAAGCTTCTGTCATTGTACATCAACTGTAAAAGTAAGGTGGGATTGTCTTTCACTCTCACTGTTGTGACATTGGGGTCAGCTGTTAAGAATTAAGGAATAGACAATTTCTTTCTCAGAAAACAACAGAAACCTGAACGCTTCTTAGTATGTTTATTACTGCAGCCAAAGTATCCATAGTGAAGTTGGAAACGGGTGTAGAATCAATTATTTTGCACTTCCCAGATAATGAAAGAACAGCATTGTATAATGCTGACATTGAAATAGTCTGAGATTTTTTTTGGTTTTCTATGATGCCAGCTTAAGGATTTGATTCTCCAATTAACTTGGACCAGTTGCAGCCCTGGGAGGTTAATATTACAGGCTAAAGTGCTTTCTGCTGCAAGGAGATAAACTACCAGAATGGTACTTGAGTCATCAGAAGTTTAAATTAGTTGCAGTCTTGATACTGACTTTTCTTACCTCTTTCCCGTAAGACTCCACTTGCACTGGGCTGCTTGTGTAACTTGCGTTGCAAAATTCAACAGTCCTTTCTCAACACTACCCCCAGGGTGAAAGTGACTGATGGACAGTAAAAATGACTGATAGACTGTAATAAAAGGAAGAGATAAGAGCCTTTATCAGGCATAGGTTTGCACTAGACACGGTCCGCTCTTTACACTAAGAACCATAATTTTTAGGTCAGAATGTATTCCTTTTATCCCTGTTTTCCATTTTTCCCAGTGGCGTGTGAGGTGAGTTTTGTGATTTACTCCTTTGGGGACTTAGAGTATCTCTTCTTCAAGAGAAAACAGCAGCTTAATGTCAATGCTTCTGCTACTTGTATGATGTGTAGGTCCAGACAGATATTGGAACTTTTTTGTTAGAAGTTCAGTTGTTTTTTGGTTTTGTTTTCTTTTTTATTTTTTTCCCATGGACAAAGTATTTGTTTAGAAGCCATAATTTAATGATTTTCGAAAGGTCTATTGACTTTCAAATGTAAAAGTCAGCAGGATTTTTTCTTCTAGGTTTCACTCTTTAAAACACATGGAACTGCTTGTAGCCGCTGTTAATCTCCAAGAAGTGTTTTTCTTGCACAACGCGTAGAAACAGTGTCTGTTTCTCAGGCGTGCTGCAAGACTTCCTGCTCTTCTGTAATCCCCTTCAACTCCTTTAGTGATAGGTAATTCTCCTCCAGCGCAGCCAAATCCCACCACCTAATACCATTTTGACATTCAATGTAGTCACTGTGATATTTTTAGCTTTCAGCACGATTTAGGAGAACTGGCTAGATGAAGAGTCCAAGAGTAGGAAGGAGGTTCCCAGGTCCTCACTAAACCAGATTTTTTTTTATTTTTTTTTTCCAGTGCATTTTTCCAAAACGGGGCTAGTTCCAAACAGAGTTGAAGAGACTACAGACAATATTTAGCTCTTAATATCCTGCAGGACCAATCGATTTATGCTTGGAAGATTCTAGCCTTAAGGAATTAGAGTAGAAGTCTGTCTATATGCTGAGCGACGACAATTTATTGTAAATGACTGGTGTGATTTTTAGAATCTGCTTACAGTCCGCTAACATTTTTCAACGCATTTAAAGGGGAAAAAAGAAAACCCTTGCAGGGGTTTTGGCAGGTATGTAGTTTTAATACACTGAGGTTTGGTCATTGTTGCGATATTTCTGTTGGCTCTGTTTTAGTAGGTAAACAAATCCAATAGGAAAATTACTTTTCATTCTGGAGTACTTTTGGTATTATACGATTATATTATTATCCACCATATTTAATTTATACAGTGTGATTAGGTAGTCCCTAACACACGCTTCTCAGAATCCCAGATAAAGAAATGAAAGAAACTTTACAGATCACATAACTTTCCTGAGACAAAGCGTATCCATCCTGTTCTGGATAAGTTTGGTTTTGGTTTTCACAGGCTCTTTGCAAAGACTCCTGGTGCTGAAGACTATATACTATCTTTCCAAGCAACCTGTTCCAAGACTTTGCTGGTTTTATTCTTAGGAAATGTTGTCCAGTCCAATTTTTTCCCCCTTTTTACGCTTTAGGTCTGTCATTTCTTGTTCTATCCAGAGTGAACATGGAGAATATACTTTGTCTTCATGTATTTGAAGACTGTTTCTGTATGTTCTGCCCTTTAAACAAATTTTCTCTCCTTTAAACACCTCCACTTCTTTAAGCTTTGTTTTCTAAGCTATGCAGTACCATATGAAGTATATTTCCTGTCCTGATGCTCTTTGTCTGCTGACATATCAGTTCTGAAAAGCAGTGGATTCAAAACATCACAGTCCCGGAAAGAAAAAAAAAAAAGCCAAATCTTGTTCTCTACAAGAACGGATTTGACACATTTTTATTTTTAAGAAACGATTGTCTTACAGGTTATTTAGGGTAATCTGTTAAATCAGGAGTCTGTCCCGAATTAGAGCTAAGGACACATGCCAAGAGATGGATCTTTTTTTGGAAATAAGTACTTTTTTTTTCTTTTTTTTTTTTCCTGCCTTTACTTCTAAACACATGGCCCGTGACCAAAAAGTACATGCTGACTTCAATTTGCTGTAACTTAACATCCTTCAGCTAACAGAAACAAAAGGCTGCTCATCTTCCGAACAAGTGTCTCCACTGTAGTGTTGAACAGACTTAAACCACTTTTGTTTAACTTTGACCACTTAGGTTGAAATTTGTAATTACAGTTCACCTGAAGCTTGCAAGTGCTCCTGCTCCGGCAAGGTCTGTATGTAAGAGATACCGGTAAACGGTGAGTCAGAATATCCAGAGCGTGCTCCGTTTGTGGTAGAGTTTTGTAGAATGATATGATTCAACGCAGGCTTCCAGATGAAATGCATGCTTACAGATGCAATCTCTGGATTTACTGAAGTCAGTAATAAAACTTCCACCGAATCGAAATGGAAGTATGGTTTCACAGATGTACTTTGTCAGAACTTCAAAGGTCTGGTTTATCCCTTTGAGAAACTTCTGTGACAGCATGTACAGAGCTCAACGCCAAGATTCAAAGCTCAGTTGTTGCCAGACTGATGTGACTTGAAGGAACAACTGCTTTCATTTATCATCTGTTGGGTGTGCCTTCTCGTCTAGAATGTATAGTAAGGGGAATCGGTAGGGTAATATGAGTGAAAGTGGCATTTGCTTGGAAGGCAGGAAGGTGATATTAGAGTATCTACACGTGAAGTATAGTCTTACAGCTATAGTGCAAGATTAAGAAGAGGTAACAGGAATGCTTTACCTATCTTTCTTTTCTTAAAAATAAAACAAAAAATACCCCACTCCCTTATCTTTAAAGAAGGCACATATACTCTTTTAGGACTATCACATCTGTCTTCCTTTTGAAGAACACCAGCTAGTGTGCATAAGGTTTGTTTGGTTTGGGTTATTTTATTTTATCTTTTGTATTTATGTTCAGTATAAGGAATGTGGAAGGGAAATGTGTGGCCCCCAGGGCCTTCCTTTTTACCCGTCCTGAAAACTGGGACATCATTTGCCAGCTTTCAGTCAACTGGGACCTCTCCAGACTCCCAGGACTGTTGAAAAATAATGGATAAGTATCATCCAGGTGTTCAAAAAATGTCTAGACACGGCACTTTGGGAAGTGGTTCAATGGTCGTGGTAGTGTTGAGTTGGCGGCTGGACTGGATGATCTTAGAGGTCTTTTCCAACCTTAATGATTTTACGTTATGATTCTGTTTTAATCTGGAGAGTAGAAGGAATCTTTAAAACCTTTCTGGAGTGGCCTTCCATTAAGAATACTAGAAGTCTGATCATTAAAAACTGCTAATTTTTACAGCAAGAAATAAATTTCAGTTTCTAGACTTTTATTGCCAAAAAACAATCTCAAAACCAAAGATGATCTTGTCCCTAAAATCATAAGAGTACTGAGTTGGAGGAATGCAACTAGCATTGGGAGCTATTTGTCTGAATCCTCTGCTGTATGCTCACAAACAATTATTTTTTTTTTTTGGCGTAATTTATATAACTGACATTTAATTCCAACAATTCTGAGAAATAGCTCAACAAATTAATTATATGCGTAAACTGTTGGCCATAAATTTATCTAAAAGAAACTCTGGCATTGTTTTTGTTGAAGAATGCACCTGACCATTTCAGCTCCTTCGTGCGATGCAAGGATAAGTGTCAGCAGGAGTTTAACAAGACCCAGACAGTGGAAAGGTTGCCAAATTCTCTTTAGGGTACATGTATTTATTCAAACTTCAATATCTCTTTTTTTTCTTTTTTTTTTTTTCCTCCTCCTGCTTCAACTAACAGTTGAAAAGTATCTGCTTTCCAGATAAATTTGGAAGGCTTGGGTGGGGAGGGAAGGAGGGAGTTTGGAAGTCCAGGAACACGAAGTGGTTCACACCCTGCTTTTAATCTGTGAGCCCAAACTGGAAGGGCCTTGCCTGAACTGTGTGTTTTCATGGGAACACTGTCCATGTAATCTATAATCATGTTAACACTTATGCTTCAAGTCTTCAAGCAAATATTTCTTTAAGCTTTTCTGTAGTTCTCTTGAGCTTACCTGCTTCTGGTCTACTCACAGTGGCTTAAAAATGAAGGCAACAGATTAACATGCCTTGAAACACAGATTCAAAGAAATACGTTATTTACTTTGGAAATGTCTGGAGAGAATAAACTGGCATAGCTAAGCATTACAAAGTATTATCCTGTAAATCAGAGAAGACGCAGATGAGGCATTCCTAAAAATTTCTGTTCGGTTGGTTTCTCTACTCATGTCAGCCACCGGCCTCATGGTGTGTGCTGGAAGCAATCTTATTTGCATCTTCAATGTGAGTTTGGGGAGTTATTTGAGTGTATATACTCTTTGGGAGAATCAGGTGCCATTGCACTGTGGTCTGCTACATTTGCAAAAAAAAGAGGAATTCGATTTTTATTTTTCGTGTTTCAGCCTTGACTGATTTGATTCTGGCTTATCTGAGTCACCACTCTCGTTACACGGTTTGCTCTGTGCACAGGGCTCTTTACACCTCCCTCCCAAACACACAGCAGCAGTTTAGTCTGTTTGGTTGTTTTTAAGTATAATGAATATCAGGCAAATTCAATCAATATAATCTGAAAAGGAGAAGCCCGTGGAAGAAGTGTTTCAAATGTGTTTTTCTGGAGTTGTATATGGGCTTCAAAAGACGAATTCTTCAGAGAATTCCACAGTAAAATCTTCTTGCTTGAGATGTCTCTGGCTAGCCTTTCACAAGTCAGACAAGCTACTGGCTTCTGTTGCAGTTTGGAAGATCTTTACGTGGTAACTCATCCCTATGAAATTCCCTTTTTCTCACTGCGTCCTTCACTAACAGTGATGTAAAGCTCTGGGAACGATGATCAATTTTACCTGTAACTCAGGCTGTTGTTTAGCCCAGGATACAAGTGTCACTGCTGTATTTGTCAGTTTAAGTGTTCTGTACTTATTTCCCAGAGTAGTTATGAAACAGACTGTGAGGCTAGCTCCCAGCTGGTTTTGTCTGTTAGGCTATGTTAAATAAAATGAATGTCTCATTTTAAACCTTAAGGCAGTGTTTAGGTAATCCTCTTCAGTCGCTAAAGCTTGCTGCTGTGGGCAGTTCTCTATTTCAGGGTTTCTTCCTGTAGTTAAAATTTCCTGGGTGATTCTACATTTTTCAACAGTCTAAATCTTCTTTAAATCTTTTACATAAGCTTGCAACAAGCCAGGTCGAAACCCCTGTACTCTCCTTGACCTCAGGGATGCTGGGGATCTTTAAGAAGTGAGATAATTCAATTTCTAGGCCAGATGAGAGTAGATTAACATAGGAATTGGTCCAGATACATGAATTATCATCTTTTGCATCAAGTGCTCTAGGAGTTTGGGTAATTATACATCGGTAGATGACACTGAACTTATTTTCCTGCAATATTCTTTTAACAAAATACCATGGTAATTAAAACTTCCATTTTCTGTGAGTTATGTATGTTTGACAGCACTAGTATATTCTGTATTTTAAAATAAAATCTCTCTTTATTGTATGCAATAATGAGTGATATATAAATACACTGTGTTTTTTCTTCTGTTTTATGCTGAGCCTATATCACGCAATTCTTTATGAATTGGTCATATTTGATATACATCCTTACATGCATTGTCATTTGCTGTTCACATTTTAGTGAAAAACTTCCTTTTTTCACTTGAGAAACTGTCGCTGCAATACTATTAACTAAAAGCATACTCTATCCATTTGCATTTATTTCATGCAATGCTTCAAAAAAAAAAAAAAACAAAACTGTGGGAGGGGGACATGATGTGAGTTGTGGGGATTTTTTAGGTGACTTTGGCCGAATTTTTGCCTGAGCATTTTGACTCTAGAAAGGTGGGAATGTGGTTTGTGTAGCAATACCATGACTCTAGCTTTGCCTGCCTTTCTTCAGCAAGGGAAAAACCTCATTCTAGGGTATATGTTACGTCCAGTTCATGGTAAACTCTTGCAAAAACTGGTTTTGACTGCTGGTGTTTAGTCATCAGCTAAACATCACACTGAGAACTCTCCTGCTGGCATAGTAAATTTTATGAGTGTTACTCTGTTCTGCTGTACAAAGAAAGATTTCCAGTCTCCACACTGCAGAAACACAGCAGCGGAAAATACCGAGGAATGAAAATTAGACTTATTTTCCATTTTAAACAAGTCTGTGTTCACATCTTCAGGAGCTGCATTTCTTCTGTCTCTTGGTTGCAATGCAGTAAATAATAAAAAAAAATAAAAACCAAAAGGATAAGGCCAATTCTCAACCATTAAGAAGTTACAAAATCTCAATTTATCTTTATGGATCAGATGGCTAAAACAACTGCCATGAGCCCAGATGTCTTAGCAAGGTATTTCCAAGCAGGGAAAATAGCCAAGGGACAGAAGGTTATGTGTAGACAATCCAAGTACTGAAGTATTCTTAGGTATAGGGTGAACAATGCAGCCAAAAAAAAAAAAAAGATCTTGCACAAAAAGACATAGTTTCTTTAGTTAAGAGAAAATAAATTGAAAATTTTAAATTCTATTGTGTTCACTTAACATGCTGGCTGAGTTATTTGCATGAAAAAGAGGAGAATGCCAAAATTAAGTCATAGATTGCATATATCACTTGGAAAGACTCAAGTGAAAAAATGCCAATTCTGTTTTAATATTGCTAAACCAATATTGCCATAAACTGGCAAAATTCTGGTATGCAATTTTCATATCTTGGGAAGACAAGGTTCAAAAATTACTTATACAGAAATGTTTTCCTCTGGTAGTTCACTTGTTAGAAAGGTCGCTTTACAGTAGATGGGTCTGATTTTTGTTGCTGATAAAACCTGAACCCTAACTGTAATCTTTAAATGCTTTTTTGCTTTATACTCTGAGTTTCTGCAATATTTTAGAAACAAAGTGGTTGTTTTAGACCTATTCACGCATTTATCTTAACAATAAACATGAATGGCATCCATTTCAGTAGGACAGTGTGGCAGGGAGTTACTGGATACAGAAAAAAGTCAAATTATTTCTGAAGGGAAGTCAGAACTGTACTATAAGATAAAGAAAGATCAAGTGCTGTAGTGCCGACCTATTCATGAAACAGCAGAGCGTCAGAAAGTAAGGAAAATAATTTGGGCATCTGATATGATGTTTTGGGAAGAGATTGATCAAAGACTGCAGGAAAAGTAGTGGGAGAGTACTGAACTCTTGACAGTAAATTACCAGAATTTGCCATTTGTTGAGTGAAGTATGGCTTTTACTAGTTTTGGATTTTTTTGCAAAATGTAAGAGCTGAAGCAAAATAAAACCTCATCACTTCATTTTTTTTTTTAGAGTGGTGTTGTTAAATTGGGAAAAATAAAGCAGATCTACACCGCAGTGCAGTTCTCCCAACATAACTTCCTTTGCTCTTGGTTGGGTTGACAGACTGGTATCACATGGCACTTAAATTCACAGAATCACAGAATCACAGAATCACAGAATCACAGAATGTTAAAGGTTGGAAGGGACCTCAAAGATCATCTAGTCCAACCCCCCTGCCAGAGCAGGATCACCTACACTAGAGCGCACAGGAACGCGTCCAGGCGGGTTTTGAATGTCTCAAGAGATGGAGATTCCACAACCTCCCTAGGCAGCCTGTTCCAGTGCTCAGTCACCCTCACAGTGAAAAAGTTTTTCCTCATATTTTTCTGGAACCTCCTGTGTTCCAGCTTCCACCCATTGCCCCTTGTCCTGTCAGTGGACGCCGCTGAAAAGAGCCTGGCTCCATCCTCCTGACATTCCCCCTTGACATATTTATAAACATTAATGAGGTCACCCCTCAGCCTCCTCTTCTCCAAGCTAAAGAGATCCAGCTCCTTCAGCCTTTCCTCATAAGGGAGATGCTCCACTCCCTTCACCATCTTTGTGGCTCTACGCTGGACTCTCTCAAGCAGCTCCCTGTCCTTCTTGAACTGAGGGGCCCAGAACTGGACACAATATTCCAGATGCGGAATTCCCTGATAAGAAAGCGCTGTGCTCCACAAGAATGTGGTTGAGTATCTCGGAAACAGAGTAATCTGACTAAACCATTCTAAAGAATAAAATTATGGTTGACAGATAAGAATAGGGAATGTGAGGAAAGACTGGACATTTTAAAAGTGAATCGAACAATTAAATGGCAAAATCCAAAGTGAATCAGAAATTAATATAAATATTTAGTAGGTATCTCTTGATTTCTCCTGACTATTAAGGATATTTTCTTCAAGTCAATCTCCTCTGCACCCATCTTACATTCTATGTCTTTAGCCAGCTCTATGCCAAATCCAAAGACTTGTGCTATGATGATTAAGGAAGAAGTGGTGTAAGATGTCCTTACTTCATTCTCCTGTTTAGTTGTGCTGGTTTTAATACTTGTATCTAGTTTTACCTTATAAAACTCCATTCTTAGTGAATGAATTAGCTATGGCAGAGAACTGGGAAGACAGACTCATCAGGAGCTCTCTTTTTATGTGTACAGTCATTCAAATGTAAACATCTCAGTCTGGCCTGGGTGCATGATCTGGATAATGGAATAAGTGATTTTTGCTTCTGAGAATGAGACAAACTTGTTTTCCAGTCGCAAAGTATTTTACAGTCAAAAGAGCTATTGACCAAGTAAAGAAGCTCTGAAAACTCTGGGACATTTTATGAAAGGCCTATAGATAATAATCTACACTATTGCAAAGTGCTAATTCTAAATGCAGATTAACTATTTTCACCACAGAAATGTTGCATCTATCATTTAATCATGGGTTTAAGTCAGATTTGTACGACATTAAAATACCGCAATGGCTTAACCTGTCTCTCAGATACATATCTAGGTATACTGTGAGTAGTTTCCTGTAAACTGAATTTCCAAGGCTACAGTTTTCATCACAGTGGTACAGTTATGTAAAATTAATCTTTTTCTTGGTGCAGCTTTAAGCAGCATAAGGTGGAGTTGGGCAAGGTCCTTAAGGGGAACTTTTGCAGGATACCTTTTTTTTTTTTTTTTCCTTTCAGACATGTTCTTTACCGTCAGGGTTGGAAGTACTTTAGGTTTGCCGTGCTCTGACTTTCATTCAGCCATGTGGTGGAGTCACCATCCCTGGACATGTTTTAAAAACGGTTGAATGTGGCACTTTAGGAGATGGTTTGGTGTTAGTGGACTTGATGATCTTAAGGTCCTTTCCAACCTTGATGTTTCTATGATTCTATGTATTCAAGTGAGGTTGCTCCTCAGTCTGCATAGGTGAAAATGCACTTGAAAAACAGGTATCAGGACCAGAATCTTGGCAGCAGCAAATAGATGGTTATTCTAGAACAAATTGAGAGGAAACTTTGAGTTTCTAGCCCTGGGCCTGGCTAGGCTCTGTTCTTAATTCCATATACGTTAATTTAACTTTGGGTTGGCTCTAGCATGTGTAGCAGGGAATGTTCCCCCAGAATCACCTGGTAGTTTCAGACAGTCTGAAAGCCGCGTACTAAGTCGTTCTTTGTCCTGGTGGATGGGGCATGGCACTGGCATATCGCAAGAATTTTCCAGAGGCAGCGTCAGGAAATCCTTGTTAGGTTTGTGGTGCCCCAAAGTGGCACAAGAACTGGGAGAGAGGAGGTCACACTCACGTTTTCAAAACATAGACAGCTCTTTGCATCATGGCACAGCACAACATCCATGCTGAGTTTGCCACGCTGTTCCTATGGTGCGAGGTTTCAGGCTTGCAAAACATTTCTGCTGTCAGCCGAAGTTTGGATTCTGTAATGCCTTTGGCCAGGGCTTGTATACACAGGGAAGATGTTTTTGGAACTCGCAACACATGCATGGAGCTCCACCAAGATGAATCAGCAGCTCAGGAAACATAGTCTTATTACATTCCTGGAGCCAATTTTATTTTTTTTATTATTATTATTTCTTTTTAACAAGTGAAGGCTTAGTGCTGGATTTTTTTCCAAAGATCAGATTCTTACCCTGTTAAAACTTTGACCATCTCTAAATGTCTGGGAATAGTGGTGGTGCCTGTTTTTACCAAATGCAATACTGAATGCAGTCTCATCATGATAAAAATATACTGAACGTTACGATCATATGGCACCTTAAGGAAGTGGTGTGAATGTTGTCTACAGTGTTTCAACCAGCTTGTTATCTGGTTTGCTAATGGTTTTTAAACTGTAGAATTACTACAAAATACCCACATGCTCTGCAGTGAACTCTCCACCAAGCAGCTGAGGTGTTTACCAACAGCTTTCCATGTTACTGCCTGCCATTTGCCATTCTCCCCTTATCCCATCCTTTGAAAGGGAATTTGAGGATAAAGCTGTTCATCTTTAACTTGTCAGTAGCAACAAGGTAAAAGAAAATTGGCATGTGCTCAAAAAATCTTCTTTATTATATTTCGGTTTAGAGTAAGCAGAGTTATGACATGGATGTGTTTTATTGTTAATTCTGTATGTATTTCAGCTAAATATTCTCAGGTTTTCGCTAAGGGTAATGGTGTGCTCAAGGTGTCTATGAGTGTTAGTTTCACAGGAGTGAGTGGTCCACATAACCAATACCTGATTATTACTTTAATGTATTTATTATCCTCTCATCTGCAAATCCAGAGATTCATGTCATATCCCATACATTTTGGTTTTAGTATAGAATATTTGCAGGATATGAAATGGTGTATTGCTCTTCTGCTGATATTTCACCTCAAGAAAAATATCCAAGTGTGTTTAGGTGTGCAAAAATACAGCATTCACACTTTGGTGAGCCTGGTTGGATAAGATGATGGCATTCTTCCAGGGGAAGGCAGCAGCAACACCAAAAATTTTATGAAGTTTCATGCTTGAGCAGATACTGCTACCTGGATCTACTAAATAAATGGAAATAAGTTAATGGGGATGAATGAATAATAGGAAGAGAGTAGTGTTTCTGTGATAACACTGCCCTTACCTTGCAGCTCAGTTGCAGACGCTCTCTGAATTTTTTCTGTAAGCAGTTAAGAGCTATTTCAATTTTTCTTTTTTTTGCAGTAGTAGTAACTTCCAGTTATGATAGTCCGCTCCATTGTTTTCTCTTTTTAATGCTATCTTGCCCCCCTGTTTGTGCATTAAGAAACTAAGGTAACTAATCTTAAAGAAATAAGACATATGATCAGTGAGATACTCCACCCTCCTCCATTTTCATTGTCCCATAACTTGGGGGTTTTTTAAAATCTCTTCCATTATCCCATGGAACTTCAGATTAAACGTCCTTCAATTCTGTAACCTCTGAACAGTAATTTGTGTGTTTTTATGACAACACATAGGATCTGTTAGGTCTGAAGGGCTGTGTAATCCAGAAAAGATTAAAATCCTGTCCTCCCTGCCTCCCCTTAAAAAAAATTCTATGATAACAAAGCATATGTGAAAGAGAACAAGTAAAAAAAATAAGGCTTCAGAGGGAAAAAGGCATTATGCTATTCTCTCATCTCCTCTCTTGCTTATAGAATTCTTTTGTTTATGGAATCAAATCGGTACGAAAAAAAAATATCCAAAATACGCAAAGATGATAGAATATGTCAAAAATATTATTTTTAGATAGTGAATGCCTCAGTGCTATTTTTCTTGCTTTCATTAAATATTTCCAGCCCAAGAAAGGAGAAAATATGTCAAAATCAGCAGTTTTACTAAAAATGAACTGGTTTCCCCTTCTGTCCCGTATCACCTGATTTCACTGCCAAACGACACATACCAGTACATTCTGAAGGGTCTGGAAGTAAAGCCCATCAGAGAAATCGCTGTTCTACTGCAGGAAATTCTTGCTAACCTGCAAATGGCACATTTAAATGTGGAAATTAATGATCCTACAATGCCAGCAGAAAACATTCTTACAAGACAAGCAACCCGGGGTGTTTTGCAGCCGTCACTGGAATGGGTGAATATTCAACTAAAGCCTCCCTCAAAACCTGGCAGTCTCTGGGGGACGTTGAGCCATACATCCTTGCAACATCAACAGACGAGTGAGCAGTGAGTGATGTGAGCTGGCACCTCCCTTTATTTTCATTCACAAAGGAGAAAACCCACTCACAAAAAGATTACTTGCTCCTCCAAAAACCAGACGTGAATGAACTCTTTTCTTCTACCTACCTCTGACTATAAATAATCCAGCATGCTGAATTCCAAGGGGCACTTCTCCGTCTTTTACCGGAACTGAAGTGGTAAAAAGTCAATTTTGTGCTGCTAGCAAGATTTTCTGAATTACTACAAAATACCCACATGCTCTGCGGTGAACTCTCCACCAAGCAACTGAGGTGTTTACCAACAGCTTTCCATGTTACCGCCTGCCATTTGCCATTCTCCCCTTATCCCATCCTTTGAAAGGGAATTTGAGGATAAAGCTGTTCGTCTTTAACTTGTCAGTAGCAACGAGGTAAAAGAAAATTGGCATGTGCTCAAATTTTCAAAATGGTCTGTGATGATTTAATTTTAGGTGGTAAGTTCCAAAAAAAAAAAAAAAAAAAAAGATAGCATGTAAATTTCAGGAAAAAATCAGTGCTAAGTTCTCCCAGGAAGTGTCCATGAACCTACAGATGTCAGTTCCCTTTCCTGTTCTACAATCTTGGAAAGAATTACTTAATGTTCCTTAAGTGGTCAATTTTCTTGTTCTAGGAGGCAATTTATTTTTATATATATTTTTTAATCCTCACTAGTAATGTTCTTTATTTCTATGCTCATCTCTTTCCTGCTCTACTCTCATTGTTTTCTTTCTGTATATTACTACACTCCTGTGCATCTTAGAGCTACCCAGAAAAGCTATATTTTTTAAGAATGCTGAAGTGTAGCCATGCTGGAAGAAAATATTTTATTGACTCGTAGTCCATGATTAAACCACATGGCAGATAAAATGCTTGCTTTGCCTGGACTTGTATGTCTGGTGTGGGTCCTCTCTAGGTTTAGTCTCAATTTTTAGTGTTGTATCTAGTTGAAAACTCATTTTATCATGGTTTTGGGGTTTGGGCTAATTTAGAATATTGCAGAATCTACCTACCCTTCTTCTAGAACCAGGAGTTTGCAACATCCCACAACGAGTGGGGAAAATCCACCCTTCTATTCCAAAGCAATATTCCTTGACTCAGGCATGTCCTCTATAAAGTTCTTTTTAACTAAATGTTTACGAAATCTTTTTATATAGTGATGAATTTTGTTTTTTAAAATCAAACAAATTTTTTAAAAAAAACCTGCCAACTGTGTTAAAGGAAAAAATACACATGTTCTTTCTAATAAATGTTACATCAGTACTTGTGTAAGTAGAATGGAAGAGTAGATTAAATACTTGTGGAAATCACTGCAGAGGACAAAATATATAGTTTTAATAAATGCTCCCTGCTATCCTGATTAAATTCTTCTCTCAAAGACATCAAGAAATAGCTTGCAATGCTATAATAACTGAAAAGCTCACACTGCATTTGGAAGTTTCTAGTTCAGGCTATAAAATTTAGCACCCCGAGTAAAAATAGTTGAGCTCAACAAGAATGTTGTTAGTGTCTAGAAACTCCAAGAAACAGCAGGGAGAAAACAGACTCAAGCTTCCAAGGATCTACCTCCCTCCTTGCTTTCTAGGAAACCAAATGCTCTGCTAAAAGAGTCGTTCAAGGTCTTCCTGGAAAGAACTAAATCCTGTCGTGTCCTCCTTTCTTCCCCCACTACATGTAATTGTACATTGATCTCTCTTTAGGGTCGCCCCATGCTTAGAAACGGAAAGGTACTGGAGAAAAGGCAGTAAAGATTTCGTCTATCAAGGACTGAATGTGATATCAATCCCTGTTCTCTGTATTAGGTAACCTGACAAGTAGATCTACTGATTTCACGGACGAGACTTCTGGTATGAACTGAGAATATTTTCCTGTGATTAGATGGATGAAGTCATGCAGTTTTTGTTTTGGTGGGTTTTTTTTTTCTTCAACTTTTGTAGTAGGGCAAACCAAATCCTGGAATTGCACTGGATAACAATTTTTATTTATTTATTTATTTATTTATTTATTTATTTATTTATTTTAATCACTGACAATTATGCGTACCCAGCATTGCAAAGTTGAGAGTACCTTGACTGAGAGCAGCCCAAGTATGTTACTACAAGTGGTGCAAAGCAGCTCTTGCAAAGTGCTGACCATCACACGCCCATCCTATGCCTCCCAGTTCTCCTGGAGTAGTAGAATTATCTGCATTGGGGCAGGTCACAGCTCACCATAGGCTCACTTAGTCCTTTGAGGGAGATATACAGAGCTTCCCCACCAGCTTCTGCAGCCTAGCCTTGGTATTTGGCAAAGGGGTGTTAAACATGAAAATGCTTTTGATTTTTCTTGCAAATCCACATGAATATAGTAGCACTCAACTTGGTGCAAAGCTGTTGTGGAGAAGCACGGCTGAAACACAGAATTACTCCGAGATTGAAAAGAACCTGGGGGCGCATCTCTTCTGCCTCAGGTTATTTCAGTTCAAAAGATGTAGAAATGGGTGTAAGGGTGGTCCCTAGTTTTTAAAACAGTCGCACGTGTGAGAGCAGGCGATTCTATACCTCAGTAAGACTTTTTCCAAAGGCAGCTTATCTAAAAGTCCTATCTTAAGACCAGGCCTGCAGGTCCTGATGGGAGACTTGAATAGATTTCCATTTTCTAGGCTTTTCCTTTGAGGCTAGCTTATCCTCTGTTGCTACGGTTCTTAGCCCTTAGTCTCGATTTAGGAAGTAATTTGGAATAGCTAAGTAGACCATGTGCTCTTGTGTTTGTCTGAAACCAGTAGAGATTTTCTCAGCTGTTTAGTTTATCTGGTAGAGTGCCTGTAAAAATATTATCCAAACAGACTCATATTAGTGCCCTTAGCCAAAGCCTTTCCAAAGAAAATCTTATTATCCTCTCTGCTAACCAAGGAGGGTAAGCCATGAGGTGGAATCTTTCTCCCCAAGGCCTTTGCTGCCTCTGAGCACCAAATTAGAGTCCTGGCTGCTGGCTCGTGTGCCCTGTCATGTCCACAGGTGGACCCCCATGGCGTGTTGTCAACTCGGAGATCTAGGCTGCAGCTCAGAGGTTTTTTTGCCCACACTCCTTTTCCTACAAAGCAGTCACGGAGAGCAGTGCAAGGGATGCAATGCGCTATATGTAAGTGGAATTTTATGTGGTGCAAGATCTGGACAGACTTGTACGTGTGATGTAAGGGTGGATGGGATAACAGGAATGCATATAATCACACATGGAAGAAAAATGGGATGTTTTGAAGGCTGTTAGGATGCCTCCCATGTGGGTGTGGTTAGAGTAGTCATAGCAGGACACTGTATATTCAGCTGGAAAGAGTAAGGCACCATTTAAAAGGTGTCTTGTTTATGGTGACAGAAGATTTCCTTTGGGTTTCCCCCCATGAAAGTAATTACATAAAAATGGAAATTACTGTATATTCAAGTACTTTTGCCAGTCTAGCTGTGTTAGAGGTACGGGTAGGTTGCTGGTTGGTTGGTTTGGGTTTGGGTTTTTTTTCCTCTTTTCCATGTCCCTTGTGCCTTTAAGTCTTTGCTTATGTGACATGCTTGAAGTCGTAAAATGAAATTAGTAGAGGAGGACACTGAATGCAGCTCTTGCCAGTCCAAAGCAAAAAAATTGTCACAGCACTATGCAAGTGAAACTCCCTGACAGCGAGAGGTACATTGAAAAGACTCTTTCCCCTCCCACCCCCAGGTGTTGCTACTGAGCATGATATTATCTGGTAAGCAGTATCCTTTTGGTTGGTTCGGGTCAGCTGTCTTGACTGTGCCCCCTCCCAACCTCTTGACCACACGCAGCCTACTCTCCGGCGGGACAGAATGAGAAACAGAAATTGTCGATGCTTTGCAAGCACTTTTCAGCTCTAACTAAAACATTGGTGTGCTGTCAACTCTCTTTTGGTCACAAAACTAAAATGCAGCACCCTACAGGCCGTCATGAGGAGGAAAATTACCTCCTTTCCAATCAGATACAGTACAGCAAGACAGAAAAATTGTCTGTGCCTTGTGTAAACTTGCTAGGGGTTCTCTGGTTCAATATTTGGTAAGTAACCTGGGTGCTTAAGACTCCAGGTGTCTGTAGCTATTGTCCAGTAAGGATGTTTTCTGAAAGATTGAGTAGCCAGGGTAGACTATTTTCTTTTAGCGTCTCACAATTAATGCTTCTTGATTGCTAGAACTGTGCGTGTATTGCTGCAAGCCATGGTCCTTCATGTCCTGGTTTGAAGACTCTGTAACTCTAAAACCTCCACTACAATCAAAGCTTTTGTTTATCAGGCATCACATAACTGTTTTTAGATGAGTCTTCCCCAAAGGCCTTGCATACATTGATAAACATTTTGTGTGTGTGTGTGCACGTTTGGACAGTCTTACTGGAATACAGTTGCTTTCTTACAGCCTCGTAACTGAAAATGTTAAAAAGAAGTGAAGCCAAGATGAAACTTCAAGCGAAATTAGAAATAGCAAAGGCTTGGTTTCTCACGCTGGGATTTAGAGAGAAGCCAGAGACACTAATGGTCACAGACACAACACCTTCAGTATCTAAAAAAGATAACACTGTTTGCTACATTAGGGACTAGTTGTAAAACTGTTGAATTATCTCTTTCATCATTACAACAAGCCAAAATTTGTGAAAGTGATTTTCCTCAGCTGCAGTCACAGCAAAATTTCTGCAACGCAGTATATGGAATAAGTTAGTCTGAGGAAAAATCCAGAAATGTTGCTGACAGTTTATAATTATGCAGCTTGGCCCTTTACTTCCAATGCTGAAACACATTTCTCATTGCCACAGGCAAAAAGTTGCTTCTTTATAGCATCTTCCATCTTGCTTGGACATTTCTTATGGCTGAAAAGTCCAGGTGTGCTATAAACTGTATGTAACAATCAAAAAATACCTGTTTTGCAAAGGAGTGGAACTTGAATGACAGAGAGAAAATGCCTGTTTAATGAAGCTTACATGTTTTTTTTAATGAATGCTTACATGTTTGGGAAATCTTAATTTTGTTACCAGTAAGCGCAGCACAGTCTTGTAAATCACTTCCAGGTGACAATGAACTTTTTCCCCCCGCTTTGTCTTCTACCCAGCATGCATTTCCAGTCAATCTCGATGAATTTATAACTGTATCACAATGAGATTTCGTCAGAGGCACCTCTCATATGTTCCGCTGCGGAGGCGCTGCTGCTTCCCAAAGTCTGTGGTTCACTTTTGGGGACACAAATAGAATCTCTCTTAGGATGTGGCAAAAGTCAGGCTCAGAGCTGCTGGGCGGATGTAGACAGAACACAGCCAGAGTCGTCTGGCAGCAGGAGAGAGGCACTAGAGGGTACAGGCACAGCAGATTTGCCAGGTTTTTGTGAGACACAGCCTTGATAGAAGAGATGCTGCCTATTGTGTTTGGACCTGTAGAATCATAGAACAGTTCAGGTTGGAAAAGACCCTTGGGATCACCGAGTCCAACCATTAACCCTACACTACAAGTTCACCCCTAAACCATCTCACCCAACACCACATCTCAGCGACACTTAAACACATCCAGGTATGGCAACTCAACCCCCTCCCCAGGCAGTCTGTTCCAGTGTCTGACCACTCTTTCCGGGAAGAATTCCTTCCTAATATCCAGTCCAAACTTGCCCTGTTGCAACTTGAACCCATTCCCCCTGGTTCTGTCCCTAATGACCTGTGAGAAGAGACCAGCACCAACTTCTCTACAATGTCCTTTCAAGTAATTGTAGAGCATGATGAGGTTCCCTCCTCAGCCTCCTCTTCCTTAAACTGAATAGTCCCAGCTCCCTCAACCACTCCTCGTAAGGTCCCCATGTTGTCACCATGACGTAAGGCCCCCAGTTAACGCGTCCTTCACAGAATCACAGAATTGTTGAGGCTGGCGAAGCCCTCTGAGATCATCAAGCCCAGCCTATGCCCCAACACCACCACATCAGCTAGACCACAGCACTAAGTGCCACATCCAACCTGTCCTTAAGCCCCTCCAGGGTCAATCCCCCTCATCCAGGTCATCAGTAAAGATGTTGAATAGGACTGATCCCTGGGGGACACCACTGGTCACTGAATGCCAACTGGATGCAGCACCATTCACCACCACTCTATGAGCCCAGCCATCCAGCCAGTTTTTTTACCCAGCGAAGGGTCCATCCATCCAACCTGTGGGCTGCCAGCTTTTCCAGGAGGATGCTGTGGGCGACTGTGTCCAAGGCTTTGCTGAAATCGAGGTAAACCACATCCACAGCCATTAAGCTCTTAAGAAGACTGCCATAAATATTATTTCTCCATTAGCGTTTTTAGAGTGATACAAATACTTTTTTGTTTTGTTTTCTGGAGGTTTGGTTTTTGTTTTAAATTGACTTTGAAAGAATCAGCTGATAGTATATCTTTATTATATCTATTGCCATGCCAGCTAAGGACATCACCCCTTAGTCACTGCCCCGCTGTACTAAAATCTACATCACTAAAAGCTCTTACACACTGGCCTAATTCCTTTAACTGTGAGTATTAATGTTGAATTATCCTTTTAGAAGTGTTTGCTATTTTTAAGATTTATGACATAATTTTCTTTTATCAATGGAAAAATTGTTGGAGACTTGAGTTTATCATCAGAAAGAAGTTAGAACACCTACACCTCTTGTTTCCAAAAGTAAATAAGCCACAATGTATACACTGGAGTTTCTCTCCTGTCAAAATCAGTTTTTATAAAACAAAATGAGACATTAATTTAATATGAACTTTTAACAATATACCGTGCCACTGAGAACATAAAAAACTGTTTAAAGTACTCTAAGAAATCAGATTAGATGATTATATTGATGTGAATTTTAATTAAGAATCTGGGGGGAAAAAAATACTAAACAGCCATGTGACAATAGAGTAGAAAAACCATTGCACTGGAGATTACAAATGTGCATTTGTGTGCCTCTTGTAAAAGAACCCTCATCTTGATGTGCACCAAAAATCCTTCAAAATCTTTTGCCATGAAATCTCATGAAGGATGGTTGTGCTACGTTGTTTTAAATGTGTTTTGGTATACATCTATTAATGTTGTATTAGTCTTTTTTATTTTAAGTGGTTTTTTCCCTTTTCACAGAATGGAATCATTCTACGATTCTGTGATTCTTTACTTTTTTTTTAGTGTCCACCTTTCCCCTGAACCCTGAACCCTAAATTCCTGTTGGCTTCTGTGGGACTGCAGACACAGTTCAGGAAAAGATACCTTGAGGATTTGGATAAAGACCTTCCTTGAGGCGGTAATGTCATTCTGTTGTAAACGACAAGGCTATTTCATCAGAGATTTCACTGTTTACCAAAGAAGAACTAGAAATTTAGGGTGCTGGAATGATTTAATGGGTGCATAAGAGCTGGGATTGTCACCTGGCCCTGTGAGAGAGAGCCAGCATTTCCTTAGTGGTGTGAGTCCCTTGTGCTATGAAGCCTTCCTTATATGTGTAATCAAATCCTTATTTAATTAAAAAGAAAAAAAAACATAATCCTGTTTTCAATTTTGATATAAGGAGAATGGCTCCACAGCTTGAGCGGGTGTTTTTTTACAAAATTGGACTGCTTACCTCACTTGAACCCAGTTGTGCTGATGGCTTCCATGGATTGCCTGATGCAGCTGTGAGATCTGAATTTGTCCCATTGTCAAAAAACGGTTTTGAGGCACAACAGTGAAATGCCACGGCCACAAGATGGCCTTCAAAACTGCCAGAAAAAGAATTCCATTCAGAAAGCTAACATCTGTGTGCAAATAGTCTTTTTAGAAAATAACAATCATATTCGATGTTATATCTTTATATAACATATCTTTTATGTTAAGGGTATGTTTATTTCAGAGAACCTGAGACCTTCCACAAAGGCACCTTTTGGATTGTGGTTTGGTTTTTTTCTCTGTTTTTTTTTTTTTTCTGGAGGACCATCCTATTCATGATGAGCAGTACTGAGTCCTGGTACAAATATTTTTTGGACCATAAAGTGCTATTTATATTGCATAAATCCATCCGAGCTGGGCCCACAGAGATAAAAAATGAAGATGTCCTGATAAAGGTTGAATGCGTGTCTATTGCGTTTGACAAATGCCTCTTTAGTAACTCGAATAATTAAGAAGCCGCATAGTAGGAGTCATCACGTTGCCAGGTGCCAATCTGCTGTCATATTCAGTGTTGTCTTCTGCAGTTGTATTCAGCTCTGATTTGCACTGTCCCGTTACTGAGGTGCCTTTCAGAGAATAGAGAAAGGGAAACATCAGCCACATCGCTTCGAAATTCAGGTTTTCTCTTTCCCGGCTGTTTCAGCAGTATTGTATTATTTGATATTAGCATGTTATAAATAATTCATATGTTCAAGTGCTTTCTTCAGCACAGTTCTAATGGGTTTTGCTATCTGGTTTTAAAACCTGTAAACTTCCTAGGTGGCAAAATAATTTAAGTGGCAAAAATCATCTTTGACCTCAAAAATCATGGAGGACTTTTCTTACAGCACCTGGTTTCATAGTACATTCCTACTGGGGGAAAAAAAAAAAGCCCACAACCCACCTGTTCACTTTTTTCTCTCACACATACTGTATCTGACTAAATTTAAATTGTCAGAAAGGTTACATTTTAAATTTTTCTGGTAGTTCTGTTACATGAGATATCCACTTCTGTTCAGATAGCATTTATGTGAAATAGCTAATCTATGGACAGTTGGCAGACTTTTGTAATAGGAAGTACCATGAATTTCTAGGCGTTACAGCATCAAATTAAGCTAGAAATTCGCACAATTAATTTATTTCGATAGCCTCATTCTAGGCATACACTATAAACTCAGAGCATAAACAGCGTTAATCCATCTTATTCAGCATTTATGGATGTTGACATGTGAGTAAGAAGGACTACGTGACCAGATATCATCAGGAATAAATATCTGGTGCCACGTGAGCTCCCCTTACATGTGCATTTCTCTGAAACCAGTATAGGACCTACTGAAATACAATAGGAATTCTTCGACTGCAGCTAATTATGGCATAGAATATGTATGTTTTAACTGTTAACTGAGACATCCGGAAATATTTCAGTGGATCTTACATATATTTGTTTAACTTCTGTGCTTTAACTGGCTAGAGTCAGAAAGTTTTCTTTGTGGATGTCCATGCTGCTAGGATGATATATACTTTCAGAGGAATTAGATACATGAGTATGGCTGAATAAGGTTTTTTTCCTCTTCTGCTTTCTGGGGGGAAAAAAAAAAACCCCAAAGAAATCAGTAGTATTGAAGTGATGAGAACAAAAAATAGATTTTTTTTTTTTAATTAACCCTTGCAAAAATATATGGTTTAGAGAGAATGTACCCTTCTATTTAATCCAACTTCCTAGTGGGATTTTGGGTGGTAATAGTAAACATGAATCTGTTGCTATTAAACTCACTGAATTTCCAAATAATATATATATGTTTGAATAATTGTTATGTAAATTACTTGTCCCCAATAATATTTAATATTATTATTTAATTTTTGTACCTTTTTCTTAATGAGCTGATCATTATTTGTACTGAAGTTTAAGTCCCTTACTTAGTCTTCAGTACAAAATAATATTTGGATTTAGTGACATATTGATAAATTGCAGTAATCGTGTGTTAACTCAGTTCGCTTCCTTCTCCTCTAAGCTTTAAATGTTTTTTTTTTTCTCCCCATATAATCTCAAATATTTCCTTATTCAGTCCTTTCCTTATATTTTCCAAAATTAGTAGTAGATGAAGTAACGAGATAAATATAGCATAATAATAAAACATCTGATTCAAAAAAACACCAAAGCAGCACATAATTCTAGTTCGCCTTATCCATTGTTGGCTGCATTAAAGACAGTTATGTCTCGAGCATCTTGAATTATTTAGGATTTCCATTGGTACAAATGAGACCAGACTCCAACGTCAAGTGTATGTCTTCAAACCGCACTTCAAAGATTTAGTAATTATAAATTTAGTAGTTTAGAAATCTGGTAGAGAGCTAAATTGCGGGATTCTCTTTGAATAGGAAAAGGCACAACCTTATACTGGTAATGGTTCGACCATATGGTGCTTTCACAGCACCATATATTCAATATGTCTTTGTTGGGTGTTTATGCAGAAGGGATTTGGTGTAAGTGGCTTTTTCCAGGCAGAAATTGAACCATGTCATCTTGGGGTTCGTCTTCTTTGGGCTTCATCTTCTGTTGTCCCACCTGGTCACAGGAGCAGTGATAAATACTGCAAGAATGCAAGGAAAAAACAGCTTGCAGCTACTATGGGCAACCTAAACCTTTAGCTAAGCCAGATTAACATTTTGGTAAAGTTTTTTTTATTCTGAGAGACCTGGCAAAACAGGTTGTGGTGCAGTGGCACTAGTGGAGCTGTGAAATAATGGACAGGGAAGCTAAACACGCTGAAGTAAGAGCTTTCTGTGTCCAAGAGCTACTATATTTATTAAAAGAAAAAAAAAAGAGGGGAAAAAACCACCAAAATGAGGGCCAAGGAGAAAAATACTTACATGTTTTCTGTTTCTTTGAAGATAAATCTGCAATAGCAAAAGGGTGCATTGGCAATTTAGTACAATAATCCACTTCGTTCCATGGAATATGGTGAATCCTAATGTAAATAACTGAAATCACATTTTTGGGCAAACACAAGTTGAAGGAGGTAAATATGAAACAAAAGGATCTATACAGAGAAGTAACTGCACTATTTGGCATTTTTTACATAGAAAATATGCTAAAATACAGAAGGATATGGGAGGCTTAAAGAAAGCATAAATGCAGGAAGATGTGATGTTTCTGGAAAATACTGGATATTTTAACTCTTTGCCTGATTAAAAATAAAAAGTACAGAATAAAATAAATTTTCTGTTTCTTTCTGATTTTCAGCTGTTAACATTTTATTTACTATTTTGGAACCTACCAGAAAAAGCTGTGCAGAAATATATTTTTTTTTATAAGATTGATTATAGATTACATTTAACTTTCAGTGGATTGCAGTGCTGAAGGTCATTGTCAGAAAGTTTTCCAATAATGCTCAAGGATAATCCTCTGGGACATGGATATTCCACACATGGATATTGTGGAACTTTTCACAGAAAGGATTTTCTTTTTCTTTGACGTGGTTATGAGCAAAGTATTCTTCCTCCTTTGTAGATAATGGGGAATGATTTTTGCAGTGATTAACACAAATAGATCTTGAGAAGAAGTGTTTGTTTAAGAAGTATTGCCTTTCACTGTTACGTTTTAGTGCCAGAATTTTAATTTCATGTACTAACGCAACAGGAAACTTGTTTCTGAAGGAGCAACTGAATTCTTGCATCTGTGAGAACTCGGCACATTGATTAATGGAATTCCATGGTCGTATGAGTAGTATTACCAAAAATACAACGTGTATAAACTCTGTGAATCCTGTTAAGGCTTCAGTTTATCCATGCTAATACTCTAGTCTACCATTTTGTTCTGAATTGCATAATGGTATCCTAGTATGCCCTCTCGACATTGTTCAAGTAACACTTATTAGTAGACTTACAGGAACCCCAAAAAGACTGTAGAGTGTGGACAATAGCCTATATAAGAAAGGAAACTACTATTGTAGTTAAAGAATTGTATGAAAATGAGATTCTGGTTCAATAGGCAAAGTTTTTTCTTTGGTTACAAACTGATGCTTAACCTCATACATAACTGCTTAAGCAACCCAGAAGTATACAGCTGTCTTCTAACCCACCAGAAGTTCTTAATTTCTAAGGCAAACATTTTCTAATGCTTCAAACCTGCAGTCACGTCCTTGTTGATGTGGCATTTTCTTGCACTTCCACCAACTGCTGCAAGATAGTACTGATGCAGACATTTCAATTAGTGTCTCAGGAATATACAAACAATACATGAACGCTGTCCTCACATGAAGTGTTGTCTTATGTAATGACTGCCCATCGATACAGAATTAATTGCATATTATTAGTTCAGAGAAAGATAATAAATAAGGAATGGCGCAATCACTTTGAATTTACATTTGGTTTGTTTCATGTCACATAACTCTAATTTTGAAAGAAACCATACACTAGACTCCAGCTGTCCTAAAATCTCTATAGTTGCTTTCTTTCATATGTTTTATGCCTTAGTAGTTATCTTGTAAGAACCAAAACTTGGACTCTAGGTTCCAGAGCTCTAAGGAACCAAAACTATTGGTGTTGACTGATGTGAAACATGGGTGCTAGTCTCTAAAATTCTTTCATGTATGCTCTGCAAGACTGTCAGCATGAGTAGTGTAAATCAAAGTATCCATTTCTGGCTTTGATTTTTGCCTCTTAAATGGACCGTTGTGGCAAATGCTCATCTTCCACTCCTAAACAGTGTTTCCATGCCCAGATGCAACTTTCAGGAGCTTGCACAAAATTTACATGAAGTGACCAAATCAGGAGCGCTCTACAGGGCATGAACCAAGTTAATTAGCCCTAAGAACAGTATGCTGGAAATCTTTGCTAGGTTGAGTTAAAACTATCACGTCTTGGCTATCACTTCTTTGATAGTTACACAAAATTCCTCGGACTGTGCAGTCCTCAGGTTCAGTATCAAAATTCACTGCTCATTTGTGTTACGAACAAGGCAGAGGAGCTGCTTTCATGAATACTAAGTCTTAACATGCTTCTTTTAATTAAGTGTTTCAGGAATTTCACTTTCCAGCAGGGCTGATCCTTATCAAGTTTCTTTTGTTTAGGGTAGTCACTTTTTTTTAGGATAGTTGAAAGATTAGACTAAGGGAATATTTTTAAATTAAGTAAATGTGGTACTTCTAAGTTAAGTAAACGTGGTCATAGTTTTCACACCTTGTGACTGGAAGAAGTTATGAGTCATTGCTGTGACTGAGTGGTGCCACAGGACACATACTGCTCTGGGAGATGCCTACGTCATTGTTACTCTTTCCTTAAGATTGTGACTGATTGTTAATGTAAATAATTTCTAGAAAAAAAAAAATCTCAGTACTTGGTGATACAATCTAATGCAGAAATAATAATTGATTTACTGCTTCACTTCAGTGTTATCTGACTTCAGTTTCTAATTGTTGGTAGCACTGGCATAACTCCCAAAAGGAAGAAGTTAAGTAGCGGGTCCTTACTAATGACTATTGCCATGCTTTCTAACTGCAAAACAATGAGTGACCAGCTGAAATAAACAATAAACATTAAACAACCATGTGCTCACTGGGGTCATATGGAGAGGACTGGAGAAAATGAAATTTTTACCTTTCAAAGACTATGTATCTGTAAATAGTACAATATCACAGTACACGTTGGAAAAGAAAAATGTACTATGTATATTTGTAGGACAGACAAAGAAGTGATACCTGTGATTCTCAGGAAAAACTGACCTAACAACTGTGCAGTTGACACCAATATTACTTGAAAAAGCTGGCAGCTCCAGAACCGGAACAGCAGCTGCATTTTTTTTTTTTTTTCCCTCCATTTAGGACAGAATCTGAATTTCGATGAAATATCTCAGAAATGGCAACAGGACTAATATAACGTCAACCATTGAGTTCTAATTAATGAAGACATATGTTTAGGTGTAGACAAATAGTTGCTCTTAAGAAACCTAGCCTGGATGAAGAAAAGGATGGGTACACAAAGAGAAAACAATGGGCCAATGCCACAGGACAAACACGGAAAGAATAGACATCTCTGAGTTACCATTCGGCATAAAATCTTATAACAGAAGCACTTGCTGTTGGCTTAGTTTGGTTTTGGGGAAGTCATTGTCCTGTGATTTCTGATGGGAGAAGAACTAAGTCAACACAAAGAGCTTTGGGAATTGCTGTTTTGTTAGAAGATATGTTTAGCTGCTTCGATTTCCATCTATGGCTTTGCGGGATTCTGTCTCATAATGAGAATTGTGTCTAGTTTTCACCCATCATCCAAACCAGAAAATCTTCGCGTTTTCCATGTAAACATAGATGAAAATAATAAAAGGCTAAAAATATAGAGGATGGGTAATTAACACTGTAAGACAGAAAGTGGGAGGAGATTTTAGTCAAAAACAGAGAGAACAAATGTGAATGATTTACTCTGAAAAAGCAACTTGGTGTTCTATAATTACACATATTAATCTTTTTTCTTATAATATGATTATTAGATCTTTGTTTAGTGTAAGTTAAGAGCAATTTATTGACTTCATCGTAACAAGAGCATCATTTGCCAGATTCCTTGTTATTTTATATCATTCAGCAGAGTGACTCAGTTTCTTCATCCTCCCAAGTACGAAATGAAATGTTTGCTTTCCTATGTGCCTTGCCCTTCTCAGTTTATTAACCAAATACGTTTTGATGGCTTTGTGAACCAGCAGTAATACCTTCTTGTTACATAATTGGACAAATAATGTGCTACATTTTTCAGCTGAAACCAGTGAAAATGAAGATTCTGTAACCTAGCAAGATTGGTTTCTTAAAACTACACAGTGTTCAACACAATAACATTAATTTTGCGATCTCACCAATCCGAACGCAGAGCAGCTTCATCATGTGAGAGATATCATTTCGTGGTTTGATCCTGACCATCATCATAAGTTCTGAGATGTTCTTGGCCTGTTTATTTAGAAGTGTCACTAGTAAAGCCAGCTGAAATATATTCAATATACTTTCATTTTTGTAAAATATTCTCCTTTTGTCAAAACTGAGTCTTCTACAAAGAGAGCTATTTTCATTAATAATTTGTCTTAGAAGATACTTGGTCTGGGCAGTACAGAAATTCCTCTGAAGATTTATGGTTCACCATGTAGAAATGTAATCTGGAACACAAGAATCACAGATTTAAGCAACACAGGAACAAGTATGGAAGGATCTTTCCTGATCAAAGAAACCAGAAAACTTTCCTGCATTTTCCTTATTCCTGTACACAGCACCTCTTCCCAGTTTGAAATCTTCTATTTTTGTTTTGAATGAAATGGAATGAACGGTTCCTAAATGGATCACATTCTTCCTTCTCTCTCCCTGCAACGATTACAAATCATCATGAATTCATGGCTTTTTCATGGCTATTTGCACCTATTTCCTCTTGTTATAGCTACAGCCTGTAATTTAGAAACAGCTCACTGTTTGTTTTTTTTTTTTTTTTCCCGCAATTTAATCCCTCTGATAAATTTCTAAGTGGCAATTACAGCCTTTCTAGTCTTTATTCTATCAGGTTAAGCAGGCAAAATTTTGTTTCACCTCACCAGATAGCAGACTGTTTTCTGATAATTCTAAAAATTCTCCAGGCTATCCTTATTTAAATCCATCTATCTTAAACAAGAACAATCCACATTCTGTGTGTTCATTGTAACGGGGAATTTTCCAATCCTGCGTCAGCTGATGTTGATGGTTCATATCCCCACTGTGATTGCCTGTTGCATCCAGGTTTTAATCCTCATTTGATTTTTAAATAACGAGATTGTTCTTCTTGTTATTCCCACAGAGTATGGGTTTTCATTTTCTTAGCTTGATCCCATTTCTATGATACTTTTTGTTGCGATATCAGGTGACCTTGATAGGTCACTCTGTGTATCTGCTGACAGTGTTCCCAGTTTTAACTCTTTGAGTTTCATAGCTTGCTTAGTGCTAACATAAAAAAATTCCTCATAACTGAGTATTTAAGGAGTCCTTTTCCCTCCTACAACAATACCACTAGTTACCTCCCTTTTAGCCAATCTTCCCCCTCCTAACCACTTTTATATTTGAAATCTAGGACAACTAAGAGTATTTCATGTAATGCAATATTAATTTCTTTAGCAGAATCTAGAAGGAGTAGATATGTTTAATTAACTTTGTTTTGAACACCATTTGAATGATACCCACTTAATCTGGTGCCATATATCTTTGTGAGGCCTCTGTTTCATGCTGCTTCATTTTCCAGTCATGTCAGTGTTTTGAAATATCATTTTTAAATGTGTCCTGAGTCTCACATACTGCTGAGGTCAGCCTAATAACACTGTAGGTGTCTGTTGGAGCGATCATTTTTCCATTCCCATATGGAAGATTAATATTCTAGATTTGGAAATTTATTCTTGTTCTATGTCTGGTGCAAAACTCTGAAAAGTTTAGTCATGCTGGTTTGTTTTGATGTCTTTTTAAAAAGCCACCTTTTGCGGCATCACTATCATGCTGGGAAAAACTAAGCAGCAGCTCTTGGAAAAAATGTGCAGGTTTTCATCATTGCCATTTTTCACATCAAATATTTTATTCTCTAGTCAGTCTACTGGTACTTCCCATATCGTCCTGTATGGAGACACGGTGCTGCCCATTGCTCTCTTACTTTTTCTACATCTGATCAGTCAACTATTGGAACAGAATGTGCATTTCTCTTGCCAGGGAGAATAAGCAGGTGTTTCCAAGACCTCATTCATTTTAGAGAGGCAAACCTCAGTGGCTTATTTAGCCACCTTCTTTTTTTTTTTTTTTTTTCAAAATTTAGTGTAGTTATATGAAGCATAAAGCTATGACCTGAGGTTTTGTAAAAGTAGCACAAGCAAGAGATGTATTAAATGCAGAAATTAAACTATCTGAGAGTACAACAGAAAAATACTTAAGAAACCTGACAAGTGAAATAAAAGAAGTTCCGTCTATTTGTTTTTTGTGGGTAATGAGTTCTTGAAGCCACCACAGTTCTGTTTATTGTGCATGGTTTTTTTTTTCTCAAGCCGAAAGTGTATCACCTCTAAGAGGCATTTTAAGGGCTGGGATTACTTTTACATTTTGTGGGATATGCTTTTCTTTGTAAAGCCTAAATTTATTGTTAGGTAATCAGCCACCAAATTTTCCATTGTTGTATTGCACTGGGCTTTGGTTTTCTTTCTGTCTCTGAGAACACAAGACTTTTTGGAGAATTAATTATTTAAATGAACATTTCAGTGGAGCCTGTTGAGCCCAGCTTGTTGGTATTGCAGTGCTGAGAAAAACACAGACAATTAGAGCAATGAAAATCCAGGCCAACAGGCTTGGTGTTTGAGTGGTTTTGGATACGTTTTTTTTCTTTTGTTAAACAGTTGTTTTATGTAAGTAAACACTGCTCTATCCCCTGTTTTGGAAGTTTAGCTTTGGTGAAGAAAATGTGAAATGGTTTTTGTGTGAGTCACGACTCGATACATTAGTGCAACAATAAACAACGTCTTGTTGCTCACTTTCTGATAGCATTCCCCAGACTTCTGGTGAGTCATCTTTCATTTAGAACAGAGGAAAGTGTAAGTCTTCCCAGTGTAAAAAGTGCAATTCTGTGTTTTGAACGGTGTAATTGATGAGACTTTAGCTCTTCTTCTTTTTTTTTCTTTTTTTTTTTTCTCTTTTTTGTTTTGTTTTTATGAAATCAGCAGGATCCAGACAGAGAATGTAGGATTCTTCTTGGTGTAGCTAGCTCTGTGTGGAAATATTTAGGACAGCTGTGGATGACTCAGTGATTGGTAGAGGATTAGTGGTCTTGAGCTGCAGCATCTTAAATCCCCTTGCAACTGATCCTGTTTGGATTTTGAATATGCTTTAGCTTATGCTCATTAGCTGCACATAACTAATTGAGTCTTTCCTGAACATCTCTGCATAAGCAAGCCCAGATGTTCTTTCAAGAGATCATGAGAAAAGTCTTTAAAAAGACCATGAGAAATTCTTTACAGTCCTTGACATGTCTGACACTATTGTGCAGCAGTTGTACAATGTCTGTCCCAACCACGGTCTTAATATCCAGGGTGAAATGAGGCTACTGCAAATAACACCTCTGCCAGTAGCAAAGAGCTTCTGTCACCTCATATATGATGGTAAAACACTGTAAAAAACTTCACTCTTTATCTGTAGTACTAATTACGTAAATGTGTAATTAAGTATTGTGAGTCACATATACGCTTTGGTAGATACTTGTTGGGGAGAAAAGATGATTTTGGCGGTGTCATTGAAGGAAAATACATCATAAACATGCTCCCCAGTTGACCTAAATGTGGGTCATGCATCAGAGGTGGGACAAAGGTAGAGAGAAATGGAAGAAAATAGAAGGAAGGAAATTCATTATGGGCATATCATGAAATGAACACTGACATTGTTATTTTCAGAATGCTTCGGGTTTCCATACTGAGAAACAACCCAGAATGGTTTTAGGTGCCCAGCCACGTAGTATTTTGCATATTCTGAGACTTGAAAATTCTCCATGGATTAAAAAAGTGTTAGAAAACTTGTTATGCTGAGCACAGGGATGTCAACACTAGCTAATACAGACCTGAACACCTCTGTCCTTAATCGAACTGGCTGTCGGGGCTTGGCTTTGGCCAGAAGCTGTCTGGGATGCTCCTGGCAGGTGGTCTTAACTCTGCCACAGCGTTATGGAAATGCAGCTACAGAGCTTACGTATTGCAGTTTGTTGCAGTGAATCAGCCAGCTTGTTCTGCTGTTTGGCTTACACGTATAGGGCAAGAAAATAATTCAGTGCCAGATAGTCTTTCCTGGGGGTGCTTATTGATGATAACGTGATTGTTCTGTGATGTTACCGTACAATACCAGTAATTGTCTGCAAATGTGGTGGAAGCAAGGATAACAATATCACTGTTTAAAGGGATCTCTGGTTCGGAATTGCTCCATTGATGTAAAGATAATGTCAAAGTTGTTGCATAGATCGTCTTGTTGCGCAACTTACGTACTTTTATAATACTTTTTCACTCAGGGGAATAGGTTCCTTTATCTCTTTTGCCAATGACTTAGACAGTGGGCAGAGTCTTTTTATTGTTAATGTAGGCTTCATGGACTTTTATAAATTCCATCACTGGCATTTTACACCAAATGTTTGCTTGGAATGGTTGAATAAGTTGTAGTTTGGCTTATTAGCTCCATGCTGAAGGTACCAAATGTGTGGTTCCTCCCCTTCCTACGTTTCTTGGGAAAGCAAAGGGTCGGCTGACTAGCTGAGAGTTTTGCTGACGATATGCAGTTTGCTTTTGTGTAGAAACATTGTCTTTAACATCAAACAAACTATGGCTTTTGTCAAGAAAGACAGCGGCTACAAACTACAAACTAGTTGGAGTACTGGGGAAAGAACCACCTCACCTTCAGGTTTTTTAATGCATCTCAATTTAAGTCACTCATTCCAGTAACAGCAGTTGTATAAACCTGAAATGGTGTTCTGCACCACTAAAATAAGTCCCAAGTTCAAGATTTCAATGTTCAGGATTTTGCTGGGAAAATATACCAGCTATTCCTTGTGGGCTTCCTGCAGAGCTGAAAACACAATGGGCTAAATGGATATAAGACTTAACGCTGTAGTTCCAGGGAGTTTATAGATTTAATTGACCTTTTCTAAATAACAAATACACATGTCCCTTGTCCCCAAGAAATGACAACATAAATAGAATTAAAAGCCAGTCTTCCCCACGGGATTCAACATGGGAATTAAGGCAACAAAACCTCAACATGAGAGAGACAAACCAAAGCAGAAGACTTGCATTTTCTTTTTCTGTGCTTTTTCAGTATTTGTCAGACAGGTAATTTACAACAGTTAAAAATAAAGAGTAAGGGAAGCATAATTAGGGTTTGGTAAAAGAATGGAATGTTGTTCAGTAAAGTAAAGTGTGTTTGAGAGAGATGTAGCTGAGCATCAGTGCTCTAATAATTCCTACATATGTATCTAAATGGATGCTGATGTAGAGACACAAAGCCAAACAAAATCCCACAGTATCCTTGCGCTGAATTTTTATAGAAGAACTGCCAAAATAAAGAACAGATTTACCAAAACATCGAAGACTTCTAAAACAAATATGAAAAGAGATGGCTGATGTGAAATGTGAACAACTTGAAATTGTAAACTGCTAGATTAATGTTAGTATTTCAGAAATGCAGCGGTGAACGCTGTGATGAGAAAGCGGCACATTCCACATGTTTGTATACAAACCTTCTGGAGCTGGGAGACACAAGGTAGATGGATTTAGAAAAAGCCAAAAGTTAGCAGTGTTCAGACAGAAAATTATTAATAGTTTGGTCTTGGATATTCTGCAAAGGCTCAGATACAATGAGGGAAAGGTGGCTACAAACTGACTGAGAGGTAGAGAGTGAAGCCAGCAAGAAACACATGAAGATTGAAGAATGTGTAGAGAGGGATGAAATTCCATGATTCCACCAAAATTTTGAGTAGTGAAGTGGGGTGGGTGTTGTTTGGTTGCGGGGTGGGGTGTCTTACTGAAATAGTGGAAGCACGCTTGAAAGAGAATTAGCTATGGACTGAACTACTACACAGAAATGCAAGAAGGACAGTAATAGATATCAGAAACACTAGTCTTAAACAGTATTGCTGAAATGATTAAAGATTATAAAGGGAGAATGACCAGGGGGTGACGAGATTCAATGGCTAAGCTCTCACTAAACACACATGGTGCCAGGTCAGGCTTTGGGGGCAGAAAAGGAAGGGAACAGCAGGCAAACTGCAAGGATGCCAGTGAGAGGAATACCTACACACAACAAACAGAATCTCAAAGCATGTAAAACCTTAAACTGACATCAGCACCTTGTGCCTTTTGTCTCTGGATGTAGCAGTTTCTGTTTACCCTACTCAAGCCACAATACAGAAAGATATTTTTGTCCAGTCAAGATTACTATTAACATGTTCTTGTAAGCTTTCAGGCTCTTGAATAAATTTTTTTATATTTTTTTTTAAAGAAAAAACAAAGAACATCAAGTACCATTGATGGTTTTTCAGCGAAGTTTCTACACAATTGCTCAAGTGACATCTGTGGTATGAAATTAAGCATCTATACAGAGTTACTGCTTGTTCCCATGAAAAACATGCATATTCCAAATATCAAACTGCTATTGCTACTATCAGTCAGAGTTTTTAAAACCACATTACTCTTTCATAGTCAGGAAAATATTTTAGTGACTAACTGTGGTTGCCTTTGCTAGGAAACACCTCATTCATTCTGTCAGATAGTCCCTTTCTGGCAATAGAACGAACTCCAAACCCTTTCATATCCCAGATGGGTATATGGCTAACTCTTGTGTTTTCCAGCATCTCTTGGGAGAATGCAGCTTCTTCTGTATTTTTTTTTTTTTAAATCTTCATCATCATCACAGTTTTCCAACAGTTCTGGAAAACACCTTCTAATTATGCAGTTACTATAGGCGTTGTATCCTCCAAGAAAGGATACAACAGAAGAACCATAGAGGGAAGAACAGTCTTAAGTATTTTGGGACGTTTGAGTAGTTTCTCTGTCTCAGATTTGTACAGATTGGACACGACAGTATTTTGTCTAAAACTGAAATTGTTCACTTGCATTTGAACTCTCAGTTACATGAATCCATGCTGGAAGTTCTTCAGGATGGTATCTCAGGGCTTGTCTGGTGTCTGGCATAAGATATTAAACTTGTTTGGGGTTCCACACTGCAAGCATTTAGCAGCATCTAAAAGGATTTATGAGTGAAATAATATCTCCTTATATTGTTATGACTCCTCTTGTGCTCTGTCTGTGTCAGCAGCAACTTTTACTCATGTTAAAGCTCTGCACAAAAAACAAATCCTATTTTCTTTTTTTTTCACCTTTTGTTTTTTTAACAAGTCTTAAAATATATTATAGTATTATACAGTCTGCAATGTCATCATTCTCTGCTTTTCTTCAAAGGCTTGTACTTGTCCATTTTGGAAATTGCCACAGCAAAATGGTTTTAACAAGTCCAGTGACCTGGAATCCTAAATATGATCAAATTTAGGGAGGGAAATGTCTATATTCATAAATTTTCTTTCTAGACAAATGTGTAATTGTTTTTTATTCTTGTTTTTAAATGTCCAAAATTGGTACTAGATGGTAGGCTTTATGTGTTTCTGAATTTCTAAAATCTTGAGATATTAAGAGAATATCATTATATCCACCTGTGGTGATAACAATCTGATGATTCCAGTACAGATTAGGGGATGTCCTGCTGGATGTGGAAAAAGCCCTTGAAGCCCCAGTGGGCAGTGAGTTGTCCCTGGGACAGCAATGTGCCCTTGTGGCCAAGAGGCCAGTGGGATCCTGGGGCGCATCAAGAAAAGTGTGTCCAGCAGGGCTGGGGAGGTTCTCCTGCCCCTCTGCTCTGCCCTGGGGAGACCACCCCTGGAATCCTGTGTCCCCAGTTCCAGAGAGATGAGGACCAACTGGAGAGAGTCCAAGGGAGAGCTATGAGGGTGATCAAGGGACTGAACATCTCCGCTGTGAAGAGAAACTGAGAGACCTGGGGCTGTTCAGCCTTGAAAGGAGACGGCTGAGAGGGAATCTTTTTAATACCTATAAATACCTGAGGGGTGGGGGTCAAGGGGAAGGGGACAATCTCTTCTCAGTGGTGCCCAGCTATAGAACAAGGAATAATGGGTTTAAGAACATAGGAAGTTCCACCTCAACATGAGGAGAAACTTCTTCCCTGTGCGGGTGCCGGAGCCCTGGCCCAGGCTGCCCAGAGAGGGTGTGGAGTCTCCTGCTCTGGAGACTTTCAAACCTGCCTGGACACATTCCTGTATGATCTGCTCTGGGTGATCCTGCTCTGACAAGGGGGTTGGACTAGATGATCTCCAGAGGTCCATTCCAACCCCCAGCATTCTGTGATTCTATGATTTTGCCTAAAATGGACATAGAACAATAAAATGAATGCCTGCAAAATTTCATCACTCTGGAAATTATAAGCAGAGATAGTGAACAAATAGACCAGTGTTCTTTCTAATGTACAACTAAAATGAGCAGATTGAAGCACTGTTACAAATACATTAGAAGGAGAAGAATTTGGATTCTCTCTCCAATATTCTCATATAATAGAGAGGCTGTTGTCTGAGGACTAATGCAATTGCACAGCCTTTGTGACTTCACTGCAGGCACCAAGGAACGGTGGTCGTGTGGTCACCCAGGACTGGTGGCAGTGGGACACATCTCATAAGAGGTGCTTGAAGCAAGACTAGTCAGGCTGAGTGACTCTTACCCATAAGAACATCCTGTGCAGAGAGGACACTCAACAGTTAATTATCTGGTCCAATTTTAAAACACGTTCTGAGTCTCAGAAGATTGTTTTGTGAACCTCTTGTTTCAAACCATGGCAAATTTGTCACATCAGTGAAACACTTGCCTGAGGCCTTAGGATTTATGCCTGCGGGGTTGAGCGAAGGCTCTGTCGTATTCTTATTTCCTAAGACAGTGCCACAAAATTTTGCAAAGGATCTGTTGGCAAGATGCTCGCAGCTAGTAAAACATACTGTCTGCCCTTTGATGTGAGAGAGTACATGGAGTACAGTAATTCCATCCCGACAGTGATCTTTCATGATTACACCGGTAAGTCCTGATTCCACTGTGCTATAGTTCCTCCTCTTGGGACCCATTCAAGGATGAATCACTACCAGGAATGAAAGCAGCTGTATTTTGTGTTTGAGGTTCAAGAGACTTTGCGGTGGTTCTCATCAGGAATATACGGAGGGAGGCCCCTCAATTATCGTTATTTACTGTGACTTGAATTATTTAGTACAGTTTTCTGGAAAAAGTTATGTTAGTATTAATAAAATTATAGCTTCCTTTATGCTGGCTGGTCATGCAGATGGAGTGGTGGTTTCTCGATGAGTCAATAAGTGAACAGAGATTCACTGAAAACCTTTAATATAGCTTTTGCTTAAAGGCCAAAGAAAATTCTCCTTCTTTGTGGAACCACTCTGTGTCAAAAACATTTCTCTTGTAGGCATGTATAACATATTTCACTGCTACACCTGGCATGTGCAGACAACATGAGCTTCAATTTTCTTGTTCATCTACCTTTAAAATCAATAGCATAGTTATATAAATCTCGTCTGTTTCAAAACTTGTCTAAAAATAACATTTTCTAAAAGGAAAAAATTACTTCACTATTCATGTCAAAAAATCCTGACAAAGATTCCTTACAAAACAGCCAAAGGCAGGGAGAACAAATTTATAAAAAAAAAAAAAAGAAAGAAAAAAAGAAAAAGGTTTGCATATAACTTGTACTGTTTTGAAAAGAACATGTAAGCATGAGCCGTTTAAAAATATGGAGTCTGTCAGCATGACAAAGCTAATCACAATCTTTCTACAGAAATGGTACATGTAGTAAAGAAGCTCTCCAAAACACATTTAAAAAAAAAAAAAATTCAATTTGGAGAGAGAAGAGAGAATCAAAATTAGGAAAGATGAGATATGGAAACTGGGAGAAAAAACAAATAAATATTGACCCCTCCTTGTGCAATGTCTGCCTGGCCACCGTGGTCACTAAACAACACTATCTATTCCTACTTTTTCACTACACAGGTAGCTGAAGTTTTTATCTTCTTATAATGCCTAAGATGAATTCTGTGTACCTATAAATACACACACAGTGTGTCCGTGCCTGAATAATGTGTGTGTCACACCATAGGGAGGCCAATGTCAATGGGATTCTACATACAAACAGAGTTGCACGACATTGTGGTTTTGCCTGACAAAATTTTGTACGTTTCTAAACAAATTTTGCAAAAGCCAAACACAAATTTTTATCCAAGCAAGCGAAGTTATTTGGAACCAATGTTTTACAGGCATCAGCCAAACTGAGGACAATTTTCCTTCGCCGCGATTGCACTAAAAGATGAAGTGTTCTCAAGCCAGCTGCAGAGTACTAGACCAGAGCCTTTGGATTAAAAAAATGTGTGCTGTGACCCGGGCAGAGTCATCATGCAGCTGATAAAAAAAAAACAAAACTAATCATTCCTAGGAACAGCTGCTATGCTGAGCGAGGGCTCTGGCCCCTCCAGTCTAAGTGAGGGTTGTTGGGTCCTACTGATTTAAAGAGACCTTATTATTATCACGAATACTGCAACACTTCTCCCTCCCAACAGTAGTTCACTGCACACGTCGCTTTGCACCATATTGCCATCTACCAGCTGGAAACTCCCCGCAGAAGCATAAAAAGGCCAACCACAGGGGCACGTGGCTCCACAGAATTCTACTTTCAACTGCAAAGTGCTTTGCTCTCACATCAGTCTTGCCCGTAGCACAAGTGACACGGTAGTGGGAAACACTGAAATAGCTTATCTAGGCTTTGTTTCCTCAGTTTTGTTTCCTCCAAAATGGAAAATCCTAGATTTTTGGAGGATGTAAGCAAAAGTTGCCAAGCAATTAGTGAATAAAGGCATCGTAATTAATGACTTCTAGTAAACTCTTCTTACTGAACCTACCGGTGCACAAACCACTTATAAACCATCAGAAAGATGCAGATTTTTGAATTTTCCAACTCAAATGGCTTGGCTTAGTTCCAGTTTTCTCCAAAACAGTTCCACAATTGCAGCAGAGCACACACAGGGTTTTGTGGTGCCGTGTGTCTTGTGTGTGTGAAAACGTGCATGTGAAAGCCTTAAGTAGCCTGTGTGGGGCTGTTTTTCTTTGGTGTTCTGCCCGCTGAAAGTGGCCTCTCAGGAATTTTGGCTGTATATATTCTAACTGCAACAGAACACGGGACAGGAGAGAGTCTCACTTAGGTGGGTATTTCAGATGTAGGGAGCATTTCTGTTGTTGGTGTTCTGCATGAATCCTGTTCTTGCTAAGCAGGAGGCCTACCTGCAAAAGCTGTGTGCCTACAGTCAAGGGAATCTGAACTGGAAAAATATTGCAAATTAAATGGTTAGCAAAAAAATCAAGCTGGAAGGTGAGAGGGATAAGCTGTAAAAAGTTAAATAGGTGACATTGGGAATATTTGGAAGGCCTGTGGAGCTCATGTGCTGTTTGAAAGGCAAGCAATGCACATTACTACTATAAATTCTGTGTAAATATAAAGGGCAAATCTTGATGATGTATTGTACGGATATGTTTTATGACTGATTCAGTTGTGTCGAACATATTTGGCTTACATTGCCTTCAATTCAAGCAGAAATCTGCCTGATTCTTGTCAACAAAATGCTACCATTTAAGATAGCAGTATTTGTGTATTGATTCTTATAAAGACCCATCATTATAAACAGAGCCAATGTATTGCAAGCGTTTATGTGGCTAAAGAACAGAAAAAAGAAAATCAAGTTCCTTTTTCACACAATTTGACCTTCAGGAGGTTGGTAGGCAGTGTCTCCTGTAAATAAAGTCTTTTATTCATGTCAGCTTTTACACCTAAAATTGTGAGTTAGTTTGGAATATCTTGGCCATGTCACATTGATTTAACTGTTTGCTCTCAAGCTAAAAACCTCGTACTGTATCCAACGTGTTTTCTATTAATTATTTTTAAAATGCAAAGAATTCATGTGTTAAATCAACGGTTCAGCTGTATGAAATTACTTGCCATGCTCCCTCAGCAGTTTGTTGCAATATTAAAATATTTTGTCCATACCCACCTGTAGCTATCACCACATAATGTGAACGGAGCTACAGGACAATATGCACATGGTTTGCTGTTGAGAATGGTACATCCTGGCTCTGCACATGAATGACCCCATTTTCATGTCAAACCAAAGTCTGAGACTATACGCTTGTATGTCGAAGGCATGGTTGGGTTTTGTTGGTCACTAAGCAATGTTCTGCATCACGGTCATTGATGTTAATAACTAGGATTTATAGTTTTTAGTACACTTTTCTTACAGAAATTTAGCCACCTAACATGTTAAGAGTCTGCTGCTTTCTGGACTGTCGTGTATGTGATGCAGTATAAATGGCCTGGATGTTTTTTTGTCACCTTACACCCATTTATTGTGATTTTAGCACAAAATACTTTAATAAAAGTGAGTGAGGTCTGGTGGCCGATCAGATGGTGAGCTGTTTTGACTGTTCCTATTGATGAGGAAAGTTTTCTATTAATAGAGTATTTGGTATTTTTTGCTTGTCCTGGTTTGAGAGCACCAAAATAAAAGTTCTTTGGGGCTTCTGCCACAGGTGGCAATTACAGTGGAGAAGGAGGGGCAGCTGTGCCTTCGGGGGAGAGATGATGGGTCAGGTGACCCAAACAGACCACACACAGTGTTCCTTCCCATGGTGCTCAGTATAAAAGGGTCCCTGAGAAGAGCTTTTGGGTCTCTAGAGTTGCTGTGGTAGAAGGGTTGTTGTTGGTGAGTCCTCCTTGCTCCCCGTGCTGGTGATGTTTCAGCCTCCTGTGTTTGCACTGACTGTTCATCGGGACAAGTTGTCTTCCCTTTTTTTCCCCCCTTGTGTGTTTTTTTGGTTGGTTGTTTGGGTTTTCAGTGGGTTTTTTTGGCTATCATCAGGACCTGGGGCTTGCGTGGTCCCATCTGCCAGGTCCAGTCTGCAATGTTTCCACTTGGGACCTAGCTGCCACGCAGAAGATGAGAGTTCTCTGTTAACATATTCTCTTTTATCTTTGGTTACCTTGGCATACTTGTGTATATCTGTATTTACTTCATCATCTTAATTACTATTGTTAGAATTATTTTCTTTTTCATTAAACTGATTCAAGTTTGGGTTTTTTCCAAACTCACAATCTCTCTTCCCGGTTCCCTTGTTATCCTCCCCTGGGAGGGGGGATCACGGGGGCTGTCAGAGTTTAGTGGCTGGACAGCCTTTTGATGCTACTGAGCAAATATCTTCCACCTTTATCTTGGCCACTTTCTAGTTAATGTTTTATTCTCGCTTCCATCCTGTGTATCCAAAACGTTTTCTCCTGTAATTGACCTCATCAAGGTGATTAAATTTCAGATTTTATTCATTTTTTTTCTAATGAATTCACCACCGCCTAATTAAAAATGTTTCAGGTAATGCAGTCCATTTTATTCAAGTAACTTTGGTCATTTCTGTCCTTCTAAATGATCTTTCTGATCTTTGGAACCTGGGCAAATATTATTTAGAAGAACTAAATGAAGGTGACTTGAAATACCCATTATTAAAACAGTGAAGCTTCTTGCATGAAACAAAAAATTGGACATTCAACTAACCTTTTTTTTTTTTTTCCCCCCTCCATTGGTGTACTGCTCAGTGGAAACTCATTCTGGCAAAGACAGAAAGCTGAGGTTAAACAACATTACTGGATGAGTCACTTAAAGAGAACTGGAAAGAACAGAGGGGAAAAAAAAAAAAACAACCCACAAAACCTCTGCTGCTTGGTAAGAACTGAAATAGGCCCAGGTGGTTTCTATAAATCTTCCCATTCTTCCCTGAAGAACAAGGGACAGAAACATCCAGGGCTATGCTTACGTTTTCAATAGTTCTTGGTTTTTTGGTACAACAGGAACTTTCAAGTACATGGGAATGCTCTTCATCAGATTTTTGAATGAATTAAGATCAAACAGGCCAAGCTGTGCACCACATTGCTTGCAGAGGTGTTGATAACAGCTTAATAAGGATAATTAACTATAATTGTTAGGAATAACGTTTCAATGACTGAAGACTGCTACAAATAACTGAAAATACAGGAGCAAGAGAACTTTATTCCAGTGCCATGACTTTGCAGAGGCCAGTGCAACCCAGAGCTCCAGTTGCAGAAGATCCCTGCTGAATCCTTGGCCAGATTCCAGAACAGATGGAGTCTCTGGAGTACTGATGATGAGGCAAATCTCAATAAGTATGTGCAGGCTTAGTGTTTCAAATGCTTATGCATCCGGTAGGTTTTGATGGGTTCTCCCAAGAAAAGCGAAATATGTCAGGCTAGGCCCTGTCAAATTTCAACACTTCTCTCTCTAGCTTGGAGGTATGAAAGGTTTTCAAACAAAAACCACATTGGTTTCCTTTGCATTGTTCTTAGAAGTGACAGAACTGTTTTGTCTTAAGATTCTTCCTTCTTCTGCTGCTGCTTCTGTATCAGTGTGAGACAGAGTTTGGTCTTGAATAATTTCAGTGTGGGGAGCTAGAGCTGTACAAAACTCCAAAAGTGGAATTCCATGTGATGGTATGCTTGGGGCAAACGTGAGGAAGAGGATGCTACCAGGATGGTCTACAGCATGTGCACGTGTGTCAGTCTGTGTTCAGAGCAGTGTGTAGGCTTCTGCATCAGCAGCCTAAATGCATTATGTTTTCCACTGCTTTTTTTCTCCTGCTATTATAATCGTCAGGAAAAGAAATCCTTGAACTAAAGTGCTAAGAGTGTTCAAGAAAGTGTAGGGCTACATAAAAAATTGTAATTTATGTGTATTAGAGCTTCTGAAAGCTGTTGGCTGAGGATTAAAATTATCAAACAAGACCCTTCAAGTTCAACTTGCCGCTCTGCATAACCATTGGCTGCTGTGGTGGCCAGGCATCACTCACCACTTCCTAATCAGTCCATTGAAATTGAATGCAAAGGCAGAGCAGGCTGGAATACGTATTTGAAAAACAGGAACTCGGGAAGCACAACTTTTTTACACAAGCCGTTGTGTAAACAAGAGCATAAATCACCTTTGAAGTAGCTCAAGTTGACAGGTTTGGGCCTGAAGTTCTTGGCTGGTGTGAAAAAGCAATTAGATGTGGGCCATAGTGAAGTAAAATTGCTGGGAGCTGCTCTTTCATTTCATCTGACTGGGGTTGCAAGCTGAAAATTGATATTGTAAGATACTGGTTTACCTCATTAGGACAAAAAATAAATAAATGATCCTACTAACTAGGGAAAGTGTGGGTGCGAGGTTTATCTGGGGGTTCAGTTAGGTCTTTTGATTTCAAAATGCAAAGCAAATTCCACATTGACAAGGGCTGAAATAGGAAAAAAATAGGTCCAGACAGCCCTTAGAAACTGAAGAGTTCATTAAGCTCAGTGTGAGGAGCACAACAAAGGGGATTGGGGTTTAAATTGTCCTTTAATCTTGACTTTAGATGTGGATATCTGGGGGTTTTTTACTGCTGCTGTTTTGGGTTTTGTTTTAACTCGATGCAGGAGAAAATCTTGGATGAAAAAGAGACTTTTGCTTTGTAAAGTTTGCTTGTTCTAGGAGAAAATCTGAAGAAAAAACCAAATCTGGATATTGTCAACAAAATGAAATGTACATCTCTGATGTTTATTTTATATGCTGTGTTTACGTCTATAGATTGGAGACCTTTGACAAAGCTGGTGTTTGTGCACAAAGTTTTTTTACAAAAGGAGAGAGAAGCACATTGATTAAAAGTGATCCTCTAGCACAACTGTATGAAAGAAAAAAATCTTTTATGTTAGCTTCATTTTGAGGTTAGTTGTTTTTGTGCATGTTTTCAAAAACTCTAATATACTTTCTTGATTGCTTCCTTAGAGCTATCACAGCATTGCTATGCTTCTTGGAATGCAGTTTGTCAAAAGAGAGACAAGAGGACAAATAGGCTAGACTTTTAAACTTCACAAGGTCAGCCAAAACCCACAATCTCTAAGTTCTTCTCTCATTGCTTAAAGGATAAAATGGGTGCTATGGAAGTGTTATGAACATTCATACTCAACCAGTGATTCAATATCAGGATCAAATAAAAGACTTCTTTGTGACAAACTGATTTTCATAGCCCTTTAAATTGCAGTTTGGGGTTGGTTTTTGATGGTGGGGTAGTCATCAGGAGGTGATGGAAGGATCATAATTTGAGATATTTAAAGAATGAAAAAAAACCCCACAAAACCAAAACTAGTTAAAGTACTGCTGAGAATAATCCAGCCCTGGATTTGACTCCTTCAGTATTCCATCAGTAATATCAGTTCCCTGGTTGAGAAAGAATGCTTTTTGCATCCATTGGCTGCTTGCAATATATTCCAACAAGGTACCACGTGATGCAGAAATGCACTCTTTAGGTAACTCAAACGCTGCTAAGAAACACCACCATGTCTCACTAATGTTAGCGTAGATTGCAAATACCACAAGCCACAAAACCTTCTCTTGCTTAACATTCTTTCTGAAGAGGTTTGTTGCAACGCACTATAAATGGTATTTTAAACAGTATTTATTTATACAGTATTTATGGGATGCAAGGCACAGAAGGTTAAGAAATAGAAATTAAAAACCATGAGTGACTTAAACTGAGTCAACCTGATTTTATACAGAGGCAGACACGGAGCACCCACAAGATCTGCTCACGTTGCGGATAGATGGCTGTTTACTTCCAGCTGACAGTCAGCATCCAGCTGAACTCATGCAGCCTCTCCACATGTAAAATGCAAGTTTTCTAAAGCTAGGTCAGCCTGACTGTTGGCTGCTGTGTTTCTGCTCTCATCCTGATTTCCAAGAAAACCCTCCACTGAGATTTCTCATGAGCTATTTGGATCTTGTACCAAATCAAGAAAGACTCGCGCCATGTCAGCAAGGATCTGGAGAGTGGAGAGACAGCAGAACCATGCAGCCGTGGCAGGAGAGCAGTCACAAATAGGACAGGTAGTGGTGCCTGTAGACTTTTCTCTTCTGCACGTATCTGTGTCATTCAGCAAAGCATTTTGATCTTGTCTCAGAATTCTTCAGATGTGATTAAAATTAACCAAAATTTTTACTTCTCCCAAATAACTTTAAAATGAGCTAGTGTCATAGAATTATAGGATCGTAGAACAGTTTTGACTGGAAGAGACCTTCAAGATCATCGAGTCCTACCTTTGTCCCAGCCCTACCAACACCACTAACCCATGTCCCTCAGCACAACACCCACCCATCTCTTAAACACCTCCAGGGACGGTGACTCAACCACCTCCCTGGGCAGCCTGTTCCAATCATAGAATCATAGAATGTTAGGGATTGGAAGGGACCTCGAAAGATCATCAAGTCCAATCCCCCTGCCAGAGCAGGAATGCCTAGACTATGCCACACAGGAACGTGTCCAGGCAGGTCTTGAATGTCTCCAGAGAAGGAGACTCCACAGCCTCTCTGGGCAGCCTGTTCCAGGGCTCCGTCATCCTCACTGAGAAGAAGTTTCTTCTCGAGTTTAAGTGGAACCTCTTATGTTCCAGTTTCAGCCCATTACCCCTTGTCCTATCAGTGGTTGTCACCGAGAAGAGCCTGGCTCCATCCTCGTGGCACTCACCCTTGATATATTTGTAAACATTAATGAGGTCACCCCTCAGTCTCCTCTTCTCCAAACTAAAGAGCCCCAGCTCCTTCAGTCTTTTCTCATAAGGGAGATGCTCCACTCCCTTAATCATCCTAGTTGCCCTGTGCTGGACTCTCTCCAGCAGTTCCCTGTCTTTCTTGAACTGAGGGGCCCAGAACTGGACACAGTATTCCAGATGGGGTCTCACCAGGGCAGAGTAGAGGGGAAGGAGAACCTCTCTCGACCTACTAACCACCCCCCTTTCTAATACACCCCAGGATGCCATTGGCCTTCCTGGCCACAAGGGCACAGTGCTGGCTCATGGTCATCCTGCTGTCCACCAAGACTCCCAGGTCCCTTTCCCCTACACTACTCTCTAATAAGTCATTCCCCAACTTATACTGGAACCTGGGGTTGTTCCTACCCAGATGCAAGACCCTACATTTACCCTTGTTATATTTCATTAAATTTTTCCCCGCCCAACGCTCCAGCCTGTCAAGGTCTCGCTGAATGGCAGCACAGCCTTCTGGTGTGTCAGCCACTCCTCCCAGCTTGGTGTCATCAGCAAACTTGCTGATAGTACTCTCTAGTCCCTCATCCAAGTCCTTGATGAATATATTGAATAATACTGGTCCCAGTACCGACCCTTGAGGCACTCCACTGGATACAGGTCTCCAACCAGACTCCGCCCCATTGACCACAACTCTTTGGCTTCTTCCCCTCAGCCAGTTCACAGTCCACCTCACTACCCGAGAGTCTAGACCACACTTCCCCAGTTTAGCAGCAAGGATGCTGTGGGAGACTGTCAAATGCTTTACTGAAGTCAAGGTAGACCACATCCACTGCTCTGCCATCACCTATCCACCTTGTTATATCCTCATAAAAGGCTATGAGGTTAGTCAAGCACGACTTCCCCTTGGTGAAGCCATGTCGACTGTCTCTAATGACCCTCTTATCCCTGATATGCCTTGAGATGGCACCAAGGATAAGTCGTTCCATCACTTTCCCAGGGATGGAGGTGAGGCTGACCGGTCTATAGTTTCCCGGGTCCTCCTTCTTGCCCTTTTTGAAGACTGGAGTGACATTTGCTTCCCTCCAGTCCTCAGGCACCTCTCCTGTCTCCCAAGACTTGGTAAAGATGATGGAGAGTGGTCTAGCAATGACATCAGCCAGCTCCCTCAGCACCTGTGGATGCATCCCATCTGGACCCATGGATTTATGGATGTCCAGATTGCTTAATTGGTCCCTAACCCAGTCCTCATCGACTAAAGCAAACTCCTCCACTGCCCTGACTTCCTGTGGGGCCTCAGGGGAACGGGGCTCCTCAGGACAGCCTCCGGCACAGTAGACAGAGGCAAAGAAGGCATTCAGTAACTCTGCCTTCTCTGTATCATGTGTCACCAAGGCACCCACCTCATTCATCAGTGGGCCTACATTGCCTCTGATGTTAGTTTTATCTGCCACGTATTTGAAAAAGCTCTTCCTGTTGTCCTTGACCCCTCTCGCCAGGTTCAATTCTAGGGAGGCCTTTGCTTTCCTAGTTGCCTCCCTACATCCTCGGACAACAGCCTTATGTTCTTCCCAAGTGGCCAGCCCTGCCTTCCAAGATCTGTAAATTCTCCTCTTACCCTTGAGCTTACCCAGCAGATCCCTGTTTAGCCACGCAGGTCTGCTGGCTCCCTTCCTTGACTTCCTACGTGTCGGGATGCTCTGATCTTGAGCACGGTAGAAGCAGTCCCTGAACGCTAACCAACTATCTTGGGCCCCTTTACCTTCAAACAGCCTTGCCCATGGGATTTTCTCTAGTAATTGTTTGAAAAATCCAAAGTTTACCTTGGTGAAGTCCAGGGTTGCAATTCTGCTTGCTATTTTGTTTCTGCTACATGAGATCCTGAACTCCACCATTTCATGGTCAGTGCAACCAAGGCAGCCCTCAACCTTTACTGCTTCAACCAGATCCTCCTTGTTAGCGAAGATGAGGTCCAGCAGTGCTCCTCTCCTAGTCGGCTCCTCCACCATTTGCATCAGAAAATTATCATCGATGCACTGGAGGAACCTCCTGGACTGTGGCTGGCTGGCTGAGTTGTCCTTCCAGCAAATATCAGGGAAGTTAAAATCCCCCACGACAACCAGGACCTGTGATTGTGAGACCGCTCTCAGCTGCCTGTAGAAGGCCTCATCAACTTCCTCACCCTGATCTGGTGGCCTGTAATAGACACCCACAACAGTATCTCTCCTGCCAGCCTGCCCCTTAATTCTAACCCATACACTCTCAACTTGCTCCTCATCCATGCCTGGATGGTATTCAAGACATTGTAGTTGCTCTTTCACGTAAAGAGCAACTCCACCACCTCGCCTGGCTGGCCTGTCTTTCCTGAAAAGGACATAGCCACCCATGACCACATTCCAGTCATGTGAGCTGTCCCACCATGTCTCTGTAATTGCCACCAGATCATAATCTCCTGCCCGAACCCAGGTTTCTAGCTCCTCCTGCTTATTCCCCATGCTGCGTGCATTGGTGTATAAGCATTTCAGGGAGCAAGCTGAGCACACTGATCTCACCCTTTGTCCCAGCCCTACCAACACCACTAACCCATGTCCCTCAGCACAACACCCACCCATCTCTTAAACACCTCCAGGGACGGTGACTCAACCACCTCCCTGGGCAGCCTGTTCCAATCATAGAATCATAGAATCATAGAATCATAGAATGGAAGGCCACCCGGTCCTCATAATTTCTAGAGCACTGCCCCGCTGCAATCCCAGCTATAACCCCATCCCCCTTCATATCTAGTTTAAAGAATGCTCTATGAGTCCCGCCAGCTCATGACCAAGGATCCTTTTTTCCCTTTGTGTGTGCCTGACAACCCTCTCAGTAAAAAATTTGTTCCTGATATCCAACCTGAATCTCTCCTGGTGCAACTTTAGACCATTTCCCCTTGTCCTATCACTCGCCACTGGGGAGAACAGACCAACCCCCACCTTTCTACAATCTCCTTTCAAGTAATTGTAGAGAGTGATAAGGTCTCCCTTCGATCTCCTCAGCCCCAGATCCCTCAACCGTTCCTCATAGGACATATGCCCTGTCTTTAAGACTTTGTGTTATACAAGAGCATTCCATACATCGCAACCTCTTTACAAGTGTAGACTACGGACAGTACTGAGAAGGGGGTACAACTACGAAGGGAAGAGAGAGTAGATGTAAAAATCAATAAATAAGGCTAGAGTGGCAATCTGTAAAAATCTCTCATGCAAGTTCATCAAAAGCTAGGATGCAAGAGTGGAGGAACAGGTCAGGTTTTCAAAATTTGCCCCTGTTAAGTCTGGAAAAATGGTCAAAAAATTTGATTTAAGTCAATCAACGTGGATTTTCTAATGGGTGATCAAACTGACACAACTTCTACAAAAATGAAAGTTAGAATACATTGGTCTGAAGAAAAGTCTAATGGGAATTGAGGAGAAAATAATGATTTCAAACCATCTGAAAGATTCATGGAAGACAGCAGGAGAAAATGTTGTGTAAAAATTAGTCAGAAATTCCATTTATTTGGAACCCAGGAAAGGACAATTAATGCACGTGTGATGCGACCCTAACACCTGTGCAAAGAACTAGAGTATAACTGGAAATGGCTTAGAAGTTCATCTTGCACCTAGTAGTGGCTGGAAGCAGGTAGCAGTTCATTTAACCTAAGAATAAAGCAGCAGTGCTGCCGCTGCTGAGTGTAATCATGTTTTCACAGCTCTCTTAACTAAGCCACGTGTTATTCAGCATTGTGGCTCCTTTTTGCCTAAGCCAAAAGGGACTGAAACAGTTTTATGATGAGCTCATTTCAGATAACGGACCATTAGGAATTTTGAATATTTCTAAGGAACCGGTCTTACACACCCATCTCCACTAGCAATAGCCAGTGATGCTTAGAAACTAAGTGAAGGAAAAGAAAAATCTTGGCTACCTAATGAGCAGCATGAATCACATAAATATCTACAAATGCAAGAGCCACCATCGCTCTACCTAAGTGCAAATCCAGAGTGTGGAAAATCTAATAGATGGTTGTTTGGTTTTATCCTACCCAGTATGGTTTCAATTGATTTGAGTAATTGCCTATAAGGCAATACATTGATATACTTCTTCAGCACACGAGGTGGAATTTGGAAAAGAAAAAACAGCTACCTAGATGTTGGTATGCTCGTGTTACCCATTTAAATTCAAATTGTCTGGACTCTATTATTATTATTGTTTTATTCTGGATTACTCCATTTCTCTCTAATACAGAAAACAAGTAGCGTTTATTTTTAAACAGCAATAAAAATACTTAAGGCCTAAAATAGGCAGATCAAAACAAAGCTAAATGGGAATTCTTGGTTAATGCGATCATGCATTCTAATTCTTGTTTTGTACTAGAGGCTGTTCCACAATCGGTTATAGAGAGCACGAGTATTCCCATTGATTCATGTTAATCATAAAAATCAGCTTCACTTGAAAGCTCCCTCTGTAAAAAAATCAATGGCATGAGCAATTGTTTTATTTTGCAAATGTAAATTTAGAAATATTTGGAATTATTTTGAAGGTATGGTTATGTAGTATAGTTATGTTTAAACCCTACCGGTTTTGGATGTCATAATATGGTCTTAAAATGTGAAATGTACCTATAGTTCCCTAAATATGAGGGATGAATTTAGCCATGTCTCTTCCTGATAAAGACATGCTGCTGTACCAGACATGCAAGCTTTCTGCAATATAAACACTTATCTCTCCCTGGGAGTTCTGTTTTTCTTTCTCTTACATTCAGTCTAGTGCTTCTAGGGCCATAATTTATTACTAGAAATATTTTGAAACTTTTTCACCAAGAAGCAATCATGTGTAAAGGAGAATATCTACCTTTTTAGAAGAGAAAGTTATGAGTATCATTTTTGTTTCTTCTGAAATCTAATTAACCTTCTCACAGGCTAAATTCTTTTTTCTTAAAAAGGTCAGTTTTTAGAGCATATTGTACTCCCTTGAGGTCAAGCAGATTAGTCCATTGGGCAGTGAGGGTGATTGATTCCATTTATATGTTTCAGTTCAACTCTGAGTCATGTTATATAATTATTGGATAAAATTCGCTTTCAGAAGCTCTAGCAATATTTCCAATTTTTGTTGGGTGAATTTCAAGACTATTATGAATGCTTCATAAAATTAATCCTAAAAAAAAATTTGCAAATTTTTCCTAGAATTGCTGAGAAAAACGGTGGCGTGTTTTGCATGACAAAGCAGAAACACTATTTAGAATTTGTCTGCTCTCCTTTTGGAGATGAAAGTTCTCTTGGTCTCCTAGATGCTTTAAGAACATGCTATACTCACTGTCTAGAGCAGCAATCACAGTTTACAGCAAAATATGTGGTTAAATAGGTATTTTCCGAATTCTAAGCAGAACAACTCCACTCCAGAAAAAAAAAAAGGAAGCAATAATTACCAAATACTGTGTGTTTTTTTCCTTTTTCTTTTTACTAGTACCTCCTAAACTCTGAGATTAGAAGCTAAGTGCTGTTCACGCTTATGGCGTACGTGCGATGTTTCGCTTCAAAGTACGGGGGAATGAGAGCAAAAGCGCAAGGATATTAAAAAGTGGGAAATAAGGGAAGAGGCATCTCAGGTTTACTCTTCCTCAGAATCACAAGGAGAGGAAGAGAAATGGGGCTCACTTCTCTCCAGTCACTACGTGCTGCATACTGATGGCCTCTCAGGATACCACGGTAAAAGCATAAACTGGAAAAATCTGTCACTGGGACTTTTTGTTTGCTTGGTTGTTTTTTTTCTGGGGACCTTCCACGTATATTCGCTGCTTCTCCCGACCCTTTCCTTGCAACTCTTACACAGTTTGGTGAAAAACGAGGCCTTGGAATAAGTATGGCCTAGGTTGGAACGTTGGGAGAGAGGATGTTTATAGGATTCTAACAGTAATGAGGAAAAAGCTGAATTTGTCTGGGGTGGGTGGGCTGGTGGTGGAAATGAACAAAACAAAAATGGCCCAATCGAAGAAAAGAAAGGCCACATCATGTGGACTGAAAGCAACATGACTCTCTGTAGAAAAAGAGTTTTAATGAGAGAATTGGTGGTTTCACAAGAGTAAAAGTAAGCATTTTCTGTTTTATCCGATCTGTTTATGTTGAAAGAAAGACTAAGTAGCGTTCGGATTCTATCACTAAGGGCTTGTGACCTCCAAAATGACTTTGGCTAACCATTATGCCATTGCAGTGAATCACCCTCTTCCCTTCATATCTAACCCCTTCAGATTAACTCCAAAAGTGAGTCCAGTTAGCACGTTACATATGCACTGCTGTGTTGTGCAACTGATTCATTTTTATTTTTCATCCTCTCTATTGGTATGTAAATTTTACCTTATTTAATGTGGGTGAGTTTGGAAAAACTGAATTTGCTTTCAACACATTTCACAGTGTCTGACATGCCTGTAGACCGAATTTATTCACTCTTATCCATCAAGTTTGCGCAAAAGAACATCTTTGTTATGGAATAAGAAGTCTGAGGAAATTAGAGTTTTAACAGATAACTGGTGAAAAAAAAAAAATTACATTATGGAGCCTAACACCTTTAATTGCAAGTGACAGGACAGAGGCCTCTCTGGAATGGCTGCTGAAGACAGTGAAGTTGTAAGTGGGATGGAGAGAGTAGAGTAAAAACCAACGTATTTGCTCTGATTACTGTTACAGAAGCAGTTGAAAAAAAGAGATCTGGAAATTTTAAGGTATTGTTTAAAGTATCCCAGAGAATTGTCTGATATATTTACAAAAAATAATATTCAGCTCTTTACCTTTTATAGCGTTGAATACGTTCTCTAATAATTCTAGAAACACAAGTAAATGAGGATTACATATAAAGTACTAAAAGTAGGTGGCTCTTAGTGAATGAATTGCTTTGCTTAATGTAGTAACAGGCAATGCTTGAAATGGAAGTTGGGAGAACCCACACCCATGCTGTTCAACCAGATACACATGGCGTGCAGAAAGAGCCAGTAACGGTGTTTTGCCATAAATGATTTCCAAGATGCTGAATTTAAGTTTTGTACTTGCTTCCCAAAACATTCTGCTTCAGATTTCAATGAAAATGCATACTGAAGAATGATAAACTTTTCATATGCTTTAATAGATAGTCTTGGAGGTAAATTACAGACATCAAAATATTTACAGTGCAACATGGAAAGGAGAAGATTTGGAAGGCATTATATACAGTTGTATATAAACAAACCTCTGGCAATGGCAGATCAGGAGGAAAGATTAATTTTATGGTTTGTTATTCTGTAGCTGCTCTGCAAGAATGTAATGCTCTTTGTGGAAGCAGGTGATACCAACTACTCCGGGAGGCTGAAGTCAAAGTAGTCAGAGTTCTGATCCAATACAGCAGTTTCATTGTATGTCAAAACCTGTTTTTCTCATTTTTCATGTCTTGGATATAATTTTTAGCTGTGACCCACTGGCCAAGTGTGTAATATCTGCAAGAGTACAACAGGAGGGCACTATATCTTTGTGAACAAAATGTAAAATTTACATTACAAAAAAAAGGCAGGTGGTTACCACTTAACTCATGTTATTTTGGTGAACGAAAATTCAGAAAACTTAAGCTTGTTTATTTTTTATAATTAAAAAAAACCTTCAAAAAGATTCCTAAACATGTGGGTTTCTGGAGTGGTAGAAGATCCCCTACAGACTGATTAGTTGCAGAATTAAAAGTAAACACAATCTAAGTTTGGAACTTTTTCTACCATCTCAATTTAATGTTTGCAGAAGCTGCCTTAGAAAAGATAAACAGTCCTGAGATGCAGAGGAGGAAAAAATCCTTTTTATTAGGCCACTTAAGATTAAATCCTAAGAGGTAACAGCACATGTAACATTTGTTTGCCAGTCCGTAAGGCTGGGTTATAGGCTTACATTAAACAATATGTTCCAGGAAAGACCAAAGAGTAATGTCTCATCAAATCTTTTGTCTGGAAATAACCTTGACTGTTTCAGGTTCCATCGTAGCCTGTGAAAATATAATTCAAATGCTCTTTCTAATGATTTCGAAGGATAGCACATTTTGTGCAAATGCTTTCAGTGTGATTGAGTCTGGTCTTCCCAATTGACACCCTTCTTCATTAGTTTCTCAGGTTTTGACTATTTAAATCAAAATTAAGGTCCAAGTGGAGATGGGATGGACAGTCTGTGGGATGAACAGATCCTGAGGGGCATATTTTGATGGACATATATGACCAAATTTTATGAATTACACAATCTGCAGTTTGGACAAGACCCAGTGTCGAGCATTATTCAAATAAGCAAATTTAATGTAAAAATCTTTGTCATTAAGAGTTTAGGGTTGTTTTGCTTAGTTAAGATGAAATGTAGGGAGTTCAGTCAGTCAGTTTCAGGAGCTTATGGATAACTGCATCTGTTTAGATAACCAGAACTTGTAATACTGATGTTTTTAAAATAGGTGAAATAGTGGGATGGAAATAAGATAGAGTGCCTCTGAAGGACCAAATTGATAGAAGATCTTTTTAAGCAATTTCTTTCTTTTTTTTTTTTTTTAAAAAAAAAAGTAATAAATTAATTACTTGGTTCTGTTGTGGAACTTGTTGAATTTTAGTTGTGTGTTTGGTTGGTTTTTCATTTTCATGAATTTATGAATTGGATTTCAGTTGGAAGTTCCACATATATAGTTCACTAATCCACAGCCATGATGCCATAAGGATTTGTAACCCAGACGCTTCACTGTATCCGTGTTACTGTCTCTCCTAAGTACTGCACAGTATTGCCATTAGCTTATACGATTTGCACACCCTTGGTGGTGGCATCAGCTGTCCGAGTCCCTCCAGAGAATAATATCGAGCCATCAGGTTTGCAGGGATTGCTGTGCTTAAGATGATTCACAGCATCTTCAGCCTCCAGACATAAGGTTAAATTCTGTCTTCCCTGCACCTGGGGAACATCTGTTGCACTGTACGCATTGCTCACTGTTGGAGGTGATAACCTGTGGCAGGTTTTCACTTTTTAGAACAATTTTGAAGCATTACTCAAATATCTCACCCTGCAGCTACTGTCCTCGGCATAAGGAGATTATGCCCCTCGGTGTAAATGAAGGCTCGTTGATATGTAAGGTGGACCTGCTTGACCTCATGGTGGAGGGCAAGCCACTGCAGTGTGCTTTTGGGAGCTGCAGGGAAGTTGAGGCTGCGTAGTCTTTCAGATAGTCTTAACCATCTGAAAGAGTTGCTGTTTTGCAGATGACATGCAGTAGCTTGAGCCTCAAGGCTCTAGGAGATTTAGATAATATCCACAGAAGTGATGACTCTTGCGGTGCCTCCTAGAACAGCTGTGGCTGCACATCGCTCCTTGTTGTGAATGTTTTTATGTTGATGTTGGGTTTGTAGTCTACCAACTGGTTTTGGAGCATCATTTTCAACCCCCTCTTCTTTTATGTCTTTCATTATTGTGATGTTGAGCCTTTGATACTTGCAGGTGGACGCACAGAAGTTAAGATCAATCTGTATTATCCAATGTTATGCACCGGTGTCATGTGAGGCACAAATCCAACAGGGCTAATTGTCATGAATTTTTTCAGATTTTCCAACTTTACTTCAAGTCTTCTTTTATTTCAAGGAGACAATGATTAAACACAAACTGAATCAAACCCAAATAATAGCAGCAGGTTGGGGCGGTGTTTACTTTGACTTTAGTAGAGTTGAAGCCCCAGTTATATTCAAAGCCATAGCTATAAAGTATCCTGAACCCCCTATATGATGTCAGCACATTATCCTGTAGAAGTAACAGGAGGTACTGAAATATTAACAACTCTGTGCTGGATGTAGGGGAAGGTTGATTTAGCTTTTATACTTATTTTGCTAATAATTCTGCTGTTGTTTTCATTCTATCCATCGTTTTTACAAGCCTTTGGCAAAAAAAAAAAGCAAAACCAAAATAATTTCCCAACCAGTATATTCCATGTTCTTGAGGCAAGGGGAAGGAAATAGCCCTGCTGTTTGCACAGTGATAGTAAAGGCTGTGCAGGATCACACACTTAAAATCTTCAATATGCCACAAGAGTGTTAGACATATACATAAACAACATTATTAGTGTATTTAAATGAAGTACAGTTAGGTTAGACATATCTGTAACCCTTTGAACCCCTTAAAGAACATATTATGGACATGGCATTCTGTTCATCTAAATGTGCAGCTTGACTCACCAGAAGACAGTAATGTAAATGAAATCTGGATTACAGCTGTGTTGTGTTATAATGAATAACGTCTGCTTACTAAGACACTGAGTCAAGGACCTAGTTCTCCGTGGAAGGAAAATATTTGTGTATTGCACTGGAAAAACTGACAGGCATACATCTGTGTGCTCTGCTTCACATGCTGAACGCTAGAAATAATGCAAATTGTTGATTTGGCTAGTAGTACTAAAACCATGGTTCGAGAATCATACCACTTTCCGCATGACTAATTCTGAGAATCAAATGCAAAGTCTTGAGCATTTTTTATTATTTTTTTTAAAGTCTGTTTAGTTTGCCTTTCATATGTTGTCAGTTGTGGTATTAGCTTCAGCCCGGAATGTCTTAAGCAAAGTTCAACAAGTAAATCAATGCTTATTTTTATCGAAGATAGATAACTGATGGGCAAAGCAGGATGTAAAGCAGGGTAACTTATTATGGTTTGAATTTTTCATGTAGGTGCATGCAGCTTTAAAGAAACACTTTAGCTTCCTGAAGAAGCAGGTCCTGTTACAGAGTTTGAGAGGTTTGTACGATTTAGAGTTTCTATGAGAAACTTGTCTGGTTTTCAGTTCCATTGCAAGGTCAGCTCTGGAAATGAGCAAACCTTAAGCATGACACTGGACTTTTCTCTGTTCATGTGTTCCAGTTGCATAAGCTATCTGGAGTTTGCACAAGGGTTTTTCAGAGTCAGATGATAATAGCACATCAAAAGTTCTAAAAAGCCATTTAATAAATGTCAGCTGTTTCGCCTCTTTTGTTTGTGAGTAATAGATGCTCCTACATGTAAACCTAGTTTTGACATTGCAAGCACAATTTAGAAGAGAACTGAAAAAGCATGCAAAAATGTCAAAACCCTGTATGACCTTGTAGCAGGAGGTGATGAAATTAATTTTTCCAGTGGTTAGTTTAAAAAAATGAGTTTTGTATGAAATAGGAAGGAAATACTTATTCATTAGGAACAGTTGTGCAGTACCTATCCTCCCGCTGCCGGGAGGAGGATGGAAGGCTTTGGGCTACTGGATTCTGCTGCCTGGCAGGACCAGAGGAGGGCAAGGTTTCACCACATGGGTGAAATAGAAACAGTGCCAGAAATTTGAATTTGATGCTACTTGTCCTACTATACTTCTCTCAAGCACTGCTGACGGCTCAGGGTTGTATACATCAGAATGTAAGCCTCACCTTAAGTAGGGCTTAGCACCCTAAGAAAGACCTTGGTAACCCGAGACTTCTAGCACCAAAACTGCGTTAAAATAAAAAAAAAAAAAAAAGGGGGAAGAGGAAGGGGAAGAAAACAAAAAAAAAAGTAAAAGCTGCTGCCTGCTATCACCTAGGCACCTTCTTGTTTGACATTACAGTTCCTTATTTACCCAGGACATTGCTCCCGTGCGTGCCCAGAACTGCCTTTATCCGGATAACTCAGAGAGCTGGTTTTGATCCAAGAGCTAAGACAGCTGAACAACTAGACACGAGGCAGCCCAGATGCAGTACGTGCTCTAGGAGCGCATCGAACACATTCTTTGGAAGTTGAGAACTTTCCAGTTTTAATAGTTGTGGTAATTTAAACAACGTCGAGAGTTACCTATCACTGTACGGAACATGTGTGCAGAAGCACGTGTACATACTGCTGGGGATTACTTTTGATTTCTGCTTGTACAGGTTTATTTTTAAAAGCTCTAAGGAAAATGCCACTCTAGATACACCATTGTTAGGAGTTAGGTAGACCATCACAGATGAGATTTCCGTTTCCTTATCATCCTGAAAGGACTTGTGTTCTTCTTTCCCCATGGAAAAATGTTCTCTGTTGGTTGCCTTGGGCCTTTTCAGTGCTTTCATTACTATATACCAAAGGTTCTTAATTTATTCCTATTGCATTCTCCCCAACTTTGGCATTTGTGCAAGTAGGAGGACGCCTTTGCTGAGACTAATGTCCATTAGCATGAAATGTGTTGGGTGTTTTTACTTGTAGTCCTCTCTGCGTAGAAGATCTGAAAAAGTAATGCACTAATACATATAACGTTTAGGCAAAGAACATTAAGTCACTCCAATGGCACCTTAAATTACATAATCTGTTATTTAAAATAAAAACACCAACATTGTTATGGTCCACCTGTTGGGCATTCAAAATGGCAATAGCCCAAATCAGTCTTAATAAAGAGACAGAGCTTTGTGAGTGAATTTGATTTTCAGAAAATTTGTTTTCCTTGAATGAGATATTGATGCAGTGCATATATATGGGCAGGCACTCATTCTTGTGAACTACGCTGTCATCCAAACTCAGTTATCATACTTTGCTACAGCTCTCAAGCTCTTACACAGCAGTGAGAGAAGTGAGTGCCAGCTCCTTTGTAGCTTTTTATGGTACTTGATCTGAATTACAGCATCAACTGATTTCCCTTAAGCAGTTCATGTTCTGTTTCTGCTTTTTTTGGCGGTTTTACCCCATTATTTTGTTTTTGCTGAAGTCTGTGTTAGGTAAATCAAGTCAGGAGGAAAAAACCCCAAATACTTCTTTTCATACATTAGCTTAGAAAAGATCTCTTCAGGGAACAGGTTGCCCAGAGAAGTTGAGGATGCTCCATCCCTGGAAGTGTTGAAGACCAGGCTGGATGGAGACTTGAGCAGCCTGATCTAGTGGAAGATGTCCCTGCCATGGCAGGGGTTGGAACTAGATGATCTTTGAGATCCTTTCCAAACCAAATCATTCTATGAAAATAAAATTTTTATATTTATTCCTGGAACTAATAATACTTTAAATGTGTTGTTTCGTTAGTTATTCCTCTTGCTGTGAGATCTCTCTGTTGTAAGTATATGAGTCAAGGCTGCCATGTAGGAGACAGATTCATTCTCACAAGCTGCAAAGTTGCAGTAAACCAGAATACTTTATTTGTTTACATTTAAATATTTTGTAGCTTTCTAAGTGGAACAAAGGTTATTTTTGCTAAATAATTTCAAGTGTACTGGATCTGCTGTACTACTCCATAAGGGTTTATAATTTTAAACATAAAACAGGCATAGCTGCCATTCATTTTAGGCCATTGTCTAAGTGTATTTTTTCTTCCCTGCTCTCTGTACTTTTTTCTTAATTTCTTTTTTTTCCCTCTTGTCTATTTACACAGTGAGATGTTTACAGTTAAATTTTTTGTCTCAGTAATTTTACTCAATGTTTTGGGTTTTTTGGCATGTATAGCGGCGTATTTGAACACTGTGATCAAGCTTCTGCCTCATTTTCATTTCCTGAACATGCCATACAAGTCATTCCTTCTAGCACTTGAACAGATGTATGTGCCTGTTCTGTTTTACCCTGACTTTTCTTAATAAGTAGCTGAGAAAGGAATAAAACATCTTTGATTGACATCCTTTCACTGCTTCAGTCTGTCTTAGGTGGCCAAATTTCACTGAAACCAGTAGGACTTCATGTCCTAAATACTCAGAGCTTATATGCACTGAAACACAGCTTAAAATTTCCTCTGGGAATCTGTTGTGTCGAGTTTTTTTTTTAATACACACCAACAACTGTACTCTCCTGCAGTAGCCAGTCTCTCTTGCTATTACAGTGACACTATGAAATGAGGCTTCTTGATTTATATTGGCTCTAGGCAGGTCCTGTGAAATTCATCTGAAGCAAGATGGAAGGTGAGCAAAGACAAAGCAACAGTTCTAAAATACTGGAGTGAAAATAGGCATATGGAAAGAAAAAAGAATAGTCTGAGGTTCCATCACTTCAAAAAAATCATTCTTTTCTCTAAGAATATCTCAAATGTATGTCACACGATCTCTTAAAATTTCATATTACTCTGCTTTCAGTCAAGACCACCCCACCCCTAATTTACATCAGAAGTAAACACAAGGCAAATCCAGGCTGAAACTACAGCTGCTGCCTCATGGCTGTCAGATCTGCTCTTTTGAGGCAGTTTTACACTTCCACATGTGTGGGAACAGAGAGGTGTGAACATTATGAAGACATAACCAGGTAGATGGATGGTGGCCGTGCAGTGGATGTGGTCTGTCTGGATATCAGCAAGGCCTTTGACACCGTCTCCCACAGTATCCTCATAGGTAAACTGAGGAAGTGTGGTCTGGATGACCAAGTAGTGAGGTGGGTGAGGAACTGGTTGAAGGGAAGAAGCCAGAGAGTTGTGGTCACTGGGGCAGAGTCTGACTGGATGCCTGTGTCTAGTGGGGTCCCTCAGGGGTCAGTGCTCGAGCCGGTGCTTTTCAACATATTCATCAATGGCCTGGACGAGGGAACAGAGAGTGCTGTCAGCAAGTTTGCTGATGACACGAAACTGGGAGGAGTGGTTGATGCCCCAGCAGGCTGTGCTGCCATTCAGAGAGACCTGGACAGGCTGGAGGGCTGGGCGGGGAGAAATCTTATGCGGTTCAGCAAGGGCAAGTGTAGAGTCTTGCAACTGGGAAAGAGTAACCCCATGTGCCAGCACAAGTTGGGGAGTGCCCTGCTGGAGAGCAGCACAGGGGAAAGGGACCTGGGGGTGCTGGTGGGCAGCAGGATGACCATGAGCCAGCAGTGTGCCCTCGTGGCCAAGAAGGCCAATGGCATCCTGGGGTGTGTTAGAAGGGGAGTAGCAAGTAGGTCAAGGAGGTCCTCCTGCCCCTCTGCTCTGCCCTGGTGAGGCCACATCTGGAATCTTGTGTCCAGTTCTGGGCCCCTCAGCTCAAGAGAGACAGGGAACTGCTGGAGAGAGTCCAGCGCAGCCCCAGGGATGATGGAGGGAGTGGAACATCTCCCTGAGGAGGAAAGGCTGAAGGAGCTGGGGCTCTTTAGCTTGGAGAAGAGGAGGCTGAGGGGTGACCTCAGAAATATTTATAAATATGTCAAGGGGGAGTGTCAGGAGGACAGAGCCAGGCTCTTTTCAGCGACATCCAATGACAGGACAAGGGGCAACGGGTTCAAGCTGGAACATAAGAGGTTCCACAAAAATATTAGAAAAAGCTTTCTCACACTGAAGGTGACAGAGCTCTGGCCCAGGCTGCCCAGAGAGGGTGTGGAGTCTCCTGCTCTGTAGACTTTCAAACCCGCCTGGATGCGTTCCTGTGTGGCTGCCCTGGGTGACTCTGCCCTGGCAGGGGGGTTAGACTGGGTGATCTCTGGACGTCCGTTCCAACCCCTAGCATTCGATGATTCTGTGATTAATTTGAGCCTTGACAATGTCTTCATGCCTGCATTAAGCCTTTTTACTGCAAAGGAGAAGAGCTCAAGCCCTAGGTTTTCATCTTCACATAGATTATTGAGTTGCCTGCTGAAAGTCATGGTTCTCATCCACTTTGCCGTGAGCTGAATCACAGAGCTGAACATTTTCAATTTTGTATGGAAAGGAGCTGAAATATAACATAAGTGCAAATCTTGTGGCTTAAGTCCACCTCTACATGTAATTTCTCAGTCACTGCATCTTTTATTGGTTATTTTAATTTTAAAGTGGCCATTGCAGAGGTATAGAAAAGCTCTTCGTCAGCCAAGTACAACCATCACATCCAGTCTCTGGTTTTTCAGTCTTCAACGGTGATCACGACTGGACAATGACAGACACGTTTGGGCAAGAGACCTAAATGCAGAAAAGACACTTTTAGAGCATGGAGCTGTCATCTGGCAAGCTGAGTCTCTGTAACTTGGAGGACAACTGGGAGCGAGAGGGAAATAGCAGCACCTGCAGAAGAGCAGTCACCTAAGGTCTACGTCAGAAGAAGAGCACTGCCAGGGCAGGCATGCATTGCTTTGGTGGTCATAGGGAGAATGGACCTCATTGGAAGTCATGCACCCAGAATGCTCTGGGTATGGTCCAGAGCAAGGGAGACAGGGAAGTACATGCATGAATCTGTGCCACAGAAGAAGTCACATTTAGTGCCAGATTCTGGTAATCTGTTAGTGTTTTTTTCTCTGTCTGTAAAAGTACAGCTATAATGGAATTCTGTAATTAGCCTGACTGCTCACAAATTTCCTACTTAAAGTTATCTGTCTCATAATGAGAAACTGAAAACACTCTGTGCTGATATTCCACTAGAACAGATAGGAAGAAATCGAAGAAAATAGTTTGGAAGTATCCTACCCTCTGAAATCATAAATCAAGATCAGATTGAAAGTGCTCAGGAGTGTAAAACCGGTCAAATCTTCAGAGGCAAACATTTCTGTTCTTTTCTCTCTCATTGGGACTCTCTGCCTCCAAGTAATAGAGCTAAGTGTGCCTAAGAGGGGCTTTTAATGTGGTGGGTTTTTTTGGTTGTAGTTTTTACGTGCATAAATGAAATACAAGGTTTCTTAGTGCATTATTTTGTCATTTAGGAGGTGATTTTCTAAATTTACAAAAAACAGAATGAATTGCTGTTTTGAAAGAACCTTTTCCTTTTAATAGTGCTTATAATTACCATGTATTGGGGCGTGAATCTCTTAAAGTGCTTACACACAGTATATACTTTAAGTGTGAGCCAAATCTCTGTAAATCCCATCAAATAGTCTGGACATCTGTAACTAGCTTTCCAAGTGGCACATTCTGATTTACTGCTTTGCTAGAAACACAGGAAGGAACAATAGGACTAGAATTTCGTTCAGGGCTGCCTTTTAACAGAGGTAGAGAAGCCTAGGTATTGAAACAGCTGTTGTAGGATTTATCATCTCTCTCCAGTGTTTTTTTTTAAGTCTAAACCTGAATTTAGGTCTTTGTGTTTGTGAATTTGTCTTCCTTTGTACATAGCAAGATTTCAGCAGGCATAAGAAAAGGCTGGCATCATGCTTCACAAAGTATGACTTCCAGAAAATCGTGTTGTCTTTGGCATTTTCCACCCCAAAAATACAGCAGTCGGTTGGAGGGCAATGAGAAGGGAAAGTTTGAGGGGGCCAAGCAGCAAAGTTTCATATCCAAAACTGAAAAGACTCCCAGACGAATAGAACAAACCAGACAACTCCGCAGACACAGACTCTGGCCCATGACCTGCAGATAAATCTGTTTGCATGGACAATTACCTACACAGGCCCATGATGTCAGTGGAAATCCGCATAGCGGTGAGTAGCAGTTTGTGGGTAGCAGCTTGGCTCTACCCAGGTTAGGGAAGGTGTTCAGGTATGCTCTTTCTCTTAAAGCGAGACACATATCAGATGCCTGCTGCCGTTACATAGTTTTACAGAAGACCATGAATCAGTTCAAGCCGCTCAAGAATTGCTGGCTGCCAAACCATCCCTCATTACTGGGAAGTTAACTTTGTACCTTGGATGAGGGCATGAGTGGAAATAAGAATTTTTTTCATCTTATTATGATCTCCTTTTTCGTGCTACACAACAAAGCTTTATTCTTTTTTTCTTTTTTTATCCAGGTTGGGTTTTTTTTTTGTCATGTGTAAGGAGACACAGGCTAAGAGAAGGTGAAATTGAACTTAAAAGATTCATGGGACAGTTGAGTATTTTGTAACTAACTCAAAACAACAGTGCTATGATTTTTTACTTTCACAAGAAATTTCTTTTTATGACTAAATTCTTTATGCCAGTTTATAAATGTTAACAGTACCTTCTATGCAAACTTTTTTATAATGTACTCAACACTTACGAAATACAGAAGAAATCTGTTTTATTCATTTATTCCACACGTTGATATTCCAAACTTAGATACATGTTTTTAAAGTATTTTTAGCTCGGTTTCCTCTTATTGTCTCTACTTGCATTTTCCTGCCCCAATTTTGTATACTCTTAGCCAAAAAGTAACAGATGTACAGTTGGTTGCTTATGTGGAAGAGGGAACTACACGGAAATTTTTAGAGGAAAAAAGATAAGTCCTCTGAATAACTGCTACTTCCTTGTCTCTCTTCCTTCACTCTGCCTTTGCTTCTGTTCTCATTTTTGGACCCCTGTGCTCCTTAAACTCATTTTTATATCCCTGTATTCAGAATGGTCTTCTGAAAATGTTTTCTCTCAGGAACCTAAGCTAGTTTAGACCAGCTTTTGATGGATCAAATGTAAAAAGATACTGCACACACAAACTTTTCTCTAAAGATATATAATATATCTGTCAGGTCCAGACCCTAGTTATTAACTCTAGAAGCTAATTCTCTTGGTAAATGTTATCCTAAAACAATCTTGACAGAGTTCCAACTGAGAAAACTGACATACTTAGTAGTGAGTAGGAAGAATTGCCTGTTTTTCTGAAGTAAATTGTTTTTATTTATAAATACTTTCTGGTACAGAATTACAAAATACATTGGGTTGAAAGGGACTGCTAGAGGTCATCTAGTCCAGTCCCCCCTGCAGTGAGCAGGGACATCTTTAACTAGATCAGGTTGATCAGTACCCCAGCTATTTTTTACAGGTATCTTGTAAAAAAATATGAGTTCATGAAGTTCTTCAGGAGGTACATAAGCTTCATTCTTCAAATGCTTTAAGAATACATATATATATAAATTATATACTTTAAGTTTTCCAGGGTTACAAAGACAAAATTCATGTTGAGTGCAACTGAAGGGGAAGGTTTCTGGCTTGACTTTCAGGTAGGCAGAAGGGGGAAAAAAAAGCCATAACAGCAGTTACCTGAGTTTTTCTGAAGTCTCCCTGTGACCACATCCTTGTTTCTTATATCCTATATACTAGTGATTTTGTTTTATTTTGTCTTGCCTTTGCATTAGTGGAGTCTCCCACTCATCGTCTCTTGGTTCCCGGAATAGCTAACAGCCAGCAGTCATTTTGATTATAAATATATTTGCGAAAATTTCAGCCTTTATTAATATCAGTGTGTGAAACAACTGATTACCCTAGATTCAATTTGCTACATTTGTGTATACTGAGTCCCACAGGCAACACCTTCAGTGTAGTTTGAATGTTTAATATAGAGTTGGCTATAATAAAGTACACGACTCAGAGGAAGGAGCTCTCATATCTCTGCCTGGTGTTGTGCCTGATATTTTGTGTTAACACAGGTATGATATTTATGAACTGGTTCCTCCTAATACAGATGTTTGGAAGAATTTGCATACATAAGATACTCTAGTGAAGTCATGTTGAAAGACAACGCAAGTTCATTATGACAGTTCTACCTTTTCACCTTAGCCTCTAATAAAACACAGAAGGCTAATGACACTGCCAAGTTTGGGGGTCATTATTAAGATATATTATTGGGTTGGTTAATTTTAGCTGTTATCTGCACAGCATAAAAATCATGCAAGGAGCATCACCACCAGGAGTAAGGATACAGTAGCTCAAGATTGCTTGGAGCAGCACTGTTGCGGCTACAGCTTCCCAGATCACAGCCTTGCATTTCTCTATGAATGAGGCTATAAAGGGCTCCCAGCTTCTCCAGTAGGTATTTCACTGCTTCATTCACTTTTTTTTTTTTAAAAAAAAAAAACAAACCCAAAATAAAAAACCAGACTTCTCTGATTTTGGCTATTACTTTTCTCTGGCGTAGCTGAATTATTTTATAGGATGCAAACCTTCCCACACTTCAGCTCACGTCTCTGGCAAGTCAACCAACCCCAGTTCCTACAGAGCCAGAATGTGTGGAAGGCAGCCATGCAGCTGACACAGGTTGATTTAAAAGACTGTGAGCAAAGAGAGAGCAAAGTAATGAGTCCTCCAAAACAGAGCAAACTTGCTGCTGCACATGACTGACCTCTCCATTCATTCCTGCTGGCCTCTGCTAACAGCATCACAGCCTTCACGAAACATACTTCCAAAAAACCTTGGCCTAAGTGGAGAAGAAAAACATTCTGTCTGCTCTATGCAAAATTTTTACTTCAAGTGTTCATTTGCCATTCAGAAATCCATAGGGTTTAATTTCTTCTTTGCCGCGAAGTCTTTTTCTCTCTCAAGTACTCACCAAACTGGAGCACCAGGAAAATCCTCAGGACCCTTAGACCATGGTATCTGCTGTGCATTTATGAATTAGCATACTGAAAGTTATCTCAGTTTATCCTAGCCCACTTTTTCGTCTCTTGTTGTCAGGATAAGTGGTAAATAATAACGATGTGAAAGGACACCTTTTACTGATTAGATTATGTGCTTGAATTTTACTGCTAACTTTGTCACGCATAATGACCCAATTCTGCATGAGCTCAAAGGAATAACTTTCTTGATAATCTGTGTTGTAGTTCAGAGCTGCTACCTATGAAGTGTTATCTTCCAAAAAACCCAGAGTATTCCTGTAGGCTACTGTGTTTCTTCTTGCAGGCTTTGTCAAGGATAAATCTAACAAAATATTTAGGGAAACCACATCATGATGCCAGTATTTGAATTCCATTCTTTCAGTACATATATTTCTCTTTGCATAGAACTGTGCACATCCGAATTTAGAGTATTAAATTTAGCCTAATAGACTATGTTAAATTTAGTCTAAATAGGTAAGGCAAAAAAAACAGATCATGCAGAGCACTTCAGTTCGGACTTAACTTTGTCCTGACCTAACTGGGGTTATTCAGATATTTAAGACGAGATATAAAAGCTTTGCTAAACTAGGACTTTGTTTAAGCACAATATCTTCCTTGCTTTTGTAGGATTGGGAGGAAATATGGGAAACCTAAACATGACAACTGTGCGGCCTCCCTGGTATATTAAGAGAACAAGATACAAAACCAGAAGCAGCCCCTGAGAAATGGAATTCAAGGTGAATGTGAGTAAAAGACCTGTCTTGAGAGGTAACACAGAAAACCTTAAAACCTAACAGCCCATATAGAAGAGATGGGCGGAGTTTGTTTTGGTTTGCTTTTTAAATTATTTTAGCATTAAAGCCTTCAAAAGTATCCTCTTCCCTATTTATCCACATATCCTATTTCCCCGTGTAATTTTGGTAATATTGAAATCTTTTATTTCCAATCTTGGAACTCAAGGCTCAAGCCTTCTGTAATCCATTAGCCTTTCATACTGTCTTTTCCTAATCTCAGCCATAAAAATTTTTGTTTGTTTGTTTTCAGAACAATAAGCGTAGTTTTTTGTTGCATTTACTACAGGCAATTTGAGTAAAAAATGCAGGAGGACTGCCTCATTTAAGCAACTTTTATCTTTTTGACAATTTCAGAAGAACAAGGATTTCTAAAGGTACAGATCTCTCAGTCTTTAAATTATAATTAAACAAATCCATGTCCCAACAGATATTTGAACCTGATTATTCATTCAGCATGTTGAAATCCTTAATCTTCCTGCATAATTTGTAATTTGTTAAATGTAGAAAAATATAGCTCAACCAAGGAGGGGCTGGTTGACTTATTTGTGATAAGTCATGCTTTTGCAAGCTGTGGTGATTCTCTGCTTCCTTAAAATTGGCCATTTTAGTGGGCAACCATAATCAAAATAACTAATTTTTGCTAAAGAAAATATTCTGAGGTTTCTAGCCATTATTGTTCATATCACCAAACCACTCACTCTGGTTTTTTAAAGGTTTGGAACCTTCATGCAGCACAAAGATTTTGAACAGTCACGTGACCCTTATGGTTATACAGTTTTACATTATAACTTTTAAAGACTAGGGAAAAAAAACCACACACAAAAAAAAATCATGAGGAATAGCTAAAATGATTCTGAAAAGAACAAGTTCAGGTACACTTTACATGAAATATTCTGGTACTCTGGGAATTTCTGGCCAAGCCCTCGCTGTTGCTTTTTGTGTAAGCTCTAAGTTTATCTCAATAACTAAAATGATTCTGAAAAGAACAAGTTCAGGTACAGTTTACGTGAAATATTCTGGCACCTCTCTGCCAACTTCTGGCCAAGCCCTCACTGTTGCTTTGTGTAAGCTCTGAGTTTATCTCAAAAGTGAGAGAGTAATTCTCCTTCCTGGCATGACCTTCTGTCCACCAAACAGTGACCATACAGGTGTCAAGCTGAACTCTTGGGGAAGAAAAAAGGAAGTGGAAATGTTCTGTTTCTCCTGAGGTCCCTGTTTTGAGATCACACATTGGCTAGGCAACAGCAATTTGACCAACACTCCTCAGCCTGGAAGACAAATGGTCGGAGGAAGCTTTTGTAATCGTTTGTAAAATAACGAGAAGAATGAAAAAGATAAATAAGAAATGGTTCTCTGCTGCCCTGAGCTAGAGGGCATTGAACGGAACTAGCAAGTAGCATTATCAAACTGCACAGAAGGATTATTTCTTCCCAAAGCACACCACGGTTCAGATTGCCAAGGCCATGGGACTTGCCATGGGATGCTCTGAATGCTGTTTGTGTAGGTTAACAATGCTCCCAGGGGACTCATGGGGAAAAAAAAAAACAAAAAGGAAATCACATTTGGAAGCTATTAAGCACAAAACACAGCGTGTGCCTTAGGAAATCCCTTAGCTGTAAATAGCTAGAAGCAATTTTATTCCAGGAGAGTATCAGTTTGTAATTGCCCCTCTCCATCACTCTTCCTGAGGGATCTCCTGTTGGTCACTGCTCAAACAAGAATTTGGGGCTAAAAGCATTTTTATTCTGATCCAGTATAGGGAAAATAACATCCTCATTCTAAGTGATGCATACTGTATTTTGCAGAAAAAATCCTCAATATATAGTCTTTCATCATTAAAAGGGCAGTGATAAGTGAAGTAAATATGTTTCTGACCACATTCAATGAAGCGAGGAACACAGTGTATGGAGCAGTGAACCAGGAGTCCCACTAATTAATTCTGTGCTAAATCACAACTGCCTGACAGTTCTGTCGAAAGGACTCTTGACATAATGCATGAGCTGGACCCATCGCATCACATATTACCAAAGATGCTGTACCTAAGAGAGTGACAGTTCTGTTATTCGTGACCTAGATTCCCTGTTGTTTGTTTTTCTTGAAATAAGGCCGTGCCGAGAATGCTAGTCTGTGTGTTAGCCCTAAATGGCTGGAAATATTTATAAATTAGGTGGTTTCTCTTGCAAATCTCCAGGCATCCAGCTCATTTGAATTTAGAAATGTTCATAACCTCATTGATAGGACTACATGAAAATATAAATAAGTGATCAATAGTTATTGTAACAAAAAGCGTTCAGAATTTTGGGCGTCTATCCGAAACACAGTGAAGTCACTACTGAGTACTTAAAATTGAAATCAAAGTGTCCTTTTCATTTACTGAGTAGACCCATTCCATACTCTTCCTCACTCTGTACAGTACTAAAGGACTAATGACAATTTGCTTTGTTTTCTTTGTTTCTAATTAAGTCTTTGGTTAAATGAGCCCTGTTCTATTTCCTTACCAATGATCTGATGAGTACATTTTGCTTTAAAATTTTTACCTAATCAGCCTGAGGAGAAGACATTGAATTGGCTATTGTTTTTGTTGTTTGTGCCATGTCTGTGTTTTAAAATTCGGTCCTTTTCTTTAGATGAACTGAAATAAGCCTTGTGACTTGTTTCTAATGAGTTGTGACAGCAGCTGTCTAGTTACATATTCTTTCCTGCCGTTGTCAAATTGTCATCTCACTATCCCTTCTGTTTCAGAGTTGCTTAAATCGACTCCCAACCTAGCCGCACGTGTCATAAAGTTGTGTGAAGTCAAGCATCAGAAGTGAGACAAGGTATCTCTTTTCATGTTCTGGTACCCTGATATCCTGTTATACTGATACAATGTTTTGCAATTTGCACCCCTTGGATTATTTCACAGAATCACGGAATTGCTGAGGCTGGAAAAGACCTCTGAGATCATAAAGTCCAGCCAATGTCCCAACACCACCACATTGACTAGACTATGGCACTAAGTGCCACATCCAGCCTCTCTTTAAACGCCTCCAGGGACGGTGACTCCACCACTTTTTCATGTCTTTTTATCCCATTTTTGAGATATGGATTTGTAACTACACATGTAATAACGCATAACACTGTTTATTTGCTTTAAATTCCTAGTTCATGGAAAATGATGTGTGAATATGAAGATACACAGTGAATGCCTCTGTGTGTTTTATAAACAACTCTCACATCCTAAGTAATCACATGTAAATACTGAGATGGTCTCTGGTGCAGGACATATATTTACTAAAATCTTACTCCTGGACCATCCTTGTGGAGAATCATTCTCTAACAAAGAAAACAATTCAAGGCACAGCATTTGTGTGGTTTTTACTGTCTTCTATGACACAGAGCTTTCCAAAAGGTCCAATATAAAATCTAATGCTACCCACGCTGTCAGGAAATATGTTTTCCCTTAGGCAGTATCTCACATCCCCTAAGAAAACATGTGGTCTAAGAACTACAATCCTTTAAGACCACATCATGTTGCCTTAAATTCATCAAGAGCAGCCTTAATTTAACTGTTTGTATTTATAGGGTACATGAGTTTGTAACACAGTCCTATTGCTTTGAAACTTTGAGTCTCAATTTCTAAATCAACATCTTTTAGAATTTTTTTTTTAAGTTAGGATATGGACTTCTTGCCAAACCAAGCAGCAGCAGCTGCTTCCTTTGTGCTACTCGGTGTTGAAAACCCACCCCCCGGTCTGTATAGAGGACACTTCCACACCATGTGGTATCATCATCCGTAGCTGCTCACAGCTGTGAAACACCACGTATGAGAAGACTGGCTTTACGTTGACATCTTCCCATCCAGAATCTGTTCCACAGGGTCCAATGATAGCACAGAAATTTAAAAAAAAAAAAAAAAACAACCTGAAAAAACAACAGGCAGTTGTTATTAGTATCTGCAAATAAAAAAAAAAAAAAAAAAAAAAGAAATCCATTCATTGTCTCTGGTGAAGATTATTGTTCTCGCCAGCAGCATACGGTGGTGTAATTGAATGTCATAAAGTCTGTATGAGAAAAATGCTACCAGGCTTCTGGTTTACAATATTGTGAAAAAAAATAGCAAGTAGGAACTGGAAATGATAATGCCTAATGATTTATTCACTCCTTTTGAGCCTAATCATGTGCAGAACAAGTTTTAGCATATCCTACTATTAGTAGCTGTTTTCTTGCCCTGTCTTTGACGAAAGATCAGACTTCTGACTGTTGTACCTTGGAGCACCATTATATTCACTTTTGCATTTCAAGCTGCCCAGAGGAGTTGTGGATGCCTCATCCCTGGAAGTGTTCAAGGCCAGGCTGGATGAGGCTTTGAGCAACCTGGTCTGGTGTGGGATGTCCCAGCCCATGGCAGGGGGTTGGAACTGGACGATCTTTCACGTCCTTTCCAACCCAAACCATTCCATGATCCTACGATGACCTTCAAACTAAAAATCATTGCACTATTTCCTCAGCAGCCATGCAAGCCTAGACAGGAAACAGGTAGGAAGTCTTAAGAGAAACAAAACATCTATGACACAAAATCTGACTGCATTAAAGCATGATTACCTAAAACATGATTATCATTCTTGGAGTATGGTAACACTGTTCTCATCTGCTCATGTTCATCAAACCGCTATTGCTTTCACTCAAGTGTGTTTCCACTTCACGTAGAGATATGTGCTGGGTAGAGCCTTCCTTAAGTGTTAGCCAGCTCACGTCAGCACACGATAGTGTGAAACCTGGGGATACACAGAGATTAAAGGAATTTTTTCTAAGAAAATTTCAAAATCACTTAACAAAGATTTCCATGTCACATATTTGCTATGAAAACTGTTAAAAAGAAACATTAGCCAATTTCCCAGGAAGGAACATGTCTTTTGAGGAACAACATATGTACCGTGCAAGAAATACTGTTGCATCTACCCTGTAATAGTTCCTGAAGTGGTTAAACCAGTGGATTCTAACCCAGGACGTTACCACTAGCAGCCATCCTGAGAGGGGACGTCAGTTGGAATAGCACCGTTCCTCAAGAGCTCCAGTAAAACAATTAGGCTAAGTGTAACCAAATAGTTTAATCTGATTTTGCACTCAAAATCTAAATAGTTGGCAAATTCCTGTAAGGTCTTTCTGACACTTTTTTTATTTTCCTCTTGTTGGTATGCTATAAGGAAGAGGTCCAGAAAGAAACAGTTTGATAGAATTTGGCAAGTGGCTTAGCAAACGATTATTCTGACCAGTCTTCACATGTAACGTTATTCTAGAAGCCTAAATTTCTAGTAAAAGCAGAAAAGTGAAGGAGAGCATTGCGTTTGTACCAAATATTATGTGAACCGTTACAAAATGTTGCCCAGATTACCGAAGAAGTTGATGTGTCATGTTATTCTCCATTGTCCCATCTCTGGCACACAGGGAGGAAATATTTATTAGGTTTGCTAAATGCTGTAGTCAAAACAGCTCTCTGGTTTGGCCTGCCTGGAGACATTGCCTACTGCTCTGGATGCCATCAAATGCTGTGTCAACACCTCCCAAGCCTGCATGGGGAATTATTCCTCTCTCTTGCTAAAATTGATCGTTTTCCAAACAAGCTCATCTTCAGTTGGTTTTTTAATAAAAAGACTACTCCCTTGAGTAGGCTCACATAATCCTGGAGACTAGAAGTGGAAAGGACTTCTAAGGTCATCTAGTTTACCTGTCTGACAGTGCACGACTGTGTGCTACAGTGCAGGTTCTTGTTCTTGGCTATTGGAATTTTGGGCCACGTACAAAACAAAGCAGGATTTTTCAGTTTAGACAGAAGTTCTGCGGAGAAAGCCTTCCCTTTCCAGATTCTGCATGTCTTGTTCACCTTAGCCCATATAAAAACGGTGAGATTTTGCACGTTCTCCTTTCAGACTGAGAACAGAGCCAGTGTTCTTGACTTAAAATTGCATCAAAACAAACAAAAAATACAAATTGGAAGCTTATTCTTCAACTGTTCATTAAATTCATTTGCACCAGAACTTCCATACTTCCGTAGTTCACTCTGTTGGTCACAGAATACACTAAAGTGTAAAATTATGACTCTAAACTGTTCAGAAACACAAAGTTTTCACTCTTTTTTTTTTTTTTTTTTTAAGCAGAGCTTTGCCTTTATTGACACAGGCCCCAGAGCAGAGGTTTTCTTGTCTTCAAGAAGCCATAACAATGTGGTGATGGGCCACCTCTCACACTATCTCCATCCTGATTCAGCTCTCTCTTGTGCACAAGAGCTTTTTTGGATTTTGAACACAATTACTATGTTCCTGTCAGTGAGATCTTAATGAGATTTGATTCCTCAAAAATCCCTCTGAAGTAAGGTTTCTAGATATTCAAAGACTAACGTCTTTTCCTATTTGGATGTAGGAAGTAGGTCCAAAGTTTCTGCTGCTGTGCTCACGAAGTTTTAGAGGAAACACAAGTGTTTTTTGTATATTTATATCTGCATAGATATCCAGGGTCCACTCTTTCACCTTTCTTGCATCTTTTAAGGCGTTTGCAAACAAAGTACTAAAATGGAAAAAAAAACGGTTTGCTAAATAATTGTTCAGTATCTTTTCTGGGGGATTCTGATTAACTTTTTCTTGTTTCAGGACTCTGCTAGGATATAAGACTTCAGAAACAGCTCTTCGCGAAGTTTTGCTGTTTATCCAGGGAATCAGTTGCCTAACATGTGGACAAATGCTGTATACTATTAACACCTTGTATCTTGTATTTCAGTTCTCTTCAACTATTGTCAAAGCCTTGGAGAGAGAAATAAAAACACAACAAAAAAACCCAAAAACCAGCCTGCATAAATACATAATTATGTATAGCACAGTTACAGAATCAAACAGTTTATACACATGGTTAGAAAACACCTTAAATGTAAAAAGATATTTATGGACAAACACATTTTATACACAGAAGCAATTGTTTGCAACACATAAACACAGTATTTCCACAAACAGCTCCATTTTTAATTCAGTTGCTCACAGCCTCTCCTAACACTAATTTCTAAGTTGCCTTAATTGCTTGGTCTCCATGAGAGCAAGTGAAACAAATTAACTTCAGAATACCTTGTTTGCTTTGAAGGATGTTTACTCAGAAAGTGGGAGACTTAGTTCAAACCATTCCACTGAATCAAGAAAATGATTTTGAATTTTCAACTTCTAATATATTAACTATGTTAGTAAAAATGGGGGGAGGTATATTTGAGATAGGACATAAATTTAAGACTACAAATTCTACTCAATTTTTTCAGATTGTGGGAAATCTGTGGAACGGGGTGGGAGTTCTGGAGCAGAGTCCTGCGCTGAAAAAAAACCCAACAAACCCAAAAAAGGCTGAAAAAAACCCCAACAAACAACAAAACACAAAAAACCAAGAGTGATTCATTCTGAACTGGTTGGTTTTTTTTGCTCAGCAGCTGAAACTTATTTGCCTCATCTTATTTACAAGATGCATTTAGTAGTCATTACAATATCATAAGTTACTGACAGTTTAAGTGTTTTCTAGAAATAAGAAGTCGACTGTTCACTTTTTCCCAGGCTTTTTACAGATCTTACTGCTATCTAATCTAATGTCCACAGGCCCTCTGTAAACACAGACTGATGTAAACACTGAAGCCCCAGTGTCAGATAAACAGAACGCTGAAGATTCTTCTTTTTTTTTTTTTTTTTAACACAAGTCTTCCCAACTTGGTTTACAGCAAACTTTCCGTATGTATCAATTTTCATGGGACTTTTTAAACTTTGTGTTGTTTTCTTTGATGAACTCTGCCTTAAGAGAAATGTCTTAACTTTTGTGAGAACTTTCGTGTGACTTTTCTAAAAAATTTCGTGCTTCTCTGACCTTGACTTCCACAGAACAGAAGGGTGTTAGTGGGAACTTCTGTAGACATACAGAAAGAATTCTGTGTAAACATTGCTCTTTTGCTTAATTTCACAGAAGATTGGACAGAAGCCTGGTTTCTAATGAGCCAGTTAAAGGTACAAAAAGAGTATTTGATAATTAACACTGTAGAGGAAGACATTGACACATTTTGTAAGAATAAAAGATGCTTAGCCAGTTGAAAATTATGATACTAGGGAAGACCAAAATATGAAACCAAAAAAAAAAAAAAAAAAAGGAGTTAGGACTAACTTTGTGGCCAGGTAGTACTATGGGTGTTTTTAAGAAAAAGGGATTTTTAAGCAGAGTAAAAAAAACCATTGTTTTGTATATGCAGAAGCTAATTGTAGACAAATTGTCACCTGGATTTTAAACTAGCCCAAAAATTTTCATCAACCATACTCTGAAATTTTCTGATTAGAAAATACCTGGGATGTTTTTATTGCAGAGGTTACGGGAACTGGTGCATCAGTAGTATTTTCTTTAAACATATAATTTACAGTTTTGCTTGGGTTATCAGAATATAAATATAATGTTGGAACATAAACATACTATCGGAATATAAAACAGGAATATTGAAGACAGAAATAATAGAGTGCAGGACAGCAAACAGGGCAGAGGTGCAAAACTCAGCCCAGAATGCAGAAGGGAGATGTGGCCGGGATGAAGGAAGTGCAATCCAAAAATTCCAAAGAAGTGAACAACAGCTTCTGCAAACACTCCCCTACACAGTTACTGCTCAGTTTTGTGCATTCTGGTCATCAGGAGGATTTTCAAAGCTGCAAATTCTGCTTTCACCCTGCTTTTATTTAGGCTGTCAGTACCTAATCAATCAACATATTAAGTTTTTCAGTTAAACTGATGTCCGCCTATTGCACAGCATAAAAGTGTCCTGCATTACTGCATATGTGTACTTCTGAGTGTCAAAAACACAGATATTTCTTGTATTTCAAATTAATGCATTTTTTTTCACATGAAATTTGAGTAGTTAATTTGAGTTTGGCCTAACGGTCAAGGCAAAAGGCAAAGAAGTATCGTAAGCTCTCGGGCAAAATTTTCTGTTCATGCTGCAGTGAAAGAGCAGCACAAGAGGAAGTACTGATTTAGGTGTCCTCGAGTTTTTATTGTGTTACGAAGTTATATATAAAAAAAATAATCATTAGTTTGATGGCTGCGAAACTCCGAAATGTTGAAAGGAAGAGCAGCTTCTAGCTCTTGATTCCCTCAAGATAGCTGAGAGACTGTGGGGTCAGCCAAGTAGTGACTTGTTGAGGCAAAGTGTCTTGATGGTTCATTGCTGGGGTTGCTTTATGGCTCTCCTGGGACAGGAGCTGAGGGGCTTGGAGAGCAGGCTCTTCAGCTGTCACAGGTCTGAATAGCTCATCTCAAACCTCGTTGTCACGGCTTTGCCTTTCTCTCCAACTTGGCTCCAGATGTTCACAGAATCACAGAATCAGTTTGTGGTGCTCTTTGTTGATCAAAGGATGTGTAATTAGAGAACCAGATGAGACGCTCCCCGAAAAAACAAAAATGTAAAAAGTGTAAATGGCAGACATATGCGCCATCCAAGGAGTCTTGTCGTTTAGAGGTGGCCATAGATCCCTGCTGTTTGGAAATAAAAGCAGGAATTAATGGGGTTCCTGATTGTACCTCCTAGTAGGTGCTCTCTTGAGACGAATTGATAGTAATTAAAAAAAATTTCTTTTTGTGCCAGGCATGGCATTGTTTGGATGGGTTTGAATATGGATTCTTAGGAGATCAAGCCAGCCCAGAATACTGTACAAGTAACTTCTGTGAAGTCGAAAGTGCTTCAATGGTAAGGAATGTGGTAAGTCTCTTTGTATTGACACGATAGGACTGTGATGTTTATGCGGTGTCAGACATATTCCAGGGTCTGGCTTATGAATACACTGCATTTACAAATTGCAGAGCACAGTCACTTCTCATTTTTTTCTAAATCCAACATTGTTTCCCACAGCCATTCCTGAAGTGGTAGGAATAACTACAGTGAGAGAATGTTATTTCTTTCATGTGCCATTTTTACACAACTCTTCCAGAGAAACAGAAAATAGAGCAAGCTTCTTGCTTGTTTATGCTTTCTATACACTATTCAGTTCATTAAAAGACCTTGATGTGTCTCTGAACATAACTCATATCTACTTTAACACTTGCATAATAAGAATCTTTTGGTCTTCTTATTTATTATAAAAAGGAATCTTCAATTTTTTCTTTCAGCTTGAAACTTAGCAGAATATCAGACCTCAGCATCACTTTCAGAAAGAACCAGATATAGTGTTTCTGAGAATTACTACTTTTCCCTTTTGAGGGGTTATTAGCTCTTCATGAATAGAGTAAAACTGGTTTACTGATTGTGTTCCAAAGTAGCCAATGTACTAGGTCCAAAGGAAAACTAGTACTCGTTGTCAGATTGATCACATTAGCTGTTCAAGGTCATCTGCTCTGAATTCTCATGGGTTTAGTTATTTTTTACTCTTTACCCAGCAGAAATTGCAATCCACACTAAATGTGTACTTTTACAAGTATCGTATTAGAAACATCCCATGTATTTCTGCCGACAGCTTTGCAGCTTTCCAGAGATACTGATAAGGTGAATTTTCCAAACTGTCATTTATTTGAAAACAGTGCTTCGATAAGGTTTTAAAGGAAATCTCTAACTTTGAAAAGATTTTAAAATAATAAATAAAAAGACTCCACGCCCTTCCCCCCTCTTCTCCCACACTCGCATACAGGAGATATTTGTTTTGAAGATACGTCGTTTTTTCACCTACATGACATTTTATTCCCAGTTTAACAGAAAAAGCATCCAAAATCCATTGTCAAGATTTGGAATGCTGTCTCTTCATCTTTATTGGAAACCTGCTTTAAGCTAAAATTAAAAAATCCTCTGATCACTAATATGACAGTGCTGTAAGTTCGCACTGAACGTGCCCGTACCTTGTACTACAAGGCAGAGCTGAGTAAGTTTACTCACACTTTATTGTGAGCCTACGGCGAGTTTGTTGACTAATGCCTGTATGCTCTAACTCTATTTGCAGAGCCATATTCAGGTCGTATGCCACTGTATGTAGCTTGTCAGCTTATTAGATGGCAAGTTCTCTGGGGTCTGGGTAGTTACCCCAGCATGAACAAAAATAAAGCTTTAACTAGTATTTGTATTATAATATTGACTGTATTGGGAAGTAGGTACATTCAGGTGTTACTATGACATAATTTGTGAGCTTTTATTTTAAACGTGAGGTACTGACATTCACAAAATTTTTATGCTAACATCCCCGGGCATCAGTTTTGAGAACATACAGAGTAGCTGTTAAAAATTCTTACCAAGTGTTTCGTACAACTTCCATTTTTCTGGCGTTTCTGGGGGACTCGTGCTCTGGGAGTTGGTTCTGTCAAAGCACGCAGCCCCTGCAGCATCGGGAGCCTGGCGTGGCAGGAGCAGATATCAGCAGTGGAGGCAGCTCTCGCTTTGAGGATAGTTCGGATCTATTCCAGCAGAAGCTCATAAACCTTTCTACAATCTTACTTTGCCACAGTTTCAACAGTGACACGGTGGTAGTGGAATAACACACGCACACCTTTCACCATTTTACGGCAGAAGGTGACTACAAAATAGTAAAAAGTTCTCTCAGCAGTGCTGTATCATGTGACAACACGTTGCAACGTGTGGCAAATGTTTTTTTGTTGTTGTTGTTTGGGTTTTTTTCTTGTTTTGTGTCACACTATTCTCCAAAATCTGTAATGTCCCCTAGCAAATGTGGATGCACACATCTGCAGAAGGCTACTATAAAGCTTTATACTGAGGCTGCCCCAGGTTAAAAAGCAGACACTGATAGAAAGCACCAAGCAAGTTCCTTCTTCTCCGTTGTTTCCCGAAGGCAGTGACCTTGAATCATGAGAATGGAAGGAACTCTGCTTGCTGCGAAAAAAAGGCAGGCGTGGGACAAAAAAAAACAATTACCAGTGAATTTTTTTGGATCAGTCAGTAAAATCTGTAAGTTTGTTAATAGCTTTTGCACTGCAATGCCTCGTTTAGCTCAAAACTTAAACATCAACAGCAGTATAGCTCTCTGTACGTTGTACTCATGCATAATTTTAGAGGTGTGACCCATTACAAGAACGTTAATTAAATGCATCTTCAGAAATGTGTTCTATGCTGTGCCTGTATTTAAGAAATCTTTTTTTCCTTTTTTTTTTTTCTCTGGAGAAGTGCAGTCAAAAGTGTAAAATGTATGAACCTGATGATCGGAGCTATCTGGTTATTGGTAGAGGAATAAGAAATCAGCAGCATAAAGCTGAATTTACTGTTTCACCTGGCAACACAACTCTGGTTTCAAAGGTACCAAGAGATTCACAGGAATGTCAGTTAAGTTTCTGAGGAATAATGGTGAGTGTCATTTGGCTGATGAGGACCAAATTTGAGATACAACCTCCATAAACTGTAATTCATTAAATATGGCACTGGATCAGGACTCGGATCATATCTTTATTTTGTATTTTTAGGAAATAAATCTCTATGTTGTAGTTTCCCATTTGCTTAATGCAAAGATGACACTTTGGTAAGTTTTCTGAGACCTAGAGATGGTATGTGTAATGCAGTTAGTCATGTTGAAATTTCGTTACTTTTCCAAAGGAAATTCTTTCTTCCCTTTTTCTGACTACTTAAAACAGTCATGAGTCTTGGGAGCTGGAAAAATAACAGTGTGCGGTGATTTTGTTCACAATGGCAAAATATAAAGAGGCACAGTAAGGCAGCTTATGGGAAAGAGTACAATAACAACACTGACCTCCTGACCTTTATAAATTAGGAAGTGCCATATCTAAATCAAGAACAGCACCAGAAGCTCTGGGAATGGAAATAGGCTTAATTCTCTTGTTGTGCAAAGAACCCGAGATTTCCGTAACAGCAGGTCAGATCTTGAGTCCTGTGTTGTACGCGTCCACTCGTTTCACAAGCTCCCGACAGCTTCGTGTTCTGCTGGCCTTGGGAACCAAGAGAAGGGAAGGAGGTGTAGGGTGGGTGGCTGGGAATTGGCACTCTTTCCATGCCAACGACATGGAGAGTTGCTCAGGAGAGAGGGGATTTGAATCGTTCTTAGTTCCCATAGGGAGACCTCTCTGCAGTTGAGACCCTCCTTCTCTCCTATAATGTCCACCGAGCTGACTGAGCACTGCCACCGCAGCGAGCAACATGCTGCTGCTCTTGGGAAAGAAGGACCCAGACATGATGTCTAATCTTAAAATCCCATATAGTGGCACTCACTGAGAGGTTCTTTCCAGTGCTGATGCTTCTGATTTTCTGCATGGAGATTTCTTCAAAGGTGTGACTCCTGGAGCTTGACTGATCTCTAGGAAGGGTTTGGTGGAATGTCCCTATCAGCTGAATCTGGGAAGCTATGGGTACATGTGTTTTTATTTAAAGGCGTGCTCTTAATTCTTTGCTCTCAAAAATATGCTCTCAAAATTATCACTGTGGTACTCTTCTGTAATCACAATACTGACCTTGTAGTCTTGTTTTTCAGTGTATACCAGGCTTCTCAGGGTTCTGCCGTTTGAAAACACAATGTTTAATACCTTCAAATACGGATTTAATTAATTGGAGTAGAAACTTTTCTGAATTTACCAGGCGTGTAGAAAATGATCTGGTGAGAAGAATATGATCTCATACTAAGGAGTAAGAAGATTTCACACCTCAAAGCTGTTTATTAGAAAATAAGTTGTTATATTGTGCCAACAAAACAAGCCACTGTTTTTTCCACTACACTTATTTTCACTTTTCCATGAGACACAGCTGTTAGGAAAGCAGGTAGAAACTGTCTCTTGTATTTGAGAAACAAAGAGTGAATAGATCTCAAATCAGGCATAACAATTTTCTGATTCACAGAATAGTTTAAATCTAATTCATTAGCATAAGTGTTTCAAGTAAAAATATAAAAATTATCATATTATTACCACTCTTCATGCCAGGGAGTTTAGAGGGATGAAAAAGAAACAATGTGTGGTATTTTCATTCTGTTTTCAAGATGGTTCTTCTGAATTATTTAACTTGGTCACCAGAGTCAACTGCAACTTTGTTGTTAATACTTTCGGGTGGCTTTGTGGTATTTTTTTAACTCAGAATATCTAACAAAACTTTCTCAGACTTGCCTATCATAGCCCAAACAGTTCTTACTGACATACAGTCAGTACGTTTGACCTAGAGTTTTATGGTCTGGGATGTTAAAACAAAACATGCAAGCCCCTATAGAGCCTAGCCATAAACTGAGTTCAGATTAGGAGTATAACTACTGATAGCTACATGCCTATTTGTAGTTATTTAATATCTTCTTTATCTGCCATTATACCCAATGTTACAGACTTTGAGGCTCTGAAACACCAGGCAGCAATTTAATGTTCTTGGGATAGGATTCATCTTGAAAAGAAACGTACTTTTAAAGCTACCTTTGAAAAGCAGAGCAGACCAACCCATATATCTAAACTAAGGTCTTACGTTGTTCTTCCATGCGTGAGGTTGGACAGATTAACTCGTAAGTGCTGCCACTTTCCCTGAGCAGGCGTACGATGGACTCTACAGCAACATGCTGGAATTAACGGCGGAGAAAAGAAAGTGACAAGACATCACAGATTAGAAAGAATCCCATAAAATACATGTTGAGGCAATCCTTGCAGTCAGCCTCCCAGGCTACCCACCCACTCACCCGCCGGAGCAGCAGCAGCAGGGCTGGCCCCAGTGTGGTACAATTCTCCTCCTTCCAGAGAAGCAGTTGGACGCTGTTCCTCCGTTCTAGGAAATCCGTGCGCTCTTTGGGACACACGGAGCAATCAGAGTCCAGAAGAGAACGTCATACCTGCTTCTTACTGTAGGCCAGTGAAAACTGGTCTGACACTACTCCTAAAGTCTGCTGTTTCTCTTTTTTTTTTTTTTTTTGATTCCAGACTGGGATTTCATTTTTAGTGGAAGGGTCTCGTATTGCCACATTCTCTGACTTACTTCCAGTTCTCCAGTCGCCTTTGTTTAGAACAGTGTTTTTATCCAAAGATTCCGTTGGTTTGCCTTCATGTCTTCTTTTGCTTCCAGACATGTTAACACTGAACTGATCAGGACTTAAAACATTTAATCCTGTGTTCTTCTGTTTTCTGTTTTTTCTAAAGGATGAGTCATATGAGTAAGGACGGCCTTTTGTTACTCTTCAGTAAACTCAAACAAGAATATTTATTCGCTCATTAGAAAAACAATAGATCAGCAACCAGAAAAATGTGAGACAATTTTTAAAAAAAATCTTGGCTGTGTCTTATGATTATTGTTTTTTATTTAAAAGAGTCAAAAAATGCAATAAGAAAAGTATTCATAAAATGCCCTGGATCGTTAGTGCTGAAGCTCCAGCCTAAAACCTGGAACCTTTCTATGCTGAGGACCCACATGAACCAGTAGCTAAAGTGCAGTACACTCGAGCCATTCTGGGAATGACATGTACTGTCTGGAGCAACAGTGATTTGAGCAGAGGCAACAGAGACAGGAACTGGTCCCTGAGCAGAGCCAGCAGAGACACTGTATCACACACCCCTATTGTTTACACAAACCTAGGGGTAGAAAGGATAATCTGCTTTTTACATTCTCAGACTGCCCTTCCAGTGGATTTCACAGGTTTTTGTTACTTAGAGATGTAGCAAAATGCATTTTTTGTGACTGTAAAACTAAGCGTAGGCACAAATTCACACTAAGTTTATTCTTAAATTTTTATTTCCTGCCATTTTATCTTACTTTGATGTCCAACAGCCTCAAGTTTTAGAACACAAATACCTTTGTGAGACATTCTCCCTCCACAGTGTCTTGTAGTCGTTTCATTAAGTACTGCCTTAAGTGGATAGGTTGTGGCATTTCTTATAAAATGAAGGGCTGGTTTTTTTTTCTCATTTGTACAGTGGAAATCTGAGTTAGAGACAAGAAGAAAGGATTCCTTGCAAAACAATTTTGACACTTGAGTAAAAGGGAGGAGCATCCTCACAAAGGCGTTGGGCCAATGTTCTAAATTAACAGATTCCACCATTGGCGACAAGAGCAGTTGCGTGTTCAGTACAGAAAAACCACGCCCTGGCCGTAGAGTCTGAATTCCCCAGTATTCAGTACACCCAAAGGTCATTAAACTGGTTTGGCTCACATCCCTCCTGCTGTGAAGAGAAACTGCTGTGGGTGCTGCTTCACCCGTATGCAGTCATAATGTTGGCTCTGCCTTAAGAGCCTTCACAGATGTGCTGTAACAAAGTTAGCTCCCAACATGACTCAGATGAAGGATTTTATTTAATCTACACAGGACTTTTGCAAAAAAAAAAAAAAAAAAAAAGAATATTTTCCTTTGTGAAAACCATTGAGGCTGAAAACAGAGCACATATGAACAAGAGGATGCATCTCAAAAGCTGGTTTCACATTGTCCTAGGATATAGTTTCAGTGAAAATAGTAAGATTGGGGAAGAATCATAGAATCACAGAATGTTGAGGGTTGGAAGAGACATCCAGAGACCACCCAGTGCAAGCCCCTGCCAGAGCAGGGTCACCCAGGGCAGCCACACAGGAACGCGTCCAGGTGGGTTTGAAAGTCTCCAGAGCAGGAGACTCCACACCCTCCCTGGGCAGCCTGGGCCAGGGCTCCAGCACCCGCACAGGGAAGAAGTTTCTCCTCATGTTGAGATGGAACTTCCCATATTCTAACTTAAACCCATTATTCCTTGTTCTATTGCTGGGCACCACTGAGAAGAGACTGTCCCCTTCCTCTTGACCCCCACCCCTCAGATATTTCTATGCATTAATAGGAAGAGATGTTCAAGTCCCTTGATCACCCTCGTAGCTCTCCCTTGGACTCTCTCCAGTAGGTCCCTTAAACTTGGGGGCTCCAAACTGTCCATTAAGACATCAGTCATAACATGAATTTAACGCATCAACAGGAATGGATGAAAAAGTGTATTTTTTGTTTGATTAGCAGCTCTAGATTCAGCTTTTCTTGTAGGTCAAATGTTTTCAAAATTGGACTTTAAGAAAAAGTAATGTCATAGATACATCTTAGCAGCATGTATTGGTTCACTAAGTACAATTTAGGGGGAAAAAAAAGGGAGTTACACTTACCTAAATGCAGCTTTTTTTTTTCCCTGCACTGTCTGCAGTATATTATTTCTGTGAAGTTATACATTCCTTTATGCATTCCAATATTCTTTACTATAATTAAAATCCACACAGGCAACAACAAAAAAAATCTTGTTCCTGACATAGGGGTAATTTTGATGATAAAAATAATGAAAGTTAAGCTCTCTTGGAAACAAAGGGTAGCTGATGGCCCTATTCTATGCTCAGAACTTTGAGAAATTTCAAAGTAACAGTTTATTTGCTTAAGGACTGACCTTTTGGAGAGGTGGGACTGAGGTCACCTGATAAATATGTAAGAGCGTGTCTCTCATTTTTCTTTCCGAGGCAGAATGTCACTAATCACAAGACTCAAACACAGGCAAGGAGTCCCCAATTACAGGACCATCATGAGTACTCCAGTCATCTAACGCAGAGGTTGGTCAGTAGTTTTGGTCTTTATACCTTGCATGGTATCTGCAATATAGTTCAAATATATGCAATAAATTTTGCAAGGAATTGTTCCAGTTCCCACCATGCAAAAATGCTCTGATGATATGGGTACCTTTTTCCAGTTTAGTGCAGATTACATTGGTTTGTATGGGATAAAATCATTAAGTAATTTTGGTTGTGCTTAAGAAACATCTGGATTAATTTGTGCCCAAATTCAAGCACGTAGATTGATACTCCAAAGCCTTAGGCAATAATATGTGGGGTTGATAAATCAGAGATTGGTTTAATAATCAAGACGAACAATCCAGAACTCTTCGGAGAGTTTGAATTTTATTCAGACGATCCACATTTGCCTTGTCTCTAAGATGGAGAGACACGGACTTAATCATTGTTAGGGAGCACTAAGAATTAAAAACCTCTTTGGGCTGTACCCGTTGGCTCCAAATTAACATTAAAAAATGCTTTACCACAGGGCTTCTTTTTTTCACATACACTGCACACTAACTATTCCTGTATAATCTCAACGTGCATTTCATATGCACACAGAAGTTCCAGATGTGCGGTGTATCTTGTTTAGTTGATTTTATTCTTCTGTAAAGCCAAGAGAAATATTAATCATAGATTTAAATTGAAGGAGAAAAAGTTTAGATTGGATTTTAGGAAGAAATTCTTCAGTACCAGAGTGGCAAGACTCTGGAACAGATTGCCCAGAGGGGTTGTGGATGCCCCCTCCCCCCCTCCCTGCAGATGTTCAAGGTCAGGTTGGATGAGGTCTTGAGCAACCTGGTCTAGTTGAGAGATGTCCCTGCCCATGGCAGGGGGGTTGGATTGGATGATCTCGAAGGTCCCTTCCACACTAAGACGTCATATGATTCTTCATTTCTATGATTTTATGATTCTATGATTCAGGTGATGTTCTGTAAAAATTGAAAGGATGCATCAGTGAAAATAAGAGGGTTGCCAAAGGTGTCCTCTTTCTTTGGTAGGATTAACTTAAGAAATGTAAAGAAATACTTACAGTGGTCAAATGGGTGAAATTTGTAGAATTCAATATGAAAGTGACTTTAAGTCAAGGCCAGTGATCGTATTTCTCCTAGTTTTTCCTTGGCTATTTAAACGTGAAAACTTACCACATAATGTTCACTGAGTTTCATGTAAATTGAACAATTACTTTGATGAACGTGTAGGCATTAATGCAGAAAACTGAGTGGCAATAGAAAAACTGACCTGCATGCAATTTTGAAAAATGGTTGATTTAGTTTTGTTCTCGCTTCACAGCTGAGAATGGTTTGGATCCAGTGTTTAGTCTATTTGTACCTTTCTATTGAAGAGAGTCAAAAAGGCCAGTCCAGATATTATTAGATACTGTGGTTCAAATCTGTGTCCTGAGCACAGCGCTAAAAAAAGAAGAAAACCTTACAGTCCCATGCATAAAAAATTTTAGCATTTTGTCTTGCCTTCTGGAACAGCTCAACAGGAGGTGGATATGTGTTGATTGTAGCTACTTGAGATTTATAAACTAAATAATCTAATGTGTTAAGTAATATGATGCTGGATAGGGAATCCCATAGCACAGGCAACGTGGAAAATCAGGAGGTGTTTAATTCATCCAAAAAAGTAGCACAATTCCTTTGAAATGTATCAAGCCATTCATACCTTTTGAGTGCGTAAGACACAGAAGAGACCCGCAGGGTATGTTGATAGTGGCACCCAATTATTTAAAATCTCTTAATGCTTGCTTCAGCCTCTTTCACCTTAGGCGACCTGAGCAGAAGAGGACTTTCCAGTTTAAGTGAACATGTATTTCAGATAAATGTGTTTTGATACGAGATAGCCTCAAGCTGCTCTTCTTTTTTATGCATACGAAGATACGGATCGCTTTTTGGGGTTGACAGTTCACGACACTGATGAGTTATTGATAGGAGGGATGGTTCCCTGCAATCTCAACAACACTTGAGAGCAGATGAACGGGCACTCCTGCAGTTAATGACCTGGATCAGATTAATCAACTGAGAGCAGCAACTGGCGTTGTCACTGGTTTAGCAGAGATGCATGCTCTGACAGCTTTCTGCATTCACTCTCCCAAACTTGTCCTTAAAGCTACATTCCCAGCAAAATCATAACAAAACCTGCTTAAACTTATTTGGAAAACAAGGTTATGTGTTCCAATCCTGCTTTCAGTGAAGAATTTCATAGAATAAAGAACTAGTCTTAAAAGGGATTAGCATTTTCAAAAATTTTTTTTTTCTTCTCTATACCTTTTTGTTTAAGGAGTAAACAGTAACGAAAAAGGTGGCACATGTTCTGCATTCCTTTCAGGTGTTGTAATGACAGCATCAAACCGAACTATTTGTAAAGTTATAGTTGGGGAGATTGGCACTTCTGATTTGAGGTCCAGTTTTCTTCTTAATTTTTTTTTTTTTGTTTTCTCTCTCTCCAGGTCACACAAATTCATGGTGTGAGGTGAGAAAAGCACTGGAAGAGAAATGTTGCAATTTTCAGGTCTCCCTTTCTTTCAGTCTGATTGCTCACAAGCAGAAGTATCCAGGTTTGCTCCTGCACCTCTGGAATTCTTTCAGTTTGTGTGGCCATATCAGGTACTTGTCCTTTTATCATTGTTAGGGAGCACTAAGAATTAAAAACCTCTTTGGGCTGTACCCGTTGGCTCCTAATTAACATCAAAAAATGCTTTACCACAGACGCTTTACCACAAGGCTTCTTTTTTCACATGCATATATGTCACAGCGCGCGCTAACTACTCCTATACAGCCTCAGCGTGCATTTCGTACGCTCACAAAAGTTCCAGATGTGCCGCGTATCTTGTTAAGTTGATTTTATTCTCCTGTAAAGCCAAGAGAAATATTAATCATTCATTTACTCTTAGGGGATGGGTCTTCTTCTCATGTTTCAGTAAAGGGGGTGGAAAAGTAAAGTAAGCCAATTTTTTTCCTATTTAAGGCCAAAGCTGGGGAATGCTTGTGGCTGAGTTCTGTACATGGCCCGGTGCTGGAAGGGCAGGGAAAAACTGATGTTGCTATTTTGAATGAATTTTTCTTCCCCCCCGTTTTTATTTTTGCACAAAGAGTCTCATGTCTAATATTTAGACATGATGAGCTTTGTGCAAAAAGCAACTTTGCTCATTCTTGCCGTGTTCCAACCCTCAGTTATTTTGGCACAACAAGACGGTGAGTAATTCAAGCTTCTTACGATTTAATGTTTTTTATTTTATTTTCATTTTCACCGATGGTTTTAATAGCTTGTAAGAAACGCGTATTCACGAATCTCACCAGAAGACTTTTCCCTCACTAGTCCAGCAGTCAGGTATTTAATGCTGAAGTGGAGAGCTGCAGGAGTTTGCTTTACCATCCCAAAAGTTTCTGTTCTCTTTGCTTTCTTTTGTGGTTAAAAGGACTGTCTGCCTTAGCTGCATCTGTTCTTGTTCTTACTTGTTTTCCTATTACAGGCACCAGAGAGTTTTTAAACTATTTCTTTTAACTCTTAGAATAATATTTTAACTGTTAGCTCTGTGCTGCCTGGAAGTTATTTGACGCAAGCAATAAGTGTTCACTTGCAGCTTTTTTAGTTGGAGTTCTCCTTCTGTACTTGTGTGTTTTCCACCGGTTTGTTTAAACAATTTGCATGCAGAAAGGAGCCTTAAAATTCTAACCAGTTTTGGGGAAACAGTTTTTAAGAGCGATATGTGAAAGTATGTCAACTGATGGGATTTTTACTTTGAGATGAAGCGGGAGGGGAAATTAATTCCCTCAGCAGAAATAGTTTGAATTGTGCATCTGCAGGCTGCTTCGGTCTCTCACGAGACTGATTTGCAGCTGATGGTATCTAAGAGGTCCGTGTGAGTATGTGTGGGCACGTTTACAGAGAGCGAGAACACCAAAACCCAAATGAACATGGAATTTAGGGGTGGGGGGGAGTTTGTATTAAATAATAATTCAACGTAGAGTGAAGATAAGCGTGGTGCGAGCCTTTAAGTTACACAGATGGCATTCCGCAAGTACAGCGGACCTTTTTTGGATGTGCTCTGTTCCTGCTTGCCAGACATTGTAAACCAGACCTTCCTTCAACTAAAACAGTTTTCCTTCTTGTAAATATGAGAGGTCTGCAATGCATTCATGCCTGCATGGAGGCGACGAGTAACTTCACCCATAGCTCGATGAGCAGCAGCCAAACAAACTGTAGTGCAAATACCTTTAAAACCACACCCTAAATGATACAAATCCTGAAAATTATGGCTTGAGGCTTTTTCAGAGCAAATCTTTCTGCCTCAGCCTACATGGAAAGGCCCCTCTGCCAAGGGGCTGAGTGTGAGCTGGCGGTGGGGCAGTTAGGGCTGGGGGGCTCTGTGCCTGACAGAGCAGCATGTCCAAATATCAGCCTCCCCCACTGAGCACAGACTCAGGCTCAGCCTTGTAAATTATCTTAAAAAAACCCGCCAGGCATACAAAAATGTTCTTGCAGAGAGTAAACATACGGTGAACCGATGCTTTCCTTTTTCTGCTTTTTCATTATATAATATCTTTCATCCTCAGTGAAGAAAATATAAAATTTGAGCAGATGTATGCTGAGTTTTCTCTACTTACAGCAGCAAATAATACACATATTGCATGTATTTAATATGCCTTATGTATACACATGTGTGTATATATGTATAAAAGGACTAAGGGACCAACCAATATAAAAAGGAGGAACGTGAGTTTTATTTCTCCCTATAAACCTTCCTCTGAGTGCCAGGTCTCTTTTCCTCACTCCAGTCGTATCCTTGGACATTTCTGAGGTGCAACACGTATTTGACTCAATAAATGGTAAATTTGGGGTAGAAGAACAATACACAAATGAAGTGTGAGGGAGTGTTCTGGCTCCTGTTTCATGGTGTAGTAACATTTCCTTACTGGGCTAACTTCCATACTACTTACAGTGCTGAGGTTACACAGAGAGACTGATAAAACACTAGTTACCCCTTAAAATATTGAATTCTCTCCACTCTTTGGAATGTTCCTCACCACATATGCTTTTCTCACAGAAAACAATAATTGAGGGAGTTGATTATTAGCATCACTAATTCACGTGCAGGGCAGCGATGGACCGGGAAACTGAAGTTTGCACAATTCAAGAGAATTTCCAGACATGCTAAAATGCTCTCTCTTGTCAAGAAAAATGTTTATATGGTTAGTATCAAATGTAAGTCAGTATAAAACTTTCCTCAGGAAAGCCTGCCAGGAGACAGGGCTTGGCAAGATATTAAGGAAACTGCTCAGTGTACATTAAGTTTAGGGTAGTCAGATGTACCTCTGGGCTCTGTGTTTCTTTGTCTTGCTGTAATAACCAGGAATGAAGATTTGAGTACAGCCTCTTGAGTTTAACCTCTTCTAAAATTCAGTATCTGGGTACTGTGGAACAGGGAATTTTCTGTGACTTCCATAAACAACGTCCTTGTAACCCGCCAGGGTGGGGGTGAAATGAATGAAATCCCTTTGACACCGTTCAGTGTCAGGAGGATGAAGCCAGGCTCTTCTCAGGGCTGTCCAATGATAGCACAAGGGACAACGGGTGCAAGCTGGAACACAGGAGGTTCCCCAAAAACATTAGGAAATCTTTTTTCCCTGTGCGGGTGCCGGAGCCCTGGCCCAGGCTGCCCAGAGAGGGTGTGGAGTCTCCTGCTCTGGAGACTTTCAAACCTGCCTGGACACATTCCTGTATGATCTGCTCTGGGTGATCCTGCTCTGACAAGGGGGTTGGACTGGGTCGTCTTTGGACGTCCCTTCCAACCCCCAACATTCTGTGATTCTGTGATTCAGGTTTTCTGATGCGTGTTGAGCTAGTATATGGCATTTGCAAGCCTTGATCAGGTTCAGGATAAAATGCTAACATAAAATGCCTCCCAGACCACCTTCGTGACATGAAGATGGTCCTTGGGACACGGCAGATGAATCAGAGTCCAACGATGTATACGCAGTTCCACCATTTGAAGGCACCTTCATATCCTGCACATTAAACTACCAAAAACTAAGAGCTTAGAATGCTTCTTTAGGAAAGAAACCCATCCTCTACCCAACCAGCGTGATTTGTGCAAGCGTTTGCTAGCCTTGTGGCCCACATTCATCCCATTTATCTTGAGTCAGTCAAGACATCGACTTCCAGAAGACAGCATAAATTTTAGCTAGACAGGCCAGAGGTGTTTGGCAGTTTCCTCCCATTACAAAGGAAGCACGTGCACAGCCCCACTCACATTGGTGCCAAAAGGGTGGTCAGATGGATTTGACCCTTTCTCAGCTGCATCTGGCCTGGTTAAAGGACATCTCAGTCTCCTGGAGTGTGACACTTCTCGTGCAGACATGCCACACTCCTTGAGGAACTTCACTGAGGTCATCCGGAAAACTCTACTGCTCTAAAGCAGAGTCAGAAACACTTTATTGTTGTTCCAGATAATTTTTTGTTCTAATGTAATTCAGTGTTTTCCTTGTAATGTAAGTATTATCTTGGATGTTTGGTCAGGAAACTCATTTCTGAGGTAATGACTGAATCCTAAAATATTTCTGGGAAGACTTATTGACCTTTCATATTACTTTCAGTCACGAATCACAGTTTTAAATATAACCATTACATGTAGATTTCGGGAGGCAGCATGTGCAAAGTTTTTTATGCTGGCATTTTTTAAGTGTTTTAGGCTGGTATTTCAGGTAAACCTGTCTGCAACTTGGTTTACCCAGTTCTTTTATTAACTGGAAAGGATTAAACAAGTAATGAAGTAGATGGGTACTGCACAGATGCAGTATGCTTTTGAGCTTCATATTTTTACCACCTCCCCATATACACATGTGAATTTTTAGTGGATAAATTAGCTAGTTCAAGGGTAACGCCAATGATGATGAGAGCTACCTTTCCTCAAAGGTTTTGTTAACACAGAGAAGTCCCGCTCCAGAGTTTTGAAGGTAAAACCAGATGATACGTGCCTGTGTGCCAAGAGAAAATTACACCACCATAAGTAACCTGGCCTATGTGAAGGTATGGAAGATCAGGAGCCTGCTGCTCTTCTCCCATTTTTCCTAATTGTTTTTCACCAAGCACACGGCAGGCAAGGTCATGCTTAGGAAAATTGAAACATTCCTTTCTGGTCTGGAAAAATCATGCTAAATGAAAGCCTGGGGAATCCACCCCCTCTAAACATTAAATATATATGTTCTTGGAAATATGACAAATTTCATAAACACATTTTAGCTCACAGATCCCTGGCAGACATGAGCCTTAGGAAAGTGGGACCATTATATATCCTTTTTGTTATTTTCCAGATTTGGGTTTGATTTGAGACCAAATCTGCATAGACGGGGTTTTTTTAAAAGAAAAGATGAAGCTGGAAACACCCACTGCTTTGTTAAAGGGGGGAGAGGCAGAGGCAGAAGGGTGTTGTCTCTGGCAGGAACGTTGCTCTTGGTGCCTCCATCAGAGTCATTACGTTGGCTCCCTTCTTAGTGCTGCAGATTACAAGCAGATCCTATTTCCTCTTCCAGTTTCTGCCAAAGTTTTGAGGTTTGAAATAGGCAACAAGGTGTCACTTGCAAAATCTTGGCTGATGCCAGCCTTACACAGCAGCGAGGTGTTAGCTTTAATTAGCGCCATTCAGGTAAAAGAAGAGAGTGAATTGCTAGCTCTTTTTTGCTTCACTGACTAGCTGATAAGCCAAACTTACATGGATCTATTTGTCATTGTCCCAGTTATGTGTTAATGTCCTTCAAGCCTTGTTTTAATCAGAAATGTGCAGAAAATGGGACATACCTGGCTTCATAATTGAGAAAGTATGGGAAGTGATGCACACTGACCTTCAGCATTTTGTATTAAAAGCGATCTCTTCAGAGTTGAAAGGTTCAACCTAGCAATAGGAGGAAGCAGCGACAAAGCTACAAATGCTTTCCCAGGCTAGCAGGCACCATGAAAACTACGTTATTCTTGATATTTTTATGGTAGGTTAGTAGTCTGGAGAAGAGCACAAGGCAGAGCTGCTGTAACAGTCGCAAGTTGTAATTTCTTGGTTTGAAGTAATAATTTGTCAAAACCCACAGAAGTAGAAATTACTGCAATGGTCATATCCATTAATACTCCAGATTATGCTGTTGTTTAGTCATGCTTCTTTAAGAAACTGGGCAAAAGTTCTCAGCTAAGGAAAGGGAAACTGTCGGCAATGGCAAAGATATGATATTAACAAAATGGGGATTTTCGTTCTTGAAGTAGCTGAGTTGGATTCCCGCATTAGTGCAGAAGTTTGACATGGTGGAGCAAAATTCTATTTAATATTGGCAACACCCCCAAAAAATAAAACTCAGACTTGAAAAAGGGTATAATAAAACCTTTTCTGACTCAACATGACAGCTGTTAACTCATGTGGTAGCTTGGTAAATCATAGATTGCACAACTTCAACATGGTTTAGAGTTCAGAAACTACCACCTGTATGTCTACAGTTTTGAGAGGTTCCGATGTTGGGTTTTGGCAGAGGCTAAATAGCTTTCGACCCAAAACGAAGCGAAAATGTTAGTGTCACAATTTTACTTGCTGCAATACTTTACCAGCCTACCCCTTCTTCAACACAACCATGATAATACACCCTGTACAGCAGGAGAACTTGGCACGGACGTGATTCATTCTCCAGGAGCGATGCAAAAGATGTTGTCTTGCTCTGGTACCTTCAGGTCAGGGTGCTGAGGTGAGGATGGGTGGGTGCAGAATCAGCTGCAGCCCCTGGCCCTCCACATGTTGCCCATCTCCAGCTCAGGGGATCCAGTGTATTCCTCCTGGAGAGAAGGCTGTTTGGGGCAGTGGTGTCACCTCTGTTATAGAGATGCTGTCCAGTGATTTCCCATGGCCATGCTGCTACTGGATACAGGAGCCAGTGCTCTGGATATGTTACTGCTGTAGGACAGCTACTCCTCTGGGGATTTTATTTCTTCCATTGAATCTTTTCAGCTTTTCTTTCTGAACTGTCTAGAGCTTCTCTGATGCTTTGTCCCTGGAAATCTCTATAAGGAAGTCCCACGGAATTTCCTGATCTTTCTCCATTCAGCACAGCCAGGCACTTTGTGTTTCACAGAAATAAGATTCCCATATTTACATGTAGGGACCATCCCATTAATATTTCTCCCATTGCTTTGAGACCACATAGCAATTTCAAAGATTAACCCTTCCGTTGCTCCTGAAGGTGGCTAATGAACTGATAATCTCCACAGGCAGAAAATAAATGGCATATTACAGGAGTCAGAAAGTCTCCTCTGTACATATAACAGAGCTAGAGAGGTGTGCTGATCTTATTTTAAATGCTGGAATGGTGCAAAGAGAAATGAGTTCCATCACTGACTGTAAAGTGATACATCTTTCATGCAAAGGCACAACAAACTAATTTTTCCTTTTTTTCCCCCCCTTTGTTCCCCCTTTTTTCCCTTTTTTCCTTTTTTTTCCATTTTCCCCTTTTTTTCCATTTTTCCCCTTTTCCCCCCTTTTTTCCCTTTTTTTTTCTTTTCTCATTTTGTATTTCATAGGAAGGGTTCTCTCCATTTTGCTTTGAGAAAAGCTAGCCTACTTCCAGCAACTGCTTTTGTTCATTTATTTTCACTTCAGAGCCAATCTTCTTGTCTCTGAGCTTGCAAAGTGGAAGCCTCTGTCTGCTTCATGTCAAAATGACAATGGAAAACATGATATAACCCCCTCTAACAACTAGCGCTTGTTGGCTTTAGTTTGGATAAACTTCAGCTCTGGGACTTCTGGCTTTGTTTAGTGAAAGTACAGCAGAAGAGATTCCTTTCAGATTAGCTAAGAGACTACTGCCATTTTCCCTCATTCACGTCAAACCCTTCATTTAAACACGAACTATCAGAACGAGAAGGAAAACGGTACCTCGTTTAACAACGTCTGCACATTTTTGTGTTGCTTTGATTCACTCTCCACTCCGTGAGGAGGTGCCTGCCAGCGAGGAGAAATCGTGCACAGGACATTGAACGTGAAGAATGTGATGATAATGGAAAGATGTACATTTTCAGGGCTGAATGTGTAATGCTGTCATTTCAAAAGCCTAGCCTTTTTCTCACAGATAAAGCAACACCCCAATGACTCTCAAGGAATGGGGGGTGTGACTTGTAGATTTAAGACTGAGTTTGTACCGGGATGGCCTTTGGCACACCACAAAGCTGCCCGCAGCTACAGGAGACCCGTGCCTTTCTGCTGCCGGTTTTCTCTGTCTGTCACTGTGCATCCCAAGCTGGAGGGTGGCACTCTCTCTTGCCATGCAGCACAAGATTTCTTTTCCATGTGCAAAACTTCTGTGGGCTGCTAGGTTGCCTTCTGGTGCTGCTTTACTCCCAGTCCCACAAAGGGGGGCAGAGTGGCCGCGCGTGTTTGCAGCGGTAGATAGGAAAGGATGATCTGTGTCTGGAAACTGCTTCCCACAGCAATTCGACACTGGCCTGTTCTTGGAAAACTGCTGGACATGGTTAGTTCCCACTGAAATTCCCCGCAGTTCACACCCAGTGACCAGCCGGTGCATTAGTGGTCTGTCTGCTGTGAACATCTCTTCTCCCTTCTTTTCTTTTGTGCTGCCACCTCGCTTTTCCTTCTTTCCATTTTCTTTTAGGAAAAGAGGGAAGAGCAAAACTGCAGCTCCTTTTTTTCAAGGAGGCACAAGACAAACAATCGCTCACCCGAACACAGCGAATGGAAAATATGGGAGGCATTGCTCGTCGCTCCTTTGATGTTCAGTGTAATAGCCATGCTGAGCATCAAAGGAGGATGAACTGCATCCCCCATGCTTTTCTTTCAGCTATAAGCAGAGAAAATAGAGTTCATATTATCTTGGAAAACACTTATATGTTCGTGAGAGGCTATTCTAAATAAATGATATTTTTTTCTGTGCTTGGCTTTGAATCTACTGTATAGTGTTTGCTTGTTTCCCTACAGAGCAGCAGTCATTCTGTGCCAGCTGTTTAAGAGAAGAATGTCCTAGTGAAAGCAAACAATGGGCTGTGAAGTGGGAATTGAAAATCTTTGAAAAGAGTAATTGAAATCTGCTCAGACATTTTGGAGATTCTTCTTGCACAGCCTTCTAAGCCTGTTGGTGGCTTCGTAGTTGGCAGGGTGATCCTCTTTGTAGATACTTCTTTTTCGTAAGAACAGAATAGCACAAACATGGGGGTGGGGCAGAGAAAAAAAGAAGAGAGGCATTCAAATCCAACTGATTCTTTTCCTGTTAGAGCAGCTAAGAAGTGTTGTAAACCACCTTCAGTGAAGAAACAAACAACAAAAAGAAAAGTAGAGAGCTTCTTCATCAGTCAGGTGTTCTCTGGCTCAGACTCTTTCACTTGTACCTTTTAAGGACTCTGGCAGATAAACTCCGGTGGATCTGGCTGCGTCTGCTGAAGATGTTCCAGCCCTCCCCTGCAACGTGGGGCTATTTATTCTCCCCCTGTGCCAGCACGCACAGCTGCTGCACAGAGCAGGGAGAGTAAATGTGTAAATTAATAAAAAGTCAGCTCTGTGCGGGCAGGTTCCTGGCTGCACCAAAACCGTGGCTTTTCACTGGGCAAGGGAACTAGTTAGAAGGACCCTTAGGTCTTCATGTGTGCAAAAAGAGGCACGAAACTTGATACTTAAAAAGTGACCTTCAGATTAAGCAAGTTGCCTTTGGTATCCTGAGGAAATGCTCACAATACACACTTTAGGAGCTTTAGGAAGTTGACAATAAGAACATTGTATCCAGCGGACAAATAGCCATTTAATATCCTTTATGAGGCAGATGAAGAAGGATTTCAAACGCTGCCATCTGTATCCAACAGACTGCCCAAAATGGATGTGTGGTGAATTAGTACAAAATGGAATAAGGAGTGAATGAATACGAACTGTTTTGCAAATGAAACTAGGTTAATGATGGTCTATGCACTCAGACTCCTACCCCTGACCTTCTGAATGACAAGTACCTTTAATTTATTGGCAGCCAAAGACACTATTTCTTTCTTTAGCCAATACACCAGAGCTCTTTAATCCATCACTGGAATATGAAATAGAAGAACTAAACCCTTCATTTGCTTCCAACTGCTGAAATTACATGGAAATTAAAAAAAAAAAATAGTGGGCAGGGAGTTATGCTAGTGTAGAGTGTAGAATTTGACCCCCTATTGCTTTACTCATTTCTGTAAATTCACTATGGCTGTGGAGTTGCATTGGCGCTGACTTTGTCCAACGTATCTGAAAATAAAAATGATATTACCATATGTACTATACTGCATTGTAACATTTCCCATCTGTTTCCGTCTCAGGAGGGAAGCGTTGAATCAAGTTGATTTCTTCCAAGGCAAACCACAGAAACAGCATTGCATAAAATCGATAGCCCTCTCACTGAGCTAAGGGCAAAGAGAAGCACATGTCTTGCTTGAAACTTCAATCACCTGATAAAAATTGTTCTAATTACAAAATTAGGCGACAAAAGCCAAAAATCACACAGGTTTTTTTCCCCCACAGTCTTTGGGTTTTAGCTTGCAAGAAGCTTAAAGTATCCTGAATTAAGTGGCTATAGTTCAGTATTTTACACGAGGAGCTCTGTAAAGGAAACTGTAACAATTATCAGTTTCCAATAGTTCCCTTTCACTGAGCAACTCAGAAGCTGAATTTCACCTTCATGATGCTTTGGATGTGTCAGGCTGGTGTACAGTCTGGGAAACCTGCTTGGACAAAATGACATTTCCATTTTTTCTTTATTCTTGCCAAGACAGACCTGAAGAAATGTTGCAAAGAACCCTTCTGTATTATAAGCTATTCCCCATCCAAGCTAAAATAAGAAATGCAGGTATGTCTTTGAGATATACCTTTTTTTTTTTTTTTAAACTCTGACAATATATTTTGCTGGATTTGTGATTTTTTTCCATATAATTCATCCTAATATTATTGAGCCTGAAGCTATTGCTTTTCTTTAGAGACACATTGGGCCAGCTTCTTATGGAATAAAACGGGAACTGTTCATGTGTTCAAGTGTTCAAACTTAAAATTACCTTGATACTTGGACTCTCATTGACTGCCCAAGAAGTGGGTGGGATGTACGTTTAAAGAAACTAATAAATCCATAAAATCATCAGTAATCCCATCAGACCTTGAAATTATGTCAGTCTCTGTTTGGTTTGAGACACAAGTCTTTGTGCCATTTGGCATCATTCACCGTAAAGACAAGCAACTCATGAAAATCAGATTACTGCAGAGTAGTGAGAATTTCTGCCAGTGCTACAACTAAATAGCCACAACTAAAGTGATTGCAGTCTGCTGCTTTATTTTTAGAGTGACACCAAATGGCACAAAAGACGGCATGCCAAAAAATATTGTAATGTAAGAGCAGGGGGAATGGAAAAATCTTGTAGGCATTTTACCAATATTTGGAAGACGCTTTGAAAAATCATGCAACGGTTGTTGAATGTACTAAATTAGGATGGAATTCTTATTTGCTGCGTGTCTTGAACTAATGTAAGTGGTTGCCCTTACTAAAAGCTTTCCTCTCCCAGACACTAAAGAACTCTAGTTCCCACCAAGATAATTAGAAGTTGGTCTGATCCAAAGCGCAGTATCAAGGGAGGTTCTGATCAGTCAGTGTTTGCCCTTAATCGAGAATGAATAATACACATTCTGCATATTAGAGCAGAAGAGGTGTATCTCTACTAAAATGACAGAAGTAAAAATATAGTAGTCTGAGTTACAGAGTCAACCTGTTGAGAGAGGACCTTGGAGAGGAAACCCCAGAATAACATCTCAATACAGATGGTCCTTCAGGAATATCTTCCTTCCTTACAAAAAAAACAATTAAGGACAAAACGATGTGAAGGAAGACCTAATAACAAAAAGAATGTAGCCATCCCTTGCATCCATCAGATTTATTTTTTTTTCACAAAATTACTTTCAAAGGTTCTGAAACAGGTATAACCAATCTCTGGGCAACCTCCAGAAGAAGGGCAACCCCCTAAGAAGTAAGGTGATGGATATACAGCAATCTGCTCTGTGCTGCCCCTCGTATGACTCAGTTTGGAATGAGAGTTCTACCAAAACCAACCCCCCAGCAACTAAATCAACAAACAAACCATCCTTGCGCTTTGTTTTCCTGTTAGCGGTTTTGAAACAAGAAAACCTTCCTGCCATTGTTTTTCCTGCTGGACACCAGCTGAAGCCAGTGGGGCTGTCGGGTAACAGTATCGCTGATGAGATATCGCTGGTCGCTGTTTCAAAGCAAGGCTTTGTGTGGTAGGGTGACCTTTAGAAGTTGCGTGAAGAACATCATTCAAGAACGTGCCTGAATAAAGCAGTTTGTGAGGCATAAATGTTGAGACAGAATAATGTGAGAGCTTCGGCCACTTTAGACAACATTACCTTGGAGAAGAACAATAGCCCCCTGAAGATAAAGGAGAAAAATAAGAGTTCTTAGACATCAATCACACTGTGGAAGGCAAGGGAAAAGCCAATAATCTGCAAGGAAAATAGAGATATTTTGTCTTCTACTTAGTAGCAAACATGTCATAAGGATTTTTTTAATCCTGGTATTTTTAGACTTCCAAAAATCTGCAGAAAGATTTCAGCATTTGGAGCTTATAAAGACGAGTGAATGGTACAAGCAGCGATTTGTTTAAAATGCAAATACTTGTTTGAATCAGCGCAGGCCTGGTTGTGGGGTTTTTTCCACTTTGTGATCTGAAAGGCAGGTTGGGTGGCTCTGGGATGGAGAACAGTTTGGCTACATGCCATAAGGACCCTTTGCCTGAAAATCCAGCCTCTTCTATACATTGCCAGTGCGTGTCCCCTTTCCACAATACCTCTGACAGACAAGTACAGGATGATGATTAACCAGCATTCCTTTTCTGCTGCTTTTTCTCTCTTGCTCTGCATCTGAGTAAAGAGGAAAACATCTGTGGCTGGCGCCATGGCAGAACTGCTCAAATGCCAGCTTTTTTGGCAGGCCAGCATCCCTAGAAGTAAGAAAGCCTCAGTTTCCGTCTGGAAGCACAGGATGTCACCATCCTTTCTGGTGTGAAATTTGGGCAATCCGCGAACCATTCATTCATACTCCTTTTCCATCTCTCCCCGCAGCAGCTCTTCCTCCTGCAGGACATACAGCAGGAAAGGATTTTTAGAGATAGACACACTCTGAGTTTTCACAGCCTGTTTTTAAGGGTTTTATCAGTTGAGGTTTCATTCCAAATACCTCCAGTTGCATAGTGCATAAGCCTTACAAAATATTACATCGGTACCATTAAATCTGAAAATAGGTAGGTGCACCCAAATTGGCCGTTATGTCCTTATGCATCCCATGAAATGGATTAATTAATTAGCTGGTTGTTTCAAGAAAATTCCAGCTGAGAGAATGTGTGTAGGCCTTGTAGTTGAAAAAAAAAAAAAAAAACAACCACAAAACCGTCTTGCTAAACCTTTTATCTTCTTGCATTTCTCCCTCTTTTCCTATGAACCAGACGCTCTTTCAGACTTTTCGAATACTCAGCTCTCAGGAGAGCATGCAGGCAAACCTGGCTCAGCAAGCCAATTAGTTCATTGCGAGAGTCCGTCTGTTTCCATTACCAACCACGGGATGGAACGAGCCTGTTTGGTTTTCTTATAAACATCGTCGTAACACCAGACAGGGAGCCCAAACTGTTTGCTTCGAGGTAGACGCCGTGGCATTCTTTTCGGCTCAGTAAATGGAAAGCAGCAAGGCTGCAGACGCTGGGATGGATTGCTCCATCTGTTCCCGTGCAGGGGAGAATTATAGCATTTCCACTGAAAATGAACAATGTATCTCCTTTCTACTTTGTCCTTTGGTTAAAAAAAAAAAAAAGAAAACCGTGCTGGAATAAAAAATGAATAGATGTGTTTGCTATGGAAGAAGTCTAAAAACACTCTTTGAAGTAGCAAATTACCAAAACCAGGTCAGAATAGGGAAGCACAGGCTTTGTACAGTTAAAAGTCCATAAAAAGCAACGGGAAGACCTTTCCTAGCTTCAGCAGAATTTACATCCTGCCAAAGTTCGAGGCAAGGCCTCCTTCAGCTTCAGTGCTTTCGCCTTTATCAGGTCGACTTGAATTAACAGCAAAAACTGCTCCACTTGCTGTGTCTGTGATCAGATTCTCACAGATCAAAGCTCCTCGCTTCTGCTTCCCAAGCCATCGTCCAGCCGCTGCTGGAGAACTGTGAGTCACCCCAGGGTGGACTCTTGCCCTTCCTGAGGCAGCACAAGACAAATTCAAGATGTTCTGTAATTTCTAACCATTGAGTCACAGCTCTGCAAGTGGGATGTGTGAGTCTGCTACTAATGCAAGAGCTGGACATTCACTTTGTCCAAAGTGGAAAAGCCTATGGTTTTTGAGGGTACTCTTAGGAGATTTTTTTTTTTTTCCTTTCAGCATATAAATGTGATTCAGTCACGATCATGGCACTTGCACAAATGCAAATGCAAAAGCAGCTACAAAGCTTCTCAGGTCGTAGCACATGATGACAAATTCTCATTCATCTCACCAGAGTTGGGATTGTGTCCCCTACAACATCTGTCGTCCTTCAGGACTGCAACGATCAGATTTGTTTTCCCCTGTACACATCTGGACTCTTTCACGTGCCACACTTCTAGGTCCTTCGAGACTCAACGGCGGTTTTCCTTTCAGCTTTCCCTATTGGTCTGCTTACATACAGCTGCTGGGCTGCTTAGAAATAATTCAAAACCACCACATGACAAAGATCTTGTCGCCTTTTTTCCTTTTCCTCGCTCTTTAGGCTGGGCCAGGGAAGTGCCGCTCACAGCAAAATCTCCAGAAAACAGCACAAATGCAAACTTAGGCAGACTTTCCAATATTAAACTTTAGTGTTTCGCACAGTGAATCATAGATGGCTTCCAAAAGAACCATTGCAACAAGTGCTGTAGAAGTGAAGTGCTGTATAGCTACAATATTTAGAGATAAGGAGATTTTGCATGACCATAGGTGAATGCTGTGAGTTTTTTAAAATCTTAGGCTAGTAAATATGTCTCGGAATCAGTAAGAGAAGCTGGCTAAGTCAAATATGTGACTGTTTTACCACAAGCCTAGAAGAAGGCAAGTCAGCCTTTTTATAACCTTATTATTCGTATGTGTTACTTGCCAGAGCTCTAGCACAAATCAGCTTTCCAAAGAATTTTGTAGCTAATAGTTAATCTTTATGAGGAATGCAAAATGCATTATGTCATAACACGCTGACACACAGATCTACATCTCAGCATAGAGGGGGTGGTCTTAGACTAAGCCTTCCCAGATGTAAGTTTCCTTTGGAAAACTATTTAATCCTTTCAAGCTGCCAAAGGTCACAGGGATTTTAATTGCAGCTCTCCTAGCTTATTCCTTAATTCATTTAACAATGTCCAGAAAGTTAGAAGAGAATCTGAATGTCGTTATAGCCATGTCTTCATTTTTTGAATCTTTTCTTTCTGTTCAATGATGCCATCTACTGCAGAATAACTGAATGGCAACCTCGTGAAAATGCAGAGGAGTCTACTGCATTTCCTTACCGCTGCAAAATTATGTCAGTCGTTTTGTGCCACATTTTAAATTTCCGCAGTTTTCATCGATACTGTTGACTAAAATACAGAAGGGTGAGTATTCTGCGTCTGAAAAATTGGTCACTGAGAAAAACCTCTGCTTTGGAAAAGAGCAGCTCTCTTGAAAACAGCATCTTTTCTATGCAGCACTGCAAAATAGGTGAAAGACAGCCCTTTTCTGCTGCCCATTAGAGGTGTCCATTTCCTTGTAAAGCAGCAGGATCGCATCTCTGGAAATAACAAAACAAGTTAACAAAAATGAAGTAAGAATGAAGAGAAAGATAACATATAAAAATAGAAATTCTCAGATATGCGTTCTCTAGAGAGTAAGAAACTTGCCTTCTTAAACCCACGGCTAAGAAAAAAAAAAAAAAAGTACTTTTGAAAGGACAAAAGAGTGATACAGAGACCTGAAAGTCTGAATGTTAATCAAATACATCTTACGGGTAAAGAAGTGCGAATACACTGTGCATTTTTCTTATATGTGTATGCAATTCATACATTACAGGTGCACACAGTAACAGTATTAAATTCTTTTAGGTCTGTACCAGAGTCTCTTTATTTAGCAATTACATACAAACTCCGTTTTTTGCCCTAACCTAAAGAAAAAAACCCTCTCTTCCCTCCCTCGCTATGTTTGCAAAGGAGGAGGATGTTTTAACCTGTGGAGCTGGGAGTTTCTTGCAGAAACAGTCAGAAATTCATTAGGTAGAGAATCAGCTTATTTACCTGGGATCCACCGACATGACTCCATGGTGTCAGAGCTGGGAAACCAAGCAACTTTTTGAGAGACTAAATCTAGCTTGGCAGGCTAAGGAAGGTCATCTCAGTGTCAGGTGTCAGGCACTGTTCTTTCTAAGCAGGATCCTCTGATGCTCTGGGTCATGGCGGGTGTGAGGTCCTGGAAATAAGTGGAGTTTTTCCACCTCTCTCATGCAGGATCTGAAGTTTCTAGTGAGATGTAAAAGGTAGAGAAGTGAAGGGAGAACGCTAAAGTGAATTTCTAAGCGATAAAAGATGTCTGAAGGGGATTCATTTTTATATGCCACTAAAATGTTTTGTAGTTTAAGGTATTTTTTTGGTGTGGTCAAAGGAAGGTAAAATACTGACTGCCAGCCTGGCAAAGAAAAAAATATTGGCTTGAAAATTTATGAAATGGTTTTTGAATCTTTTCTGCACTTTCACGTTGCTCTAATCAAGTTGGCAGTCAAAACCTGCTCTTAACCATAGATTGTGTTGGCCTTGACAAGTCAACATTCCCCTCTTCGCCTCTTTGATGACTGAAGTGCAGAAATAACGTCAGCTGGTGTATGCAGAAACCTGTAGCGGGCTTGAAATTCAGAAAAGAAACCTCCTGTCCTGTGCAAGTGCTCTGCTCTGAGATGCCCTCTCTGGTTGTCCACTCAATGAGCCAGGAGGTCTTGGTAGATACCCCATCACCCGTCAAGGAGGTGATGAATTTTATGGTTAATACAGACAAGGAAAAGCATCCAGGTGTGACACTGGGAAGGGAGAAGAGTTTGAAAAAACGGGCTCAGTGGAGTACATGGCAATAAAGAAGGTGAACTGCTCAGGTACAAAAGGCAAAAGGATTCAGGGAAGACGAAAAGGGAAGTTACTGGTTATGGGAAAGATGAAACCGAATGGAGAAAAAATGAACTGAAGCAGAAGCATGAGCATGGGTATAGAAACAGATACTCACAAATACAGACGGAGTGAGAAACAATGAATGTAAAGAGAAAAAAGAGCGTGCTAGTGTGGTAGTGGAAAAGAGAAAGATGCCACATATGAGAGAAGAAAAAAGGACTACATAATCCATAGGAATGGACTGCACTGTAGGTTTGCACTCAGGCTTGCACTACGTAACTATGACCATTTCAATAATTCGATTGCATTCAGCATTTTCTCTCTGGAACCAGTGGTGGTTTTGTTGTCAAGGCTTTGAATTACATCTTTGGGCATTTTTTCTTCTTTTTGGAAGGCTGGTTTGCAGCAGGAAACTTATTCTGATATTAAAGTTTTAAGGACAATGCAGGTACACAAATACCTCTTTCCCCAGAATTTTGTTTGTAAACTGAATTATTTTGAATTGTTTATGGAAAAAAAATCTTATTCTATTATTCAAGATATTCACTGATGTTTATATTTGCAATGTGAGACTTCTAATAACTTCTACAAAACTTGCGAGGAGCTTCTCTAACTTTGCTGTGTTATTTTTGTATCGGTTTCTTAACTGCATTGGCTTTCTGGATCCTGTTTCTCTCAGAAAATACAAGCTCAAAATGTAATGTTTGAAGCTGATTTTCATCAGTCTCTTCACATTGATTATCTACAACAAGTTTGATCAGTGGAATAGCAGTTGAAAGGAATTCACGGAGCCGTGAATGTTGCAGACCAACAGTATTTTTTCTGGAAACAGACACTTGTAACATTTGAGCAGGCCAGACGACATATTAATTGCAAACCATTTGGGTAATTAATGTGAACATTCTCTTAGATTCAGTGCATACGTTGGCTTTCAGAAAAAAAGCTGGTTGTTAATGAAAGATGCTAGTGACATGAGTCCGTGCTGGACAGATGGCTTATTCTTCATCCATGTGTAAGTGCTCTTGTTGGCAAACAGGGGCAGTCGATACGCTCGTTGGAGAGATCTGGTGTGTTTCCTTTTTAGCTGCAGCAGAAAATTCAGTTGCTAATTACACAGTAACTCAGTCTGACATTAAAACTACTCGAGATGTAAGATTATCACAGATTTAATTGGGCTTTGGATCAACTGCAGGAGAATTCCATTCACATTTATTTATAGATTCAGGGCAGGCTCTGTAATTAATGTAACAGATCCTCTGGTGTCTGAAGAGAAGTATTTAGCATTTTGCTTCACACACCTAAACCATATTACAGTAGAAACCCGGCAGCTTTCACGTTGCTCATCTTTGACTTGGAAAACACGCTTGAAATGATATTGAACATTATTTTGTCTTTCTTTCCAGTTGCAGGATGTACCCATCTTGGGCAGGTTTACGCTGACAGGGATGTTTGGAAACCAGAGCCATGCCAAATCTGCGTGTGCGACTCAGGATCTGTTCTCTGCGATGACATCATCTGTGACGACCAGGAGCTGGACTGCCCCAACCCAGAGATTCCCTTTGGAGAGTGCTGCCCAGTTTGTCCACAAACAACACCCCAACCTACAAGGGTAAGCTTGCCCTCCAGGTGTTGCTGCCCTCTTGATCTACACCGGCCTCAATTCGTTTTCTTTTAGATGCTCTTTTAGACTTTAAACTTGTCAGGTTCTGACTCTAGGCAGATATTCCAGATGAGCAAATTTTGCCATATAAAATTAAAAAGGACAGCTTGAACTGCCACAGAGGGTTTTTTTGTTAAATTGAAGAACACTTCTGTATTCTGTTAGACAATTGGTACCACATCTGGATTGTTAGTCCTGTCTTTGAGCTCTGCAGCTGAAAACATGAAGTCCTTCAACCCAGTTTTACACAGACGACAGGCACACCTAAATAGTAGAAAGGGACAGAAGGCAACAGTGATTTCATTTGTCACATTATGGAGAAGCATAGGAATAATGCAAACAGCTCATTTGCCCACTGTATGCTCAATCCACATCCTCGAAAGTAATGCCAACACAGACTTAAAGATAATTTGAGAATTTTCACAGCATTCTGTGAGTCTGCATTTCTTACCAACTCAGTTCTACTGCATCACAGAGTAGATTTCCTTTTGCAGAGTTATTGCTGATCTAATGCCCCGTAAAGGAAAGGTGATTCAAGCCCCACATCTCTAATTTACCACCCTCTTATTTATAGACACCAGCATTATCTAAGCCAGTTGCAGCAACTTGACCTCAGAAAAATCAAGAATATTAATACATGCTAAGTCCCATGCCACTTCAGTGAGTGTGCCAGGTACACTGAGCTCTAAGGTTCTCAGAACATTCCATTCTTCTTCAAGATTCTGTAGTTTCAGAGGTGTAAATGAGTGGTACGTACAAGCACGCTGGAGATTTAAGCACAGCTCCCTTTCTTGTTGAGTCTGGGGACCCTTTTGTCAGTTCTGCGGTTCCCGGTAATAAAGGACATGTGAACTACTCCCTACAGCCTCTGTCTTCAATACAGAATCACAGAATCATAGAACCAGAGAACCACAGAACCAGAGAACCATAAAATCACAGAATCACAAAATCATAGAACCATAGAATCGTAGAATCATCGAATCACAGAATCATAGAACCACAGAATCATAGAATCACAGAATCATAAAATCATAGAACCATAGATCCATAGAATCATAGAACCATAGAAACATAGAACCATAGAACCACAGAACCACAGAATCATAGAACCACAGATCCATAGATCCATAGAATCATAAAATCACAGAATGTGTTGGGCTGAAAGGGACCTTTAAATGTCATCTAGTCCAAACCCCCTGCAGTGAGCAGGGATGTATTTGGTCAGCTCGCTGGAAACTGTCCTGCTGACCCTGGATGGTGTATAGGGAAAGGCCACATTGAAAGATCCAAGATAGTTTCAGCTGAATATTCTTTGTTACCACGAGCAGATGACTGCATAAAATATGTTCTGAACTATTAGTTGAGAATCTTACTAGTAACGTGTAACTGAATTAATTGAAAAAAAAAAAAAAATAAATTGGAAATGTATGTCTGAGAAATTAAATTTAGCTACATTACCACACTTAACCTGCTGGACGGAGGAGGATACAAGAAAACTCTACCTTAGAACTTTCCACAGTGGACTTCTGTCCCTATTGTACTCAATGGCAAATGTCTACTGACTTCATTACTGCCATGGTATTTGAGGTGCAGTTTTATAGATGAACCATGAAAATGTAGACTGACTGACCCCAAACCTCACAGCTTTTAAATATACCGAATAAGAATAAATGGAATTAATTTAAGAAAACCATATTCCAATGTTTAGATGCATTTTCCTCTTGTTTGGTTTACATAGATTATACATATTCAGTTTTCAGTTTTAATTTATTTTACTTTTCCTTTTTTTTCAGACTCCTGGAGTAATCAGTCGAGGCCCCAAAGGAGACCCTGTAAGTGCAGCTTTTTTTCTTCTCCAAGGAAACTAACAAAATAAAGAGCCAGTTCCTATAATGCTATATAACCCACTCAAGCTGCTGAGATATCCAGCTTTCCTTTATATCCGCAGGACTGTGCCATATAGTGATTTTTGAAGTAATCCTTTAGCTTCAAAAAAAAATAAATCTCTAAGTCAAACTGGAAAATCAGGGACAGGGAAAGAGAGGGTTTAGTCCGAACTTTATTTGTTATTTTTTGGTATGTATCCTCCCAGTAGGAAATAAAAATCTATCTTCTTCACCGACAGTATTGATTTTAGATTCAGGAGTTGACCTGTTTAATATTTCTAGTGTGTTTGATCAAACATCAGCCACAATAAGGCTCCAGCAACCAGGAATTGCTTCCAAGTATAAATTTTTTTCTCCTGTGTCTTTCTTGAATGTTCAGTTGTGGCTTTAGTTATGTTTAATAGAGAAATTTCCCACCGCAACCACACAGGCTTCGTTACCAAGGGAAAGATTTTCTTGTGATGCCCTTGCAGTCCGAGGCAAGCGCCAACGTCCATATCTGTTCTGTTTGTGTCTTTGCAGGGTTCTCCTGGGATTCCAGGCAGAAATGGTGCCCCTGGCCCTCCAGGACAGCCGGGGAGTCCTGGAGCTCCTGGACCACCTGGGGTCTGCCAGTCGTGTCCCAGTATAAGTGGAGGCGTAAGTCGTTATGTTCAACTTCTACCTCATTGTACACAAGCACACAAAGCAACTCTGTAGGCACCTACCGCTCACACCTTCACGCATACTTTGATGTCAAGTGGCACCTCTCTCTTGTTTGTGCCTTTGAAAAATGAAGCTGAGTGGTAGTTGATTTCTATCGTTGTTTTGCGGTTTTCTCCACAAAATTTGGCTGGAGTGCAATTAAATCTCTGCCTTATTTTTTAAAAGTTTCGGAGCCATGTCTGCTGAAAGACTTACATAACTCAGAAATAATCTGACTAGAAGCATGAAGGAGGAAGTATGTCCCTCAAGCTTAATGGTTAGGGAACTCTCTGGCTTTCCTGGATTCTATCCAGTGCAAGTTTAATAATGAAACATTCCCAGGAGACTAGACTGAAACACAGGTCCTCGGTTTGCAGGGAAGTGCTATGTAAGTACTATTTGTGATGCTCCCTCTTTACTTCTGGCCCACTGAATCTTGAATTCTCCTCTCATGAACTGGGCAGACATGGCAAGAGAGCTAATTTGGACTGAAGTTTCTGTGCAGTTGGATTCGTTAAGGGAGTTCGAGCCACAGATGGTGCTTTGTTAAGGGCTGAGGTTGCCTCCCTGCAATCGAGCAAGCCTAGCTTGACTAGCCGGGCTTGCTTTAGCACAAAACTGTTTAAAAATCGTATGTTGGAGCAATTGCTGCTTTCAAACACAGGCTACTGTTTATAGCTTCCCAGGTAAGGGACTTTTGAGGATGTCGCGTAGTGATGGGACTAGAGGGAATGGATTGAAGCTAGAGATGGATCAGTTCAGTTTGGGTGTTAGGAAGAAGTTCTTCCCCATGAGGGTGGTGAGACCCTGGCACAGGTTGCCCAGAGAGGGGGTGGAAGCCCCATCCCTGGGAGTTTTTAAGGCCAGGCTGGATGGGGCTCTGGGCAGCCTGGTCTAGTGGGGGTTGTTCCTGCCCACGGCGGGGGGGTTTGAACAAGATGATCTTTAAGGTCTCTTCCAACCCTGAAAATTCCACAATTCTATAACAACAGAGGAAAGATGTCTTGGGTTTCTTTAATTCTGAAGAGGATTGCATCTGAAGGACTGAGATTCTGCGAAAAGTACCTGCGGGTCAGTTAACCAGTCCCAAGGGACCTCACAGTCATCTGCCAAGATACAGGCTGAATCAGTCACCCATTCCAGCACTGTATGACAGATGTGCTGTTGAATCCTGATGAGAGAGCTGCTCTCAGTAGCACAGAAGTATTCTTCTGCCAGGTCAGCGAAGGGTCTGCAGTGCTTGGGGTTATCAGGCAGGACACTGTGTGTATTCAACCCTTCCTGCTCAACCACCTATGTGCCATTAATGCACAACCTATTATGTCATAGTATTATTCAACCAAGTTTGCTAATCTCTGCATAATAAAGCCAACATATGCCAATTAAGAGGCTTACGTGGAAGTTCCTTGAAAAACTGACAAATGTACTGGGGTTTTTTAAGCAGTGTTTTATGCAAATGGATGTGTCAAAGATGCTGTCTGCTCTCAGAAGGGCCCACGGGACATGTTTTCACTCCATGCCTTTGACTGAGCTTCCATTTGTTTCAAGATAAATTGTCAAAAACATTGAGGCTTGGCTGCTTGGTCTCAAAATTGATGATTGTATTTGAATTATTTGGAGTGACATGGTGAACCAAAAGAGAGAAAGAGAAAGATGGAAAATGACATTAGGTATGAAGTGTAAAACTCAGTTTTCTGAGATGCGCAACTTCTCATACATAAGGAAAAAGAAATTTATTTGTAATTCAGGGAATGGCAGAAACATATGTAAGAGATTTTTTGCAATGGAATACTCTAAAATGAGATATATCTTAGTCACAGGTAAGAGAAAATAGGAGAATAATAATAAACTGTTGCATTCCTTAGTGCAACAGAAAATATTTTATCAACCTCCTTGAGTGACAACTAAGTCCAACAGAAAAGATACTGGCAAAGAGAATGGGGGGAAAATCTTGAAAGGAATAAAACAAGAATAAAAGGAGAGAGAATGATAATTCTTTGGTTCAACTGAGGCCCAACTGTCAAGATAAAAACTGGATGCGTGCAGCATAGGGAGCTAATGTTGTCATCACCTCAGAAGAGAGATACTGGCTGGACCTCTCCTAGAGATGATTTAAACATACGGCAGCAACATGTCAAACAAGCACCACAAATGAATTATTTCCATACATTTGCCATACCAATGTAAGAAAAGACTTATTTGATTTGTAGCAATCGCCTTTTTCATCTTCTTTTTTCCTTTTTTTTTTTTTATTTCTTTCTGTTTTTCTCTTTTTCTTTTACAGAGTTTTTCTCCACAGTACGACTCCTACGATGTGAAGGCCGGTTCAGCTGGTCTCGGGTACCCACAACCCATTGTAAGATGATATAGCCTTTATTCCCTTCATTCTCTTTGTTTAAAGAACAAATTTTCTGCTTGTAGATTGGATATATATGTATCCTGACATTAATTTGACAAGATAAGTTTCAATTTAATTGTTGCCGGCAAGTGGAATGCGATGTAAGGCAAGAGTTTGCTTGGAAACATGGTTCTAGAAAATAACTACAGATTGTCTGGGGGGTTTGCCTTTTATCCCTCTTTCTTCCTTTTCTCACCTTTTTTCCTAGTCTCTCTCTGATTCACTTTCTTAAGCTACCTAAACATTTATCCCTTTCTCCCTTGTAACTCTTCCTTGTTTGTCTGCTTTGGTATTCCTCTGCCAATTGCTTCTCCCCCTTTCACCATTTTTTTAAGTCCTCACTGTCCCTAATCTTCTTTTACCCATGTAGCAGCATTCTCTCTTTACTCAGTACGAGGCTCCACACTTGTTTATTTTTCCACAACCCACCTGATAACAAGCAATTAAGCCCCGCTCGCAGTATTTTTTTCATCCCAAAAGCAATCAAAATCTTTTTTTTTTTTTTTTCTCTTTACAATTACCATTTTTTTACCCACAGCTATTCAGACTGTGCACTAAGGATGCTGTATCTACCTGCTAAGCCTGGCCCAAGCTTTTCACTCTTTTTTTTTTAAGTGAGATAAAGCAGTGATTACCTGAAAGAATTATGCAGGAGCTATGCTTCCCACGTAAAACAAATTTGAATGTTGCAGCTGATGATTTTCCTTTTAGGCACTGGGATTTAGAGATGTTCACCACTGATGACATGAGTGTTCTCGATTCAGGCAATCTGCTGTACAGAGGATGTGATGAATTGCTCTTATTTGAAATCGGCTGCTGCTTTATTAAACATAATCATTATTTTCAGTCTGATGCTGCATGACAAGGTTTGGGTGTCACATGTGACATATCAAGGCAGTTCCAAGCAAATGTGTTAATTCTCAGAGTTCTATGAGATCATCTTCTGAAATAAATTTCACTAATCATGACAGCTGTTTTTTCCCTGAAATATAGCTTATTATTTTCCTACCTTTATTTTAATCTGTTTTTTCCTACCTCGTTCATTTGCTAATATGATCATCCGTGCACTGGTCTTCTTCAACCACCTGGTTTTATATTTTTGTATTCATTTAACCATCATCAGCTCCTCATAGTTTTTGCCCACATCTTTATCATATCTGTATTTTTCTACTTAGTGTCTTAACATGGTATGTGCTGATCCAGGCAGAAAACCGAGACACTTTTCAGTTAACAATTAGGGTTAGTCCTCTAAATTTTGGCATTTTTCCCATGAGGTGCTTGGTGATTCCTTGTGCTGTGATTTGGTTTAAAAAAACAAAACAAAACAAAACAAAACTGAATTGGGCAAGGTAGAACGTTTTCATCCAGGATTGTCTGCATACTTTCAGGTAACACGGTCTTTTATATCGCACCAAATTAAGTAACAGAGCAGTTGTGGTGTAACAGGCAGATGTGACTAAAATCACTAGGACTAAATGGTGATTATTATTAACATTACATTGAAGAAATATCCAAACTGAAGTAATTTGGGAGAGCAATAAAATGGCAAACACCAGCTGTATCACCAGCATTTGCCCATGGGTAGTTACCCTGCCTGGAATTTCCTCAGTCACACATCTCATTGCTGTCTTCCCACTGCTTGTAGACTGGTTTTGTACTTTATATCACACTCTCCTTACTTGCTCATACAACCTCCACATATTGTCTCTTTCCACCAGTACCTGTCTTCTGACTGAAATATGTTTGTTTGTTCACAGTCTGGAGATGCTGGCAGCAAGCAAACGTCACACCTAACTATCAGTTTATCTCCTCAGTGTGCAGCTTGAAAAAAAAATAATGTCTTGTTTGTTTATAGCCATATGTCTGATCAATTAATTGCAGTTGATGAGGTGAAGGCTCAATCTCATCTTGAATCTAGTTGTTGTATACCAAGTGAGTTCCAACAATTCACAGCAAGGGACTGATCCTTTTTTCACTTATTGAAGGCAACCCAATTTGACCAACACTAACTGTTCGGCCATTTGGCGTACTTATCCGAGAAAATAGCAAATGTTACAATGATTCTCTCTTTTTTTTGACAAAAACCAATCTGTGATTTAATATTAATGTAGTGTATTTGTAGTATAGCAATATCCATACACCAGTGTAGTACAGCAACACTATTAATCTTGTATTATGACAATTGGGTTCCTGTTACATCCATAATGCATGACCTGTTCTAACACAATATAACATTATCCCGTGAAACACACAATATGCAATGTTAGGCTACAGAATATACTGCAGCACACAGTGATTCGCACGTAATTCATATACTTCAATTGTTTGGGCTCTATCAAACCCATGAAGAGATTTATTTAATTTAAAAGAAGTTGTTGAGTTGTTTTCTTAAAGAACCATGTATAGCTGCGCTAAGACGCTGCATTAATTTTCAAATGTTTTCTGGCGTGCAGTATCAAATGTGTTTGTGGTTGCTGCTGTAGGAAATATAAATATCAGCACTGTTCCCAAATTAAGAATTTCCTTAGTAATATCTTACTCCTTTTTTTACCAGTTAAAAGGAGGAATGGTGTTTGCTGATTTGAGTTAAATCATGTGTGTATTGAGGTTTCACTGTCTAAACCTTTGATTAGCCCAGACATCATTAATTTCTTGCAGCTTAATCCTGTTAAACCTCGGGAAAGATTTCCCTGGTGTAAGTGCTTGTGTTACTGACCATAACAAAAATAGGGCCTTAATTCAATATACCTGTAAGTCCCAAGAAGTCAAGGGTCATAAGCGGAGGTTTTCATACACAGTGTTTCTAGTGGTTTGCAAAACTAGTTGTAATGTATCTCCTGAGTGTGGGGGAGAAATTCTAGAGTTAGGTTTAGAAAGTGAAGTCCAGCAACCAAGTTTATTAGTACACCATTGAAGACGCAGGCTAATAGAGCTGTCAAATGGCAGAGAAACTGAAGCTTATTTGCTCTGTTTAACAAATTAAAATTCCAGTTATCTGCCCTTTCAGTTTAGGTGGCTGAAAAGCTGAGCTGCGAGCATCCTTCTGGGCATCTAGAGAAGAGGAACAGTGACTCAAAAGGAAAGCATACAGCTCTGAAAATACCCTGTGGCGTGTGTTAGCTAAGGCTGCAAAGAGAAACCCAGTGATGCCTTTTCGGAAGGGGCTGTAGGCACTAGCAATGTGTATATTATACTGTGGGTCCTTTTTTACTGCACCAAGTGTGGGTCACCAGGGATTTTTTTTCTAGGTACTAATATGTAAAAATTTATTTCACAGTTAATTGTTGATGCTTGCAACTATATTAAGCTGTTTTACCTTAATAGAATGACTATTTTTTAATGTACACTATAGAGTGGCTTTCCAGGACCCCCTGGCCCCAGTGGTCCCCCCGGCCCACCTGGTCACGCAGGTCCCCCTGTAAGTAAAAATTAATCTTTTCATACCATCTCATTTTCTTTTATAGGAGCCTCTCGTTTTCTCTGTCATACATATTAGGCACGTTTTCAACCGTTAAATCTAGATATGCTGCTGAAGAGTTTCATGGCTAAATGTGACAAATATCATTTTCTGTTAAGAGGACTGTAGCATCTGTGCACCACCAAGTCTCAATGGCTGATGACCACATATTGTGCTTGCTTAAGTCTGTGTGTTCCCAAGAGTTTTGTGCAGTTCCGTGGGGTACTAAGGTGATTTTAAGATATGCTTCCGCCTATTACCCTCAGTTAACATTCCCAAGTGTTTATCCATACAGAAAAAAATTAACATGAGATACAGGACAGTGGGAATCCTAATACACATTCACTGAACACACAGAGGGTCTGAGTTTTTTATGTACACCTCCTTCCAGAGGAGTAGTTTTAATTCTTTTTTTCATGGAGGTGTATTCTGCTTGGTTTGGCTCATTGGGTCAGTGGTTGACAGTTGTGACTACCCTTTGCCGTATGATTATGAGATTATTCTAAAATATAGTAGCACCATTGAACGATGCATGTAATTGTTCACATCCTAACTGTTTGGTTTGCTGTGTTGTAGGGCTCTGCTGGATACCAAGGCTCCCCTGGAGAACCAGGACAACCCGGCCCTCCTGTACGTATACGTTACCCACCACTATATACATTAAAGGCATGATCTTACAGGTATGAATCTGTGTCATCGTGGAGTGGGTTGAAATTTTTACAGCTCATCCTGTCTGTTGACTATGATGTATGTAAAATGGATGAGTACATTGTGCTACCTAATGCATCTTTAATCTGAAAGAGACGTCATATTTTTTTATTATTATAGTTAACATTAATTATTTTTCTACAGGGACCTCCAGGCCCTGTTGGAATGATAGGCCCAGTTGGTCCACCAGGAAAAGATGTAAGTTCACTCTTATTCATCCAGTGAGTAATAAATGGGAAGAAAGAAAGTTCATTAAATAGAAACTCAACGGAGCACATTTAAGAGTTTTTAATATCTCCCTGTGTCTCAGTTTGACAACATGACTCTGAAAAACTACATTTAGTCTACATTAGCTATAAATACCCATTCAAAAAAAAATAATTAATTTTACCACGCAATTTGATTGACACATTTAAAAAAAATAAAAATAAAACCTAAGCATGATTTTGGGCTGGTACTAAATCAGCAGTTATTAAGAAAAGCAGACAGTAGTGGCAACTGTCTGCTCCCTTCAGATATTAGTTTGAGAGTTAAGACTCTTAAAACCATCTAATGTGTCACAGCTGGGAGTCCTGAATAGGTGTAGTACATGGCAACAAAAGCAGCTTTTTTCCATTGTGAGTGTTTCACCATGAAAAATAACTTTTCTGTGTGTTTTCTGTTACCAAAATCTTGTTAAAAATTGAGTTTATAAATTCTGGCAATTATTTTTCAGAAGGCACTTAGATAGTGAACCACCACCCTGTTCCAATTTTCCCTGCTGTCTGTGGTGGAAACCTCATCAGCTTATTCTGACTCACCTTGATCTACTAGGAATGGTTCTTTGCCAGCAACTGGAGCAATAGCAACAGTAAAAAAATAATTCAGAAAAATTACTTTCTTTTAATAGGGAGAACCAGGAAGACCGGGCAGAAATGGAGACCGTGGAATCCCTGGCTTACCGGTATGGAAAAGCCCCCAGTAACAATGGTCTTGTAATCAAAAGTTTTGCTTTTCACGTGAACATGACATACAATGAACATCGGCTTATGGGCTTCATACAACAAGTATGTCATCTATTAGTTTTTCTGTATTTGTGTGTTTAGGGTCACAAGGGACACCCTGGAATGCCTGGGATGCCTGGGATGAAAGGTCAACGAGTAAGTACTGAATATATATATTACTCTCATTGCACTGTTGTCCCCTTTCAGTCACCAGTTCCCAGCAAAGGAGACTGAATCGTAGAATTAAAGGCCAATTTCTGGACAATGTAATCTGACCTGCTGTAAGAACGGCCATTAAATTTTATCTTCATTTGTAGAGCTCTATCCCCAGTGCTGAAGCACACTTTTGAGAAAAGTGTCCCCTCCTAACTAGCGGCCATGGAGACATGCAGCATTCCGAATTTTCTTTCAAAAAGTGTGCCAATAGCTGATAGCACTCACTACTAAAAATATGCCTTTTTATATGGCTTTTACTTGAAGTTTAATATTTTGCCAAGAGCAGTCCAGAAAAAAAAAAAATACTATTCACAGATACATTTTTTCCTTTCCCTCAGGGTTTTGATGGAAAAGATGGTGCCAGAGGTGAAAGCGGTGCTCCTGGTCCAAAGGTAAAAAACTGCAGTGTCATCTTTGTAATAGGCATTTCTGATATAGCTATGCTTTGCATATCACACAATTTTAAAAATCCATTAAACATTAAAGGAACTCGTTAAATAACCCCATGAAAAGAAAGAGAATAATTCCAAAGGAGGTAGGCTTTCTGAACCACATCATGCCCCAATTTTCCAGCCATAATGAAGATGAGATTCCAAAATGAAAGAGCATGCATGGATCACCTTATTGCATGACATTAAAGGACTGAGTTTTCCTGATCTGTATTTTTTTTTTTGCTCATTTAAATATTTTGTTCTGGCAGTCATTCAGACTTCTCAGACCTCACAGACCTCAGCTCCTGCTGAAGGCACTCAGTGCCACACAGAAAGCAGCAACTGTCTCGTTTCTATGCCTCTTCCCCTTGAATAAACCAAAAAAAATACGTTTTTGCCAAAGTTCATTCTGTCGTTGGTGTTTTCTTTCCATGACAGGGTGAAACTGGTCTTCCTGGAGCAAATGGAGCACCGGGCCAACCGGTAAATATGTGCATCCTCTAATATTTAAATGGAAGGGCCAATGGCATTTCCCAGTTAACCAAGTTACTCATCTTTCTTTAGTTACTGAGATACGCAAATAAGAGCAATGTCTCTTTGCTCAGCCATATTATTTTGGGAGCTATTTAGCAGACTTGTTTTCTTACGTTTTCTAGGGACCAAGAGGTCCAGCTGGAGAAAGAGGACGACCTGGGAATCCTGGTGGCCCTGTAAGTAATTGCAGCTGTTGTTCTTTAGAAGCAGCACATACTTTTTCTTCCGTATGTTGAGAATTCCCTGCGTCACAGATTCACCTTAAAACAGTTGTAATGCAAAGGACTGGAAAAGTACGTAGGATCTGTAAAATCGCATGTGAAACCTTTGCGGTCCCCAACTAAAGACGTAACTCACAACACCTTCACCGTCTTATTTTCTAATTTTTTTTTTTTAAATGACCAGATGACACATTGAGGGAGAGTTTCGTTTCAGCATAAGCTTGAGTTTAACGTAAAGCTCAGGTTCAGCAGAAACTCGGGTTCAGCCAAGAGGAACAGGGAGGAGGAGTGGAAGCAAAGGGCAGCAGCAAAAGGTAGAGATTGGAAAAACTGTCATCTCAGAACCTGCAATAAAAAGGCAAAATTACTCTTTGACTGAGTTCTTTGCTCTGAAGGAAGTCACAGCTCGTAGCTTCCAACACCACAAAGTAACAACCAACAACTTGTTCCTACAAACACTACTCAAGCTGAGCAGCAGACCTGGTCTAACATGACTACAAGACCTGGCGACAGGATTTAAACCAAACCGCTGTTTATTAGGGGTCTGGAGTGAAATTTTGGTCTTTTAGGTGAATTAGAAGTAGCTGTTACTTTGAAGTAGACATCTATTGCAATCTTACTTATTTAACCTTAAGAAGTGTTCACACTGGTGATGTTTTGTTACTTATTTCCATGAGAAATGTAAGAATAATACATTTCTTTTGTCTTGTTGTCTTGTCATTACAGTACAAGCCATGTAGACCATTCCTTCATAAAATATTTACTTAATTATTATTTTAGAATTTCACAGTTGAGGAAATCTTGGGTCTTGGGCAACTAAGTGGGAATACACAGACATAAAAGGATGGTCTGTGAGTCATGGGCATTAAAGCATGTGGGGTCTGTGTCAGCGGTAGTGACCTGTACCCAACACCTCTCTTCTTTCTGTAGGGTGCCCACGGCAAAGACGGATCTCCAGGAGCAGCAGGCCCACCTGTAAGAGGACTTACAGATGTTTGACTTTAAGTATTTTTGTTGCTTGAATCTAGTTCTCACTGGTGTTCTGCAGTGCCAGCAGACCTGAGACTGGGAGTGCACTGGTTTAAGAACAAGAATGTTTATGAAATTTATATGAAATACAGTTATATGAAAGTTATATGAAATATAAAAGTTATGAAATATAGTTATATATTAGTTATATACTACATTAGTTATATGCTATATTAGTTATGTCCTATATTAGTTAAATACTATATTTCATAACTATTGGTCAAAATACTTAACGCATACAGTGAAATTAACACTCTGGATGAGAAAATGCATGAATCTAAAACCAGATAATTCTCAGAAAACATATAGATGGGTAGAATTGCTGTTCTCTATGCAGATCAAATTTTGAGTGTTCTTACCAAATACATTATTTAGCTGTCTGAGGCAGGCAAAATTTTTTCTTTTCCATTTGCCTAGAAACCTGAGCATGTTCATTTGCATGTGTAAGAGCTATATTGCCTTTTTTTCCCTGCACCTTTTTTATAATTAGAACAAGTTCTGAACATTTTTTGTTTATAACTTAATCTCTTTAAAGAAAATTTTCATGTTTTTTTTTTTTAATTTATAACACAGAAATTTAGTTAAACATGTAAAAGTCAGACTAACTAAGACGCAGGTGTGATATTTTAGGACTAGCCAAACTTCTACACCATGATTTATACTTGCTGGTTTGCCAGGTGTTTCCTTACTCAGAGCAAAGCCCCATAAAAAGACTTTATTTTAAACTTAAGTTTAATTCCATATGGCTTTTACCTTTTGCATTAATAGTATTTCTTTCACTTTTAAGGGTCCCCCTGGTCCCCCTGGAACTGCAGGATTCCCAGGCTCTCCAGGTTTTAAGGTATGCAGCCAAAGATGCATGCTAATTCGGGATTTGGTCCTTTCTCTAGTTAGCCAGCTTATGTCATTCTACCTCTTTAAGTCCTCTTTTTTCTGGCTGCTACTGCACTGTTTGCAAGGCCAGAACTGATGTGTTTTCATACGCGACATGAGAAAAACCCCATCCTCATTGCCTTTATGAATACCTACCCCCAAAAAAACACTAAGTGGTAGACCAAATGCTTTGTGTTGCGTCATGGGAGGGATTCCAGTGAGCCTCCCATGAGCAGAGGAGCTGTGCTGGAGGGCACAGGTGCCTGGTGCCTCAGGACCGGGAAGTCCCTCTGCTGATTTGGCTCTTTCACTCAAGGTGATGATGGTGGTAATCTTCTCCCCAAATCATGCAAAGATGCCACTGTAGGAGACAAAACCCTGAAACTCCGTGTCTTGGAGGCAAGAGTAAAATGAATCCTTTTTTTCCTTTTGTTCTTCTTCTGTAGGGTGAAACTGGTCCTCCTGGTCCTGCTGGTTCTAGTGGTAGTCCTGGAGAAAGAGGAGAACCTGGTCCTCAGGGTCATGCTGGGCCACCCGGGCCTCAGGTACATAAACACCCCATGGGAACTGACATGTTGGGCCACCTACTCTTCACAAAACCCTCCCCATCCTTTGGCTTAGCCCTAGCGTTGGCTATTTTTGACTTTTTTCTTTTTCTTTTTCTTTTTTTTAACAGGGCCCTCCTGGAAGAGCTGGAAGCCCTGGCAACAAGGGCGAAATGGTGGGTACTTCTCATCTCATTGTCTTTTAGAATCACAGAATCATAGAACAGTTCAGGTTGGAAAAGACCCTTGGGATCATCAAGTCCATCCATTAACCCTACGCTACGACCATTAACCCTACACTACAAGTTCACCCCTAAACCATCTCACCCAACACCACATCTAAGTGACAACTGTGCTGCGTTGGTGAGGGTCACTGTTTGGACTGGGTAGAGCCCAGCAATGATGTGCTCTCTTCATCCCCACCCTCTGTTCACTCTCTGCAGGGACCTTCTGGTATTCCTGGTGCTCCTGGCCTGCCAGGAGGTCGTGGTCTTCCTGGTCCTCCAGGTGCAAGTGGAAACCCTGGCGCAAAAGGCAGTCCGGTGAGTCGCTAACATTCATTATGCTGGTTGGACAAACAAATATGGTGGAAGCAGCTATGGTACCATGAAAAAAAAACAGCAGCTGAAATTGTCCTATTCACTTGAGATGGTCTAGTGAATTATTTTACAACAGCAATGGGCAATCATTTTTATAGCTATACATTTATACTTTGCACATTTATATATTACTATATATGAAAATTACACGATACACATGACAAGAATATTTATTTACTTTCCTGAATTATCTAATTCAGAAAATCACGACAACAAAAAAAGCTTGGCTAAAATGGCTACATTAGACAAAATCTCCTGTTTTAAAATCCTGATTTTGCCTGTATACTTTCCCATGGGCTGGGTCCCCAGTCCTCTGCACTGTACTTACTCTTATACTGTCATTATACTCTTGTACTACTCATACTCTTATACCCCAGCAGCCTCTTTCCTACCGACCCTACACCACATGTAGTTCTTTGTCAGAGGAAATATCCAGGGACATCAAGCAAAAGTGTCAATGATGTCTGAAACAGCTCAGAAACAGACGTAAAATTTTACTCAGATTGTATCACTTCTTTACTGGATTTTTAAGGACCCCCTTGCATTCCATATCCAGGCTCAACCAGTGCATGCTAATTCCTTTGTGGAGAGTAAAATAATAAAAATGAGTCAATAATTTTAAAGATGTCGCATCTACTTCTTAGTAGCTACCTCTAGTAGCTCTAGAATAATATATCCTGTCGCAACCCGTAATGTTAATGGGATTTTCTCCTGTTTAGGGAGAACCTGGTAAGAACGGTGCAAAGGGAGATCCGGGCCCGAAAGGCGAGCGTGTGAGTGATTTTAAAATGCGTTCAGAGACTTCTTCCAAAGAAGTCCAAACCCTCAATCACTCCCTGTACAAAACCTGTGTTTGTGCGGGTTTTTGAGAATTCTAACTTCACTGGTGGTCTTCCCAGGGTGAAAACGGTACCCCAGGTGCTCCTGGGGCTCCTGGTGAGGAAGGCAAAAGAGGTGCAAATGGTGAACCCGGCCAGAACGGTGTCCCTGGTACGCCTGGAGAAAGGGTAAGCTGCTGTAGATGACCACACCCACGAGGTACATTTTGAGTTAATGAAGAGACGGCACAAAATCTGGTGTTCAAAATACTTTGAGGAGATGTTTGGCTCCATCTCCGTTCTCAGCAAATTCCAGATGTGAAACTGGGTTATGAAACTGGGGAGAATTCTTATCTCGTTCCTCATTCCAATTGCAGCACTTGGATCTATCTCAGTCCGAAATAAGTTAATTTCTTTCTTGTTTTGTTTTTGAAGAAGCAGCAACCTTGTGTACCTGGAAGCTGTATCAAAAGATTTGTGCTAAAAGAAAACCATAAACTGTTAGAACTACACGGTGAAAACAATAAAATCAACAAAATTCAAAATTATTTATCAGTTAACAAAAATAAACAATGACAAAATTTCAGTTCTGGAAAGTGAAATTAATGCAAATTCTTCTACTTTCTCTATGTCGACATCTTTACTGACAACACATCTTCAACGTCAATAATGTCAATAACAACGATATTGTCAGAATGTCTTCGTTGATATAATATCTTTACTGCCAATAGCTTTTTTTTTTTTAGGCTAGTAGAGATTACTTTCCAGAGAGCATTCCCTATTAAATATATAAACGGGGCTGCAAAATTAAATTTTATAATTCACATTTCTTTTAAGCAATGAAGATACTAAAATAGTAAACTTATTTTTAATTAAATACATATGAGTAGATATTAAAACAATACAATAGAGCTCTTTTCAGTATTGAATTAAGAAAATAATTGTTCAAGACTGCATGTGTGGTTTTATTTTTGATGTGAATTCAGAAAACTCGTAAATAGAGTAACTCATGCAGGACCAGTTAAAAATAATGGAGGAAAGGCTATGATTTCAACCAGAGAGAGAAAGAGAAAATAATTCTATAGAGTTCCTTGTAGCATTTCCATCTATTTCTTTCATTAATTTTCATAATAATACATCTAATGGTATATAGGAAAAAAAAGAATAGTTGCCATTACCTAAGTTATATTGCCTATGTTCCATATTTTATTCTTTAACTTCTCAGGGCTCCCCCGGTTTCCGTGGCGCACCCGGTAGCAATGGACTTCCAGGTGAAAAGGTACATCTTCTCCCCCAAAAACCTGGATTTCTGGAGAATCTGTGCGAATTTGAACAGATAATTTCAGAATTAGTATGATGCTGGTTTCCTTGCGGTGAATTTCAACACCTTTTTTCCAGGGTCCTGCAGGCGAACGTGGTAGCCCAGGTCCTCCTGGCCCCAGTGGACCTGCAGGAGAGCGTGGACAAGACGGTGGCCCGGGTCTTCCTGGAATGAGAGTAAGACACGACATCTTGAAGAAAGGAAAAAAAATCTGTTAGAGATGCCTCATCTGAGCTGATACAATAGAGGAGACCAACCAGAAAAAAATTTCTTTTCATTCTTTTGATATTATTAGTGCAGTAGATAATTGCGCAGAGATGCGGGACACTCAGAGAAGATCTGTCACAAGCGAAGCTTAGGCGAAGCTGAGCATGCTCCTCCCCAGTTCTCAGAGAACGCCATGCACTATCACTTAAATTTAATATTTAAATGATTAAATTATATATTTCAATACACTTAAGTGTTATATTTATTGCTTACAGTTAAAGCGAATAAGCTGCTGGTTGGATTTCCACAGTACATATCAAGATGATTTTCACAGATATCCTGTTGCATAATTTGTACAGAACGTAACGATGTTCTGTGGCCTTCTGCTAAATGCTAGCACCTGCTGGTGACAAATAACAATGAAATTAAAAACTCAGCCTGACTGCAGGCTTCTGGGAGCTAAACAAGATTTTACTGGAAAAGAAAGTTTGAAAATATAGCAAGAATAATATAGAAGTATATTAATAGATAATATAACATAGAAGTATAATATAGATATAACATAGAAATATAAAACTTCTATATACATAGAATATAATATAGATATAGAATATAATATATAGAGAGAATATGTAGAATATAATATACAAATATAAAACAAGTTAATTGAAATACGGTACAAATTGTGTTGCCTTTAAGTAGAGGCTCTTGGTCAAAATTGTTTCAGTCCTTGATTTTTACCATCTGAGCTTAGTTTTCTTCCAGAAGAATGAAAGAATACAATTTTTGTGCATGTTTGTTAGTATGTGATGCCCTGTTTATATGCAGTGACTCTTGGAGAAAATTACAAACTCTTAAAAAAAGAATGTGCCAGCTTTCTATCCTTTTTCCTGTTAATGGGATGGGGAGATAGAAGGGGCGTTTTAATCTTTATTAAAGAGGTTAAAATTAAACAAGTAGTTTAAAAGGTATTTTATATATATGTACATTTAAGCACTGTAACTTAAGAGTACACGTTTTAAAATGAAGAATGACATTTCTTTTTCTTCAATTGCAGGGTTTGCCTGGAATTCCAGGAAGCCCTGGAAGCGACGGGAAACCTGGCCCTCCAGTACGTCCACTGTGCAAGTATTTCATACCATTCTCCCAGATAACAACCTAGACAAGTTGTTATCACAACCAGATGAATCATTTCTCTTCTTTTTGTTTGATTTCATCACCAGAGCACTTTACATGTTGAAATAACATTCTTTAAATGTTGCCATTTAATACAATTTAAAGTACAGTATGCAGAGAAGTTCAGTTGAAATACATGGATATTCATTTATTTCCCGATGTTCTCACTTTTTTTTTTTCCTTTTCCCAGGGTAGTCAGGGTGAATCTGGCCGCTCTGGTCCACCTGGTCCTCCAGGTCCACGAGGTCAACCAGGTGTGATGGGTTTCCCCGGTCCCAAGGGCAATGAGGTGAGTGGCATTTATGCAGCCAAATGGTAAAATAAATCGCTCCACAGTGGGGCTATGTCATGCTGCAGCTTTAGGTTGTTGTACGCTGACCAGAACGAGCATTTCAAATGTGATCTTTCTCTTTTGTAAGGGTGCACCGGGTAAGAATGGAGAAAGAGGGCCTGGTGGACCTCCTGGAACACCTGTAAGTTGCATTAACATTGTGTTTAACGAAATAATAATAGCATAACAGCATAATATTAAATAACAATAATTTGCTGAGTCTTATAAAAATTGTATCATCCCATAACCACAGCCTAAATTTGTCTTCTTGTAGGGTCCTGCTGGGAAGAATGGTGACGTTGGCCTCCCAGGTCCTCCTGGACCTACTGTGAGTGTGGTAGTCCCAAAAGAGGCAATTCTCAGTTGTTGCCAAGGTGGTCTGGTACCTAGGCTTAGAGACACTGAATTTAGGGGAAGGAAAAGATTTTTTGACAATAGAAAGAAATCTGCTTTTCTGAGGACAAATGGTAGAGTTCTTCTTTGCCATTATGTTAATAAATTAATACTCAAAACTTTGTTAGGAGAAACCTGAAATGGATATAAATTGAAATGGATATAAACCTGAAATGGATATAAATTGAAATTCAAAGTCAATTTAGAGCTCTTGGGGATCTAAAACCTTCCCAGATTGAAGCATATTTTTGCTCCTGTTAATGTTTATAGCATTTCAGACTAGTATAAATTTTAATTGTGTCTGCTGAGTTATATCCATTGAAGAGAACCAGAACACCAAGACACATTAGTCTTTGGGATTGTGCAATGTCACTATCAGATCACGATAAGGAGGTACAGGTCGGAGGCGGTGTGCAGATGTTTATATGTTGAAATGTTCTCAGAAAATTTCAGATTTCTTTTCTCTTTTATTTGATTCTAGGGCGCCTCTGGGGAGAGAGGAGAACCAGGACCATCAGGTCCACCCGGCCTCCAGGTGCTGTGTGTTTATTGCTTATTGGTTTCTGATTCTTTTTAGTTGACTAACACGCATGTCACCATATATGTCGTCATATTTTGATGTAAGACAGTTCAACAACTTGACAAAGTTATTGCTTAGTATTCCATAATTGCAAACCAGACAGCTAGCTCAGTAGGTTATGTCCCATCAAACCTCTAGCTATTGAATTAGTTACCTCCTCCTTTGTAAAGGATCTGAATGAGTTGGACACTCATCTTTGCATCAAAAAAAATTGCTAGATGGGAAAACGCATATTTCGGCTGTGTAACGTGAATGATAACACTGTTCCTTCCTTTAGGGATTGCCTGGTGGACCAGGACCAGCTGGAGAGAATGGAAAGCCTGGAGAACCAGTAAGTAGTAATTCCTTTTTTAACGTAACAAAAAAATACGCGAGGAGTTCTTCCTAGATTACATTTCCGAATTCAGACAACTGTCAGCACTGTGCAGAGCGGAGAAGTTTGATTTTTAAGGATGATAGAAGAAAGAAACAGAATGCCAATCACAATGCAGATATACTAAGTAAAGTAAATAACTCGTATTTACTTTCTCATAAACAGGGGCCAAAAGGTGATGTTGGAGGACCCGGATTCCCTGGCCCAAAGGTAAATCATATAGCGGTGTTTCTGTAGGGACATGAATGAATTAACAAGCCATGACCCTGAACACAAAGAATAACAAGTTTCTTTGTCACAGGGTGAAAATGGTATCCCAGGTGAACGCGGCGCACCCGGGCCTCCAGGACCTCCTGGAACAAGAGGTGGGCCAGGTCCTGCTGGCTCAGAAGGTGCCAAGGTACCCACGGTCTTGCTTGGTTTTCTGTTACCATGTTTATCATTCGGGTCAATACAATTTATTTATTTTTTCCTAATGCTTTTTCATTACTCTTTAGGGTCCTCCTGGACCCCCTGGTGCCGCTGGAGGCACAGGGCTGCCTGGCTTACAGGGAATGCCAGGAGAAAGGGGAGCTCCTGGAAGTCCTGGACCAAAAGGGGATAAGGTAACACACCCACACTGCCGATTTTTTGCTAATTTAGTGTTACCTGCCCACAAGGCACTGGGTTTGCTCACTTTTTTTACGTCTTATGCTTCCTAGGGAGAACCTGGTGGCAAAGGTGCTGATGGCATTCCTGGTGCAAGAGGAGAGAGAGTGAGTAACTTTTAAACATCTAGCAGTTTATCAATTAGCTTCACATAGTCTACACTTAGACTATGGGTAAACTCAGAGCGAATAAATACTTTCTAGGAGAGGTAAATTAGTAGTCTTGTTGTATTTCTGCCAGTCTGGTTTTGTATACTAAATACTTATTATTAGTTTTTGTGATTTCTGCTGCTTGGGTAGATATAATAGATTTTTATTTTTTTTTGCGAACAGAAGGTTAATTGAGAAAATATTTTGGAGGGAAAGCAGCAACACATAAGTTGAGAAAGTGTTACTAGCTGACTGATAGGAAAATGCTGGTTAAAATGAAGCACAAAAAGATATGACACTAAGCATGCCTATACAGAACGCTTCTACAGGTTGCCATGTATGATACATTTATATATCAGTACAACACATACACATAAAATAAACCCTTGAAATATATACATATATCTAATGAGTAAGTGCAAATAGTATATACATTAAAATAATGAGGGATGACCAATATAAAAATGTAGCTTGTGAGTTGGAGTAAATACAGAAAAATTATTTCAAACCATAAGGTATATAAAATTCTCAAGAAAGAAACAATGTCAGGAAGCTAGTCAAGAGATGCTCAACATGTACTGAAGAAAAGTGGACCAATTATATGAAAAATCAGGGCAGTGGATGAATTTTGTTGCCTACCGTTGAAAGAGACATATTAACTTCATGTAGTTTTGGATTAGGTTTAGATGATGGGAAAAAATAAAACAACGCTATTGATCAAAACAGAGGAATTAACATGGTCTTATTTTGATACAAAATATATTATATTTTCTGCATGTTTAGGGTAACGTAGGTCCCATCGGTCCTCCTGGTCCTGCTGGCCCGCCTGGAGACAAGGTAAAGCATCCTACAAAACTATGTCTGACAGACTGAAGGGTCACCCTGGTGGCTGTGTCGTGGGAAGAACAAAACCACGTAGTAACCGTTCTTGTTCCCTACAGGGAGAGATCGGCCCAGCAGGTGCCCCAGGTCCAATGGGTTCCCGCGGTGGTCCTGTAAGTGAGAGCACTTTTCTTCCACCATATCTTTATCAAGGCTCCTCTAGCTCGACATGGGCATCAGTGTTGCACCTAGCCTGTCAGGGGCACATGCGGCTTGAGTTCAAAATAAACCAAGCACATTTTTCTTCTGTTGACTCTTGGGATTTGCAGGTGCAAAGGTCTTCAGAAAATCAGTGCTTTTAACTCTGCAAAAAAATTGGAGGGCTGCAGTGATAGGCCAGGGCAAGGGTGTGAGTGATAGTTCTTACCATCTTGTCTTACAGTTAAGAAAACTTTTGAAAATACTCTTATGCTTATATTTATTTCCTAGATTGATGAAAGAGCAAATCTGGATGTCAGATCTGGGAAACACCATGGATTGCGCTCAGGGTTTATACAAGTGTAACTGAGATCAGTTTGTCAGGCTTTAGAAAACTATCAGATAATTCCTGAACAGTTGCTTTTAGACCTCAGGAGCGACTGTTGGTTTTGAGATTGTTGTGGGGTTTTTTTTCCCAAAGATCTAGAAGTCAAAGAAACTTCAGCAATATTCATAGGAACATTCTCTAATTTGCTGTGAGGTGATCTTCCATTGCTGACATGTTGTTTTCTACAGGGTGAAAGAGGAGAACAAGGTCTTCCTGGACCTGCTGGCTTCCCTGGAGCTCCAGTGAGTGTGAATACTTAAGAGTGGTTGAATGTGATTATCAGTCTTTAGTTCCTTTAAATTCATCCACATCTCAGAAAGCCATGCTGGAACCCTTTTAATATACATGCCTGCCACATGCATTTGATTCTTTTGTTACTCTTTCTGTACTCAGTCACACATAGAGCAACATTTCTCCTGCCTTTGCTTCCTGTCCTGCTAGACCAATAGAGTTCAGCTGCATTCACATTCAATTTAATAATTAAATTCCCTTCCAAAGGGTGTGTGCATAGAATTTCTCACCACAGTGATACCATCTGCATTTTTGGAGTCGTAATATAACGATATGGATTTTTCTACAGGGCCAAAATGGGGAACCTGGTGGGAAAGGAGAAAGAGGCCCACCTGGTCTAAGAGGAGAGGCTGGACCTCCTGGAGCTGCAGGTCCACAAGGTGGTCCTGGTGCACCAGTAAGTTTTTTGCTGTTTCTTATTGCTATGAGGAGAGGTTTCTTCGTCTCTCCCTTAGCCACAAGGTGGCTGAGCGCAAGTGCAAGCATTTGAACTGCCTGAAACTTAATGACACTTCCCATAATTTTCATGCATTCGTCAAGTAATTTGCTTTATCTATTTCTTCCCATGTAGGGTCCACCTGGTCCCCAAGGAACAAAAGGAGAGCGTGGATCTCCTGGAGGCCCTGTGAGTATCTCTTTGACTTAGTCCCTGACAAATGACTCCATCTATTACAACGAACATGATGCAAATGAAAAACAAGACCTTCAATGACTTTAGTATCAGCAGTTCAAGAATAATTATTGAAGTGGTCCAGAAGGAGTAATTAAAGCCAAGGTGTTTAGTGATGTGGATCACATTGATTTTAATATAAGTAGGGTGCCAAAAAAGCTTTTGGCACAATAACCGAAAGCTCTAAAATGGCTTATCTCAACAGTTACTAGATTTACATGCTGTCTTTGCCAAGTTTCTTGGAGCTCATTACTTCATCTTTGAAGAAGATATAGGACCTTCCCTTGGAAAAAAGACCCCAAACAGTCAAACATAGAAACGAAAGAAAATTATGAATGTCTTGTTCAGTTCCAGGTCATTGAATTATATTTAGCTCTTCTGCTTAAAAACTGAATTAAAAGCCATCTCCTGTGTAAAAAATAATTTGTTCGAATTTTTCCAATCTTCAGAAAATGACAATTAAAAATGTATTGATCTCTTACAGGGAGCTGCTGGTTTCCCAGGTGCTCGTGGACTACCTGGTCCCCCTGGTAACACTGTAAGTTGTCTTATCCTCTTTTTCTTTATTCTTACTTTCTGGATATATTTAGATATATATAAGCTGAACTCTATAAAGCTGTATATTTAATTATCTTGGGACAGAGGAGTTTGGAAAAATTCTTGTGATATCATTTCTCTCTCCTGCTACGGCCTATGTCTAAGGTTTAATCTACCAGCCTGCAGTGTCCTGCTATAAAAAAAAAAAATATGCTGTTTCATCAGCTGATTTCAATGTTTTACACTGTATCTGTGTGTGAACAAAAGCTGTTTCATAATATCCTTGCATGTTCAACATGCAGCTGCTTTTGACTCACATAGTAAAAATCAGATTCTAATTTTTTTAATCTTTAAAAATTAACAAAATACAAAAAATACAATGGATTTGTGCATTTTGAAATCAAAATTATAAGTTTGTTGCATGGTAATTGAGATATAAAGTAAGAAAAGTTCTTCTACAGTCAGATAAGCAGAGTTTTATTTTCTGTTTCATAGTTAGATAGATGCAAATTAGAATACACCTGAATAAAAAGGAAAAGTAGGATTTTACTTAAGCTACCGTTAAAGTTAATATAATTCTTTCCATTGATTTGCCAAGCTGAGAGTTTTCATAGAATCATAGAATGGCCTAGGTTGGAAGGGACCTTAGAGATCATCTAACCCAACCTCCCTGTCACGGGCAGGGACGCCTCTCTACTAGATCAGGCTACTCAAGGCTCTCTCCAACCTGGCCTTGAACACCTCCAGGGAGGTGAAAGACATTTCATTCTGCACATGTCTGAGACACCACCTTCAGAAACACGTTTTGGATGCATTCCACACGGTGCGTCCAAAGCGTGCAAGTCCTCCATTATGCAAATACTATGTCCAGACAGTAGGGAGAGAAAAATAGCAGGTTTGAAATTGGCAGGATCTTTGTAAGATCAAATCCAATTTGGGTGCATAGAGGTTGGCCCCTAAATCCACCTTCTTCAGGCAATGACTCAAGTCTGGTTGGCTTTCATGAGGAAATACCAACGCCAGCAAGCCTGTGCTCCTGTTGCAGACAACACAGGTCACATCCTTCTTTTTTAAAACTCTTTTTAGGGAAGCCCAGGCCCCCCTGGTAACGCAGGACCTGCAGGCAAGGATGGACCTCCTGGACCCCCTGGTAGTGCTGGTTCTCCTGGTAGTCAAGGACCTGCTGGGACAAGAGGTGAGCCCGGTGCACCAGGCGAGAAAGGGCCACCAGGCGCACGAGGAGAAAGAGTAAGTACACGTACACCCGGACACCGTGACACCAGCAGGCAGGGATTATGCCTGTCAGGAACAAGAAGCCACTAATTGAATGTTAAAGATGCTCAGTATTCACTGACCTGACCTTTTCTTATACAGGGAGCACCAGGTGAACCGGGTCCTCAAGGCATCGTTGGTGGCCGGGGTAACACGGGTTTGCCGGGTCTGCGTGGCCCAAGTGGTCCACCTGGTATGGCAGGTGCCAAGGTGAGAGCTTTTTAGTGCAAAGGCTACAGAACTTAGAATTCTTTCTGTTTACATCCCTAAAATCAGGCTTTAAAATGTCGGGTAACCAGCAGTTGTGGGACCTGAGGTTGTCTTTAATCCCCGTTACCAAGAACCCTGGATCTAGAAGCATATCACCAGCTTCACACACTTAGAGAGGGTTGTGGGCTATAAACTTTCCTTCAGGCAAGATTTAACTCAGTAGGTTTCACCTACTGCAAGTTGTTTATCTTTGCTTAATTCTCAGTAGGTCTCTTGGTTAAATATTATGACCCAAACAGAAAAATCTTTCACCTTTCTCCAGAACAGGTGGCATGAGGCTTGGTTTGTCACTAACACAGCGATAGACCGTCACTTCTTCTGGTACCTGCTTTGGCTATTGGTTTTGGGTACAGAAAAAGAGATATGTCCGGTTTACGATTTCTTGGTTGACAAAACAATAAGGAACATTCCTTGGGTTCAACGGCCTTGCATGAATATCACCAGCAACAAAAAGAAACCAGTTTGGCCAAGTTTTTGTCTTTCTTATTTTGAATATTCACCAAAGTCACACTGGCCTCTCACTTTATCAGGTCTTTTTCATAATCATTGCATATTTATTTAAAGGTGTCTGATATAATGGTATTTCGTCTGTTATCTGCAACGAAATCCTTTCCCTTTCAGGGTGAAGACGGCAAACCAGGCACCAATGGTGTCCCAGGAGAACGTGGTGCTCCTGGTCCACAAGGTCCTATTGGGCAAAGAGGCTTACCTGGAGAGCCTGGCAGAGATGTGAGTGGATGCATTACACCTTCCTCATAGCTCGTGAGTTACAAGCAGGAGACTCTGTCAGTAAATACGTTTTAAGGTTCCCAGAGCCTCCCTCAAGTACCCAAGGCACGGGGGCCTGGGCAGATTATGTTCTCATGTATGGTAGCGGAGCCTGCTGTCTCTGAGATAACTTTTACTACCCGTGGACCACGTCTCTGTCTCACTTGGAACTGGAACAAGATACTGCGCTGCCCCAACGCTGACAAAATGATGTGGGTCTTGCAGATCTTTCATGGGCCACTCCGACTCCAGGGACTCTTCCTTCTTGAAAACTCTGTCTTTGATGGAAGCTATTTAAGCTTCCTGGAAAACAATTTGTCAGACAGTTTATAAGCAAACTATACCTCTCTTTTTTTTTTTTTTTCCCCCAGGGTAACCCTGGCTCAGATGGCTTGCCTGGACGTGATGGATCCCCAGGAGGCAAAGTAAGGAATAACCAATATCTTTAGCTTGCTTGATACATAGGGATCAAAATATACCTAGTTCTGTCCTATGTAACTTGTTCCCTGAACCTCATGTGCTCCACTGAATATATTCTTTACATTTAGTTCTGTAAAACATTAAACTTATTATCCTGTCAACTGTTACCACCTGCAGGGTGACCGTGGTGAAAGTGGCTCTCCTGGACCTCCGGGACCTCCTGGCCACCCCGGACCTGCAGGTACCAGTGGTGCCCCTGGAAAAGCTGGTGAAAGAGGCTTTCAGGTAAGACCAGAGTAAATATCTTACTGCTTATCTGCATGCCTTTCCTATGCAAAGTCCATTTCATCCAGTAATAAAGCAGAGGGTTGGAAGAGTCGTACATCTCTTCTGCCATAGCTTCTTGGGATTGGGAACCTCTTTTATAAGAATACCAAGGGGAAGGACATCACAGGTTATGTTCCTGATAACTGCCTATAAATGAAGCTCAAATCACACGTACTCTAAAGGATACCAAAAACTCATCATCCCACCAGGCCCATCTTAATTTCCATCACTTCTGGTGCTCATGCAGCACAAGCGAGGTTATTAATTTAAACTCAGAGATTGACTCTGGAAGACTTCAGGTTATTTCTGAGAAGTGTTGACACCAGCACAGCTTGAGAACTGAGCATCTCACAACACGAAGAATGTGTCCGGTGCATGTGGCACGTATCAGTGCCTACAACCAGTTGAGGAAGATTAACATGTCTAGAAAATAGAACCGGCCAAAATTCTTGGTGATTATATTTTGTGTGTAGCTTCCCCTTGTTTCTGAATAGCTGCTGGCTCTGACCATACTGTTTATCTGGAAGTAAAAAAGCAGTCTACTCAACCCCAGGTGATCCATACCATCTTATTCTTACCGTGTCACAGGGTCCGCCTGGCCCTCCTGGCTCTACTGGTCCTGCTGGTGCTCGTGGTCCTGCTGTAAGTTGTATTTAAAGTGTTTGTGATATCATACATTCACTATTTCTTGTTATTTGGGCACCTCTTTCATTTCTTAATATATTGCCTTTATTGCAAATCCACTCTTCAAGGGTCCTCAAGGTCCTCGTGGTGATAAAGGCGAAACCGGTGAACGAGGCAGCAATGGCATAAAGGGTCATAGAGGGTTTCCTGGTAGTCCTGGTCTCCCTGGTCCTCCTGTGAGTATTTCGCTTTGCATTGGGAATTAACAGCTGTTCTTAGTTTCTACAGTTTAGGTCCTAGGGAACTAGTTAGCCTTAACTAATTTCCCGAGGAAAGAAAACAATTACAAAGAACCTGTCGTAATTTGATTGCCGAACATGTTCCGAAGTCCAGATGCCCCGAATCAACCTGAAATAAGCATTAATAAAGATCTGGAAGAAGCTCCTAAGAGCTGGCTTTGCTGCAATCGCTTCCAGCTACGTGTTTTCCTTCGCCTGGCACACACACACCTTCTGTACTAATTTATACAGGCTATTCCTGATTAAATTATCAAAGGTAGATATAAGGGTTAAAATATCTGTGGCTGCTAAATCTCTGCTAGACTGGCAACTAAATCCATGAAGGAACTACCCAGAGCCCAAATGTCCCTGTTCCATCACGCATCGTTTGCAGTCGCAAGGGCAAAATGGGCATGAAATTGTGAACTCCTGAACCATAAACACGTGTTGCCGTTTTGAACAGTTCTTATTAGCCGAAAGAATTGAAGGGTAGTAGAAAGGCACGCCCCAGGTGTTTACAATGGGTAAAAATTTAAAAGGGGATTTATACTGAAGGGACCTATAAATAGCACTTGTAATGCAAGTGAGAATCAAGAAACCAAAACTCAATTAACCTACCAACGACGGCAAAAAGATGTGGGTGTTAACGATGAATGCCACCAATACCAGTCTATCTGATACCGCGCCATCTAAGCTGCAACATGAGTTAAAAAAAATAATTCTGATACATTCTCGTTTATGCCACGACAGCGAGATGATCGATAATTTTTAAACGTACGGCTTAGTTCTTTGTGGTACATTAAAAGAACAGATTTTTAAATGCATTTGACTGCATGCGTGTGTGTCAAATTATTTCAATGAATTTTACTATTAATATGATTAAAACTGCAGCATTTTGAGCCTGTAGCTACAAATTCTTATGAATACAAGATTTTATCCGAAGTCCATTGATGTCAATTGGCTCTTGCATCTTGGATATCACATCACTAATATTTTTTCATTGCTTTCTTTTCTGTCTAAAGAACCATTCTCTCTCATATCTGACATAGTCTTTTTAAAAGGAGGCATTTCATATAACCTTAAAGATGTTTTCAATGTCTTTATTTAAGATACAACCCACTAGTTGCAAAATCATAGAATCATAGAATTGTCAGGGTTGGAAGGGACCATAGAGATCACCTAATTCCAACTCCCATGAAGGTGCAGGACTTATTTTTCTTTTGTTCATAGGGTCCTCTGGGTCCACAAGGTGCAATTGGAAGTCCAGGAGCTTCAGGTGCAAGGGTAAGAGAAGCTCTTTTCTTAGAGGAACTGGAAGAAAGATTCAGACTATTTGTTTAAAGAGAAAAAGAGAAAAATAAATTCAAATTTGCCATTTGAGCTAAGAGCTAAAGAAAGACACCTGATAAATAATACAGAAGTGTTTGAAATATCTCTTAAAGTACTTCTGAATTTGAAATTATCTGGTAAACTATTTTGACCATCTTATTTGTGTTCAACGTTGTTGTAGGGCCCCCCAGGACCAGCTGGGCCACCTGGAAAAGACGGTACGAGTGGCTACCCAGGTCCAATCGGTCCTCCTGGCCCCCGCGGCAATAGAGGTGAAAGTGGCCCCGCGGTGAGTAAATTGCAAGCCCTCCAAGAAACAAATCTTTAGGGTTTAATCATGAAATACAGGACCCTCTCCCATTTAATGATCTCCCTCACAAAATGCTCAGATTTTTAGTTTTAACCTGTGATGTTTACTCAGCATTCTGGTCCCTATGTGTTTTTAGGGTCCACCAGGCCAGACTGGTCTTCCTGGTCCTCCTGGTCCTCCTGGTCCATGTTGTGGTGGTGGTGCAGCTGCCCTGGGGGCTGGTGAAAAAGGTCCGGTGGGCTACGGGTACGAATATCGAGACGAGCCAAAGGAAAACGATATCAATCTGGGTGACATCATGTCTTCAATGAAATCAATTAACAACCAGATTGAAAGCATCATCAGTCCTGATGGGTCACGGAAGAATCCAGCTCGTAACTGCAGAGATCTGAAATTTTGCCATCCCGAGCTCAAGAGCGGTATGTTAGGGCTTTATTTTCACCAGTGGTAGTAGATGTTGATTATTATTTCTTTTTCATGAATGCTATTGTCTGCGAATATTTAAATGCAGAGATCTGCTATAGAAAATGGGACATTTAAAATCAAATTTCATCATAAAGATGATAAATGCAATGATACTTTTAAATTTCAATTTACTATGCATTTTTAATTTACTATGCATTTACTATATACAGTGACTTCAGCTCCACTTCTTACATGCTTAAAAGTGAACATTTGTTTAAATAATTTTATGGGGAAAAAAAAAACCAGGACAAGTATCTCTATTTATTTCAAATGTCAGTCACATTTGCAGTATCCACATGAGCGCAGTATATTTTTATATCCTCTTATTTTCTGCCTTCTTGCAAAATTAATAGGCTTCCTAATTTGGCTCAGGGATCTGGCAGAGAAATAAGCTTCACTGTCAAGCAGTCAGATCCTTCTCCAAATACATTAAGCCCCTCAACATTTTCTTTTTATTTTTTTTCTTCTTTTTTACCTGTAGGAGAGTACTGGATTGATCCTAACCAAGGCTGCAAGATGGATGCTATTAAAGTGTACTGCAATATGGAAACTGGGGAGACGTGCCTCAGTGCTAACCCCAGCACCGTGCCCAGGAAGAACTGGTGGACCAGTGAAAGCCGTGGGAAGAAACACATTTGGTTTGGAGAATCTATGAACGGAGGCTTCCAGGTAAGAAATCGCCACAGCGAACAGCCCAAAATGCACACGCGTTGTCCTTGCAGGCGTCACAACGCACTAAAAAAATAATCCTGGAATTAAACCAAGCTAAACACTCGGTGGGTGAAATAATGCCTGTACAGGCAGGATTAAACGAAACCTTCTGTGCTGTAACCTGCAGTTCAGCTACGGCGACCCTGAGCTTCCAGAGGACGTCTCAGAAGTTCAGCTGGCCTTCCTCCGCATCCTCTCCAGCCGCGCCTCCCAGAACATCACCTACCACTGCAAGAACAGCATCGCCTACATGGATCAAGCCAACGGAAATGTTAAAAGGGCGCTGAAACTGATGAGCTCGACGGAAAGTGAGATCAAGGCTGAGGGAAACAGCAAATTCACGTACGCTGTTCTGGAAGACGGCTGTACTGTAAGTAAACAAGATCTCCTATGGCGGTTTACCAGGTAATTCCCTCTAGAGAACTTGGCCCATGATGAAGGAAGAGAGAGCTGTGCATGACCGGGGTCACAGCCACCCCTAACTGGGGATATTTAGGCTCTGTACACCAGCAGTGTCACTTGTGGCAATAGTAAAAGTGAAGCACACTCCCATTAAAACCTGTGCTTTACAGGCAGCTCCTTGCTCTAGAGTCAAAGCTCGTGAAGTCACAGTGACCAAGTTTTGATCCATCCCGTGACACTTTTTTCTGATGCCAAACCCACTTTCCCAGCAGAGTAGCTATTTGTACCATCTCTGGGCATGCAGAGCACGCTTCGCTCCGAGTTCAGGGACCTAGTCCGTCAGGGATCATACCCCTTTTGAGCTGCAAGCTCCACAAACTCACGAGACCTCACGTAAAAGGTCGAGAAACAAAGAACGACTACCCACATTTCATTTCTAGAGAGACTGCAACCAGTTTTCGTGGTGCTGAGAGGGACACGTTAATATGAAAGCATGAAATCCCTTAAACTGTAGGACCAGGGAAGTAATTGTCTCCCTGTACTTGGCACTGGTGAGACCCCATCTCGAGACCTGTGTTCAGGTTTGGGCCTCTCACTACAAGAAGGACGTTGAGGTCCAGAAAAGGGCAACAAGGCTGGTGAGTGGTCTAGAGCATAATGAGGAGCAGCTGAGGGACCCGGGGCTGATCAGCCTGGAGAAGACCTTATCACTCTCTACAACTACCCGAAAGGAGGTTGTAGTGAGGTGGGAATTGGTCTATGCACACAAGTAACAAGTAGACAGGACAAGAGGAGACGGCCTCAAGTTGCACCAGAGGAAGTTTAGACTGGATACGAGGAAGAATTTCTTTGCCGAAAGGGTTATCAGGCATCGGAACGGGTTGCCCAGGGCAGTGGTAGAGATCTAAGAGGCCTGCAGACACAGTGCTTAGGATGTGCTTTAGTTGAGGACTTGTCAGTGCTGAGTTAATGGCTGAAGCCAATGATCTTCAAGGTCTTTTCCAATCTAGGCAATTCTGGGATATATTTCCCACAACCCCATGCCTGTTTCTCTTACGTTTTTGCTTTTTCTTTCTAACTTTGCAGAAACACACAGGTGAATGGGGTAAAACAGTCTTCGAATACAGAACGCGCAAGACAATGAGGTTGCCTGTGGTTGATATTGCACCCATAGATATCGGTGGTCCTGATCAGGAATTTGGTGTGGACATTGGCCCGGTCTGCTTCTTATAAATCAAAGATCCTGCTCTTTCTGAAACCCCAGCAAACAGATTCACACTCCAACTGTTCTCCTTTGTTTTAGCCCTGTCAGCTAGTACAGGTGACCATCTGTTTCCCAGTTATTTATTTACAAAATTTCTGGGGGAAAAATCAATTTGATATTAAGGGTTATTTTTGTTTTTGCTATTACACAAAGTACAGTAAAAATGCTTTTTTTTTTTTGCTCTATTTTTTTTTTACCAAATTCCATCTTCAAATCATGTCTCCGTGGTGCTATAATACAACTTCAACACTTAACAAAACAACACTGTGTTCTATCAGCTGAATGTTAGCCAATTTACAAAGCACTGATTGCTCCCAGTACCAAAGTTCACCCTTCTTCCGAAGATGCAGTCCTTAAAGCTAGAAAGACCTCCCCGTTTCAACTACCTCAACATGGACAGAAACTGGGATGTGTCTGATGAGTCAAACCAAAAATCAGTCGAACAAATCAATCAGAACACGACGTACCCGTTAGTTCAGTGAAACCATTTGACGCAAAATTGCCATTTCTGTACTGATTAGCTGTGAAAAAGTACAGTGTATTTTAAGAGTTTGATACCTTAATGCCAGCAGTCACCATAATTTTATTGTTGGATTGTATTCTGTTATCAAAGGTGCTTCTCTACTTTCCTGTCATTGCTGGTCAAGACCACTAAAATTAGGGAAGTGTAAAAGACTAATATGATGGTGCTAATGTATTTTTCACTCCTAACTCTGCAAGTCAGGGTTATTGACTTGCTTAAATAAATAAATAAATAAATAAGGTAAAGGATTTAAAGCAATTGTCTCCTGTCAAAGATCGTCACTGGCATGTCATAGTTGAAAACTTTCTCCCTTCACTCTGTAAAAGTCAATAAAGATGCAAAATTGTGAACATTTATAGTGTTGAAGGTTAACCATCTTTGTAAGCTTTTATATGGTTGTTGGTCTATTCCTTACAGAGACACATAATAAAATATCTTAATAAAACTCCTTGTTGTTTCATAAAACTGGGGCCTTTTTTATTTAAATTTTACTGTTTATGTCTCTTCAAACAAATTAATAAGGCAGGACACAACTCTGGTACCACTTTAACCCATGCTTCAAAGATAATTTGTTTGAAAGAAAACCTGATAATCCTAAGAGATGCAGTCTATAGCATCATGCTATGAAATTTTCTTAATTTTTCTACTCTTCTCCACCAAGCGGCTAATTTTTCCAAGCACGGTGAGCTTCTCCGACTATCGGCATGTATTCAACTCGAACAGCAAGATCCAAACCCACGTCAACGCATCTGGGCAGATCAGCCTTTGTTGTTTTGTTGGGTTTTTTTTAAAGAAACCTCAGCAGATCTGAGTCTGAACCAAAATGCTGCCCTGCTTTGGCCTCATGGAATTTGGACGGACCCAGGCAGAACGAAAATATGGAAGGTCTGGGGAGACCTTAACAGCACAAATGCACAAATGTAGTTGATGCAACGTAAAAGAACAGTGCCAACAATTCATAACAAGTACTGGCTGCTGCAGAAAACCTCCTCATTTTATGGTGAAAACTGCTACCGTTTATGGCAGAATTATATGTACGTAATAATATTAATCTGACATAAATTACATGGTAGGAAGTCTTTTGATTGGAGTTGAAATTTTATGAAAGCAGCTGGTAAGAATGCTGGCTGGTGGGAAAAAAAAAGTGCATCGGTAAACATTGTTCTTGATCCCGTGTCAGAAACTGAAGGTTTGGGGGCTTCTTTCTAAAGAATACATAGTCATTATTGATTAATAACTTCTACTAATGAAAGGTGATTACTGGAACATTTGTGGAAAAACACAAAGAAATAGCCAAGACAACCATAAAATAATTTACTTGATCAAAACAACTTTATTTTTACTAAGCCATCACAATGCTGATACTTCTGTACTTTTCTAGAAAAGTATTTGAGGTACTAGGAATATGAGACAGATAATATTAATAAAGAAGAACTAGCTTAGAAAATATGGGCAGCCTTCAGAAGATTTCAGTTCTAATCCTTTACTTTTTTACTCTAATTTGCTGTGTCAGCCTGCAAAAGGCTCTAGCTCTTATTTTACATGGGAAATGATGATTAAAAAGCGAAATCTTAGCTGAGACTGGCAGCACCATTACTCACTCTTACGGAGCAGCACGTCAAATCCATAGACCACAGCATTTATGGGAATAACCCCAATTTGCATGGATAACTAATAGAGATCTTTCAAAGCTGTATGGAAACACCAACAGCTGCTTTCAAGTTCTATGATAAGTTGGGTTTTGGGCAGATATTCAAGAGCATCTTCCTTTGGCAGGTACATTTAAAGTTGTATTGAAGAAAAGAAAAAAAAATACTGTACTCTACAGTAGTAGGAGTTGAGAAGTTGAGAGGTAGGAGAAAAACAAGGAAAGAAGTTGCCTGATACCCGAAATTTCTTGTTCTGATTGACAGCTGCTTATTCAGTCGTACGTTGATACTCAAACACGTCATTGCACCGCGTTACTAATGGCGCTTTGGGAAAAAAAAACAAGAAAAGAAACAAAGGAATTAAAAAAAAAAAAAAAAGCCCTGCCTCAAAGGGCTTCCCAGATCATACCAACAGCTTTAAGATATCAGTAAATCAGGTTTTCCCCAGAACTTCCCAAATTAATTGCAAGTTATCACCTAAAGGAGTAGCTCTTTCGTAGAACACCAGGGCTTTGCTTCTGGTGACCGTGGCCTCCCTATCACCTGTGCCACCGGGACTCTTTCAACACCTCCTTTCCACATTCTGCATGGAAACAATGTCTAAAAAAAACTAAATCATGACAACAACCCAGCAAACCCGCCCTTCACAGGAGAAGTTTGCTTTCTGACCAGACCCCGATTTTAAACAATTTGCAACCACCAGTGAATCGCTTGCCTACACAGCCTTGACAGAACCCTAGCCTCACCTCCCTTTGGCTGGTAGAGAAGTCATTCCCCGTGGCCAACACCTCCAGCAGCTGGAAGCTGGCTAACTATTCCACCTTTCCTTACTGAAACAAAAAAGAAGGTAGATATTTAAATAAGCAGCAGTGTAATTGGTAACTCTGGTTTTGCCATGAGCTGAATGGTCGTCAGCCTCTATTTGCAACTTGGAGGAAAAGCCATCTATGAGAAATCTGAATTCATAAAGGGGAAAGGTCTTCCCAGCACATGTTTTGTCATGCTATGGCTGTCCTGATAGCTTTAGCAGAGAAATAAAATTTGTAGTGCCCCTTTTCAGCTGGGTATTATTTATATAAGCTAGCAAACCTGCTATTTTGGAGGACTAATTATTTATGACAGTAACACAGCTTCACTGTAGTCTCCAAACTAGAATAGATTTCTTATTACAGAACATATACTCATTTCAGCCTAGGCTGAAACCCAAACAGTTCTTTGAAAAAGCACAGCCATTTCTTTTCACCAGGGAAGAAGTCAGGTCTGCCAGTTTTGGATTAAAATTTAAGTTTTGTTGATGAATCCACAACCCACTGAGCCATTTACAGATCACTCTTGGAGGTAGTGGAAATGTTTTAGTTTTAGTAGGGTTTGCATGTTCCCATCAAAACTCGCATTTCAGCTTCATAGAACAGTTCAGGCTGGAAAAGACCCTTGGGATCACCGAGTCCAACCAGTAACCCTACACTACAAGTTCACCCCTAAACCATCTCACCCAACACCACATCTCAGCGACACTTAAACACACCCAGGGATGGCGACTCAACCCCCTCCCCAGGCAGTCTGTTCCAGGGTCTGACCACTCTCTCTGGGAAGAATTTCTTCCTCATGTCCAGCCTAAACTTGCCCTGTTGCAACTTGAACCCATTCCCCCTCGTTCTGTCCCTAACGACCTGTGAGAAGAGACCAGCACCAACCTCTTTACAACGTCCTTTCAAGTAACTGTAGAGCATGATGAGGTCCAAGGTACCCGAAAAAGCCTACTCGTTCTTCCTTGCAGTGTGGTAGCACCTGTAATACGGCAGCAGGAGCTGCTTCTGACTTAATCTGGTTCTTGTGCAGAACCACACAGTACATTCTTTAGAGAGCGGAGGCTCCTCGATTACCGTGACAGCTCCTACAATTGTCAAAATATTTTGCTGAAGTTTCTGGAATTGCAATAATGTTCTTTTGCCAGAACCGGTTGGGTTTGTATCAGTTTTTTCACTCGGGTACCTTAGGCCAAAAAGCAGTTCTGTGGTGCTCTGCCAGGCATGAAGTTGCACAGTTTGTTGTTGGGTGTTTTTTTTTGTTTTCCTGCACAAACACTCCTGGCTGCGGTCTTCCCTGGAGGGTGGATAATAATACCTCGACCGAGGAACTGATTTTGCACTAGAAACGTTTGGTCATGCACCATTCTCTGATACTGAGAATACAACAGATCATAATTATTATGAAATACTATTTAATACTACTACAAATATTATTTATTTATCCCTTAAGCCAGAGTCTATAGAAACATGGCTTCTTATTCCGACAGCAAGGAAATAAAAATGCTCAAGAAATTACTGTGAGGGATGAAGGGAAAAAATGACTCTTCCTGCTCAAACTTGTGTTTTCTTAATACTTTTCCAGGCCTTCTTCTAGCAAATGTTAAAGCATAGAATGCGGAGACCAATCTAATTCAGGTGATTCTCAGTTGTAATTAATCATATTCTTCATAATGCTTTGCACTATCTCTGTTTGATTCGTTACCTCTGACTTTAACACAACCTAAATGTCTAAATAGCATGACAACAGGTCAAATAGGCTGGCAAAAAAAAAAATTGTATGTTTAAAGAAAACTGAATCTCACCCCCTGGTAACCATCTCACAATTTTGCTCAAGAAGGTTCCTTTACGGATGTTCTGAACTCTATAGAATATGCTTGAAATCTCACACTTCAAAAACCTTCAAACTCCTAGCACGCAAACCGCGATCCACTGGGCACAATAACTCAAAATCAAAATGATGAAATATTTTTTTTTCCTAGTGTAAACACGTAGTTTGGCCAACTGGGTCCATAGTCTTTCTGGCATTTCTATTTCAGCTACTGAACTGCTGATTTCGTTTCACCTTCTGTAGTGTTTTTTTGAACGATAATACCATTATTGTCTACTGCTGTAATTTTTACCGTTTTCTCAATATTTGCCTACTTACAGGGAATCTTCTTTCTTCTGTTACCCTTTTTACCTTTCCATTTAGTTCTGCCTTTCTGCAATTGTCTTCTGCCTTCCTGGAATCCTATTCTTCTTAGAAATATCCTCTCTCAGCAAGACCAACTGCCTAGGGAGTATTAAACCTCCAGTATAGCCTTCATTTCCTGAAAAAAATACATAGATTATGAGAGCGTTTACAAGCCCAATAACCATTTTGCTCAATCTCAGGCAGCTACAGGAGATACGAGACCGCGGAACTCTTACCTTACCGCAGTGAGAAAAATAATGCTTTTTGTTCTTAAGCCATTTTTAGACTCTTTAGTTGTCTTCACAGAGGGAAAAAACCCAAACCTACCTCATTCTCCTCGATTTGCTTGCTATGCCTTGCAGACTTTGGTTGTGTTGTTTCCAGCTACAGTGCTGTGACATTTTCTTTCTGACATTTCTGTGTTGATGGATGCGTTCTTCTACTACGTGGATTACCCTGGGTACCTTATAGACACTTTTTAGTGTTAAAAAATGATTTATGGTAGCTACAAGGAAGCTAACAGATAGATAGGCAAGGAAGGAGTTTGGTGGAGGAGCAGCTTAAGCTGCTTCACGTGCCTTTTAAAAGAGCAAACATTTGGCCAAAAAGTACCTTTTCTTCACAGCCACTCTAGAATCGAGGTGTATAAATTCAAAAGTGTAATTTGAAAATGTTTTCTTGGTTAGGGAGGACTTAAACTTGTTTCCTTGCACTTTAAGTATTCGGAACTGCTCGGTACAGAGCTCCCTGCAAGAAGGCTCCGATGCAGTCGGGAGGCTGAGATCACATTTGATCTACGCATTTGGAGCTGGGCTTCTCAAGGAAATACAGAAGGAACAAGAACTTTTTTTATTTTACAATACTAATATTATACAGTGAATAAAGTGATACTAATACCGCTCATTTAAAGCACTGAGCACGTTAGTTTATGTATCCAATGAGCCGTAGCACTGTGATCAGTTCTGACCTCTGCATCAATTTCTGCTCAAAATAAATTAAAATGCCAAGCAGGAACAAGAGAAAAAGCCTTGGAGAAGGTATTATTAAGCTCCTTACAATATTCAATATGAAGACAAAAGATTACTAGAACTAGTCAACAGCAAAACAAGAATATGCTCGGCAATACTTGAACCTCGACTCTTTGTTCATTGTGCTTACAGATGAACAGACTTTCTAATTTCTGGGAACATTGATCATAACCTCCAAGGCCCACTGAGCATGTCTGAAGAACATCTTTCACATTCTTTCCTCCCCTCAGCAAGAACGTTTTTCTTTTTTTCAATTTTTTAACATGAAAGAAACCTGAAAGTAAAAGTAAGAGGCACCGCTTGAGAGAAGAATCTGAAATGGATTCTACTGTGCAACTGTGTCAAATCTAAGTTGTGAAGCTGGAAAATTAGTGTTTAAAAAACCTCCTAGCCCTACATACCAAAGCTGTTGCTTTTCTCTTGGTGAGATGGGACCCCTTGGTCAAGGTCTGCAACCAAGTGTGTAATTCCATACAACATCTGGCATTTTACACCTAGAGTTCCGTGGCACAGGGGTAAAAGCATGACAGCAGTGATGCACTGCAAATCCAAACGAGTTGGTTAAAAATCACATTATAAGAGCACCCACGTGTCTTTAAATGTTCAAGAGAAGTTACGGCATCAATTCCACTAGTGATGTAAATGTAGGGTAAGTGTCAAACCACTGGCGGTGAATAAGAGAATCTTACTTTCTGTATGAGCTTTTAGTAAAGAGTTGCCACGTAACTACTGCGCCACTGGTTCTGACGAACCGAGCGAAGGTGACGGCTACGGGCAGTCCTGAGGCTCATTTCTCACTGAGAACAGGTCAGTGTAACCCAAGTTTAATTTAAATGCAGTTTCTGGTATTATATTATCCTAACCTCTCCCGAGTGCCTTTTCTACCATTTCTGAGGCCGTTTACCAACAACGAACTGTGCTAAATGTCACAGCTGATAGTTTCTTAATGCTCCTTTATAAATTAATCAGCTTTTTGCAAATTATCTGCTCATTCATTCTAGGTCCATGAAATGAAAGCTGTGCTAATATTGCCTGGATAAGAGGTAAAGCAGTTTAAAGCAGTAAAACTTCCCTTAACGCTTTTTTTTTTCTGCTTAAAAAAGATTCTACATTACTAGAGGAATGCTTAAATAGGGAAGGAGATGTCATACGCACATATGCTGTAAACATAGTCAAGACAAGGAAAAAACAAACGTGTCCAACCATGTGCTTTACAAAGAGCCCTCAGTTAACTACTCGGATTTCCCGAGAGGTTGTTTTGCTTCAGGGCTTCCCCAGGGATTGTTTTTACAGAACATGACCTCTGACTGCTTTCTAAAGGTCGTTTTCAGTGCTCCAGGCACCTGGCTGAGGAAATACTGTGTGCTTCAGAGGGAGAGAGAGATGCAGAGACTTGAAAAGGAAAAAAATTAAACGCATCCTTTGCAATGAAACTCTTCTTCAACACCCGCACAAAACGTTTTTACTAATCACGGATCGTAACACTCCGCCGATGAAAATCGGGGAGTAAAAATAGCTTTCAAACGTGCATCTGTACTCCAAATGTTACTTATTTTGTGCATCTGGTACCTCTGCAGAGGTATGATCACAGCCTCTGGAGATCGACCTTGGTGTGAACTTGGCGTGAACATGTTGGGAGTGAGCCTCAGGTAATTCACTGAAATGATCATTACCTAAAACTTCTCGAGAAGCCAACACGATAAGCTAACTCCCGAGTCACATATTTAGAGGATTTATTTCATGCTAGTAGAAAAGGAAATCATCAAGTGCCTGCCTGGATAACAAAAGCAAAGCAATAACATCAGTAAGAACCTCCCAACTCCTCTCTTCCCCGCCGAGCATCCATGTGGACAACCTGGGAAACTGCAAATCTCTTTCAGAAGGAGGAAAGGAATGTAAATTCTTGCCTGCTTTGCCATAATGCGACTTTATGGCTCGTTCACGAACTGTTTTCTATCAGTGGGAACTTATGCTGACACTGAGAATTGGCTGAGTCACATTTTATTCAGTCTTGAATAAAAATCTTCTTTCTCTGGAGCCTCAAATAATACACATGAGGTAGATTTAACTGGACTGCTGGCGATTACTTCGTACAAATTGATGCCTGTCTTGTAAAAACCAGCACGAGGGCATTATTCAAATACCTCTAGATTCCTATGTGTAAAATACTTCAGGGAATGCATTGCAAATGAGTTATTCAAATAACAAGGGAAGTTAAATACCGTCATTTTTAATTTCTTGGAAATGAACTGAGATGGAACACTGGAAGGAACTCTACAAAAAGGAAACCACTTACGTAGCGAGAAGCATGTATTTAATTAAATGCTTTGCAAAGATACATGAAGAAAGCTATGTGCATGACTTTCTTTAGGGATGGCCCCAGCTGTTTATTTATTTTTATTTTTATTTTTTCAAAGGAACAAACAATAAAAGGGGGAGAGCACAGATGCAATAAAGAAACAAACAAACAAACAAAAAAAATAAAACCATCTAAGTAAGCTTGTACCCACATACTTGACAAAATAAAGCATGGCAGTGGTACAAAACATTCTAAATACTGCATGACCAACAAATAAATGAACTGTAACGTTGTTCTCTCAAACAGCCCGACAGCTAAGCTCTCGAAATGACAGTGACAGGAGGCATCTCTATTTCACCGGCCTGCTACAGAGTCATTTAGCACCATCACTTTTTTGTTGTTGTTTTTGCCCTGCCTATCTCCTTTCTCGAAATAACGACGGAAGCGTAGCACCTTGTAACATCTAAAATAAAAACAGGACTATTCAATGCATCCCAACTTCCAGAGGTGAGGTAGCTCATGCTAAGAAACGATGGAACTTTCTTGCCCTGACGACTCGAGGCGAGTAAGTCTAATTACTGGCGATGCATGGCTGGGTGTCAGCTAAAACCAAGGTATTTCTAAACTTTCTTTTCAACAAAAATTGGTCTGGAACACACGCGAGTGATTTGCAACGTACATTGATTGGCACCATATATAAGACGTCTGTATAATCTGCTATGTAACGGCTTCTGAGATGGGCAAGTACTGGAAAATCAACAAGTATTGGCTTTAAGACGTGTTTTTGAAGATCGAGGATAATTTAACGGAATTACAAAGACGAGTTGTGAGAAGTGAAGTCTGGCCTTAAAAATTTAATATATGGGACACCCCTACTGAAGACTCCTATTTACCCCAGTAGTATTTTTACTTCATAAATTACTCATGGCTATGGAACACTCTTCTGAGCAGGAAAGTGCAGGAAAGACAAGGCCAAATTAAGGTGATCTTGTCTGAAGAGATTTTCTTCTGCAAAAGACACAGATTTCTGTGAATGGTTATGCCATTGGCAACCGCAGGAAGACAAACTGGGGTAGGGGGAGAAGGTGTGATTGAAATATACCCAACGGTTCACAAAAGTGCTCTACTTTTCTGTTGTCAGCACGCGTCCAAGCAAAAGAAATAATCCTTAGAGCTTTACGTAGTCTCACATTAAAACTATCTATTTTGAATACCTGTAAATTTCAAAATAATTGGAAACAAAAAAAAAAGAAACCAAAGAAGATTCGCGTTACTTTTTAAAAGGCGGCCATCGATCTCTCAAAACTGCAGTGTTGTTCTAAAAAGATGATTTCAACCATTTCAAACGGAAGGTTTGTAAGTAAAATAAATATTCCAAAAGGAGGCCGGGCACTCATAAAGAACCGTATGTACAATGCTGATCCGATATCAGCCATTACTTCAAGAGTCTCAGGATTAACTTCAGCCAGTCTAAGTCCACGTGTTGAATTGCTGCTGTTGCCGGGTGGTGCGTTAACTTCCCCCCTTTCCTTACACAAAGCAAACTGGTCCGATCTCAACTCCAAATTCCTGGTCGGTGCTGCCAACGTCCACCGGCGCAATGTCTATGATGGGCAAGCGTGCCACGTTCTGGGTTCTGTACTCAAAAACAGTCTTGCCCACGTTCCCATTCCGTTTCTGGAAGAAAAGGAAAAAAGAAAAACTTAGGTCAGAGCTCATGGTAGAAGCAGCCTGAATTCCAGCTGGCAAGACAGTCTTCGCTAAGCAACACCCCCCTGCCTGTGCTGCCCCTTGGTGATTTTAAAATGCACGTGTCTTGCTTTCCCAGGCAGGAACAGACCCGTCAGATGGACACAGTGGGATTCTCCCCTCGAGCTGGATGGAGTTTTCTTTATGTTGCAACATGTGCTAATGCGTGCCAGCGTACATATCAAGGGCTATACCACTTTCAATAAATTTAAACGCTACTTTAAATAAACTAGAGCGTACTCGAATTTATTTCAACTGCAATTTTAGAAATATTTTGTCAGCAACTTGGACTTGGCTGAGAACGCTACCGAACATGAAAAAAAATTACTACTCACTATTTTTTACGCCCACTGAGGATTTTTTAGGGGGAATATTTACCCTTCCAACTCAGTCTCCTCCAGCCTGTTGCTGCAATAATCTCACCCATCTAGCAGACAAACACTTGGGGTTATTCGACCGATTTGTGTGATGCCACACAGAGGTAAATGCAAAATGGCAAGATCTGTATCTCGGTACGCTCGCTAGTAAGGAGCTATTTGTAAACACCCGCTAAATAGTGGAGACTCTAGAATTGTAGTAAAATACCTATTCGATCAGCTGCTTCTACAATTAACGATCAAGCTCTGCAGCGTTTTAATTACTTCATTCCATGGATTCCTTTCGAAATCAAGGAAGAACTGAAAAAGGGAACAAAGGGAACCCCCCCAAACTTACAGAACAGCTGTCATGAAGAACAGTGTATCTGAATCGGCTGTTTCCTTCTGCTTTGATCTCCAGGTCGTTGGCCCCTTTCAGAACTACAGCTTTTTTCAGGTTCTTCGTCTGGTCATCCATGTACCCCACGCTGTTTTTACAAAGGTAAGTGATATTCTGGGAAGCTTCCTTTGATAGGAGGCGCAGGAATGTCATCTGAGTGACAGCTGTGTCCCCGTACACAAACTGTGAATATAAAGAAATCGAGCTGATAAGGGCACCATTTTTTTTACACAGAGAGTACTTAATTTATTCCCTACGCCCTTCATTGAAATTATTTCCTGCGAAACAACAATTGACAATTTTTCCCGCGGTTTCGATTTGATGAACTAGGAATAAAAACAGCAAAAAGCTTGTTCATTAATTAATTATATACTTTGCACAGCATGAGCTTTTGTTATTCGGCAGAAGCATTAAGCCTAGTTTTAGAAGTTACCACAGAGGGAAAACCTGACAGAAAGCTGAGAGTGGAATTTTTGTCTGCCTGGACACTGATGCATCCAGCATGGAGCACTCTGACACATCTGATAACAACAATACATTTTTTAAAATGGATTAGCAGAGAGAATTTATGAAGTCAGCTTTATATTTTCTAGCTTTCTGGGAAAAAAAAACAACAAAAGGGGCTGAATTCAATTAAACCAGCAGTGATATAAATCATGTATTAGGGTAAAAGTCTACTTTTTAAGGGCAAGGCTAGTGAGTCACTGACGTACATGGCTAGAAAAGTTGAAGTTTTTGGCATGAAGAGAGATAAATCTCTTCCAGCAACAGAAACTTAGAGCCAATCCTGCCCAGATGTGCTTGAAATGTTTCTTCCAGCTCTTTCCTACAATTGCTGTATGATAAGAACCAACAGAACATCAGCCAGTCCATCAATATTTATAATGTTCTGACTGTAGCAGAATCTGCTCAGAACAGAAGTTATAAACAAGTTTCCTCGAAGTCGATTCTGGACATTAAATCTATTTAGTTACCTGTGATCCCCTGTTCATATCGAGGCCATACCAAACAGGTTTTACATCAGCAGACCTGCTGGCCCACCAGGTTTTCCGGGGTATAGTAGACGGGTTTGCAGAAATACAGGTCTCTCCAGTTTCCATGTTGCAATACACTTTTATAGCATCCTCCACACATCCCTGGTTAGGATCAATCCAATATTCACCTACAAAGAACATTAAATGGGATTCTGTTACTCAGATTCTTGTAATAACTGGGGCATAAAGAACACAATGGCCAGAAGACAGTTTTCCCCACGTCTGAGAAGCTGCTGGCAGCCCCTCCTAATCCTGACTTTGGAGGCAAAGTTTCAGGAAATGGGGGAAAAAGCGCCTGCCACAAATGATCTCTACCTTGTGGTCTGTTCTGATTTATCACAGGCAGTCCATAGAAATTAGGGAAAGCCCTAAATGGCACGTTAACACCTACGAACTGTCGCTATGGAGCAGCAGCAGAGAACTCTGGCTGCAAAGTCTTCACAGGTAATGTTTTGAGCTAATAGCAATTAACCAAACATTCCCAACGGGTACACCACCCGAGCGCTGTCACCGAGGAAGCGGTACTCTGCGGAGAAAACATTTTCAGAAGTAGTGTTCCACAGAAGTACAAAATCTTTCCGATTTTTAACATACATCTCAATAAACACTGAATAAACAAACATGGGCTATGTTAGAATATACACCTCATTGGCAAGAAGTTTTCAAGCTCCTAATGCGAATGTCAATTTAAACCACTAAAATCGGCATTACGCATCTTTTCCAGTGACCAAATATCTACTGGAAAAACGACGGAATCACAGGGCAGCACACAGAGGAGATGGTGTATTGATACGCACCGCTCTTCTTGGATGGGTGGCAGAGCTTCAGGTCATCACACGTCCGTGCTGGGTGTTTCTTTGAGCCATCCGGGCTGCGCATAGTCTCAATCTGGCTGCTCAGTGACTTCAGTGTGGCGTGGACCCCTGGGTCTGTTTTATTATGGTCATCCGGGGCTGCTTCATCTTCAGTAAACTCTGGGAGCGGATCTGCCATAGCATCATCATAGTGTCCCATGATGTCACCAAGGGCAGCAGTGAGATGGCCTGGAGGTCCTGGAGGGCCAGGGGGGCCAGGATCACCTGGTGGACCCTAAGGTTAAAATAAAAGACAGCAGAAGCACAGCAGAGTAAATATTAAGTAAAATGAGAGCAAAGCCAGCCACAAAACCCCTTAACTTCACAGCCGGTGGCCCTAACGCACAGGGAATATTCAGGTAGAGATAAAAAAAAGTCACATTTCCACAAAAAGGGGTAAGAGATGAGAACTGCATGTGAGGTATTCTCTCTGCTTTGTGTCCTCTCTGCCTGTTTTAAGCCCTGGCTCAACTTTTTTTTACTCCTGATTTCAGATTTAACAGCTGGAAGAAGACACCAAGGAATGGCCTCTTCATTCCACTTAAGCCATCTGTCCCTCCTTGTTCAAATCCCCACCTAATAACTCTATTTCTTAAATTTCCCAGCAGCTGTAAGCAATTTTTAGAGCCATCCAGAATTCCTGCTTTCCTTGAGTCACCTCAGGCACATTTTCAATTAGTAAAGCCTGGACAGAAAAATTGCCACTAGAAGTATTTTTACGTTTCTGCTGCACAGTGCTGAGCTTTGTGGACGCAGGTATGTGAGACCAAATCCTCACCATCCTTACTTGGCAGTGCAGGTGTTTTCCTAAGTACATTTTCCCGGATGACAGGTCCTTCTTTTAACCTGAATTGTGATACTTGGGGGGGTAACTGAGTTTAGAGACTGTTAATAAACACATCTCTACTTGCCAGCTCCTCTTTGGGAGCCAAAACTCTGCAATGTGCCTACAGTGCAAGTTTGATGCGCTGGTGTCGTGTCGGAACATGGCATTTCCTTTGATAGTAGTTACTTCAGAATTCACAGCTAGTGCTCCAAACGATTTTCACAGAGCACACACCCAAACCAATACCTGCTGCCCTCGCCAAGTGAAATCTAAACTTTGTATTTCTTGATCTGTGGTTCCAATTTATAGTTGCAGCAAGGCACTGTGGAAAGCAAAATGAAGTCACTGGTCTCACTGCACAGATGAAGGATCTGGATACACACTTTGTCCTGACACTCTACCGCAGACTATGCATTCGAATTGTGGTGCCTTGGCAGAAATGGAGATACTGATAACTGGGAGAAATTCAAATGAAATTTGAGTGTTAGCAAGGAAACACCAGGTATTCCAAGACAGAGAAACAGCAGAAACTGCCTTGTTCATCATTTTATTCCACCTCTTCCACTTTCCCAAAATAACCAATACCAGTCTTTTAATTCTTCATTTGATGGGCCAGGGTGCCCTTTTCTCAAATCTCCCTAATTTTTTAACTTACCTTCCTTGGGATAGCATAACTTCTGTTTTATGACTTAGGGTATCACAAACTGGTGTGTGTGGAACATGCCTGGGGCATTTCCCACAGGTTTAGGACTTTTTTCCAGAGCTACTTTTCCGGGGCTGAGAATCAGCTCACAGTCAGTGTCTGCAAACCTAAGGTCAGCTGAGCTGAGTGTTATGAGTTTGGGCTGGACTGAAGGACTTTCTTCAATGGTGGAGAAACCGTATCAAATCTTACCATTTCTCTTGAGCTCGTGCATGTTTTGAGAAAGTGATGCAAAAAATCCTGTTATTTGCAGGTAAACTTTTCCCTCCGTCAACTCACCTCAGGTCCAGCTTCTCCTACACTCCCTCTAACACCAGGAGGCCCAATCGGCCCAAGAGGACCAGGACTTCCATCTTTGCCAGAAGGACCAACGGGGCCTGGAGGACCCTAGAAAATGTAAGAGAAAGAAGCAATGTATTTATCATTTTATAAAAGTTATACAAACCAGCCCTCTGCAGGCAATATCTTCTCAGGAATCGAATGACCTTTTTATCTAGTTATAAAAGCTGGTCAAAGCTTTACTAAATTAAACATGATGATGTGTCTCAGAAAAGATAATAAGGGAATCACCAGAAGAAACTGAAGTCAATAAAAGCCAGTGAAAGAGAAGTGAAGCAGAAATAGAAACGTGATTGTGATTAAAAAAATAAAAGCAAGAAAAACCTTAAACCTGAAACGTACTCACCCGAGGCCCAAACGGGCCTGGAATACCAGGACTGCCCTGTTCACCAATAGGACCCTAAACAGAAGAAATTATGACATTATGACATTTAAAACATATTCTTTGAGTTTTAAGGAATCAGGGTGTTCACAGCGTGTTGATAAAGAACACAGGCTTATAATATACACCAACAACAGGTAGCGCCTTTCCCTCTTGCGATTCTTTTTCTTTTATTGCTTTTCTTGCTCTTTTGTCACAAAAACAGAGCAACAACTGTAATCACAGTTAAAATTAATAGAATGTACTGGTGCCTGGTGATATATTAAGTTGTTTCCGCAGAAAAGCTCTGCTTCCATGACACTGAAAATCAGACTATAGCAAGATATACGATCCTTGTGGTATTTTGCTCTTGATTCCTTAATTGTAAAGAGTTTGAATAAGAGCGACAAAAGCACTTCACACCCTAACGTGCTCATCTGAAACGATCAGCTTCTGTTATCACCGTGTGCTGACAGGTCGCAGACTTTCAGTGACTGGTCACTTCAGGACTGGCACAAATGGAACCAGGGCAGGAAAACACATATCTTGCGAAGCACAGGTTTTACATGTTTAATTTCAAATTGCCTTAAAAATAGTAGCAAGTAGAGTCAGCCAGGCCACTCAACAAACACCTCGTGCGGAAAAAAAAAAAAAGAAACAACTAACATTTGCTTTTTTTTCCACCCTTATTTTAAATAACTATGTTCCTGACACGTTATTTAACTATCAAGGAAGTAAAATTGTAGGAGAAAAAGAATGACTTACAGGGGGACCAGGAAGACCTTGAAGCCCAGTGAAACCCCTGTGTCCTTTCTGGCCCCTATCGCCTCGATCTCCATTGTCACCTTTGTCACCACGAGGTCCTTGGGGACCCTGTAAATATCAGAGATGGAATATAAAATTCTGAACTGGAAAAAAAACAAAACCAGCCTCAAACTCCCTCATTTGCATTTAGACACTAAATTCAGGCCTCCTTCATTTCTAAAGCTCTAAAGGAGGTGATGCTGGAGCAGCTCCAAGAATCTTATTTTTTTACCAAAGAACAAGTAATTATGGAAAACTGTGTTGTGCTTAATTACAGTTGTGGTAAATTTAGTCTATTCAGCTTCATAATGCAGTCAAAAAGAACCTGTAATAATCATGGTAAGGAACTTACACAAATTTTTTTAAGATTGAGAAATTTCTTTGCCTTACTGGATATGGCAAATGATTTTCATAGATGTGAAAGATTCACAATATTTCAGTCTCAGACTCATAATAATAAAATTGATTTTCGGTCCAAAATCCTCCATGTTGCATTTTTTCACTTCTCACAGCTCCTTTCACCTTTGCTACAATTAAAGTACAACTGAGGATACATTCCCTAAATACAGACAAAAAAAAAATCAGGCTCCCCAGTACAAAGAGCTTGGTTCTGTCCCCATCACAATTTCACTCTTAGTCTTTTTGACAGTTTCACGCTTTGCACACTGATTCAAGAATCACTGGGGAAAAAAATGGCTTCTGCTTTCGACTCTCTACTTCTCAGCCCAAACTGCACGCGAAATTTCTCAGCACTAGATTCCACATAGTTTATCAATGGCATCACTATCGCCAACTGCTCAAGAGACTTTTCCTGTCTCTCAGATGACATCTGCTTAGGGACAGGACAACATTCTTTTCAGTTTCCCAAGTTTGCAATTAATTTTTGTTCCAAGCTTGGATTGTAAATGAGTTACGCAACACGCAAAGAACGGGGGTTTGTTCATTTTTTTCGATTTGGGCTGAAGTCAGAATCTCATGAACTGAATTAAGGCAGTTGCATGGGAACAGGTGATTCTGTTGTATTTCTGCCATTTCTATCTAAAAATCTGCCATTGTGTTCAGTGGTAATTTCTCCACCTTCTATTTGAATCGTCAAACACGGACTCCAGCCATTTTCTAACTAACTCAGGTCCTACCATCATGCAGACAGCAACACACTCCAAATAAAGAGGCTTCTAAAGCATTTGCTCTTTCTCTGCAAATTAAAATGGCGTAGAAATACTCATGTACTCAGCTTTGGACAGCTCAGAAGACTACCTGCAGTCACAACACCGAAAGCTGAAGCCTTGTTTGCCACTCTAATTTGGGCTCAGTTTCTCATACGCTCTCCTCTGAGATAAGATAAAACCACGATGACCACGGAGAACTTACAAGCAAACCTCTTTTTCCTGCACGACCTGGGGGACCCATGGGACCTCGAGAACCCTGCGACAATTGCGTAGAGAAGAGATGTGAAACAATGCACAAAAGCATACACGGTAGCTTTTTGACAAACAAAGTCATTTTTTTTACACAAAGAGAAGTCTCACTTACGGTTTCACCTCTTTGACCTGCATCTCCTGGAGGGCCAACAGGTCCTGGAGTTCCTGGACCTCCTGGGGAACCTGGCAAGCCTGCAGGGCCGGGTTCTCCACGATCACCCTGCAAAACAGAATTTCAACATTATTTAAGGGGACTGGACTAGACTCAGCACTGCTGATCTCTTTTCTAGAAACTGCAGTCTACTAAGATACTCCGCAATCAGTCAAGTCTGAGTTTGTGGAGGCAGTTGGTTCTTAGCATTTAGGCAGGTTTCCTCAATTTTGAGAGGTACTACTTATTCAGAGCTGTGACGTGCTTTCACAACAAGTTGTCTATTCAAGTGAACCGAATGAAGAGAAAATCTACAATAAGTCAACGAAAAAACAAGAGATTTTCAGAAGTTACTTAAGAAAACAATATATTCTTACACGTTCTCCAACAGCTCCATCTCGTCCAGGGGTACCATCGTTACCAGCAGGTCCCTAGAGGTATGGAATAAAAAGAGGGCTCTTGATTAGTTCTGTAATCTTGAAAGAACTACAAAGTTTTTCTCCACCTCTAACTTCAAGTCAAGGAGAATAACCACTACATTGTCTTTTTTTTCACGTTATGAGGTTCTAACACTTACTTCTGGACCAGCTTCACCTACAGGTCCAGTGGCACCTGACTGCCCAATAGGTCCTGGTGGCCCTTTATCCCCAGGTGGTCCTGTGGGACCCTGTTTTCCTGGTGTACCCTAAAAAAAGACAAGAAATATCGTATCAAAAATGTAAGCACAAAACAAAGAAAGCGCAAAAAAACCTGCTGCCTGCGACACACTACTCATTAATCCAGTCTGAAGTTCCAGCAATGTTTGTAGCTTCAGAGAACTCAATAACTAAGGGTTCTGAGAGGTTTTGAATATACATTCGAATTTATATTTAATACATTGCATATTTTTAAGCAGTTTAATTGGGTCTGTTGCTTTTGAATAGGTTTCTATTGACTAGAAGCTGCACTTGGAAGTTAGTCTGGTAGCAACTCACTTGCCTGGTGTATCAATATGTCTGATGGCATTATCTGCTACAGCTGAGATCTTTTTGATTCTGGGAAAATTTAACGCAGTTTAAAATAAAATAGCATGATTTTTTCTTTTGGTCTGTCTCAACACCAACAATTCTTGTTAGCCTTGGAATAATTTCAGGCCAACTTTCATTATATATTGACTTTATGGATCCAGTGGTAATGGTAGATCCTCCACCTCATCCATTTTAATAACAGTCTTGATCTCCTGCATCATTAGGCTTTCCAATAATTATGAATCTTACACGAAAGCAAAGAGAGCACATACGGCAATTTGGAAGACGGTAGTTGACAATTTATGAAATAGCAGTTACTGAGCATTTCCTCACATTCAAGTGACCTTTGGGTACCTAATTAAAGAGTCTGGGGTTGGTTTTTTTTCTTCAAGTATCGAGTTTTAAACCAAATGGGGACGTTTCAGCCAGAAGTCTTAAACTATTACCCCCTGACTCCTAATTCAGGTTCAGAGCAGACATGAAACCTCCCGCCTCAGGTATTTGTGCGAGATTTATTTACGATTCTCTCCTGCAACTGGAGTTTTGCAGCTTTCTCCCTGTGCTACGGGGCACTCCGCTTCCGATCCTGACAATGAGGGTGCTCGGGGAGGGGAGAACGCCGACTCGGGCGTTACTTACCGCGGGGCCCGGCAGCCCTGGCATGCCCCTTTCCCCTCGCTGTCCTGGCATACCAACAATCCCTCTCTGACCAGTCGTTCCTGCAGGACCGGGAGGACCATCTGGGCCCTGAAATCCACCAAGAACAACGTTACTGTCATTTCCGTAGCCATAAGCGTAAGCAACAAGGGTTGGCCTAGGGAGAGGTCGTCACGTCAGGGAGGATGTACCGGCTGCCCATCTTCTCCTGCGTCACCCTTGTCTCCAGGACCACCAGGAGGTCCAGCTGGCCCTCGGTCTCCCACACGGCCGTGAGAACCGGGATCTCCACGAAGACCTGGGGGACCTTCTTTTCCCGGCTCACCAATAGGTCCCGCGGGCCCCGGAGCTCCCTAAAGAGATTAAAACAGCTCGTTACGTTGGACCTTCTTCTGATTGGGACAATTAAATTCTAAGGACTGTGTTTTGATTAACTATAAATATGCAAACTCTAAGGAAAGCCCACTGTGAGCTAAGAACTATAATCACCTCATTCATGATCAAAGAAATGAGATGAAACACCACCTCACCAAATTACATCCGAGCTCCACCCCGCTGCCCCCAGTTTGCAATTCCAAACTCTCTCCTTTAAATGGCACTCTTTCTTTTGTGTTTGCTTTTTTTTCCCTTTTTCTTTTTTTTTTACCTCAAGTGCAAAACTACCGCTAGAAAATTCACTCTTGCCCATTCTTTCCATTGTTACCAAGCTAAAGTCCATATTCCAGCTTTTCATTCACGTGGTACAAATTAGTGTTTTAATAGACTTTTGCTCATTTCTCAAATCCTTTTAAAAGACTTCACAGTTAGATTTTGTTTTCCATAAGCTCCACCTTTTGACAAACTCGTGACTGCAGGTTATTTTTCTCATCAAAACATTAAAAGGCCTTTGAAGAGTTTGCCACAGTTCCCTGCATGGAGTTGGATCCCCAAGTGGGGATCCACAGCGAATTCTATTTTCCTTTTTTAGTGTTTCTGAAAATATTTAAACACGATTTTGTGGTTTTGTTTTATTTTGTAGTTTGGGGGTTTTTACATATCTTAATGGATCTTTTATTTATTTTAATGGATCTTTTATTTATTTTAATGGATCTTATGTGTAACTCCACCAACAAGATAACCCCGTAGAGGCCTCTTCCTTTTCTAAAAACTCTAACTTCACCACTGAAGAGAAAAAAAACCAAAAAGTATAGGAAGATAGAGGTGGTTGTTTTGTTCCTGTAAGCAACATTAGGAACATGACAACTCACTTACAGTAGGTCCTGGAGGCCCAACTCTTCCAGCCGATCCTGGGAACCCAGTAGCACCCTACAACACATTTTTGTGACAACTTTATTAAAAGAAATACAGCGCTGGTTACCTTAAATGTTCTCAGATAAATTAGCGAGCACATGTTACAATTACAGGCTGCGAAAACCAGGCTGAGGTGAGGAACGATACACACATTACATAAAATCCAGGATTAGATTATCTGCAGTCAGGTCACAGAAAGTCAAATCTACTTACAGGTGGACCCTGAGTTCCTCGACCACCTTTCAGACCAGGAACGCCTGGAGGGCCCTAAAATAAAAGGTGAAAGAGAGGGATGACAGTGATCACCCTGGACATTTTATATAAGCAAGCTCAGCTTATGCCACTGGGTCTCTGAGGATGTCATTTCTACTTACTTGTGGACCAGGAGACCCAGCAAGACCCTGTGGTCCTGGAGATCCAGCATCTCCTTTCTGTCCAGGTTCTCCAGGTTCACCTTTCACACCTGGCTGACCATCAGGGCCCTACAAGAAGAAATATTTAGATGAGACATCAGGTCAGAGAATACCAAATCTTTCCAGCCCCGCAAAGTAGTTTTGTAGGGAATTTCTAGAAGGCACAAAATAACAGGAGAACAAATCAGCCAAGAAAACAGTGCAATTACTTGACGACTCAGTTCTAAAGAACTGTAATGGTTCAGCATAGATTTTTTTTCCCCCCTGAATTCTGCAAAGTCAGCATTTCCTTTAAAAATACCATCTTATCTAACTCATATTTTTCTTTCTTTTAGATTTTCTCTTTTCCTCAGCAGCTAAGAGCAAAAGGGACTGAACAAACATTGTCTTTTCTCTTTTGTTTTTTAATTCCACCAGTGCCTGACCCTTTGTGAAAGGTGTGAAGCACAATACTCGGGCTGGGGGAAAATTTGGGATATTCACTGGAAAACTCACAAACCTTCCATTTGGTTCATCAATTCATTCCAGCCTTCACTATCCACAGAGCAGATCTTCGCTACCTTTATAACTTGCCTCATTTTAATCTCAAAGGCGCCACATAGCATATTCAGGAAAAAATGAAATCTGGTGAAAAAACTACATAATCTTAACAAAACCACTTTTCGAGTCTCTAGGGTATATATTGGCCCTTTTCTTTACTTGATATGCTGATGGGAAAAAGAAACAGCTCTTTTTTTTCAACAAAAATGTGATTCACTGTCCAGAACACTGCAGTATTATTCATAAGGAAGGAAACCAAGTATGTCAAAGCATGGCTAAAGGAAACTCATCAGTGTTACAAAACACATACCGGAGGTCCAGCAAAACCAACAGCGCCAGTTGGGCCATTTTCTCCTCGGGAACCCTGGTCAAAAAGTTTGAAATAACCATATTTAACATAAAAGTCTTTCTATATGTAGTATAATTTGCAGTTAAATATAGAAGAAAGGTAGTTAACTCCTCACCGTTGTAAGCATGATTGTATTCTTACTCTATTAATCAGGCTCGAATGATTTTTTAATCACAAAATGAACAAAGTTAACTAAGGTGTTAGAATCTGCCATGCGTTCCAGGCTGTATGTATACTCTCAGAATTTAGAGATGGAACGCTTGTGCAAGCACTAACACCACAAGAGGAGAAATTCTGCTCACAACCACTTCCCACGATAGGAGGATTAGCTGAAGCGCACACACGTTATGCAACCCACTACTCCGAGTCAGATAGACTGGAAAAATAAAGAACAGTTCAAAGCTGTGTTCTTCCACAAGGCCAAAGGGGCTACGAGCTGCTTCATCTGAGCTTTCCACACAACATTTGTCCGGAAAAGGAGGTGGCTGAAGGCTGCCAAGCTCCAGCACTCCCCAGAGAGGTGGAAGTTATTCCAGTTTACACTGGAAATGAGGTTGGTCTGATTTATGACAGAGACGTAGTCAATTCCAAGCAGTATCAAGGATCTAGAAGGGCTGAACCTCTAAGTCCCTAATCAACGTGGACAGCATCAAGACAGAACTACAGATTTTGACTACAAAGCAAGAGGAAGCAGAAGAGGAAAATTTAGCGGCAAACAAGACAAACCAAGGAATTTGGATCAGCGTTAGATATCGTTAAGCTGTGCCAGGCAAAAGACCAAACATGTTTACTCACAGGGTTTCCACGGGAGCCGGGAGGACCAACTAGACCTCGAGGACCTGGTTCACCCTTAAAATAAAATTAAAAGTTATTTCCCGAGTAACTTACTAGACAAGTAGCAAAAGTGCCACTAAAGTACAGTAATATTAAGAAACTTCAGCAGAGAACGGCATAAAAGTCTGTTTACCTTTTCACCAGTGGGACCTGCTGGACCCATTGGGCCTAGTGGACCAGGAAGACCCTTTGGAAGAAATCAAGATAAAGGAAGTTAAAAAACTAACAGTTCAAAACTCTTAGTTTAGAACTTCTCATATGTTACTACTTCCATACGCTTTTTCATTCCTTTAAATTCTTCTCCTTTATCTCTGAAATATTGCCGAGACTTTTTTATCCCAAATTTACTTGCATTTCCCCTCTTCCTTTGGATACCAAAATCCCAACATCTCAGATGCTTTCCTTCATTCTCTCTCTTTATTCAAGAACTTCATCTTCTACTTATTCATCTGTGTTTATGAACAAGGTCAACGATAAAAAATGCCCTGGCTCTATGCTGCTCTCTCGTGAGGAAGCGATAACTTTTTTTCCCCACTTGCACAGAAGCTTTCTATTTGTTTTATGCTAGCATTTCATTGCTTAAGTTAATTTTAATGTGTCCATCATTACTTTTGAAGATTAATTTCATTTTCCTCTTCCCAGGGCAGTTAGGCAGCACTATTCATATTTTACCTTCTTGACTATTTAGATATCCCAGTTCTGAATCTCCTTCACTAGAAGCAGAGGGCCAAAAACTCGTACCAAGTTTCTCTCAAATAAAACTCCCCCTCCCCCAAAAATCTGCACTGTAACTCAATTCAAAGTGAAGGGAAATACAAAAAAGACAACATTGACAAAGGATATTGCTTCACCATCAATGCTCTAGCGATGGGCAGCAGAGATAGCTGCAGTTATTTAGCTTTAGAAGAGGGTTGTACATTCAGTTCACTGTTACTTTATCTGCTCAGTAGTTACTGTAAGCTGTCACCTTACAATAACTAAGAACTGTTCTGTACCTTTGGATACTACTTGACTTACAAAGAAATTCCAGCTCGCACCTGCTAATTGCGAGTTAGCTCTTCTGCGTGCCACGGCTTCTCCCAAAAACTTCTCCTCTTTAACTAGAAATTTATATCCAGTCAGAATCCTCATCTTTCCTACCTATCTCTGATTCCCAAATGCCCAGCAGTTGGTACTCCGACCACTTTGCAAACCCCAAGAATCTCAGATAGACGCAATTTACATAAACACTAACTCCAACAGCTTCTGGGAAGAAAACACAGTCGGTGCATGTACAGCAAACCCAGGACATTTGGGATTATGGCAGAGCTGGTCTACGCAGAAGCGTAGGTGCAACACATCTTGAACCTATTGGATTTATTGCACGTGAGGAGACCAGCCATGTTATTTATGCACAGGAGCTTCAAAGCTGCCCACGAGTGTCAGGAACTTACTGCCCATACGGGGCTCACCACATTTACAGGAATTTTCCCGTGTGAAACTGAGGACAGACCGTGGGCAACTCAATCTAAATCTAAGGAGACATCTGCCTCAGTCCAAAAGTCAGAACTGGTGGGTTTGCTTTTTGGCTGTTGACCTCTGCCTGTCTCTTTTTTCACATTTTTACTATAGTCAGTTTGGCGGAACCCCAAAGGAACACGCCACTTCTAAGAATCCTTTCCACTGACATCTTAATTCCCGTTATACAAAACACGGGCTTGGAACACAGACATCCCAAAATATGGTGCACAGCAGTCTTGAAAAACTCAAAGGCCAGATTTGGAGGGTAGTGGGTGGGAGCACGCTAAACAATCCGGTGTGTGGAGAGCAAGTCTAAAAAGAGCGATAGATTTACTTACTCTTGCCCCATCGTTACCAGCTGTACCTTCAGCACCTTTCTCACCTATGCCGCCCTGTGGAAAATATCAGGAAATTATCAGTGGCAACACTGAGGAGCTGATATCCTGGTTAAGAGATGGGTGATTTCACCCAGCTCCTCAGAAATAACCAGACTTACCCGATCGCCCTTGGGGCCTGGGGTTCCAGCGATCCCTCTCTCTCCAGGCATACCTTGAAGACCTGGTGGTCCTGGATCTCCAGGCGTCCCGCTCGGTCCTGGGCTTCCCTGAAACAAAGAAATTACAAGTTGCTGCCTATTCATCTAAGAAGTATCTTTGTGTCTAGGCTGCGGAACACGCTGTGCCTGTGTTGAAGTCTCTGGGGCACAGATTTAAGTAATAATTTTCTCTTGAATTTGGACTTTTTTCATGTTCAAATACTTTTCTTTTCCCATTGTGTTACTCAGGAAGTTCAGCTGTAACACTGTAGTCCTTCCAAACACATTACTATTCACTCAGTGCATACTGGGGATGAGAGCAGGCAAAAATAAAAAAAGGAAGTTTGAGCACCTTTCCACCTTGACCTTGATGTCACGTGGCTTTATTACACAAAGTAGGTACAAGCAGAAGTTGCCAGGGGCAGAGATGCTTTAGTTGGGCTTTGCTTCTCACCACTCTCATCTATTACAGGTCCCACATTACTAGAGGCACTCCCTAATTGAGGTGACCTTCCTAGACCTAAATACATCAATTGCAGGTGAAGGAAAGGCAGGGAGTTTTCCGCATTTTCTTTTAAACACTCAACCCTGCCAGCTTTCTTTGTGTAAACTGACACGGCTCTTAAAATATTCCAAGAAGGTTTTCTGCAGTTCCAAAATGGCTCTGTCCAGTTCTGCTGTGAAACACAAAAACCGTTTTAAACTTCAGCCCCATATAAATTAATACGAAATGTGATTTCTCAACACTTAAGTTGAGAAGTTGCAAGTTATTGAGAATCTTGCAAGTTATTAATATGGTTATACTGGAATAACTTCTGTAACTAGATGATCTTTGAGGTCCCTTCTAACCTCTAACATTCTGTGATTCTGTGAACTAGAACCCTCATATAAACAAGATACTTTTCATTGAAGGATATTCCTTTTATAATAAAAAACCTTTCTTAGGTTCCTGCAAATGAGCGGAACGATGCATTGCATCACTGCAGAAAGACAAATCTCCGTTCAGCTTACCTTTGGGCCATCAGGACCATGACCTCCAGCCATACCCTTCTCACCGGGGAGTCCTGACGCACCTGGTTCTCCCCTTTCCCCCGGATTGCCACGTTCTCCCTACAGGATGGAAAATTATTACTTACGTAGATGCCAGAGTACAGCTCTGGTAGGCAAAATCCTAAATAAGTGCAGCACTGCTATTTGAACAAATTCTAGAAGTGATAGGAAAAAAAAACCAACCAAAAACCCCCCAACTTTATGCTTGTATTTTTAAAAGTAGAGGAAATAGCCTGTTGCTCAGTACACTGTCATTTCACAGCTGTAAACCAAATCATTTAGCAGCTGGTACTCAACAGCACTTCACGAACTACAAAACCACTGAAGATGGCGGGTTTTACAGAAACCTACGTAAAACACATCCACGTTTACAAGCATTTTGTTGATGGGGATAAAGCCAAATATTCTCTCTAACTCTTAAAGCCCATACTAAACCCCAGTTTTCCACCTCAGAGAACTGTTAGGAATGTTGAAATTCTGAAAGAAAATACCTACCCTAGGGCCCAACGGACCAACAGCTCCAGGATCTCCAGGCACACCCTAAGCAGAACAGAACTCACCATGAGAATGAAAATATTATCCATAGCCTTTTAGTTAGGGAAAATAGAGATAAGTGCTTTTATTTCCAATGTTAATAGAGATGGCTAGTTCCAAATATTATCTGTCCATGACAAGAGGATACAGTCCAACTCAGACCAAACAGATGGCCAGATTCTAGTAACTGTTTTATCCGAAAGCAGTTCTCAGACCACATCAGCCACACATCTTTAAACAGAGCGGGGAACCAAGTTCTTCCAAAAGGTAAAACTACTTTATGAAGTGAATTCTTGCTAAATTACACAGAAATTACCTGGTCACCTGGCTTTCCTCCCTCACCTGGAGGACCTGGTGGCCCAGGCAAGCCCTGTAAAAAGGCAAATAAGATGGTCATTAACATGACAGAAAAATATGCAAATCCAAATTTAACTAAGACACCACGAATATGAAGGTAGTATTGTGCTCAGTGCAGGAGTACGGCCTCTGAGATCCCTGAGAGAAACAGTTACACGAATATGGCACCAAAGTGTTCCTCCTCTAGATAGGATGGCAGCCCTCCTTTAACATTTCTAGGACTTATGTGTATCAGCTCTAAAAATAAAGTTCTCTGTAAGAGATCAACTTAATTAATACTTCATTATCAACACAATTCTTTGGCTCCGTATTCAGGACATCTTTGGAAAATCTCCAGATTAAAACTGAAAACCAACAAAGGTCTTCTCAAGGGATGCAGAGCTGGTATTTAAGGCTTTGCTGGTTCAGTTGAGCGCACAGCTGTAGGGAAAGCTAAGTACCGCTGATCATTCTGCGCAGCATCGCCTCAGTTCTGAAGCTGTGCTTTGTTAAACCACACACGGTTGAATTTCTCCATTGAAGACACAGCTGTTTGTTGTGGTTTAAAAAAGAAACAAACACGTGAATGCACATACCTGAAAGCCTGTAGGGCCTGGGGGTCCTTGTTCTCCTCTTTCTCCTGCCAGACCCTACACAAAAGAAAGTAACACGCATACAGAAGAGGAATATAGGCAGGGTCCACAATTTTTCTTCTCTCTGACTATGTATATTTTCAAGTATTTGTTTGTTCATTATATATTTTTACTTACTCCAGGTCAAATTATACCCTATCTTAAAGATGCAGTAAGAGATATCTTAATTCTTTAAGATCTTCTCCCTAGAAACTCTGTTCTGATGGGAAAACATTCAGTTCCATTGAAACCAAAGAAGCTAGGAAAGTGAACAGTGAGAAAGTTTTGCTCCTTGTGCTGTTTTTCAACATGGCCAATACAGAGAATTAGACTACTAATATGTATAACTTTCAAAGTAAAGCTTCGCGTTTTTCCAGGAATTTTTTAATTTTTTTTAAATCCTGGGATTTTGTTTGGAATCAATCACTGGCATGAAGATAGACAGAAAAAAAAAAAAAAGTAGAAAGAGTAATGAAGAGATGGAGTGTCGGGGAAGCAGAGCGGTAAAAGTTGACTTACTGGTGGGCCCACGGGCCCAGAAGGACCAACTTCTCCATCTTTACCAGGGGCTCCCTAAATGAAAATGACAGGGGAAAAAGTCTTGTATAGTGCCCACATATAACAGAAAAGCATCATTTTTCTGTAATCGCTGCAAATAACAGTCACACTCACTCTCTGTCCGGGGACACCTGCATTGCCTGCTTCTCCAGGTTTTCCAGGATCACCCTAAGTTGCAGAAATAAAAAAGGCTATTTTAAGACACCATTTTCCATCCTTTAACTATATATGCAAATATTTAAAGTTACACAGAGCTTGGGTACCAGGTGCCATACTCACACTACTGCCCTTTGGGCCAGGAAGGCCCATGCTGCCCGGCTGGCCTCTGATTCCTATGGAACCCGCCGGACCTGGACGTCCGTCTTCTCCAGGAGCACCCTGCAGAGAGAAAGCATTTTGCACATTAAATATAAATATAGTTATTCATACAACCCTATTTATCCCAGGAAAAATATATAAGTGTATATATATAAAACATTAACTTGGTCTGGTGCTATAGTTATCAGTCAAAATGTCTCCGAAGCTGACACAGTTTTAGCCTCACTGCTCAATTTAACCAAATATTACACAACCGATATCACTGAGCCACTACGTACAAATACTTTACCGACGCCTTGAAGGGACAGTTAGAAAATATATTTAGTTCAAAATGGTTTAAAAACATTGCAGTAGATGTTAAACAACACAGACACAGGTGCACAGACAAAACTAAAAGAAACGTATCTGCACTAATTTTGGAGTCGGGAGTCTAAAGTGAACAGTTAAAAGATGAACTTTCAGAAATTAAGAAAACTCAGCTCAATAAAAGGGATTCCAATGAGCTGAGTCCTTCGAATTATTGCGGCATTAATGGAAAGGCAGAACTTTTGTGTCGCTTACCAAGGGGCCTAGTTTTCCTTCAGGCCCTTGAACACCTGGATTTCCTGTCAAACCCTAGAAGAGGGAATAATATTGTTGTGAAGCTTGTGCATGTATTTCTAGAACAATAGAGAAATTTAAAGAAATCCAAAAGATATGCTCAGTTACTACCATAGTACAAACTCCCCCGTCTCAAAGGTCTTCATTTTACAGCTTCATCCCCCACTACCTTTGATCTTCGTTTTTCCTGTTCTCGCTTCTCTTACTTTCACACCTTTTCAGCTTCTCACAGGCTTGTCTTTATTTCTGACAAGACCACCCAGTGATCTATATCACATCTGACACCTACTGCTCCCTTTCCCTCCTGGTGTGATATTCCAAATTCTCCTTAAATATTTTTCCTGACGAAAGTCTCTAGACGACACGCCCCACTCAACTACGTAAAGTCATCGCTGACCAATTTAGCGAAGGTTGCCCTTCAATTAATTTGACCTTCAATTCACATTATTTTTGTCAACTATGTGCTTACAAGCACACTTCCCTGGTCTCATTCAATTTCTCCTTTTTCGAAGACAAGTGCTCCCAACATCAGCAGGAAAAAAAGACAAGTATTTCGGCCTTTTCCCTTTAAGCAGCCCCACTGAAACACGTCTGTCCTTCTATAGCTTCTCAGTTCTGCAAAGTTCACTGTCTCCTTTTGAAAATGGAGAACGCCGCACTTTACGGAGCACCGCGATGAGTTCCTTACCCTTGCACCCGGGAGGCCAGGTTCACCAGGACGCCCAGGATCTCCTTGACCTCCTTTAGGACCAGAAGAACCTGCTGGACCACGCTCTCCTTGAGCGCCCTAGAAAGACACCGATGAGCTATTAGTTTACTGGTAGAATGGCTAAATAAAGGCTAAATAAGGTCTCTCTTACTAAGGACCTATTTTTGCCAACAGCGTTCCATATCATTAAAACTTTTAGTAGTACTTTTTTGCCTAAATTATTCCTTAAAAGTCATCTTTTCCATAAAGAAAATTTGCCTAAGAATTTTTTAAGCCCTGGATTTCTACCGAGAAGTTAGAAATTTCCAGAAAAACAAGACAAATACATGAGGCACTTTCCCACAAGTGTTATAATAGGAAAGCCAAAGCCAGATAAGACCATCTGTTCAGGGGACAAATCCAGAAAAACTGTCCCCAATAAAAAAAAAAAAAGGTCATTTTTCAAATAGTTACCTACTATAGAGCATTACATACAGCAATATAGTAGTAGTACAGGTCAACATTTCTGATCATTTCGCATTTCAGCATGAGGAAGCGTTAAGTAAGGAACAAGCAAGCAGAGCTGAACAGGACAGGAAATGAAAGTGACTTTTGCAAAAAAAAATTTAGTCTTAAAACATTCTGACCCCTTTTTGGCGTTTGCCACTTCCTTTCGATTTTGCTTCCAGTGATTTTTTGCCTATTTGCTTGTTTTTAATGGAACACTTTCTTTCTATGTATCTGTATGTGTTAAAATTTAATAAATGCCCCCATGGAACATGGCCAATTTAATTTCCTTACCTTTGGTCCAGGCAAGCCATCCGAACCCGGAAAACCACGGTTACCAGGAGCACCCTAGGAAAAGCCACAGATACAAAATGATTATCTTTTATTTCCTTATAACTTTTTTACTTCGGTACCTTCAACTTGGGTTTTCCACCATTTGGAGTGATAGAAATATCAATGCTTCATTCATGCCTGCTGAACAGCCTCACTGAAAGCCAGATGACCATTTCTATCAGATTAAGCAAAAAATCTGCAGACTACCTCGTCACATCTCCATCATTTCTCCTGCCACACCACCCTGAGTACTGAACCCACAAAGGAAAATAGCTAACGTAAAAAATAACGCACGGCACTGACAAAACCACAACAAAGCTGTAGAGAAATTCGTTGTTAGGTCATGAAGTTTTTCACCTTAGCAGGGCATGTCTCAAGACATACGACTCCTTTGGATTGCTTACCCTCTCTCCCACAGGACCTGGTGGACCTACTGAGCCCGGATCACCTCGAGGACCTCTTTTCCCTTCTTCACCTACGGGGCCAGTGGGACCCTGGGGACCTTGTGGGCCCTAGGGAAAGCAAAATGGTTTTTTTTAGAAATCATCATTACGCTTCCAGCTTCTCAGGTATGTTGAAACAGATTGCTTTCTAAACGTCATAGATCTTTCTCCAAATAAAGGAGAAAAAATAATAGTTCAGTTTTGAACCACTTTAAAAAAGCAGATTTTCAGCATCAGCTTTTCTCTTTTACAACTGATAAGATAATATCTCATTATCTCAGTATCTATTATCTCAATTATCTCAATATCTAATTGATAAGCTAATACCTCAGTAAGAAGGGCACTGTGAATAAACTGTAATTCTGCAGTTTGGCTGTACAGTGCTTCTTACAACCACCTACACACAGTAACTTGTATTTACTATTACCAGTTGGACAAGCTGCAAAGGATTCAAAATTCAGTGAGGCTCTAGTAGAAGTTCTCCAAGGAGAAGACAGACAGTTCACTGTGGTTCGTCTTCCACAATAGTTACTCTTGTGACTACAAGCATCTTGAAAAATTATAAGAATCTGTTCAAAACTCTCATGGAAGCCTTTGCAATTCCTTTTCTTACAGGGCATACGGAGACTTACAGGTTCACCTTTGGGTCCTGCTTCTCCCTTGAAACCTGGGACACCGGGGTCTCCCTGAAAACAAACACAGGAATAACACCCATCAGACTAAAACTCTGCAGCAGTCTGACCTGTTGCATGAGGAGACGGAAGAACACTTCCTAGTTTAGGAACCAGTTGTACCAATGTAACAGGATGCTTATAAGGGTTTGTCTGTCCCTTCAGCATCCTTGTTTGTTATGTTATCAAGACAAAAACTTAAATGAGACAATTTCTGGAGGTAACTGCTCTGTTCAGGTTTATATAGACATTCTTCTTTCTTGGACCCTTAAAGAAAGCAAAACCAGTATTTTGGGCACACAGAAAGTTCAGAAGATCCAAGTCTCAACACACTCATTTGAAGGAACCCCACTGCTAATCACTAGTTTAGTTTCAGAAAGCGACACATTTGCAAGGTGTTACAATTTCCAGAGACAAAGACATCCTTACCGGCTGGCCTCGAATCCCGGGGGGGCCAGTACTGCCTTGTGGTCCTGGGGAACCGGGTGGACCTGGCAAACCAGGGGGGCCCCCAGTGCCCGCAGATCCCTAGACAGAAAGAACAGCAAGCACAGTGAGGAAACATAATGAAAATAAAGGAAACAAAATAAAATCGCTGACATAATCTCATCAACGGGCAATACGATTACTTACGGTAGGGCCCTTAGCACCTGGAGAACCATCTGTCCCTTCGGCACCCTGAAGAGAATGTACCAGCCATTAAAATTAACTGTAATGAGGAGGGTATATGATAGCAAAAGCAGAAGAAGATAGTTATTTTAGCCACTTCGCAAGACCAGACAGGAAAGGCTATTAACTGAATACAGCAACGTGTATCTACTTGTGCAAATGCTCATGTGGGTGACAAAGCATGGAAGTTCATGTGATTTTTAACCTTTCAGATCTTCTGTTTAAGCTTAAGCTTTCAAGTACTTGTAGGATAGACTGTAGCAAGCTGAGTAACTTGCAGTTTTCCAAGCTCTTTTAAGGAAGTACTGAAAAGCTACTTTCAACAAAATAAACACAAAAAAAATGAATGAGACCTTCTCCTTTCCTGAGAAAAAAGTGATCAGAGCAGAACTCGGTGTCTATCAAGCGGGAATTTACCAGGTGATGTGTGCAAGAGGAGTCCCGAGGAACACAACTGGATGTACTTACGGGAAGCCCCTGTGATCCGGCTGGGCCCTGGGGACCTGTTTCACCTCTTTGCCCTTGAGGACCTTCAGGACCACGAGGACCAGTGGGACCTGCTTCCCCCTAGGATTTCACAGAAGAAAAGAACTAGAGATCATTCTGTCCTGAGAAGTACCTCTACAAAGTAGCTAAGGAGGAGGCATACTGAGTTCGTAAGACAATTGAGGGTTTGAAAGAGTTTATTATCATTAAAATACATTAAATACAAAAATCCCTGTCAGATTGGACTGGATACTCCAATAAAAAAAAAATCCTCCTGGCATCTCCTTTGAATTTTATCTTCTTATAGCAAAGAGGCCTTTTGGAACTGCCGGCTGTTAATACCACGTATTCATAACTGCGGTCCACACCGCAGTTTCGGAGTTCAAGGCAGCTATTTCAATTTTACATCATTTGCTGAGCGAACTTGAAGGTAGCTCCTCCTTTTCAAAAGCTTCCATTCATCACATGACAGCTTCTCCAAACAGTCACTGAGGTGCTGAGGAGTGCTTAGCCATGTCCAGACACTCTTCAACATGCACTGAAAGGTGACTCAAAAAACCTATTTTGTGAATATTGCCAGCTGTGTGACAATCCAAAACATCTGCTGAGCTTGGCTACATGACCGAGTTTCCTTTTCCTTTATTTTTTTCTAGGAACAAAAAGGAGCAACTGCATGGAGGGCAAGTAAAAAAAGTATAAGAAACCTGTGTGAGTTGTCTTTTTTGGCTTTGGAGACGTATTCTCCAGGCTAGGAAAAAAAAAATAATGGCTTCTGATTTCTATCTTCTCTCTCACGGTCTTGACTAAGGCTGATTTCATGTCAGTCTGACCTCTGTGTAGCCTAGTACCTATTTTTAAATTCTGTGTGGTCACATATATTAAAAATACATTTTTATTTTTACCTTTACACCGGGAACACCTGGAAAACCTGGAGAACCAGTTATGCCAAGTGGGCCCTGGAAAAGACAGACACACAAAGCTGTAATTCTGCTGTTCACACTGATCAGTAACTAATCACCAGGCAAATATGGTTCACAGATTAAATGTATTTTTTTAGCTGCAAAACATTTGTCCATAACAAAACCAAAGTAACTATGAGTCATATACCTTTTACAGAATCATCATGCAGCATCTTAAGAAGGTATTTATTGACTTCAGCAAAGTTACAGCCCCTGATTCAGCTATTAATGCACAAATTGCAATGCTGACAGTTATTACAGCAATTGTTTTTCAGTTTTTAACAAAATATTATGTCCTCTCTTTATATAGATATGCTACTCTGGTATGGAAGCGAAAAGGTATTTCTTAAGCGATCACAATTTGTCCTACAGAATGTAGCAAAGGAGAATTTCACCTCTTTTAAATTTCAAAGAGTAATCTAGAAAAAAGACATCGAATTGAAACAATGGATTGCTACAGAAGACATTCAACAGACCTTACTACCGTGTTACAAACTCTCTGGATGGCGGCACACAGTGGTAATAAATGTTCACTACAGCTCTGCTCCCAGATGATACCTCTCCTTTTCCTGATTTTCTCGCTTTTTGTAAACTATGATGCACACTGCGCAAAAATGTTCTATGCAATAAAGCTCTGCTGACAAACTTAATCAGAACAATCTGTCCCACCGAGCATTAACTACAGAGAGCGTTTCTGCCATGACCTTGCACGGGATTTCTACAGGACGGATGTAACAGCTCAGGAAGTAGATTTTTGAAAACCTGTGTCCCGGCTCGCAGGATCACAAAGACACACGTGCCAACTCTCTCTCTCGGGGCAGGAAGAACTTCAGAGCTCTGCACTGACCCAAATAACGCATTTCATCAATGCTTCCTCCAACGAGAAACACTCGCATTAAGGACCAGTTCCTCCCTTGTAACACGACGTGTGATTTTACCAAAAATGATAGTCAACCGATTCTCACGTCCAGTGTAGCCGAGCCAAATGAAAATTCCACGCTCCATCCAGAATTTCATTGCTTGGGATGAGCCTTTCTTTAAACTGTGTTATTCATTTTCAATACAGAAGAATCTTTCGGTTTAAAGCTTCTTCTTTCAGGATACACTAAGTAACCGAGGTTTGCAGCTTTCAGACGTGCACCTTTTGAGCTTCTGTTGTAGTTAATTATTTCTTAACAAACTTCATAATAAAAGTATGTTCATTAAGATGCCACAAGTAAACGAATGTTGATCGAGACGTAACACAAAGAACAAGCACAGAATGAAATTTTAATTGCGGGCAGCTGTGGTTTAGGATTTTGAAGGGGTTTTTGGTGTGATGGTTTTTGGCTTTTTTGTTGATTGGTTTATTTTTTTTTTAAGCTGTAATGTCATAAAGTGGCAAAAGTTCATGCTGGCTGCATCAACAGGCAGAAACTGTGAAGCACATTCCAGAATTAATGCTTTCAAAAAAATACTAAAAAAATAACAATAAGGCCACGTTATTAAGGGGGAAGCTGACCTTGCACAATTAGTACAAGTTCATCATAAGCTTTCATTTGTAAAAGCAACAAGTAACTAACTGCATGTCTGTGAACACTCCCTTTTGCTTATAATCTTTAGACAAAGCAAACGACGGAGTATGATTTCTCAGAGGCCAGCACTAAGGTTACGATGAGTAGAACTAGGAGTCACTTACAGATAATTCCAGGTGCACTTGCTGTTACCAGCAGCTGCCAATGGCTTTTGTCCTGCTTCCGGTAGTGTCAAAAAGCAAACACAAGGCAAAAAAAAAATAGATTGATTAAGCAAGAAACCTACCATGGGTCCTGGCTTCCCAGGCATACCATGCTGGCCACGTCCACCCTAGATATCAAAACAGAGAGGATAGAATATTACTAAGAACTCTATTTTTTTTTTAATTATTTATTGTTAGTATTTATGATAACAACCATACATACTAGAACGGTCAAAACAATGCTGGGTTGCCGAGAACTCCAAACACTGACATGAAAAAACTCCTGGAAAAAATTACACTCCCCCTCAAGTAAATGAATTTCCCTATTTTCAGAGAAGCCAATATTTTGACAGTGCAATTGTAACATAAATGGTGCATGTAAAAGTCATGAGAAGAAATGCCAGAAACAACAACACTTGACACTGGACATAAAGCAGCAGAAAGAAATTTCTACTCAAATACGATCTCATGTCAAGGCTAATTTCTCTTTGTGCTGAAAAGCAATATAATTTTTAAGACAGCTTTATTACCTGGAATTGCATTATCAGACTTAATTTAAATGAAAAGTCTAGATTTTCACTCCAAACTTTCTTCCAGACAAAAGCAACGCAGATTATTTCTAGTTCAGTAATTTTGGGGTGAAAATAGCCTCTCGAGAGAAATTTCACACAAATAAAGAAATTTCCATGTCACAGAAAGAAGTGTTGCGACAGCATCTGGCCTCATGGGTAGCTCCGGTAAGAGAATTCGCCACACAGCTAGCACTCACTCTGCATTTAAAACTGGATTTGACTTTTGAAATTCCCAGTAAAGCTCTCACCCCACAATACTCTGCTGGAGCCCTGATTTTCTTCAACTGCAGCAGAACTCACCACGGAGCTGACTGGCAGTCACACGAATAAACATTTTCAGGCTCGGGGACTTGAATTTAGGTGAAATAAAGGAAGAATTATAAAGAGAGAGAAGGAAGATTCTACTTACAGGGGCACCCTGGGGTCCAATTCGACCTCTCTCTCCTGGCATTCCTCTAGGTCCCTTGATGAGAGAATGAAAAGAGCATTATTCAGGAGTTTATCACGGCAGAATAACAGAAAGGGTTACACTGTTAACTTGTCTTTGCCCCCCCAGAGTGAACACACGCCACTTCCTCTTTTTCCTCTCTTTTTCTTTGATTGTTACTTTTTTTTCTTTTTAAATTCTTGAGTTTTCCTTTGCTTCAAATAAGTTTTGCACCGCATCGCCCTTGGGTGATTTTCTGCTCAGTCTTCTTTATTTGCTTTTGTCAAGAACTTGATTAGCATCACTGAGACTACAAGCATGATAAGGAGAGACGACGTGGACAACAGTTCCAGAACCAAGTTATCTTTTTATCTCCTGCAGGTATAGCAGGAAAAAAAAGCAGAAGCTCACATAAATCCTTGTATCCTCACAGGCTTGCCCAGTGGAAATTTGATAGACTGGAATTTCTCTTTTCCTGTTTCAACAGTATTTTCAGTTTTAAACACATTAGAATAAATTCTGTATATACTCACCAAGGTCAATATCACAATCTCATTTCCTACGGCTCATTTACAACCTAGGTTCCACTTTAGGGATATTACATTCTGCAGCATACAAGACAACGCTTGGCGGAGAGATGTCATTATCTGATATTAGAAAGGTGCTTCACTTCCAGAAGCACTGCTGAGAGTCAATTTTTTTGGCATATTACACTGCTCACAACTACACAGTTGTCCAAAACTTCCTCTGAATGAAAAACTACTCTGAGAAAGAGTTTCTCAGTTTCATTTCCATGTCATGCATGCTTATCCTCACAAAATCCTCTACCCGTGGTTTTCTTAGCTAGTCCATTTCTGACTTAAATTTTTCCTTTTCTATCTCAGAGAAACCTAATCCACTCTTTCCCATGTTGAAATCACTCCATAGTAAGCATCAACAAATAAAAAATATGTTCTGTCACCTGACACTTACCCTGGTAGGTGAAGAATCACAAAACCTACATTCAACTTTCTGTTGAGCTCTCTGATTTATTGTTATTATCTATACTCGTGAATTGCAAAGAATAACAGCTTATAGTAGACCAAATTTACTGTTGGTGTAATGGAAAACAAAGCCTTAATGAAGAGCAAGTGTCTGTTGGCAAGAGCTTCTACAACCTTAAAGCCACTTGTGTGACACCCGTCGCACGTGACACTCACCAGAGGACCCGTTGGCCCCATGGCACCTGTTGGTCCAGATTCTCCCTAGAAATGGAAGTGAAAGGACACAGTTAGAAGAAAAAAAAGAAGTTTCATGTTTCAACCCTGTCTAACTTCAGGTTAGACCTAAGAGGCAGATCTGCAACGCCATCTCCGCGCACCCCAGGGCCCTGCTCCCCGTGCGGATGGGAAATGCCAAATTTACGTATTTTCAGTGAGCAGATTGAACTCCCACCCGTTCCAACCCACAGCCCGCGCCACCCACTGCTCTCTTTCTGCTAACTCTGCTGCTGCTGCTGCTGCTGCTGCTGCTGTTGCCTCCACAGAAAGCGGTGGGCAATTTCCAGAAAGAAATCTTTTCCTACACAAACTCTCTTTAACTACCGATTTCACATTGGGGGTTGGGCTAGGTGATCTTTCAGGATCCCTTCCAACCCCTGACATTCTGTGATTGAAATTTAGCGTTTGGAAGGGAATTCATTTACTCTGATTTCAATCTAAAGGAATAGTTTTGTCCAACCTGTGATTACCAGCTACACTAGGCCAAAAATGTTTCAGCATCAGCACTGATTAGTGTGGGAGCAAGTGTTCTGGGCTCTTTTAAACTAGTTTTTAATCCATCTGGAAAGGATTGTCTCCAGCTGGCTATCCTGTGTCACTGCCGCTTTGAGCTTAAGTTGTAAGGGTGCTCCAGCACCAGGGAGGCTCAGAAATTCTGAGAATAAAATCATTAGGTGAAAAATGGTCAGTTTGAGAAAATACATAGTCTCCACTCTCCAAAGCCTGCCTCTTTTAAGCCAATCTCTAGCATGGTAATCCAAAAGAGAAGAGGCAGGTTTTAGTTATGCACTGCTTTATTTTATTTTCTTATGCTTAAAGAAAAAGTTAGAAAATTGTGTTTCCTCTCTCAGCTCGGTCACATAAAGCCAACAAGAACCACAAACTGGCCACGTGGAAAACTGCAAGATGCACACGGGCTTTTGGTTGACAGACCTTGCTGTCTTTAGTGTCACAGAGGGACCACAGTCAACTCACCTAGTGATACCTCACAGGCCTAAACCTGAGCCCCAGCTGAAATTGTGATGGGCACTATCGAACTCTCTCCCTGTACAGAGCCCAGACGCCTCATTGTACAGCAGCTTGTGGGGATGAAACACACGGTACAAAGGGACAACTCCACGTAGCCTCTCCACTCTGTACAAGTAGCCCCGACAGGAGAGGGCACAAAGCTGCATCCAAAAGATCCACTAGATCTCATTATTTTGGCATTACAGAAAACACACTTAAGTACTTCGTTCTTTGAGCCATGAAAATACCTTTGCTCCAGCTGCTCCAATTTCACCTTTTGGACCATCAAGTCCTTTCAATCCCTGTAAGATTTATGAAATATGGAGAAATTATATTTAGGTATGCACACACACAGAGCATTCCTATTCTTATTCTTAAAATAACTCCACACTAAAGTGTTAAGAACGACTCTGAGGTGGCAAGAACAAGAAAGGAAAAAAAACAAAGAAGAAAAAAAAACAGATGGAATAAAGTTTTTAAACATTTCCTAAATGGAAACCATTTGTACAGGGCACATTTCCTTGGATTTCATTTCCTTCTTAAAACAAGAACATTTAAAAAAAAATCCTAAAACAACAAGAAGGAGGCTCTGAGCCATAGGAAACCTATTTATTCCTCCCTGAAGTAAAATTCTGGCTAGAAATCTTTGTAATTTGTAATCACTCCATGTTGCAAACATACCCACCTCTCAAGTTCCCCACCCTAGCGCAAGACTTGCCAACAAAGTGAGAGAACTGTCAGGTTTGTGCCTCCTGAAGGTTGGCAGGGCTCACGCAAGCTCCTTCCAGATTCCCAGATTATTTGAAAACCGAGTGAAGAAAGCACTAGAGAATATAATACCAAGGTCAGCTTAAAGGGGAATAGCGTTGATTTTCTGCAAGCTCCCCTTTCTCTCAAATGCCAGTGATTCTGTTGCAACTGGCAGGACTAAAAGTGTGGCCAAATTCATCCCTAATAAAACAGAAGTCGAGCGTCTTCATACTGAAGCTGCCTGGAAATGTCATCTATAATGAGAGGGCAAATCTCTTCTTACCCTGTGACCCTTGAGACCTGGGAGACCAGGCGCACCAGGAAAGCCTCGAGGCCCCTAAACAAGAAAAAGAAAAAAACCAAATAAAATCCTTCCTTCTGCCAATAAACCTAGTGACAACGCGGCTAACAGCATGACAACACGCCAGGAAGTGAGACAGTCTCAGCATTACGGACGTTTTCACTGGTTTTAAAAGCTTTAATATCTACATCGGTGTATGATCAAACCTCAAATAGAAATAACGACTAGCGGTAGGTCAAGTTTTGAAGCTTCCTATGAAGAAACCTTAATTAAAGAGAGATCAAAACTCAGAGTTAGCATTTAAAATGAAATAGAAACTGAGACCAAACTGCAAACTGTACGTGTTCTTTCAGAATACGCCACTCGAATAGCATGATAAATTACTGCTGTTCAAACCTGTTTAGCAATTAAACCAAAGTTGCCTTGTGCTTAGTTTCCTACCAACTTCCCCAATTTCTCTTTCAAGAACCTTTAACATTCTGTGATTCTGTGATTCTGTGAAAGACTAAATAAAGGGAGCTACGTGCTTCGTGTCAGAATATTGGTGACTTGAATTTATAACATAAATCACATTAACACCTTCATGTTGTCAGATAACAACAGTTCAGGAAACTGTTTAAACATAGAATTTCTTCCCTTTTTGGTACCTCCAAACCAAAGTGCTGAAAAACATTACAGCTCATACCTTTTGGCACAGCAAAAAAATCACAAAGCTGTATTACAGAAAATGAAGCAACACTGATCTTCAGAGGAGCAAAAAAAAGAGTATTTGAGATCTCAGCATTAGAGAACTTCACATACAGACAAGCTGTTTCCTTATTAGCATCAAGAAATGTGAAACAGGGCTTTGTCTTCTCATAGTCAATTAAATGGATAATGTTTGATCATGAAATTCAGTGGGAAATTGCTCCCGAGTCTTCAGGCTCCTAAAGGGAAAATTACTTTATAACGGAATTACATTTCTGAAATGAATGTATGAGATTGCTCAGAAGTATTTCTACTCAGTGAGTTTCTCAGTGAAGGACGAATCCCTGTTGTCATACAAAGTCTTGCGTGCAAAATTGAAATGGTACAAATTACGTTTGTTCAGCCTGAACGTAGCCCGTAAAAATGATTTATTTGGCCTCTGCTCAGTGGTATATTTGTATCAGCTTATACAAGCAGAGCAATCAGATGATGAAGGGCACACACAGGACAAGCCAGGAGGCGAAGAGGCGAATCGTGTACGAGGGGAAGCAGCAGGCATCTCCGCAGCAGGCTCTGAGCCTTGCCACTGAGCACAACACAGCACACTTCACTGATCAATTACCGGGGTATTTCATGGCGTTTTCCAGATTTTTTGTGCGTGTGTGCAGCTCTAGTACTTCTTTCCTTCATTAGAAAGTCTTCTGAAAGACAATTGTGTTGAGCAAAACAGCTTGATCTGAACAGAACAATACCCAACAGGCTACATTTGCCTCAAGCAGCTCACAAAGGGCTGTCTTTGATCATAAAACTTGGGAGGAGAGCTTAGGGAACAACATTGCCTTGTTAAAAAAATCATTTCTCTCTCCAAGAGATCATATCTCCAGCTGGAAACAAAATTACCAGGCAAGAATTGGATGCTTAAAAAGAAAAAGAGGCAGCTTAAGACATGATGTGTATAAGGTGGCTTCAGTTCTGGGATTTATCTGTCCCCTATTCAGCCACACTACAGCTCCTTCCCGGGTACAGAAACTGTGCCAAAAATATGTAAGATTATAAAATTATGTCATTTAATCATCAGATTTACCTGCTTTCTTTTATTTCTAAAGCAAACCATGACAAGTATCCTCTACAGTACATCTATGCACTATTTGGAAATCCTTCAGTCACATTTGCATATCAAAAAAATATATAAAAATATAATTGCACACGAACCTCTCTTGCCCTGCCCTCAGACTGTCACAAAGGCAAACAGTGTCACCCTCACCTGACAGGATTTTATAGTCTCTGAGCACTTCCTGCATAATTGTGAATGATCATGTGAAATGGTGGGAAAAGGAGAACAACTTGTATATACTGTCGTCTGTTTTATCCATACGTCATCCAAGAAACAGTTGAAACGTGCACCCATGAAATGGATCTCTGGATTAATTCAAGGACTTTTGCATCACCTGCTTTTGTCTGGAGCCATCACACCGATCTGGATCATTAGAGCAAGCTCACACATTGACTTCAGAAATCGAATGGCAGAGCTTTGCACTCACTATTAAAAGAGACAGTCGTGACATAAGCCTGACTATTTTGCTAAAATGTAAAGATTCGTGCTCTTACCGGAGATCCTGGAAATCCAGGCTCACCGGATTGTCCTGGTCTACCAGGTTCACCCTAGGGAAAGGGAAAAAGAAAAAAAAAGGAACAACAAAAAGACATTCACATCAGTATTATATATCTTCTCTTTCCTGTAACAGCTTCAGCCCTACAAAGCACACGTGACCAGCAACGTGCATTAGACACATTAACTTTAAAAAGGTTTTTGACAAAGGGTTGTGGGAACTGAAGACTGATCCCAAAATGCATCTCAGCGTCACGAGACGGTGCTGCCACGGAGCTTCCCTGCGAATTAACGAGGTGACCTCAAGAACTGGCTGAGGAGAGATAGCAAAGAGCCAGTGCCTAAACTTTTGGGATGATGATGAAACGTGACGACAGGACAGGCGGGTTTTCAAAAGGGCTGCTAAGATTTATAGTTGTGACACCGCACTTAACGAGGAGCATGATTACAAAGAAATGTAAACAGACAAAAGTAGTTACACCAGGCACATCTGCTGGTTAGTCACTGTCTCACAGATGCCAGCATTTGTTTTATTAAAAATAACACAAGATACAAAGAATGACAAACTTACGTCTTCCCCAGGTTTGCCCGGAGGTCCCTCCGGTCCACGAGAACCAACCGGACCCTAAGAAAGAAACAGATTTGTGAGAAGTCAGTTTCACCATCACTAAAATACAGATCTGCTCCCTTTCAAAGTCTGGTTTTACAAAAACAAGTGTAGGAAAAGGACGATTCTATGCCTAAGTACACTTAATTTTGTAGTGCTTTTTCTAACCCTCCTGCCCCTAAAAACCCGCAGGCTAAATAAAAACACAGGACAGATTCTTTTGGATGAAAAAAAACCCCAAAACCCTGCATAAAATACCACAGTTGCTGTCGTTCCAAATCTCTGGCTTATGCTTTTAATTTCAAATCTTTTTATCATTTCCAAGACATGAATATTCTCATAAGTTACAATACCAGGTATGCTTAACCAACCTCAGGCCTATGCTGGAAAAGTAATAACAACTGTTTACACCATAATTAATATTATGCGTGTTTAAAACAATTCAAATTCACTGATTCAGGACAACATGCTTTGAGCACCACAACTCTTAGCTGAAGTTACTTAGCACCTTCAGTCGAGTCAACACGAAAAAAGAATCTGCTCTGAAATAAGGAGGTAGAAATGTTTGTATTTATTGGTCTTACCATAGGTCCCGGATCCCCAGGTTCCCCAGGTGGGCCTGTGGGGCCAGCACCACCCTAAAATTAACCGAAGACGAACACAGTTACAAACTCCAAAAAGTAGAAACGTAAGGATACGAATTAAAATCCACGATCGGGAAAATGCCAGCCCATGGACAGTGTGGATTCTAATTCAGGGTCAGCTCATGCTGTCAAACGAGTGCAAGTTGGATTCTAAAATCCCTCGGGCTTGAGGTAAGTCCTGTGCCACCCCAAACCCGCTGGAAACTTAACACCAGGCGCATCCTGACAGCAGAACAGTCACCACTTCCATTGCTGTTCACTCACTCAAAAACACGCGTCGGGTTAAAACCTCGCTAAAGGGCTAACAATTTGTTCTCTTTGAGTTAATCCCCATGTACAGAGGGCGTCTAGAGCAGAGCTGCTGAAAGCAGCACATGAGACTCAGCTCTGGATGAAGACGTTCATGGATGCGTCACTGGAGATGAACATTGTGCACACACACACACCAGTTACCAAAATCTTGCTCTGGCAGCGGGGCTGGACTAAATGATCTTTCAAGGTTGCTTTCAACTCCTGACATTCTGTGATTCTGTGATCTCTGGCCGAGAATCTTAAATGCCCCGAGGAGAAGTACTTACTTGTTTTCCTTGGAGACCCTGAGGACCTCTCGGACCCACTGGACCCTATCGAAAACATAATGTTATACAGTGGAAACCACCCTTCCCCGAGCAACATTCATCCTACAACAACAGGAAAATGGCTTGAGAGTGACCTCCAAAATAACATTTCCGTGGTCAAACCCTCCAAAGAGCTTTCACTCAGGAGAACGATGTTGCGATATACAAAAAATAAATAGAAGGGAAATCTTCAAACTCAAAAAGCCACAGGGGTGTAAATTTATTAGCCGCTGAAAATATGGGCTTCCTCGTTTTCTGGAACCACTCAGAATAACCGAGTTGCTCACAGAGCTCCACTGAAAAAAAAAATAGAATTGAGGGGAACAGTCTTCCCTTGAAGGGAATGTCATTACTCTGATTAATCTCGTAATGGAATCAATGACAACATAAATTCCTGCTGCTGTTCTCAGCTGCAAACAGCAACAAGCAGCGACGGCAGGACATATTTGCATGAATAATACAAACCACCAAAACAGCTTCCAAACAGCCGTGGTTTGTCACAGAGAATGCACATTCCTCCTTAAAAATGACGATGGGATTTTTAGCGAAAATCTCGTGCTTAGTTGTAACTCATACAATGACATAAACATAATCTTATCTGAAAGTAATTCTCTTGCTTCTAGCAATACAAAAATAGCTATAGCAGAGTATAACTTCCATTTTGACAGACACTCAAGATTTGTCCCTTACATACAATTCATTATTTTTTACTAATTTTTACTGAACACGTGTAGAAGACGGAGTAATTGGCCACTGAAAAATTTGAATCAACTTTAAAAACAAACCAAAAAGCACTTGCTCAGCTGAGTGACTGTCAGTTACCCAGTTTACAAGGGAAAGGAAAGAAGAGTATCACAGAACACGATGAATCAATCCAAAGACAGTGAGTGAGCACCAACGGACTTCAGCAGACTTTGTGTAAGGCCTTAGAGAGACCTAGATCTTGAAAAATGGCGTAAAAGTGATGTCAATATTAAAAGAAATCATATCTGAGAAAGACAAAAGAAGAGGAGGTACAAGAGGTGCAATGTCTCAAGGATTAAGCAAAACAATGGAAGGCAACAAAGTAGGAGAGACTTGTGGAATAAGTCATGGTACACGTGCAAAGCAAAAAGTCATGAAAAAGGAAAGGTCTTCGAAGAAATCCTAAGGCAAAACATCAGATTATCTTTAGGAGCTTTCAAGTTGTATCGAAACTGAGTTGAAGGTTACTAGTGGAGACTTGGAGGGGTAAGATTCAGACAGGCAAAATTACGAGTCACTGAAGGATTGTCTCCTAAAGAATATTAAAAATAACATCAAAGAGGGGAACAGCATCTTTAAGACATCGCGTTGTGATAAACACACGTAGTGAAAAGAGATAATAACCAAAACCAACCCCAAGAGTTCTAGCAGAGACAGCCGAGGGTGCTGAAACGGCTTTCACAGATGCTAAAGAATTTCGGTGTTACCATTAAGTTTCCCTGGTGCACAGAAAGTAAAGGGCATTATCCAAACAGTGAGAGATGACAATGTTAAAACTGGACCCACTGGAGGAATGGAATGTCTGTCTTAAAACGGTGAAGCACAGCTTTCAGTTAACAGCTGGTTTCAAAAATAATTTCTTTAATTACTACCAGAAATAACTGTCTTTGATGTAATGATGTGAAAATAAGCCTTCAAAATTACGTATTTGTTTATTTAGCTTTGTGATATACTGGATGCTTTTCAGTTACTCTGCAGTGACTCAAGACAAGAAAAGATCAGGAGCTTTTTTGTTTTCCTGTACCATGCTGTTAGTAGCTGCTATATTCCAGCAAGAGGGAAGGAAAACAGCAAGAAGGCTAGAGATTGGGGGAGGAAAAAACCTTTCCCTTTAACAGAAGACTATTTTTTCACTTTTTTTTCCAGGGACTGTGCAAAGTCACAACATACATCCAGGTTCTAGAGGCATAGGAAGTTGAAACGGATGAATTCCCCTTTTGTTTTTCTACATATGCGCTTCCACCCTGTTCTACAGTACAGGGCTAATTGGGTCTTACCACGGAGCCAGGCATCAGGCCCATCTGACTCCCAAGTCCAGATTTCTCATCCAGTCCTGCCATCTGAGCTGCAAAGGGCTGAAAAAAAAAAAAAAAAAAAAGAGCGATTGCAACTGTCATTTTGATGGTTCATACAGCAAAAATCCATGCAACCGAATCTCCATTGTTTCCACTGGCTTTGCAACACAGACCTGAATTCTCGCTGTAACCATTAAAATAAAAGTTGTCTCTCCTGTAAACTTGAGGTGGTTTAAGGTTTTGTAGACCAGTCAAACGTATCATGTCATCTCCTTAGTATTCTGACTGTACCCCCACTTGAATATTAGACAAATGAGACAATTACCAAATGGAGGAAACCCGCCCATGAAATCAATTAGATTTCTTTGACCGCCTTCAAATTTCAAGCACACCTGCAATACTCTTTCACATCTTCTAACCCCTCTTTTGTTTTCCCTTACTGTGATTCGAGTTCAGAAATATCTTAAGGTAAATGGCAATGTAGCTGATTCTGCGATTCCAATTTGAGTTTTTAAGCATGTTGCCCTTATCCAGGAAAACTGAAGGCCACCGCTTTCATGTCAGTTCACAGAGACAAAGGAATTAGAGCAGGGAGAACCTTCAGCAAGCTCATAGTTGAAATCTACAGTTTTACTTTGCTTCATTCAGAGCGAGAGCTTATAGCGACTGAGAAGAAACCACAGCACCAATGTGCATTCAAGTTCTTTTAAGATTTACAGCTTGTTCCATCTGACTGGTCCCCAAACACATCTTCCACGAGGCTGGAGATCACTGAACGTCAGAGACGGGAACACAAACCAAAAATGTCTTAGATCTTTGGCCACACCTTTCATAACTTCTATCGAAATCTCTGAAGGATGGTGGTCTAACAACCATCCTGCTGCTTCTGTGCTTCTACGGGTTTCCTCTGTGCTAAAGACATTTACTTGGGCTGAACCTGTTGGCTTGAGGACTACTTGGAAAGGTGGGTAAGTCAAGAAACGCTGCCCAAACTTGTAAGCTCTTGGCCTATCGTGAATATTTCAGCTTATTGACAGCGTAACTCTACTGTTTTCAGCAATGTTGCAGGAACAATGGAGTGAGAAATCAAACCAGACATCTTCTAAACAGCAACGATCATGTAAACTGAAGGTACTTGAGAAGCTCAAATATATATTTCGTTGTAAATCATAATCAGTGTTCCACACAATTGGTGGAGGCGGGGGGGAAGTCTTGCAGAACCCCTTGTTTGTACCTATGGCTGGTTAGCACTGCTCTTCATAAACAACTCCTTACTTAATCTTCTCCACGTTGGTCTGAACAATTCCAGCGAGGAGTATTCTTAACCACATTTTAATTCCTCTCATGAGTTATACTATTATTTAGAATTCATTTTTATTTTCTGTATCCCTAATTTGGCACTCTAGTTTTCCTATACTATTGCTCAGATCCCTTGGGTTAAAGTCAGGTTTCCTTTCCAGCAAAGGAACCCTATTGGGGATTTCAGATTAGGGCACCTTGGCTTTTCCAGATGCTAAAACCCACTGTGCAAGTTGCGTCCTTTCTGAGGCTTCTCTCTCCCTATTCTAATTTTTGGCAGAACTTGCACTGCCACTAACTGCTGGCCTGAATGACTGGGAGACAGGAACTGTGGGCGCGGCGTCCCACACGCACTGAAGCAAAGAGAAGTTACTCGTTGTGTAACGTGGATCTGGCTCAACGCTCACTTCACTTTCTACTAAACCAAGTGGAAAACTTACCCTGCTTAGTCCATCTGGTCCTGCGTGGGTAGGATGGCCTGGAGGACCAGGGTCACCAGGCTGGCCAGGGATACCAGGTTCACCATCAATCCCTTGGGGACCACGAGGACCCTAGGAAGAAAATCAGAAATGCCGACAGTGCGCAAAGGTCCTTCCTGAAGTCGTTGTAACTGGCAAACAACTGCCTCGCTTGCGATCCATCTGTATTTCTAGAGAAAGGTCTTCAAATGTCCTTTAATATCCCCTGTTCCTACCTCCAGACAAGGGGCAGCACTGGCTAAATTACTCACAACTCCAACACACTGTAGTAATTTCTCTCGCAGCCTCTTTTAGAAACTCAGGCTTCCTATTGTTCCATACTAGAGCATGGTATTCCTGAAAATCTCTGGCATTGCACACAATATCACAAATTTATTTCTAGAACATGTACATTTCCAATAAGTGTACGTTGATACACATGCTTACGAAATCCCAGGGTAAGGTTGGATTTTTTCCAGCCTCCTGACATCACAAATGTTTTGGACAGCTCATATTAGTGCCGAATTCTCAACGCAGTTACACTGCCAAAAATGCCGAGTAGCTCCCCTGGTGCTGATGTCACCTCCAGCTCAGATCTGCAGAACAGGCTCAGGAGCCATCTCATCGCTCCCATTTGGATCACCCACTTTTAATTCCTGAACTGCAGTCATCCTGTCTTGTGTCAGACCTAAAATTAAATAGGGGAGCAGCTAATAAAACATCGGGGGAACAAAATCCGTGGCAAGAGGAACAATAAAGACACACTTCAATCATAAATACAGACTTTAAAGTGCTTGTCACTACCACTGCCTTCATTAGAATGAAATGCTCGACTGTGACGAGGAAAAATGATCTTTAAACGTCGACCTTCGGAGGTCTGGCCTCTCCATCTAGCCTCCTGGTCTGAAACTCCTACAAGCCTAGCAGTCAGGGGAAAATCTTTTTCTGATCAAACCCGCATGTGCAAACCCACACCTACTCGCAGAGCGAGCTGTGAATAGACGGTGTTCTAACCAAGTGAGAAAATCTGTACACATGGGATGGCAGCAGAAGGTTCTGGCAGAAAACTTTATTGTTCAGTATTTATATCATAAACAGGAGTACAGGCTGCCAAACCTAAAAGTGCGTACTGTCCAAAGGAAAGGAATAAGTCATGTTCTTTCGTTTCTCAAAATAAAAGGAAAACAAAGCTAAGCATTAGAGAAAGGAAAAAAATCAAAACAGCTGTCTATAAGAAATTAAGCAAGCTTCTGTACAACAACCACTGATTTTCATACCCAAATCAAGGCGCCTTAACTAAATCTGATCTAGAAAAAGGCCCTTTTTACCCTTCTCTTTAGAAAAGGACCCACTCTTCAGTCACCAGAAATCAACTTGCTTCAGGTGCAACACTGCAACCCCTTCCTCAAAACCCTGAAAGGCAGGTTTGTATTTGTAGATGGCATCTAACCAGCGGTGTACAACCAATAGTTTGGGGCTTTTAAATTAAAACCTTCATTATACTTTCATTTATGTTATATTATTATTTATATGGGTTGTATATATTATATGTCACGCTATATTATTAATTTTTAAATATTATTATTGTTATATGCCATATTATTATGTTCTACTATGTTATATTATTATTTTTACATGGGTATAAAAAAATAAAATAAGTAAGTCCCTTCATTTTCTTTCACCAGATCAAAATCTGTGAGGTTTAGATAAAAAAAAAAGGAGAACTATTCTCACAGAGGCCACGAGGTGGCATCATTTAAACACGAATTTACTCGTCCTGGCCATTGCTGCAGCTCTTCAGGGGACTATGACAGGTTTTGCCTGTACTGGAGTAAAAGAAAATGCAGGTCATGGCAGAACGCCCTCAACCCACTGTCTGTTTTAATTGCTGCTGCAATTACCACCGCTTGTAAATCAATAAGGAAACAACGCGTATCAATGGTTCGGAGGATGCTCACGCGTATTTTCTGTCTTTAAAAGACCATTTGCGAACACCTAAAACTCTGCCGCGCTCCAAAACTACTCCTCCCTAGCTGGCTTTTGCAAACGCGAACACGCGCTTGCGGAGCTGTTTCTCTCCCGTTGTTACACTAACAAAGAATCTGAAGTAAAAAACTCGCCAGTGCTCCTGAACTCATTTGACAGCCCCGAGTTCTGCTGTTGTAAAAGGCCAGCAGGAGAACATCTAAAGAACAAGGACAACAAAAAAGAAAAATTCCCAAGAAGCAAATGGAATGCTTGGAAATGTGCTTCATGGTTCTGTTGCTCTCACGAGTCAGTCATGAATTCACCCAGATCGATTTTATGAAAGGTGTCTGCACAACACTACTCGCTCCATGAAGTATTTTAAACTGTAAACAATGCGCAGAATAAAAACTGCCTGTGTGAGCTAACTTTTTTTTTTTTTTCCCCCAAGTATAAATGGAAAATCCTGCCCTAGCAAGTCACTCTTTGGTCTCAGACCTACTCTAATGTACGCACAGCAGCTCAGCAGAACCTCTGACATATTATTTTCGAAAGAGCCGACTGCTTCCCAACCTCGACTATAATAACTTGCCTCAAAGGAATACAAAACTATTTACAGCCTTTAGGTGCTCCTGGTCACTCTGTAGAGACATACAAGAGATGCATGGCACAGAATCGGAAATTATTTCACATTTCCTCGATAACGCTGCACTTGAGATGCCTCTATAAACGCAGGCGAGATTCTTCTGCGCAGGTTTTCACAATTACTGGCAGAATTCTTTCAGGCATCCTTGATACTCATTCATCAGACAAACATCTCAGGGTGATCTAGAGAGCAGCGGTGGCTTGGCACCCCTATCTCGAAGAGGACAGCTGGATCTGCTCCTCTGCTTTAGAAGAAGTGTCATTACCATCTAGGGACAACAGGCACACGCTGGAGGAACGACATCACAAAGGAGTCGGGTTTAGGCTGCCTAAACTCAGCATTGGCTTGCTCTCTCCTGAGGGATAGGAAAATATCCACCCAGAAATTACAATGAGACAACTCTTTAAAACCTACTTTTAGCAGCTTTCTGCTCTTTGACCCAGCTTTTTGGTATTTTCAGTGCTCCCTTTTAGCCTTTCTGTGGTTCTCCACGCGCAGACACTGAAATTCCCTTATGAAGTCTTTATTTCCACTGAGCAACTTCGATTAGATTATTCACCAGCATACCAACGTACGCAGTCACACATTAACTCCTGCTGACTTTCCTTTCTGAAACACTCGGAACAACACGGCTCACGCCGCTTCTGATGCGCAGCAGTGAACAGCAAAAAGTCAGCAAGTTCTGAAGGATGATGTTCTGCTTTTGTGGGGTGGGGTTTTTGTGTGTGTTTCCTTTAAATCCTGAAGAAAGCCACACTCTCAGACACTACTTCTGGAAATACTGCTAAACCTTTGTCAACTATTTCAAAATACTCAAGTTTCAACCTAGCCAGGGAACAGTGAGATATAAATGGATTTTTTTGGTTGTTACCTGAGTGTTGGAAAATATGAGGAAAGTTCTAGTAACTAGCAGGCATGGAGGCAGTTTAAAACTTTTTGAGGTTAGCCCAGTATTTGATTTTGGAGAGATTTAATGACTTACAGGTCTTCCCTTCGGTCCTCGTTCTCCTCGTGGTCCTTGTGAGCCCGGAGGTCCCTGAAACAAAGATCAGAAATATTAAGTACCTTGTAAACTAGCTAACGATTACTGAAGCTCGGGATGTGTAAACTGCAATGCTTATTTCAAAATTAATTTCTGCTTTTGTTTGGGTTTTTATTTCACATCCTTGCACAAAGGTCCTCAGACACACACGTTCTACAGTCACACATCCATTCGCTTGGCTTGACCTGAGTCTAACTAAAAACCCCGTCATCTTGTTGCCTCCCCAAATCGAACACCTTCACACTTTCCATCATCCTCACAACACCAAACGGAGACGGCAGAACGTGGAAAATGCGATCACCAGAGAAATTGCAGATGAAAAAAAAAATACTCACGGCTGGTCCCGGGCGGCCTCGGATTCCTGAAACCTAAAGGCGATACAGATAAAAGTTAGCAGACTGCCCTGTGGCAGATAGGTAGATGGATAGTCAGATAGATAGATAGATAGATAGAGAGAGAGAGAGAGAGAGAGAGAGAGAGATAGATAGATAGATAGATAGATAGATAGACAGATAGATAGATAGATAGACAGATAGATAGATAGATAGATATAGAGAGATAGATGATAGAGAGATAGTCAGATAGATGATAGATAGTCAGATGATAGATAGTCAGATAGATGATAGAGAGATAGAGAGATAGATGATAGAGAGATGGATAGATAGAAAGTCAGATAGACAGATGATAGATGATAGAATCATAGAATCATAGAATGTTAGGGATTGGAAGGGACCTCGAAAGATCATCAAGTCCAATCCCCCTGCCAGAGCAGGAATGCCTAGACTATGCCACACAGGAACGTGTCCAGGCAGGTCTTGAATGTCTCCACAGAAGGAGACTCCACAACCTCTCTGGGCAGCCTGTTCCAGGGCTCCGTCACCCTCACTGAGAAGAAGTTTCTTCTCGAGTTTAAGCGGAACCTCTTATGTTCCAGTTTCAGCCCATTACCCCTTGTCCTATCAGTGGCTGTCACCGAGAAGAGCCTGGCTCCATCCTCGTGACACTCACCCTTGATATATTTGTAAACATTAATGAGGTCACCCCTCAGCCTCCTCTTCTCCAAACTAAAGAGCCCCAGCTCCTTCAGTCTTTTCTCATAAGGGAGATGCTCCACTCCCTTAATCATCCTAGTTGCCCTGTGCTGGACTCTCTCCAGCAGTTCCCTGTCTTTCTTGAACTGAGGGGCCCAGAACTGGACACAGTATTCCAGATGGGGTCTCACCAGGGCAGAGTAGAGGGGAAGGAGAACCTCTCTCGACCTACTAACCACCCCCCTTCTAATACACCCCAGGATGCCATTGGCCTTCCTGGCCACAAGGGCACAGTGCTGGCTCATGGTCATCCTGCTGTCCACCAAGACTGCCAGGTCCCTTTCCCCTACACTACTCTCTAATAAGTCATTCCCCAACTTATACTGGAACCTGGGGTTGTTCCTACCCAGATGCAAGACCCTACATTTACCCTTGTTATATTTCATTAAATTTTTCCCCGCCCAACCCTCCAGCCTGTCCAGGTCTCGCTGGATGGCAGCACAGCCTTCTGGTGTGTCAGCCACTCCTCCCAGCTTGGTGTCATCAGCAAACTTGCTGATAGTACTCTCTAGTCCCTCATCCAAGTCATCGATGAATATATTGAATAATACTGGTCCCAGTACCGACCCTTGAGGCACTCCACTGGATACAGGTCTCCAACCAGACTCTGCCCCATTGACCAAAACTCTTTGGCTTCTTCCCCTCAGCCAGTTCACAGTCCACCTCACTACCCGAGAGTCTAGACCACACTTCTGCAGTTTAGCAGCAAGGATGCTGTGGGAGACTGTGTCAAATGCTTTATTGAAGTTAAGGTAGACCACATCCACCGCTCGGCCATCATCTATCCACCTTGTTACATCCTCATAAAAGGCTATGAGGTTAGTCAAGCACGACTTCCCTTTGGTGAAACCATGTTGACTGTCTCTAATGACCCTCTTATCCCTGATATGCCTTGAGATGGCACCAAGGATAAGTCGTTCCATCACTTTCCCAGGGATGGAGGTGAGGTTGACCGGTCTATAGTTACCCGGGTCCTCCTTCTTGCCCTTTTTGAAGACTGGAGTGACATTTGCTTCCCTCCAGTCCTCAGGCACCTCTCCCGTCTCCCAAGACTTGGCAAAGATGATGGAGAGTGGTCTAGCAATGACATCAGCCAGCTCCCTCAGCACCCGTGGATGCATCCCGTCTGGACCCATGGATTTATGGATGTCCAGATTGCTTAATTGGTCCCTAATCCAGTCCTCATCGACTAAAGCATACTCCTCCACTGCCCTGACTTCCTCTGGGGCCTCAGGGGAATGGGGCTCCTCAGGACAGCTTCCGGCAGAGTAGACAGAGGCAAAGAAGGCATTCAGTAACTCTGCCTTCTCTGTATCATGTGTCACCAAGGCACCCACCTCATTCATCAGTGGGCCTACATTGCCTCTGGTGTTAGTTTTATCTGCCACATATTTGAAAAAGCTCTTCCTGTTGTCCTTGACCCCTCTCGCCAGGTTCAATTCTAGGGAGGCCTTTGCTTTCCTAGTTGCCTCCCTACACCCTCGGACAACAGCCTTATATTCTTCCCAAGTGGCCAGCCCTGCCTTCCAAGATCTGTAAATTCTCCTCTTGCCCTTGAGCTTACCCAGCAGATCCCTGTTTAGCCACGCAGGTCTGCTGGCTCCCTTCCTTGACTTCCTACGTGTCGGGATGCTCTGATCTTGAGCACGGTAGAAGCAGTCCCTGAACGCTAACCAACTGTCTTGGGCCCCTTTACCTTCAAACAGCCTTGCCCATGGGATAGATAGACTGGCAGATAGATGATAGATAGATAGATAGATAGATGATAGAGAGATAGTCAGATAGATGATAGAGAGATAGTCAGATAGATAGATGATAGATAGATGATAGAGAATCAGAGAGAGAGATGATAGAGAGATAGATAGATAGATGATAGAGATAGAGTCAGATAGATAGATGATAGATAGATAGATAGAGAGATAGATAGTCAGATAGAATGACAGATGATAGAGAGATAGATAGAATGATAGATGATAGAGAGATAGACAGATAGATGATAGAGATAGATGATAGATAGATGAGTGAGAGAGAGAGATACATAGATAGATAGATAGATAGATGATAGATAGATAGATAGATAGATAGATAGATAGATAGATAGATAGATAGATAGATGATAGATAGATAAATGAGAGAGAGACAGATGAGAGAGAGAGGGAGAGAGATAAAATACACATTAAAAATTCCAGTCTCCCTTTTTAGTTTCGGATCTTTTTATAAGCAATAAGAGTAAAATATCGGAAGTATCATTGTTATTCTAAAAAAAAAGAAATGTTCTAAAAAGTTGAAATAGTAAATTACAATGATTTAGTCTCAACTTATTCTTTTAATTGCCTTCATGCTAAATAAATACAGAAAGTAACAATTTATTTCACCAGTTTTTTCCAGTGTCTCTGCACTTTCCAAATACTGATTTATCATTAACTATAAACACTAAAGATTATGACAACACAACTCAGTAAGATTTTTTCCCAAAATGCAATCCAAGGCAAGGATTTTTAATGTTACATGTGTGAAACAGCATAATTAATTCCATTCCTTTCATTCCTAGGCTGCTTGGTTTTGGTTTAATTCCCTTAATTGCTGCCATTTTGCTTTAAAGCACTAAAACTGACACTTCTAGAGTGCGCTGATAAATGAGCAAAAAAATGCACTTACAGGTGGCACTATTCCAGGTTCTCCTTTTTGTCCCTGTAGGAAAAAAGATAACAAAACAGTCAGATGGCAGAAGCCAAGTGAAAATGCAATTAACAGCAGCCATTTCACCGACACCATCCCTGTGACAGTGACAGATGCTAAGACCTATCTAAGGATACACCTGAGACTAAATTAAAGTACCTGTGAGAGCTAATTCACAGCATTTTTAATGACTACAGATGCTGATTAAATGAAGGCTAAAAAATTATCAGCCTAAGAACCTAACATGCCATAGGCTGCAAGAAGAGCCAAAAACTTCCCATGGTGTTTAAGTACCAAAAACGACATTGCAGCTCTGTTATTGGATGGTTTGATTCAGACGAAATGCAGAGGCAGAGAACAGCATTCAGGTTCCATTTCTTCAAGGTATTAAATTAAAATTCACAGCCTTAAAGCTACGGACAGAAAAAACCTGCAGCGCTGGGCCAGAACACAAACTGATAGTGCCCAGAGTGAAGGACACGCCATTTGCCATCGGACTTGACTTCGAGTTGAACGTGTTGGCAATGATGAAATAACTGAGTTTAGGCCTATTGGTGGTAACCATTTTTAAAAGGAAAAAATCAAAAAGAGGGCTTTGTAAAGACAAAAACCTTCCTACTTCCTCAAAGTTTAACAGTTGCAATACAATTTTATTTTTTTTTTTAAAAAGTAGTAAAGGAAATCTTACCTTTCTTCCTCTACCTGTTAAAAAAGAGGAAAGAAGAAAAGAGAGGAAATTAACGGTTTTTTTCTGAGAGATAGAAGAGGTGGGGGTGTTGCAGCGAGAGCCACTCCCGATGCCGGATGCCCAGAAGATGCTGTGCAGGGAGCTGGGGACACTCCCAGGGAGGAATCAGAGCGGTTTGCAACGATGTCCCCTGACCCTCAGCCTTTTCGTCATTGCATGGAGGCTGGCAAGACTCCGAAATAAATTGTTCAGAGAAGTCGCACCCCCTCCCTGGATATGTTCAAGGCCAGGGTGGATGAGACCTTGAGCAACCTGGTCTAGTTAAGGGTGTCCCTGCCCATGGCAGGGGGTTGGGTCAGATGATCTTGAAGGTCTCTTCCAACATAGGCCATTCAATGAAACAAAAAAGCACTTTAGGAAAGCAATACAGGCAATGCTGAGGGATCCACGACACAACTGCACAGAGTTTTTTCAAAACATAGAGTTGGCTGAGGTATTTTTGACCTTTTCTCATTGGAAAAGCAGCCCGTGCCTGCATTCAGAGCCACATTCACAGCCAGGAAAATCCTTCAGAGGAATATTTTGGTAACACCTTCACGAACAGTAAGGAATTCTGGAATGCATCCATCCTGCTTTTATATTTGCTGGGTGGGTCTTGTTGGCGTTGGCCTATTGCCTCCCAAAACACAGCAGGATGCACCATCTATTTATTAATGCTTGTCACATCTTGCTCCGCTGCCCAATTACACAGGTCCCTACTATATCACTATTTTGTTTTATATTAAGCTAATCAACAACAACTGTATCTCCTGAAAAAACTGCTTTAATTATCATATACAGAACGCAGTTCAACTAATTCAGTACATGGGAATAACGAGAATTAATTGCAAGTTAAGAGATTTTCTTTTGGGAGAAGAGTTCAAATGATTCAATACATGGGAATAATGAGAATTAATTGCAAGCTAAGAGATTTTCTTTGGGGAAAATTGAGGGGGGATTGCTTCATCCGAGTCTCTCCAGGAAGAAAAGAATGGACTGGAAAAGGCATAATCTTTACAGTATATAACAGAAAGTATGCAAACAGGGAGTTAATAATGTTTCATGCTAATTTTTTTTTTCTCCTGTCTCACAAAAGGATCACATGTCCACGTTTCTACTTTGGGGAAACACTTTATACACTTTATATTTTACTGTTTACATATAATGTTTATATTTATTCATCTATTGGAAAGGCCTCTAACTAAGCATTTTACTGAAACACACAATTTATTATGTATATTTATCTCAGTAAGTTTACTATATCTATTTATCTTAATATTATTTATTTTGCATCACAAAAAGAAGCCAGAATTCAACTTCCTTGAAATACCAAGTCACAATTCAGATCAACTTTTCAGTTATAAAGCCATTTGGGCTTATATCGGATTCATAGGCAGACGAAAACCATTTCCAGAGCCAGCTCAGGTGCAGCCCAAGGTGGAATGTAACTGCCAAGCACCCGCTCTCCTCAGATTTAAACTTTGACCACGGAAGTGCTATTAGAAATATCAACCTTACCAACAGTGCCGTCGAAGTCACGTGTCGTGTGGGGACAGACAGGACAGCACTCTCCGGGGGGCACCTGCGGGTTCTCGCACTCCAGCGCGTCTTGACACTGGATTTCATCACAAAGTATGGCCCCGTTGTCACAGACGCAGATTTGGCAGGGTGAGGGCTTCCAAATATCCCTGTTCAGGTACATCTGGCCGTTCTGAGTGCAGGCTATTTCTTCGACATCTTCTCCTGGGTTAGGAGAGAGAACACACAAAATATTTGCCAGCTGTGAAGCCAGAGGAGCACGTATAAATTCTTGCTATGGGTATATATCAACTACACACAAAACACTTCTTAAACATTTTACCTGTGTAGGAAAGACTACCCTGTGTGGTCATTTATATAGGAACAACACTGACTGCCTATATGCCCGCACCCTATTTATTCTCATTTTCACCCGTCTGTATGGAGGTCAGCCTATGGTACTGACGCTGTGTATGCCACTTTTAACCTAACCCACCCCATTTACAGAAGGTTTTCTTTCTTTCTTGTCTTAGTACAATCACCTTTCTTTTACTTGAATTCCAATTTAGAATTCATTTCTTGCTAATTGTTCAGAAATCCTTTCAGTACAGTTTTCGCTCTCTCCAATCAATCTACTGTCACCAAGGCAGAACAACTTCTCTGCGTTGAATTTACAGACTTAGAAAATCCAAAAATTTCCCCATTTGACTGGTAGCAGCATTTAAGGGGACAAAACCATCTGTTTAGGCACTGTTTAATCCCTACTTATGTCTATGCCTTCGTCTCCTCCCTACTCTATAGGCAAATATTCCAAATATCTGGATTACTTTTTAATCGTAAGGTATATCTCAGCATCTCTCCCTAAAACAAAATATGCCCAATAAAGAATTAAAAACAAAATCAAGTAGAAATGTTTCTTTGGGTATCCAAAATTTTACACACTGCCCTTTCAGCAAAAAAAAAAAAAGAAAAGATATTTTCACTTTGGCCCAATGAGTATTTCATCCTCTAAACGAACACAAGTGCTAGCAAAGAACTGTCTCCAGAAAATGAAAAACCAGAAACCTGCAAACCAAGAACCCCCATCCCACGACACTTTCCTCTGAGTCAACACTGCAAGGCTGTCACATACAGTCCAAAATGATTCTCCTGGCCCCTGGAATGCTGCAGGGAAGACTGATATTCCCTGGGTGGGTGCACCATCTGACTATAAAAACCTTCCTAGCAAAAATGTCTTTGAAACTGGAAAATCCAGATAGGACCATTAATTGAAAACTCCCAAACAGCCCTAATTTCTAACTGATACAAGACGGGGAATAGGGGCAATTTTCACAGTATCATAGAATCATAGAACAGTTCAGGCTGGAAAAGACCCTTGGGATCATCAAGTCCAACCATTAACCCTACACTACAAGTTCACCCCTAAACCATCTCACCCAACACCACATCTAAGCGACACTTAAACATGTCCAGGGATGCTGACTCAACCCCCTCCCCAGGCAGTCTGTTCCAGGGTCTGACCACTCTTTCCGTGAAGAATTTCTTCCTCATGTCCAGCCTAAACTTGCCCTGTTGCAACTTGAACCCATTCCCCCTGGTTCTGTCCCTAACGACCTGTGAGAAGAGACCAGCACCAACCTCTCTACAATGTCCTTCCAAGTAACTGTAGAGCATGATGAGGTCCCCCCTCAGCCTCCTCTTCCTCAAACCGAACAGTCCCAGCTCCCTCAATCGCTCCTCGTAAGGTCTATTCTCCAGGCCCTTCACCAGCTTTGTCGCCCTCTTCTTCACTCGCTCCAACACCTCGAGATCCCTCTTATACTGAGGTGCCCAAAACTGAACACAACGCTCAAGGTGCGGCCTCACCAGTGCTGGGTACAGGGGGACAATCACTTCCCTACACACACACACACACATGTATATATACACATATACTTGACAAATCCCACTAGTCAAAGATCACAATCATTATTTTTTTAAGAAAGACCTGTTATTAATGTAAAAATTAACGGCTCTAAGCATGAGGACAGTTTCACTCCTCTGTGCAGTTCTGCCCTAATTTAAACCAGCTGGAAAAAAAGAAAAATCCCAAAGCAATAAATGCAAACAGATTTGGAATTTCAGATTTCATGCCTTAAGTCCAGTTGCTCCATCAGTGTCAAAGCTGGGAGAAGTGGAGCAGATGTGTCATTAACTATCGCCTGCCATCACCCATTCCTGCAACTTTCTAACAGGAACTGAAATCCAAATTTGCACCAGGGCAGCTCCCCTCTTCCCCTTCTATCATGCCAATCGACAAAAGGACTCGGAGGGGTGCTGCAGAAGCTCAGAAGGAAATGGTTTCGTCGCGGAGTAAAGACATCAAACCGAGTGTGCTGTACAGTCCATTTATGACACACTGAGAATCATTTTCCAAAGTGCAGATGGGATTTTGGAGAGGGCTCTTCTCGCCTGTCCCTTGTGTGCATGACATAACACGCTGCCTGACATATTTAGCCTTTTCCCCCCAGATGTCTGGCAGATGCTCGACGTCTTCCTCAACGCAGAACTCGCTGTGCTGTTCAGGTGAGCAGCATAAATTAAATTTCTAAGTTACTGAGCCCCAACTCAGCACTCTGTCCTAACTTCAAATAAACCTCATAGCGACTGCTTTGGCAAATCAGCGCTGAGCCAGACAGGGACTCGCTTCTGCCGGGGTCCTGCTTGGCAGCTGAGAAAGAGGCAGGCAAAGGCAGGGGAAAAAACCACGTACCAACCGCTGGAAGCATAGCAAGAAGTCTGTTTTCCTATCAGATTGCAGATGTGCTGAAAATAATGACAATAGTAAAAAAATATAACAAAAACAAAACCAAACCTACCCCACCATATTGTCAGAAAAATATATTTTTAACATTAAAACTCTTTTAAATGCTAAAACCCATTTAGTGCTTCTAGTTTTCCTTTCTGCTGTAATGTACTGAGAAAGGAACCTGAAAAGAGCAGCTATTTCGACGCCAACTCATCCCACAAGCACATTCTGACATTTTACTCCCAGGCATGTTATTCATCTACACCCAGACCAGGAAAGGCAGCAAAGGAAATTGTTCCATCATATCCTCCCCGGTTTGGAAATCTGCAAGTTTTTGTAATTATAGAGACCGATTCACAAACTCTTTCTTGTCGCGTGTTCCTTCCACCCCTGCAGTCGTAACACAAGGTGCTGAACGGCTTGAGAAGCAGCTCTGGAAATTCTTAGTGTGGCAGAAGGACCCGCTAGCCCGTTAATCGATTCCTTCCCTACCACCAAAAGTGCAACTGGAATTGGTATCGGACCCGACTACAGCGTTGCGAGTCCAACAAAGCCAGCAAAAATGAGCTTCGAAGCAGCGTGCAAACACAAAAGGCAGGTGAAATAGTCTGTGACGTATTTAAGGACTCACAGCTTGCACAAAGAGCTTGTGTGAAACTGCACAGAAAGTTCAATGCAATTATTTTTCTGCTATGTATCAATTTGTTGGAGCATCAGTTTTGCTTTAAAGAGCTACTGGATGGGAATTCACGCCGTCACCAATACCTGAGACACTCGGAGGCTGCGTATCAACAGCGCAGAAGAACCACATTTTTTGTGACGACGCTGAAATTGCGCTAATTACAAGGGGGGATTTGGAAAGCAACGCCTGGGAAGTCACTGCTGCTGTTTCAAGCTTCCTCCTCGTTATCGTGCTCTTAGCGCTCGCATCAAATTCCGGCTCACATCTTGCCTGCAAACAAGGGGAGGAAGGCCCAGGTGTGGGAGGAACACTGCAACTTGAGCAAAACTATTTTAAAAGCCTGAGGAAATGTAAGATTACCTAGATGCGGTGGTTCTAACTTTTGAATAAACAAGCTTTCTGGACTACAAAAAGCTGAGTTTCAAGCTCTGAATGGCAGTATTTAAAGGTGCTGAGTCCCAAAGCAGAGGTGCAGAAGTAAACGGAAGTGAAGGACGACATGTGCTAACAAGCATTTTGCAGACACAGCCTTGTGCATGCCTACACCGACCGCCAGGAGAGGGACGAGAGGAGCTTGGTGTTCATCATCTTTGATCCAGCTCCCATTAAACCCCTGGGGAAAACCTCTCCAATAAGAAGTAGCCTGCCTGTTTTGTTTATCCTTTCATAACTCTTTGGGGGAAATAAAGAATTATCCAAATTACTGTGCCATGCAAAGTATAATGTAAATGGTCATTATTATGAAAATCACATACTTTTGAGGAGGGCTGATAAATAAAAAAGTTATTTTGCATCAGTTGCCTAGAAACAATTGTTGTTAATTGTGTGTAAGGCACACACAGCTTGCACAAGTACTTTATGTGCATGAGGATGATCCTGGAAGCCCTTACCCACGCAAGACAGAACCGATTCACAATTCACTTAATATGAAACATTTGATTGCCAAAATGACATCGAATCTGCTTTCGGACATTTCCATTCAGGATACATCATACACCTCCCCAAACTTTAGATAACAGCTACGGTACAACAGCGCACTGAAATCCAAATAACTCGTCACTCTCTCGACCACTAACGAGGTCTGTAACACGAAGGGTTACAGAAGATGAATGTTCTCTCAGTGGCTTCAAATTCAGTTTACATCTCCCTGAATAGCCAGGAGAACAAGCAATGAATGACACACACAGATTCATCAAGAGTGTCGCGCAGAGGATTTATTCATTTATTACAGGACTGTCTGAAATAATAACTAGGATTCAATGGTCTAAAATAAGATGACTTTCTCAAATTCCGTGGCTCTGTGTCGGTTTATGCCAGCTGAAGGTTATGGATGAACATTTTATTCCACATTTCTCCTGTGGTTTCCTAAGGAAATTTGGGTTCTGTGATCCTGGTTGCACTGAGACAACTGTCCCCAAGCCCATCTGACTCCAGCAGCTGATTTCAGCCAGATTTGACACAGACCTTGTGAGAAATCAGGTCAGCAGGATAACTGTGCTCCTGTGAATTTTGTCAAAATACACAGTTCGGAAGAGAAGGGAGTTCCAAGTTAGTGGCCCAGTCAAGGTTACCTTGTAAAACAAATCCCCTTCCTTATATTTTTGGGAATGCAGACAGTTTAAAACACACCTGTGGGAAACCAGGTTCCATCAGAACCCTATCTTAGGAAAAGAGGTGGTGGGTTTTTTAATCCACTCTGCAGGGTGCCTTGTCCCAGAAGTAGAAAAGTCCCGGGGTGTTCTCCTAAATAACACAGATAATTATAATACATGTATTTTAGGACTGGAAGATAACAGACTCAACTGTTTGTTTTTTTCTGCAAAGTCCACAAATAACACTAGGTATGAACAAATACTGCTAAGTACCAAGGTGCAAGTCAGCTCCCAAGCAGAGACTCAATTAACTGTTGAAATTGCTATAACATTTAACCAAAGCCATCCTGAAGACATACACTTTGTGGCTGGCACTACTGGCACGGAGATCAACCTGCCCTGACTCAGGAGAGGAGACAACCTCCCAGGTAAAGAGTTCTCTGTTGCCTGGCAACTGGGTTTTGTCTCTTCCAGAAAATTGTGCCAGAATAAATAATTACATTTTCTGCTCAGCATTGTGATACCAGATTTGGGTGAATAGGGAAAACTTTAAATGGAAAAACTGCACTTAGGATATCATTAGGCTCCTCCGAACGAATTTTAAGTTAACATCCAAAGTATACAACTGCTTTTCCACTGTTTTCTTAACTGGATGGAAACAACACTACCCACATGCTGGATGCAAAGGCAGAACACACTGGGATCCCTTCCAGTAGAAAGGAGTTCTCTTGCTGGTCCCACAGCACTATCCAATGTTTATTATGCTGGTCAATTCTCTAAGAGCATCTGATGACGTTGTATCTGCACAGCTCAGAGGTTCCTGAGCTACTGAACAAGACTCAGTTCTTCTGAACAGCTTGTCTTACGCCATGGAAAGAGCAGAGAACTGCACAGCTGAGATACTTTGCAGGAAGACTGGCCAGGCTGGTCCTTTTCCTCTGATTACTCCGCAGTCTCGGACCTGCACCCTTCAAAAGCACTCAGTCAAACTAACTCACTGGAGTATTGCATCACTCAGGTTCGATATCAACGTGGTTTTAGTTTGTTTTACTCTGGTTTTACTTTGATCCACGAGCAGGATGGCTGGACACGTTGCTTGGTGCCTGGAGAACAGGGTGAAGGAGGGAGATTGAGCTGCCGGCAGTGCCTGTACAAATACTCTCAGATGACTGCAATGAAGCCTCAAGCATACAGTGGGAAACAAAATTACTTCCAAATGTCGGAGGCAAAGCAAAGATTGTAACGGGGAGGCATTAGGGACACGCCTGAGAAAACATTGCTGCAGTTTTTAGAAGTGGGAGCAAATCAGCCACTGGCTGGAGTCACTGATGGGGTGCCTGGTCCCTGCTGGAGCCCTGCTTTGACTTTGTCACACCAGGTAGTTACAGCTATAGCCACCTGTACCACAGCTTTCTTCCTGACTCGAGGCAGAAAAAAAGCCTTGAGAGTGCTTCTCCATCCTAATTGTTGTGGTTTATTATTTCAAAAGAAGCTTGAGGCAACAGAGGTCCTTCGTTTTTCTAAGCGAAGTGTTGGGAGCACATTCTTGACTCTGGGATGACATTTTTAAGTGGAATCACTTTTATTTGCATGAAGACAGGCTGGTCCCACACAAACAGCAGATTCTGTTGGCCGGGAGCTTACAAAGAGAACGTGCAACGAGAGCGTTTCAGTCAGTGGAGGCAGAACAGGGCCAGGGCTCAGCACCGCTGAACGCTCACGAGTTTGGCAATACGGGCATCACCTTTAAAATTAAACCAGAATTAAAACGAAAATGCAAGGGGCTTCATTCTGGAAGCAAACACGTCCCAACAGTGGGAATTCTGCCCAACCTGCTGCTCCTGCAAATTAAACCAAATCTTACCAGGATATAAGGAATTGCACCTAACGTATTTAAACTTAAGTCTAAACCAACAAGATTACAATGAAAATTTAATATTCTTCTACTGTCTACTTTGGCTCGCCGTTCTTGGAATCCACGAATGTTTGATTTCAGTCTTTCCAAAATCCAGTCTTGGATTGCTGTGCATCAGTATAAAAATGATGCCTTTTGGCTGTGAAGAAAATTCTCTCAGCTGCTTCCCGTGCCAGTATCAGCGAGACACAGTTTCCACTCCCAGTCCATCTGGGTTCCTGTAGTAAATCTATCAGTGATTCACAAGAACAGATATCTTGGTTGTCCAGACAGCCAGAAACCAACTGCTCAGGCAACAAGCCATGCAGGGTAAGATTGCACTGTGTCAGCCACATTCTCAAATAACCATTTCTTGATGGTCCCAGCACTGATCCTTGAGGAACATCACCATTTTCTAGCCACCAGCTGGACTTTGACCTGCCAACCATTATCCTTTGAAGTTAAGGGCCCCACCAGATTTTCATTTACCTTGTTGTCTACCCATTCAGTCTCGCACTGAATATGGGACTGAATACATCCCCAGTTTGCCTAACCAAAAGCCTTGCTAGACTAAAGAGCTTCCACTGCTCTCCCGTTGTGCACCAAGGCAATTACGTCATTGTAGAAGGCAATCAGATTCAACCAATTCAATGGCAAAGAGAAAATTCATTAAAAGGATAGTCCCTAATTGTAGTCTGATCTTCTTTGCACTCATCTATCCACACTCTTGTAAGTTCCACTGTTCTAGTTTCAGAATACTCAAAGTCTAACTGATAAAATAACCACGTGCTGCAGAAGAACTGGTTTGCCTTCCTTGTTTTGTAGGATTTGCCTCCTTTGAAGTCAGACAAAATGTGTACGGACGTCTTTTCTTATTACATTTAAGAGAAGCACAATTGCTGCTGCCCAAGCATCCTCATTCTTTGAAGCCATAGACATCAAAGTTCAGCAGAAACCTATCATTACACATGGCCCTTTCCACAAAGCTCTTCTACATTGTGGTTTGTCAAGTGGACTCACGCAATCCCCTAAATGCATCCTTGTCGGCTAATACCACCCTCTTTTTAAACTAAACCCAAAGATTTGTAATTAGTAAGAAAATTCAATTCCATAATTAAAAATCCTTTCATTCCAACAGGCTCAGCATTTCAAACTGAAGCAAAAACTACCCAGTGTTTGGGTGGAGTAGGAAGGTACTGCTGGAAAGCTACACTCGTAATAGGCTGTTTGTACAGCAAAGCTATTCATTTGCTGAAACTGGGCCTCTAAGAAATGAAAAAAAAAAGAATGGTAAGCAAGAAAGTCTGCAAAAATTCCAGGAACAGAGCCTCTGTTTCTTTTCTGCTACCATTACCTTTCAGGCAGCTCAGTCAGCAACTTCTGGTTTCAAGATGACATGGAACAGGCTTTGGCAGCCCTCGGGGCAGCCTAACTGCTTTCTGCACAGCACAGAGGATGAAGGTTGTAAAGGGGCAGCCTAGCTGTAAGTGTAATTTAAAGTCAATCACACACATGTGCATGAGGAAGAGACAGTGATTTAGGGGCATCTCATGCCCAAGAAAGAGTTTAACTCCTACACAAGTTAAACTTATTTATTACTTACAGACATGAGAGCAATAAGTCGTTTCCTTCTCCGTGTAAACTAACGATGTCAGTAACAAGTGACTAGAGCTCAGTTCATTTCAATAAAGGTTAGGGATGAAAAAATCCCTGAGACAGAATATAAAAAGCAAGACAACTAGCGACTTTTTCATTGCTGTTGTTGGAAAGCATTGAGTTACTGAAATAACAGGGAAGGTGCTTTTGCTTTTGTTAGACAGATCCACTTGAAAACCTTTGCTTTCGTCTTCAGGATGTTTGAAAACATCCTTTCCGTCAAGAAAACACTGTGGTTTGCGAGAGAGAACCTAATATCAAAAAATATCAAAAAGAGCCTCGTAAAAAACATCCAAGTCAAGGCGAAGAAAAATGTTTTCATTGACCTAACCTGAGGCTATCGTTTTTCATCATTACTGAGTCATGAGAGCTCTTCAAGATTGCTTCGGTTCATCTAGACCAGCGATCGATAAACAGTTTCTTCTCTAGCACAGGCTGGTGGTTGCATATTGCCACTTCCACGACGACTTCAGGCAGACTCTCACGTGTGCAGACCAACACACTTCAATTTAATTACTACTAGAAGAAGAACAGAGCTAGGTCAAGGGAAGAATATCCTTACCCCATTTTCAGAGTGTTGCGTAACTTCATCAAATTTAAGAAGGAAGTTTAAAGAAACCCCAGTTTCTTCTATTGCCTTTATGCAACAGTAGGAAATGGTCACGTTAATCTTGTTAATGTTAATAAGGCATTGCAACAAAAATCCAGCGTGAAAGAAGAATTAGAGGATAATTTGAATAAAGTTTGAATAAAGTTCCAAGTTTTTATTTCAATTTCATTTTTAGCTTGGCTTTGGTACTGTCCCAATTATCGGTCCGTATATAGTACCAAAAAAAAAAGGATAAAACCCTACTGTTGAATGTTAGAAACAAAAAAAAAAGAGTCAGCAAAGAAGAAATCTTATCCACCCTATCATTTAGATGCATTATGTTCAATCTTTAAAAAGATGCATACCAGCCAGTACTTTGCTCTCCTGCAGGATTATGGTTTCTGGGACAGAGGAAATGAAAGGCTTTCCTGCAGGCTCTCCTACTCTTATTCACTGGAAATCCTTCCATACTTCAGGGATGAAGCATTATGAACTTTTGTCAGGCGAATAGTCCATACAAAAAAGGTTTTGAATTCATTAAAATTCAAGTAGGGATGCGTAGTTTAAAATAAACCAGCCGTCATCACCTCCAGCTACTGTCTGCTTTGAACTTAATGTACTTTCTATTTCCCTTAGTTCCTCCTTTGAAGACTACTTCATCACTTTTCAGATCTTTTTAATTTCATCCGACTATTGTTTCTTTGATATGAGCCTTTAAAAGCCCGAGAAGGAAGCATCCAAGTTACAAGAACATTTTTTATCCCCTCTAATGCAGCAGATCATTAGAAGTGACTATTTGTGGTGCATGGAACGCATCAATTACATCTTTCGCACCGTATTTAAGACTGCAATACCAGCAACAACTAAGAACAGTCCAATTACTTCTTTCCATCCTACAGTTCAAGACTTTTCACAAAGGACCTAAAGATCCTTCAGGGCCCTGTGGGCTTTCCTTCAATTGCGAATGATCCCACTTTGCATATCTTTGAGCGTTACATCAAGAAGATACATCAACATCATAACTTCCCATTCAAGAATGGCTCAATAAAATTTTGTAAGCATCAGTCACTTCACAGCAAGGAGTCATCATCTCAACACCTCACCCTATTAGGAAAAAATCAGTGCCACTCGATTTAGGAAGAGATGGTCATTTGCCATTTTTTTTACCTTCAGTTGAGAAACAGGAATGCAGTTCAGCAAAGTACTAAATGCGCTGGAACACAGTCTTGGTAACAACGAGGTCTGATACTCCAAAGGATCAAAAGGACAGAATGGAGATCATTATTTTAGTTCTTCATAGCCTGTAAGATATTTCTGTTCAAGTCCTTTAAGAGGTGGCTTTATTGGCTGAGTCACTACAACTGTTTCCGTGTAAAGGACAACTGAATCATCTATGTGCAAATCAACACATTTTGTTCTACCCGTCTACTGAAATTCAGTTTATGAGTTAGGGATACTGTACTTCAGACTTAACATAGCTTTTGAATGAACTCTAATCTTTTCAGCTCCCTCAGAATCTTACAATCATCACGAGCGTCGCCAAAGGTACTCCTACTTCTTTCACTGGAGAAAAAAGGCTGGAAATACGGTCTTGCGTTCTCAGAGTCCCAGCTCTGAAACACCAGCAGCTGCCAGTAGACTGGATCTTCTCCAATTTACGCCAGCTAAAGAGTTCAACTTCCAGTCTCTTGATCAGCATCTGGTTTTTACATAGGTATCTATCACTCTAAGAAAGGTCCCAGAGAATTAAAAATAGCTGGCGTCTATCCACAAAGTGCACTAGAGATTTGTGATAAATTCCAGAACACGGTGTCCTGTTGCTAAACTTACTCACACCAGTGAAGAAATGCAATAATGTCAGTGTCCTTCCTCACTAACTCTTCCTCCATCAGTGGACTCAGGTAGCAACTCCCAACAGCATCTTGTGCAAATATGATATTGCTGTGTTATTTTTAAAATATCACTAATCCTACCAGGTTAGGAGGCTCATACCTGGAACAAAATTCATTAGACAGTTGTTAAAACGAAGTCATTTTTCTAAAAAAACAAAAAAAAATCACAGAAAAACCCACACTATAGTAAATAGGAGTGACTATTTCAGTCCTAAAAGACGCACACCAGTGCGTATTTAAGCGAGATGTAGCACCCTTCGGAATGAGTCTCTCACAGTGGGCACAACTGATCTGCACACATGCCGAGGCAAGAGAAGAACAAGGAGCTAGGCTGTACCCTACACACAGAGAGACCAAGCTCTGCATCTCAGGCCAAGCAGAAATTTCAATTTATCCTTAATATTTATTTAAAAAAAAAAATAAAATACAGGGGGTTGTTTGTTGTTTCTTTCTGTTTGTTTTCAACCCTACCTGCCCTCCCCACTTTTTTTGTCATACATGCGTGCTGCGCTCAGATCTTTCAGTGTCTGATGGATGGCCAGCACTCAAGGGCAAAAACTATATTCATGTATAACTGGGGAGAATATAAAAAGGAATACAACTTTTTCCTTTGACTCTAGCAATGAAATATGTGCATAAATTGATGTAACAACTGCACGGTACCAAAAGAGAAAACTATAATCCATAAACTCGTTCTCACCATGTCCCTAACTGCACTCCTGTATGTCACAGACATTGAAGAAGGGAGCAAAATATTTTCGTAATGAGAAGTTCGACGAGAAAAGATAATAACCACCTTACTGGAAACAGGTGGTTTACACTGCTACGCAATAGGTAAAACCTGTGTCAGCATTTCCATAAAAGGCCTCCCTCTTTCCAGCATTTTTCGAGCTGGCAGCAACATTTCTAGGCCAACTAAAAACCTACCGTCCCAGGAGTAACCTGGAAAAATTGGAGGAAAAAATCATTCTTGAGCTACCATTAGAAAAAAGAGAAGGGAGGTGTTAGTGGGGGCAGATCGACAGAGCGAGCGATGGCATCCCTGCAGCTCACTGAGCTCTACCCGAAAGGAGTCACCACACGAGGTCACATCTGTCTGCATCTGGGCATGTTCCTGGCACAACCTCAGCGACGTCCCTGATGCAGGCTCATAACACACATCTCCTCTGTCATAGGTACAAATACTGCGTCATATATGTACAAATATGCTTATACAATATATATATATGTTTAGGAACAGTTATAAACCAAGGATAAGATCTGTTGGAAACTGAAAACAACACAGGAAAAAAAAAAAACAGCTATTTGACATAGATGGAAATGGTCAGGTCTTGAAAAGTAAATAAATAATTCTTTGTCTAATGGATGAGCCGACACAGATTTCATTACTGCTGAAACAAAACCCAAAATAACAAACAACATTCAGATGCATTTCAGAGAACATCAGTTCAGCTTTGTCCTTCCCAAAGGCATTTAACTGCTTTGATCTTGAACCGATGCTTATCCAGGATAATTTAAGGCATGCACTCCAACTGTATCTACTGAAAAGGAATGGTTGTTTAAGATCTATGTAAAAAGTCAAAATAACAACGCTTCTCTCACCACTCAGTGCTGGATCCATACTGGAATTTAACATTATAGGTTACACTCCTCTAATTTAACAATCACAAACATGTTTTTTAATTTCATTAAATGTGGATGTCTCCTTTGTAGACTTATACAATTCACTTCACATTGTTGTTCTTTTGCTAGAAACTTCAGGCTATTCGAATGTCCTCCTTATATTTGGACCACAAATAATCCTTTCCTGACAAGGAATTTGCTCACTGCTTTGCAAGAGACTTTTTGACAGGGTTTATGTGTGGTTGGTAGGGTGTTTGGGGTTTTTTACTGTTGTGGAAGGCACTGAAAACGAATAATAAACTAAACACTGTCAACGTGACAGATTAAATTTATATCAGATGCTGTGAAGTACCTCAGTTGCTCTCACACATAAAACATGAGAATGTTCAAAGTTACACCCACGTGAAGCTAGGAAATAGGTTTTTTTATATATATATATATATAAAAAAAAATTTATTGTTAGATATTACCTGAAATAAATAAATTTTACATATATAAATACATGTGTGTGTGTATGTGTATATGTATGCATATATATATATAAAAATTAGATCAATTAAGTGTTCGGGAAATCCCCCAAAGACAGGATTTTCAGAAACTTGCTTTGGTTTTGAGCAAATCATGAGCAATAAAGCTGAGCATCAAGCTCTGTGGCGTTCTGGCAGGGGTTTAGCCTCCCATACAATTTTGTACCACTGTGAACACAAGAAGCTGATAAAAATTTGCATTTGCTTTGGGGCACAGGGTGACTCTTCCCTCTTGATATCCTGTAAGACAAATGGAGAGAAGATGATTCCAAGACGAGATGCATACCACTGCGCCCAGTTGATAAACTGCCACAGAAATCGGTGTGATTTGATTTTAATGCAATAAAAATCTTGAAACCCAGTAATTTAAAACTACCAGGGAGTATATTTTGCAGCTTTTCTGATTTAATTTTCTTCTACCAGGAGCAAATGTACAGGGGGAAAACGTGCCTTTCTTCAACATTAGGAGTAAATTTGACTTAGTGCTAAAAATATATGATGCCAAAACAGAGTATTCCTTGGGCACTGCAAAACAGAGCTTCGGGGTTTTTATCAAATTCTTTAGTCATGTTTTCAAAAGACAGTGACACAATAGACCTGATCAACAAGGTTTGAGGATACAAAAAATCCTTTCAATGTATTAGAAGACAAATTACACAGTTTCAAGGCTGACCCACACAGTTCCGCATCTTCAGCTGCCCCATTTTAACAACGGGAAAGTCAGAAATCAATTGTGTTCTGAAGCAAACCTCGCTTGGAGGCGTTCCTTGGATATCAGTGCTTGAAGAATATAAACAGCCTTGTTGTTTCGGGGCCCGTTACGCTCTCGATATTAAGCAGAGCAGCACAGTTTACACTCAACACAGTCTAAAACTCAAATACAACAACCTAGAAGAGCACGCAGCTCCAAGATTGTTCGTTGTACTTCATAGAATCTTTTCAACGATATCAAAAAGGTCATCGCTGGGCAAGATACAGTCATGGCATTTATAAAGGAGGAATAAATGAATAAGAAAAGTAAATTCTAAAAAATAATCTTGCATGGCGGCTGAGCCCATGGCTAGTGAAACTAGTTACAAATCTCAACATTCTTCAATTTCAAAAACAAAACCCAGGAGTACCTCCACTCAACTAGTTTCTGTTTGTCCATCAGGAGAACAGACAATGTCTAAAGACATTATTTCTTGGAGGTGGCTGCAAATGATTGAAGTGAAATTACGACATCATAACATCACTGTTAGACACTGGCATTTATCGATTCTACCATACAGCCTGCAACATGGATTAAAAGCTTTGGTTTGGTACATATCAGCTCTGTTCACGATTAGAAATATCCACAGAAACCATATTCTCCACAATGACTACACAGTGTCTTGTAATTATATTTCAAGATTCGATCCAAACAACATTTCAGTTAATGGTGTTAACCTAATCTTTTCTTCATTATGATGTTAGTAGCCCATACATTGCTCATTTTTAAAGAAACAAATATGTAATTAAAACTAAGCATATTGAGGATTCTGAACGTATTAAACAATTTGTCTCCAAAAAATTTCAATTGTCAATAATTTCTTGGTTTGCTTGTTAAATTTAAGTAAATACTTTGTGCATTGCACCTACAATTTAATGTAGTTTACTTGAGATGTGGAACTCTTCCACAAATCGGCCCGAGGGTGTGCTTGCCTCACTGGAAGTTATCTTCATTACATGCAGTTAAAGGGGAAAAAGGAGCTACAAAAATGACAGAAGGCAGGAGCAGAGGAGGGAGAGACCTTCGCGCCTCGCTGCAGCGGTTCTAGGACTCTTCCACAGGCAAAAAAAGGTTATTGGCAATAGAGGTGATCTGTGTACATGAAAGCAATAAAAATGCTTTCACTGAAGCACTAAAGAATTATAAAGTTCATGCCATAGTAAGAATGGAACATCGGTTAACCAAGACGATACATTTCGATACACCTGGCTGTAAATACGAAGCAAATTCTGAGGCTCCGAGACTTCCAACCACGTGCAAACAGACAAGACGTTAGATCCCTCAAGACACGCTTGGGCCCCCTCTGCTCTCCCCTCTCAACATTATCAAGAAGCACAGATGAGAACCAGACGCCCACAAGAACCTCACCTGGTCAGAGAGACTGCATTTCCCCATCATATAGATGAGGAACCATCAAACACTGAAAGGAACTTCAACACTTCTTGAGAAACCAGAAGAATGAGGCACACAGAGGGGTTTAATACTGATGTAATCAATAAAAACAATGCAGTCAAACACAGGATACTGGGCTCAAGGGTAGAGTGGTGAGAATGAATGAGGTGTGATACACTGAGGGGCAAGGACTAGATAGTCCAACAGTCGCTTCCACCTCCAAATACAAGGATGCAGTGAATAATCTTCCACAAGATTAACAGGGTGATACAGAAATTATTATTAAAAAATATATATATTTTACATCTGGACAACATGATTTATTACTTTTATTTCAAACTATATTATTTTATAGGGATTGTATTGCTGCTATGGAATAAGTAGTTCACTTAAACAATTTGGAAGAATTACTCTTTAAATACCAGAGAAAAGTTCGGAGGTGAAATCCATGAACACCACACCGATGAACATCATCCTGCCTTCTTCATAGCAGTGAAATTCCTTCTTTGAGACAAACTGACAGGTTTAAAAGGAGTAAATACACAAGGATTCCCAAATTTTTGCATTCAATGTGTATCACCTGTATCTTTATTATTTATAGAACAGAGTAAGGGTTATTCCATGTTTGCCTTCTGAAACACCTGCTTCATCAATGTACATATATATATATATATATATATATAAAAATGGGGGTTTCAGAAGCACAGTCATTGACATTAGAATTATAGAATGTGTTGGGCTGGAAGGGTTCTTTTGAAATCATCCAGCTCACCCCCCCTGCAGTGAGCAGAGACATCCCTAACCAGATCAGGTTGCTCAGAGCCCCATCAAGACCTTGGATGTCTCCAGGGATGGAGCCTCCAGCACCTCTCTGGGCAGCCTGTGCCCGTGTCTCTCCACCCTCATAGTGAAGAACTTCTTATTAAGCAGCCATACGAATGGCTCGAGGTTCAGCCTTAACGCACCTATGTTATAATGCTCCTTCCAACATGTGGGAACGTTCCAGTCTTGCCACATCCAGCCTCTCCTTAAACCCTCCCAGAGACGGCGACTCCCCACTGCCCTGGGCAGAGCATCCCAGTGCCTGAGGGTGCTCTGTGAGGAAGGGCTGCCTGAGATCCAACCTGAACCTCCCCTGACGCAGTTAAAACTCTGAAACATGGAGGTAACACAGAGATATATTTTCAAATAGAGCCCAAAACATTGTCCTCCGGTTACTAAGATCCGTCAGAAACTTCTCAGAGAGCAGTCTGAAAGAAACTCGACAAGAATGAGAGACAGATAACTCATGACTTTTCCAATACAAAACAAAGCCGTGCATTGTCCTCTAAATTGCTCTGCTGAAATAACCAACGAGTCCCTTTCCAAACCAAACCCTAAAATCTGGCTTAATTATTCTTCCGTGGTTCTCTCACGCTTCATGAAGATTTGTTCGAAAAGCTTTAAAACTAAAAACTGAATCCCCTAACAAAGTGCTGCTGAGAAGTCACTAAGCTTTGTTTAAAATATCATCATTGTGTTTGTTTAAGGTAAGATTAGCTCAGTTTACAGCATCACTAGGCTTCTAGTCAAATACTGCAGATGTGTTTTTTGGCTCCCAAATGCCCACTGATTCAAAGGCCACTGTATTATTGTTTCATCTTCCTCCAGCGAACCACTGGTAAACCTCTGATCAATACCTCCAATAAGCACTTTCACATGAATTTCCACCCTCACAAGAAAGCTCGCCAATCTTGAGAGACAAAAGAGCTTCTGTGCCACGTTTTATACCTATTTTTATACCATAGGAGCTCATTTTTCGAGGCTGTAAGTGGTAGTTTCCTGCCAGATCCACCCACTCGTACTGCAGCTTCTCATGGAGAACACTCCAAAACACCCAGAGGAGGAATTACAGTTTAACAAAGATCAAAGTTCTCTACCTAAGAAGACCATTGATCTAACTTTTCCAGCCTAAAGTTCTAGCACACAATCCGTTTTTTGCTCCTACATCAGCTTTTCACATCAACATGCACGAAGGCACACCTCTGCGGACCACAACTGATGCTCACTCTTGGATTCCCTCTTCTTTTCTTTAAAAAAAACCAAAAGGGAATTGCATATTGCTAGGAGCTGATGATTACAAAATCGAATTATTAACACAATTTTTAGTCTGCATTTTCTTTGCTCTGCCTATAGGTTCAGACTGCTTCAGTTACCTCATCACCAAATGTAATACATACAGAAATTTTTCCTCCAGTCTCTTCTATTTACAGCTCCCAGCAGCACTGTCTGTGAAGTGTCGTCTCTCGCAGGGCGAGCAGAAGTACGTCCTGCTGCTATTTATTTACTCTCTTGTGGCACCAGCTGCTGATCACAGCCAGGTTTGGTTCAGTCACCTCATCCCTAGGACTCGGGTGAGGTGGTGTGATTATCACCAGAGGCGGGTGATAATCCCAGTTCAGGGAGCTGGACACCTGGCCCTGTGGCACTGCTTTCCATGGCAAACAGCACAAAGGAACACCAGATTTCTTCTTCTTCTCTTCCTCATTTAAAGGAAGCCAGCTAGCACTTCGCATTTACGAAGGAAGAAATACTGAAAATAAGTATCTGAGTCCAAACCAGAATTTTTTACTAACCTGGAATAAAAACTTCTGTTGCCAAGACAAACACCAACAAATCTAAATCACAGACATGCCACATTATTTAACTACATTATTAACCAAAAGATATAACCATGGGCAGGGTATAGAAAGCTGCAAAATCTTCTAGGGACTTACTTGGGTTAGAACTTTAGCACTACATTATGACAAACGTTGCTGTTCCCCAGGTGAGGATTCATTTTCTTTGCATGTTCAGGAGTTCATGACTTGAAGGAATGTGAGCCACAGTTAAAAACACTAGTTTCCCTTTTCTTTCTGTTAACTAAAATTGCCTCCCCCCAAAAATATTAGTTTATCACTTACGCATTACACAATTTTACAATATCCTGCCCTGTGCTAGGCAGCATATAGAATAAACGGAAAACAGACACAATCACTCCGGGATTTCATTCGTTCCAAATTTCTGACGGATTTATAATGCACAGAATTTCTTTTTGTCTTTCAAATAGTTCAGCCTGGAAATGCACCAGGTTCAACATACTACACTTAGCAGACATTTAGTATGTGTTCTTACCAGTTAAAAAAAAAAAAGTGGACACAGTTACGAAATAACAGGTCAGCACCAGCATTAGATGGTAGGTTCATACTTTAAAAAAATCAAACTCATTTGAGAGTAGGCATCAAACTACTTGTAGTAGAAGTATACAATATTATTGCTAACCATTCTTCTGTCCAACCTTTTTTTTTTTATATATATCCAAGCATAACAGTACAAAGAGGCATTGAAGACAGAAGTAATTCACTTGGATGTGGGAAACGAGCTCTTTGTATGTCAAAAGGGTAAAACATATTTGGGATTGCTGTGCAAGGAAAAAGAAATTTGGACACATTGTGATCAAGGTATACCAGACTGGAAACTTCCCTCCAAGACAGAGTTTAAAAAAAACACTGTGTGTGAGATTCTTGGAAAAGACAATTTTGTTTCTTTTTTCCTGTGTTTGATGGTGTTGCTGTCATGGTCCCCAATTTTTAGCAATACTTAATTCAAACACATTTCTTAATTTAATCGTGTGAACGTCTTTCCAATCAGTCTTCCACTGGAACCTTTCCAGCCACTATAAGCATGTCTGCCACGCTTGAATTCACAAAATCATCCCAACAGCACTGCAAGCGATAAACAAGCAAATCAACCACGTATCAATCACAGTGCCTCTTAAATACACACAATAAATTACATATAAGCCAATGCGAAGATATTTAAACCCAGATTATTCACAGAGTTGCTTGAAATGGATGTCATGTAATCAATGTTACTGTGCAGAGCACAGAAATCATCTACAGTCACTCATGCTATCGTTACTAAAATTACACAGGAATCATAGAATATCTCTGTATGAGTAGGGATGAATATTATCTCACAAAAGTTTCTACTGTGCCTCTGTATCAATTTTCTCAGTCAGGTAGCTTTCAGCTTATAAGAACCAGATATATTTTGAGCTATTACCTTCCCGTGAGGAGGTATCCACCCATCCATCATCTGAAACATGGGCAAACAGCTGGTTCTGCTTTCTCAGGGAGGCAAGAGGGATAAGAGTCTAATGTACAAAACCTGGTGTTCCCTTGGGATATGTGCAGTTAACCAGCACCTACCTAAATGCTCAGGGATGAACAGCTTGTGAGGATGCAAGAAGTACTAGCAAAAAAAAAAAAATAATAAAAAGTGTATTCCACATAGAAGACTAAGCTCTCTGCCCAAATTTAGATTTTAATAGTTCAGTCCAGTTTCAGCCAGTCTCCTCCAATATTTTTCTTTCTCTGCATGTTAACCGTGAAGATAACTTGAGCTACAAAGAGCATAAAATGCAGACGCAGCAGTTTGCACCGGCGACCTAGTGGAAGGATCGTCCAGATCTGAGCCCTGATGCCTTCTCAGTCATCCCCAGACACTTCTTCCCGATAACAATGAGGCCATGAAAAGAAACGGGCAAGCCTGGCTTGTGGAAATTGGCTTTTTGCTCCCCGTGTGCCACTGGGATGTAGTTAGGACATGCACCTCAGCTCCTCGCTTTAAAGCAAGCCAGGGGACGAGCAAATATGTTGTTAGTAAATTTATATTGCTCTACAGAATTCTGCACCTGCCAACAGTTTTAGGGGCCCACATAACTAAAAAATATCGGAAAAAAAACAAACCCCAGGGATCAGCTGCTCTTAGCAAATCTCTCTGGGTTTCCTTTCCTGCAGTCCCCATATTTTTTATACCCAGGGAACTAGATAAATGTAATAAGGGATTGGTAAGACAAAATTCCCCACAGTGACAGTTACTAACCCAAACACGGAAAATCACAAAAAATAAAATCTACATTTCACGTGCCTCTATAACTGATTATATCCCACTATAGTACAAAAGAACAAAAAGCACATTTTCCAGTATTTTAACACATATGGGAACCTGAGACCTAGCCAGGAAGGCTATTTCAAATGGAAATAGACTCGGTCTTCTAGAGTTCAGGAAATTATTCTATTTCTTTAAAAATATCTTCCAAATCACTGAGTAGATTAAAGCCAATAAAGGCGGAACAAAAATCCGTCTGAAGGCCCAGGTTAGCACAAAGTTTGATGAGATTCATTTTCAGTCCTTGGCCTGAGTTTATTTTCCTTCCCATTTGCACTCAACAAATCACCATTTCTGCAGTTCCTTTCCTTCTCTTTTGTGTTATAACCCTGATTTACTCAAAATAAAGTCCTGATCTAGGCTACAGCACCTGAAATGATGCCATCCATCACAAGAGAAAAAGGTAATCCCGCAGAGCCGCATCATTCAGCGCAACAAAACTTCAGCTGCTCCCTCGGCATCGTTCATTTTTAATCTCTAAATATACCGCCGTCTTTTTTAATCTCTAAATATATCACTATATATGTTCAGGGCTACCAAACGGGTGGCGATAGAACACCCAGGCACAGGGAGCATTAACTGACACCTAATTTAGAAGCAGATTAAATGTGCATTACAGGCAAATGCACATAAACGCCAGATACATGTGGAAAGCTGGAGCCCACGAGCTTGTTCTGCTGGAGGGAGCTCCAGAAAGTCTTTAATCAAATATATTTCAGGGTTCCCTAAATGTCGTGTCTGCCTGCTCGTCCCGCTGCGCGTTGGGAAAATGAAAAGCAGGCGCACGCGGAGCCTTTTCTTTTCAGCAAAGCGACGCCTCCCAGTTTGCTGCCTGTTAAATTTCAATTATTTGAGGGTTTCAATCTTTAAAAAATTTTTAGGAGTTAGTCTTGAGCCTTTCAGTGTCACCAGTGCTTTGGTTTGGTCTGTCTGGATTTTGGCGGCAGGGTGGAGCTGCAGGGTGGCTTCTGCAAGAAGCTGCCAGAAGCTCCCCCAAGTTTGACAGAGCCAATGCCAGCCGGCTGCAAAGAGGGACCTGTCGCTGGCCAAGGCTGAGCCTGTCAGTAAAATGACAGGAGAGGAACCCTCTGTGAAAAACATATTTAAGAATGGGGAAAAGAACTGCGCCTTAACAGCTGGCACAGAGATGGAGGAGTGAGAATCTGTGCAGACACCAAGGTCAGTGAAGAAGGAGACGGGGGAGGATGAGCTCCAGGCGCCGGAGCAGAGAGAGTCCCCCAGGTCTGTGGTGAAGACCATGGTGAAGCGGGTTGTCCCCCTGCAGCCCGTGGGCGAGGTGCAGCTGTCCACCGTGAGGATCACCGTGTAGATGTCCACCCTGTAGGGGACTCCGTGCCATGTGGGTGGATGCCTGGAGGGGGCTGTAGCCCGTGGGAAGCTGCATCAGAGCAAGTTGCTGCCAGAGCCTGTAGCCCGTGGAAGAGCAGGTTGGCTGGTGGCACTTTTGTGACACCGCGGGGGACTCACGCTGGGGCAGTTTCCCCTGAAGGACTGCGCCTCAGGCTCACAAGGGGTGGGCTGCCCCTTGTGAGGTGTCTCCCGTTGGGCAGTTTGTGATGAATTGCCCTTCGTGGGACGACTCACGCCGGAGAAGAGAGCGTGAAGCTTGTCTCCCATGAGAGGGACCCCACAATGGCCCTGGGGAAGAGTGAAGAGTCCTCCCCCGGAGTGAAGAAGCAGCGGTGGAAGCAACGTCGGCTGAACTGACCGTAACCCCCACTCCCTGTCCCCCTGCGCCGCTCGGGGGAGGAGGTGGAGAAACCGGGATTGGTGTTAAGCCTGGAGAGAAGGGAGGGATGGGGGGTAGGTGTTCTGCTTTTAAGATCTGTTTGTTTTTCTCATTTCTCACTACTCCTCTCTGATTTGTTCTCTTAATAAACATAGTTAATTTCCCCAAAATCGAGTCTGTTTTGCCCGGGACAGTAAATGAGAGTGATCTCCCTGTCCTTATCTCAAACTCTGAGCCCTTTGAAATATTTTCTCCCCCTGTCTAGCAGAGAAGGGGGGTGAGAGAGCGGCTGTGTGGGCACCTGGCGGCCGGCCAGGGTCAAACCACAACATCACTATAGATCGTATGCTAAAGGTTCACAAGTTTATCAACACACGTGGCACTTATTGACACAGAATCACAGGAGTTACTGGTTCCAAAGCTTAAGTCAGTGGGTCGTGGGTGCCAAAATTCACCCCAAAAAGGTACTTTGCAAATGGGCTGGATGTTTCTGAAGAGCTTTTTTCTACACGTATCATCCTTTCCACTGGAGATGAAACAGCACAACTGAAGATCACGTCAGTTCCACCCCCTTATTCCAGCTTATCACAAACAGTGTATTGGGAGGCAGGAACGAAAAACCTGGAATTTGCACCTGGCTTGCGTTAAAGCGCAAAGCAACACACTGGTAGCAAAGCTAATAAAAGGAAAGGGGTTCACACGGTTGAAACAGCTCTGTGTCTTTCCACCAATTGAGGGACTACTATAAAGATTTCCCCGCAAAAACGTTAGTGAACAATTTCTAAGAATCCCAACAGCACCAGCCACCGCGTTCAGCCCATGAGCTGCAAGCTTCTAAGCCCATTGGGGCAAATGAGTCCCAATCCCCCTACTTAATCGCATAAAGGACGACCTATTTTACAAAATGCCATCAGAACGCATCGTTGCCGTGCTAACTGCTCTACCCTTTCCTCTCTGCACTAGCCTGGCACGGGAGGAAGGGTTATCTCCCGATTCCTCAGCTCTGTACCTCCCACCAGAGTCCCAAAGCCCTGACGGCAGCTTTCTGAAAGCACCACGTTGCCAAAAAAAAAAAGGAAGAGGCAGCCAAATTGTTTTGGCTAAGGGTGGCACGGGCGATAAGGAAGAAACACCTCGTGGGAAGAGGTCTGTGAGCGTAGTTCAGAGCAGTCAAGCAGCTTACTTCAGAAGCCACAGTTTGAGAATAGTTTCCCAGAAGTTATTTAGACAAATACCCTTTAGACCATCTCTCGTTCTTTCTCACACACACAAAATGAAGGTATAGTTCAGCACCAATTACCTTTCTTTCAGACAGTGTTTCAGAGCAGTTATTTTAAAACTCTTGAACCTTTTTTCTAAGCTGTCAGTCATTCACCTGTGAAGGCAGGTCAAAATCATCTTTCCTTACAGGAGCAGCATAACTGAACAGATCTGACTCAGGAAATCATCTCTTTCTCCTGCCATTTACGAGTAGACCATATTTATCATAAATAACATAATAGAACTCCTTCCAGATAGAATTATTAAGCATAATTATTCTTCCATTTTTAAATGAATGATTAAGTACAGTTCTACCTATTTCTGCCTTGCGTATCTCTGAGTACCGAGGAGCAGTGCACAGGGGATGTGTTGCCCTATCCCCATCATTTCGTGATGCATCCTGTTATTCTTAAAAGTACAGAGTCTGGGACATATGATTGATCAGGGTTTAAGCTGTCATGAAAGCCCTAAGCTTGGGGATGAAAACTTTAAAATAAATAAAAGTTTTAAAATAAAACCTAACTTCTTTTTTTTTTTAAAGGGAGAGGGAGGAAAATCCAATAACCTAAACAAACACAAAGGCAACTAAAAATTAAGCTTATGTTTTTGAGTTTTTTTGTGGTTTTTTTCCAATGTTTTTCCTTTGTGTCTTTTGTCTTTTTAAAGAAAAACCTCATGACTTTATACGGGTTTGGATTGGAACACATCTCTGTTTCTGGAATTCCTTTAGGACAGAGACAAGCTCAAGCATCACTGCAGTAACAGCAACTCTCTCACACAGTTACTTTACAATAAAAATCCAGGCTGGTTTTCTACATTGGCAGGAGTAAATGTATATTAATTATCTCGTGGCGAAAACACATCTTCCTGGCACTGAGGACAAAGCTATCTTTTTTTTGTTCACTTTGGCACAAAATCAGTTTCCAAATTTATTGCATCTCCTATTATTGAAACAGTTCATAGATTCATTTAGAAAATGCAAACTCTCATTTTGGCAGCTGATAATAAGCCAAGAGCACCTCTGGAGTTTATTACTTGATAGGTGCTTAATTATTTAACTATCAATACACCTGCTAACCATGCAAACAGTGCAGTTTTAAGCAGCTGAAGCTAAATAGACAAAGAACATCTATGAAAATAGTCTTGCTATATTATATACAGGTTTATTTATGAACTTCCTCTTGTAGAACTTCATTTTATGCCAAAGACTGCAACAGAGAAGAATATAAACCAAAAGATCTGTAAGTTATGGAGAAGTAAGATTGCAAGTGTTCATAGACAAGCGTACATGTTTGCCTTTTACCATAAACCCAAGGAGGTTCCACCCAAATCCAAGTCTAAAAAAAAGGTCATGTCAATTCTAAAACTCCCAGGTGGACTTCTGGAAAAGTTCTGATAAATTTAAAATAACCTATCAGGCTGTTCCCGAGTTATACGTCATCCCTTGCTGGAAGTGTGTCCTTAACTCTGTATTTCACAGAATCACAGAATCACACAGAATCACAGAATGTTAGGGATTGGAAGGGACCTCGAAAGATCATCAAGTCCAATCCCCCTGCCAGAGCAGGAATGCCTCGATAATGCTACACAGGAACGTGTCCAGGCAGGTCTTGAATGTCTCCAGACAAGGAGACTCCACAACCTCTCTGGGCAGCCTGTTCCAGTGTTCCGTTACCCCCACTGAGAAGAAGTTTCTTCTCGAGTTTAAGCAGAACCTGTTATGTTCCAGTTTCAGCCCATTACCCCTTGTCCTATCAGTGGTTGTCACCGAGAAGAGCCTGGCTCCATCCTCGTGACACTCACCCTTGATATATTTGTAAACATTAATGAGGTCACCCCTCAGTCTCCTCCAAACTAAAGAGCCCCAGCTCCCTCAGCCTTTCCTCATAAGGGAGATGCTCCACTCCCTTAATCATCCTAGTTGCCCTGTGCTGGACTCTCTCCAGCAGTTCCCTGTCTTTCTTGAACTGAGGGGCCCAGAACTGGACACAATATTCCAGATGGGGTCTCACCAGGGCAGAGTAGAGTGGAAGGAGAACCTCTCTCGACCTACTAACCACCCCCCTTCTAATACACCCCAGGATGCCATTGGCCTTCCTGGCCACAAGGGCACAGTGCTGGCTCATGGTCATCATGCTGCCCGCCAAGACTCCCAGGTCCCTTTCCCCTACACTGCTCTCTAATAAGTCATTCCCCAACTTATACTGGAACCTGGGGTTGTTCCTACCCAGATGCAAGACTCTACATTTACCCTTGTTATATTTCATTAAATTTTTCCCCGCCCAACCCTCCAGCCTGTCCAGGTCTCGCTGGATGGCAGCACAGCCTTCTGGTGTGTCAGCCACTCCTCCCAGCTTGGTGTCATCAGCAAACTTGCTGATAGTACTCTCTAGTTCCTCATCCAAGTCCTTGATGAATATATTGAATAATACTGGTCCCAGTACCGACCCTTGAGGGACTCCACTGGATACAGGCCTCCAACCAGACTCCGCCCCATTGACCACGACTCTTTGGCTTCTTCCCCTTAGCCAGTTCACAGTCCACCCCACTACCCGAGAGTCTAGACCACACCTCCCCAGTTTAGCAGCGAGGATGCTGTGGGAGACTGTGTCAAATGCTTTACTGAAGTCAAGGTAGACCACATCCACCGCTCGGCCATCATCTATCCACCTTGTTATATCCTCATAAAAGGCTATGAGGCTAGTCAAGCACGACATCCCCTTGATGAAGCCATGTTGACTGTCTCTAATGACACTCTTGTCCTTGATATGCCTTGAGATGGCACCAAGGATAAGTTGTTCCATCACTTTCCCAGGGATGGAGGTGAGGCTGACCGGTCTATAGTTTCCCGGGTCCTCCTTCTTGCCCTTTTTGAAGACTGGAGTGACATTTGCTTCCCTCCAGTCCTCAGGCACCTCTCCCGTCTCCCAAGACTTGGCAAAGATGATGGAGAGTGGTCTAGCAATGACATCAGCCAGCTCCCTCAGCACCCGTGGATGCATCCCGTCTGGACCCATGGATTTATGGATGTCCAGATTGCTTAATTGGTCCCTAACCCAGCCCTCATCGACTAAAGCAAACTCCTCCACTGCCCTGACTTCCTCCGGGGCCTCAGGGGAACGGGGCTCCTCAGGACAGCCTCCGGCAGAGTAGACAGAGACAAAGAAGGCATTCAGTAACTCTGCCTTCTCTGTATCTTCTGTCACCAAGGCACCCACCTCATTCATCAGTGGGCCTACATTGCCTCTGGTGTTAGTTTTATCTGCCACGTATTTGAAAAAGCTCTTCCTGTTGTCCTTGACCCTTCTCGCCAGGTTCAATTCAAGGGAGGCCTTTGCTTTCCTAGTTGCCTCCCTACATCCTCGGACAACAGCCTTATATTCTTCCCAAGTGAAAGCCCCGCCTTCCAAGATCTGTAAAATCTCCTCTTGCCCTTGAGCTTACCCAGCAGATCCCTGTTTAGCCACGCAGGTCTGCTGGCTCCCTTCCTTGACTTCCTACGTGTCGGGATGCTCTGATCTTGAGCACGGTAGAAGCAGTCCCTGAACGCTAACCAACTATCTTGGGCCCCTTTACCTTCAAACAGCCTTGCCCATGGGATTTTCTCTAGTAATTGTTTGAAAAATCCAAAGTTTGCCTTGGCAAAGTCCAGGGTTGCATATTTCGTCCTTTCTCAATAATCAGAAAGACTCTGCTTTGGTTTATTGTCTTGAACTTCCGAAAAGGAGATTTTTCTTACATACCCACCACTGCCGACCAACTCACCAGCACTTTTTGTGCCAGAAAAAAACCGCACGAGGCAAACTGTGCCCAACATCCTGCACTCCTTATTATCGTGGTGAAAGCCAGCCAGTGCCCAGAATTCGGGCACTAGCTATGCAGTTAGCCGACCGCATGTGCCAACAAGTTGTAAGGTAGCGCAGACACACTGCCCCGCTGCTGTCACAGTATGGAGGAGAAAAAAAAAAGCAGGGGGAAAACTCTTAAAATTCTGAATTCCTCCTCCTTACCTTCGGGTGAGCCTTCCCCAGGTGAGAGGCCTTTTTACTCTACCTACCTTCAATCTTTCTTTACTTCGTTTTAAGGGGATCGCTCGTCCCAGCAAGGTCTGAGCCACACGGAATACGAGACCTAGAACTGAAAAAGGTGGGATGTGGCTGGATACCCTGTCTCAGTAGATCCAGACTCCCTCCAGAGCTGGACCAAGACTCCAGTGAGCTCCCATTGGGTTTCACTCACTGAAAGGTGTGAGAAAACTTTCATTTGTGAGTCTAATGAGGACAGGAATGCTCCAGGGACAGGGCTTCACAATCTCGACAAACCACAGCTGCCACGGCCTTCCTGCAAGCAGAGTACCAAGGAAATCACAGAACCTTAGGGGTTGGAAGGGACCTCTGGAGATCATGTAGTCCAATCCAAATCTCAAATGTTCCTCTAATTAAAAAGAAAAAAAAAAAAAACAGAAAAAAGAAAAACCAAGTGGAGGCACCACGAGCTATTATAGCTTCCTGCTTCAAACATCACTGCTACAGCTCAATACTCACAGAGTACTCTGCGAGTAGTCAGCTCATCACCCCCACGTGTGTAAGCAGGGCCTTGCAGAACAGTTTTGTAGATGGGCTTGGATATTTTTTCCCTCTGTAAAGCTGCACACACACATGTTCATAAGCCAGTCTGCTCATCAAGCCTGCAGAAAAACAGAATCCTCCCACGCTTTGGCTGCATTTAATCTATTGTTTCTGAGAGGTTACAGTCTTTGACATATAAAATACAGGTTTAAGAGTAGTCACCTTGGGCAACAAGTGTCCTATCCAGTCACGGTTTAAATTTGTAACAGATCACTTTCCATAAAATTAAATGAGATCTTCATGAGTAACACAGCCATTAACTGTATTTCAGTTTCATGACCTGAGCCACATCTACTGTTGCCAGCATCAGATTGTTCCTTCTTTTTGTTTGGTTCTAGTTTTCCATTTCAAAATGCTTTATTAGTAACCAAGCTTTAATTAATTGCATATGTGTTTCCCCAGTTTCCAAGGAAAGCCTTACATCAGCATTATATGTATCAGAAGCATGTAAACGTTTTCCAAATCCTATCTTTGCTCCCACATCCTCTTCCCACAACACATCTACTTACACCAAACAAGATAAAAGCATCCCCCAGTTAAAAAAAATTCACGTTTACTCAACTTCAGGAGTACCAAGCATTCATCATACCCATCGATCCAAAAAACATCAAAGGGGACACTCCCTTTTCGCATTATCCAGCAGCTTGAACTTAGTTGACCTTCCCACCTTGTAGAAAACAACTCAATTATAAATAAAAGGGAGCTCAGGTATTTTGCTGTAAAATCCTTTCCAGGTCATAAGAACAGAAGCAGCTCACCGATGAGCCCCGGCCTGTCGCCGATCGTAGCGTTACTGGCAGGTTCTGGCAGGTCTGCGCCCCTCTCAGTCAATCTTCCTCACGCTGCAATCCTGGCGTGTCAGAGAGGCTAAGGGAAGGCTACTGGTTTTTGGGCTGCATTTCTCATGATATACAACATTCCGTTGGTTCACTGTTATCCTCTCCATATAGATTTAGCACAGTCAAGAATTAATGTGCTTGTCATTCTAATCCTGGAGATGCACCGCTGCTATCGTCTAGTTTTCTTATCAGCTCTTTCCAGCCAAATTAAAAATTTAAAAGTCAAACTTCCAAATAAGAATTTAACACATAGTTCAGAGAAGGAATTTCTTGGCATTTTAGAAGATGCAAAATGTTGTGCAAAATGCATTAGTAGCTCAAATGAGTCTGGGAGTCACCCTTCAACAAAACAATTGCAGGGTTGCACGTGACAAAAATAAAGCCTGGGCATTGCTTCCAAATGCATGGCAGCACAAACACAGGTAGAGACAGTGCAGAAGAACAGCTTGGCGCAGGCACATACTCCTCACTACACCAGGCTTGATTCAGTTGCTTAAACACAGGTCCTCTAGTGATGTTTTAGAGGCCAGTGTGCACAAGAGACCTCAGGAAGGGTACAGATAGAACAGAGCACATACAAGAGGACTCCTACTCCTCTGGACTAGCAGTTGAAGGCAAAGCAGGGCATGTCACAGCTTCTCAAACGGCCCCAGCTGCCTACATTTAGGCAATTTGTCATCCCAGATCCGGCGTAGCATGTCAGCATGACCCTGAAGTAAACGACAATTGAATATTTTGCTGGGTGAAATAAAAATACCACGTGGGAAAACTGAGCCGGTGCTCCTGTGGCCGAGTCCAAGCAGCCATTTCTCTCAGCATCCATGGCGCCACCCTAGCTAAACGCCTAACGAGCCCAGTGTGTTTTACACGCTCGTGTTATTTAGCTGTCCCCGCCGGCCAGCTCCTATTTGTCTTCGACATCCGTAATGTGACAAGCTGGTGAGAATCAAACTTATTGGCCATTTATTACAAACCTCCTGAACAGTTATAAAAGTCAAAACCATTAGAGATAAAACCAACTAGATAAATATATGCTGTTTGCCCAAGCACTTGGCTTGCGAGAAGAGCAGCAAGAATTCACTCCCGGCTGTATTTACTGCCTCTCGATTTATTTATAAGACTATGGGGTTTATCTTTGAGAAAACGTCTTTTCTAAGGAGTGCAAGACGCTGCCCCAAGGTCTCACTGGCAGGTTGGGTCATGCTGTTGAATTCAGGAGCACAGCTGGCCCCAGCTCGCACGCTTCACGCTACTTTTGAATAACCTACGCGCAGGGCTGGGAGGTTTTTTTTAATATTTGCAGAATAACTCTGTGTTTTGGTTTGACTCGGCTCCAGTTTCAGCTTGCACATGCCTGGCTTTGCAAAAACCCGCCGTCCGAATTTGAACCGAATCATTAGGTAACCTTGCAGTTGGTAAAGTTATGTAGAGCTTTAAGCCATGCTTTGCCTTTTGTTGTATCAGGAACACGATAATCATTTATTTATTTTATATTTACCAGGTATTTAGTTTGCGCAATTAACATAAAGCATTTGCTGCACATTTTAATGAAGCTGGCAATACTCTGCTGATACGTAGCACCTCCAGGAGAAAAAGCAGAGTTTCCCAGCTAATGCTGACGGATTCAAAAGCTCTGATGCCGCACTTGCGGATAGCATGCCTGAAAAAGACTAATATAAATAATATTCAGATACCTCTTTTGAACTATTTTTTTCCTGCCAATTCCTTTTTCTGTTCATTGCATGAATTCACTGAAGACAGACTCTGTTAACTTTGGTGTACAAATTTTTCCTAAAGAGATTAGGATGCTTGCCTTCGCATTACACCGATTCTATAAGATACATACATTATGTATATATTCTAAAGTATTTCAAATGTGTAAATATGGTTGGAGAATGTTGTATTTTCAGAGACATGATTAACATTATTTGCAAAATTCATAATTTAAGGAGGTCTCTTTCCTTTGTACCATGAAAACACAATATTTTAAGATGGCATTTAATTTACATAAAATATTTCAAAATACGCAATTAATTCCATTAAAAGATAAAGTGCCTTGAAGTTTCAAAAAAAAAAAAACCCAGACCCAAAACAAACCAACCACCCACAACCCAAAACCTAGGTTATATAATATTACTTTGTCCCTATTTTACAGTTGAGGAATGTGTAATATTTGAAAATTGTCCCTTGTTTCTGGTTGTTCAGCCGGAAAGATATCTTCCATTGTTGTTTTCTAATGAAATGATGTCCAACTACCACTCAACCTGAAGTAAAAAGGGCAAATAAATTGCTCCTTTCAAAATCAGGCCTAAACATCTCCCAATTTAGAACACTGAAATCTTTACCTCTCTGAAATAGTAGGCCTATTCATCTTGAGATGCTTTGAGGACAGCTACTCACCAAGTGCATTCCTTCCTTTTTTTGTTGTTTTTTTAGCCGGCCAACTAGAGGTCACTTTTCAGAAATTTGACCTTAGTCTGCGCCAAGATGGAAAGACAAAAATCACTTCTTTTTTTTTAAAGCTAAAGTCTATTTACCTCCTCATTTGTGTAAATTAACAGCTTTTATAAAATTCGAAAGCATTTTCAAACTGAAATCTACTGTTTTGCTCCATTTATTCATTTCTCAACAGTAATACCCACTTTGGTGATAACACTAAGATGTCAACATGGGAGTTGGACTCGACAATTCTTATGTGTCCTTTCCAACCCGAGATACTCGACGACCATTTTGACGTTGTTCGCCTGATCATATATTGTGAGAAATCACACAGTTCTGCTGCATGAAAACAGATTTGTTCCCAGAATTTCTCGAGGCTGATACTGTATTTCGTCTCCCTCTCACCACGTCTTGAAAACAACGGAGGGAACTGGCCTTATTTTCTTCTGGTTTTGAAATCAGGTGAGTCCACCTGAGACAGCAAGCTGAATAAAGCCCACTCCCGCTTGCCTCAGGAAAATCTTCCCCAGTCCCCTGAAGACACAGAAAGCAAAGCAAGGACGCTGCAAATAATATTAGCAGACCAAGTTTACTTTTTCGGTTGAGATTATCTGGCCATTTGATAGTCACCCACTTTACTTCCAGTTTATACCTCGTACAAACCTGATTTCATGTCACCTTTATTAAAAAAAAATCAGAAATGGACTATGAAAAGATTAATTAGACTGCAAGAATGTACGACAGCAAGTTAAATCTGCTGAGTAGATTTTTAAAAGCATTTTAGAGCTTTTAACATGAGATATCTGTTACTTACAAACGCAGCTACATCCCATGCAACATGAACACCATTAGTACTCACCCAACCACCTCCCTTTTCATCCAGAGGAAAAAAAAATCCGTCAGTTCTTTTCCAAGGCACCCCCTAAGCAAATGTCCTGCTTCACTCTGATTTCTTCTCGTGAATCAGAAATGCCATTATCAAGTTCAAATCAAAATACCCAGTCCCCGTGGGTTTAGTACCTCGTCTCGTCTTCAAAGCAGCGCTTTTGCAAGGACACTTCAACTTTTGTCACATTTGTTTCCGTTGAAAAAATGGCTTGTTGTTGCCTTAGAGCTGCTTAGTTTTAGTCTAGGTGGAACCCACTGTTTCATACTTACACACATACTCCACAGGTGGTTTTTAAAGATGTTCTGCACACTTTTTGAATAGATTTCTTCAGTGTGAGGGTGGCAAGACTCTGGAACAGATTGCCCAGAAAAGTTGTGGCTGCCTCCTCCCTGGAGATGTTCAAGGCCAGGCTGAATGAGGCTTTGAGCAACCTGGTCTAGTTGAGAGGCGTCGCTGCCCATGGCAGGGGTTGGATGAGATGATCTTGAAGGTCTCTTCCAGCCTGGGCCATTCTATGATTTCACTCTTAGTTTATTTCTTCTACTCTATAAACTTCTGTCTGTTTATCATTAGTCCTCTCCATATCTCTGAGAAACGCGGTTTCTCCGTGTTAAACTATTGCCAGCAAAGTCACAAAAAGTCCCAGGAGCTGCCTGCTACAATTATTTATGCTGCCTTGATCATAATCGAAGACAGAACTTACATGTATAGATATAATGAAAGTGAAAGTCAAGTGCTTTTTTTGGTGGTTTGTTGGGTGGGATTTTTTTCGGTTGGTTTGTTTGAAGGGGACTCGCCACTGTTACACCCATAACCCAGATTCTCACTAACCCAGTGCGACAGTCCCAGCTCCTCGGGTAACTGACGGTGTGAGAACCTGCTCCACTTGGAAAGAAAAAGCAACAGCATCATCGATGAAAAGGCAGTTATGGAAAGTGATGCCAAGCTATGAAGTATTATCAAATACACGTCTTGTCAGCTTCAACAGACCAACCGTATGAGACTGCTTTAATCCGTAGCTACACAAATAAACACCCCAGACCACAAAGATTAACACCGCTTCCTTTCTCAGCTACAAAATATTTTGATTGCATTTCTGTGCAGAACTAATGCAACTAAAGAAAATGCTTGTCAGAATGCAATTTTAGCAAGCTGATGTCAGGGTCGTACCTCCTGCCTCCATCTCCCCCAACCACTTCAACCCTTTCCAGTTATGCTTATCAGCTGGGTGAAAAAGCCACAACTAAACCTGAAGAGAAATACTTAGAGGAAAATAAATAAATTAATGAATCATATCTCATTATGATACTCCATTAACCGCAACACTCGGTTATACCATTAATTCACTTTGTTTATATATATATATATGTTTTCTTGGTTCTTTTTGTTCTGCAACACAAGGTGTGTTATTAACTAGCGCATAATCACAGAATCACAGAACACTTTCGGCTGGAAGAGACCTTGAAGATCATCGAGCCCAAACAGAGACCTGACTCTGTCCCCACTCTGGTTTCATGGTTTGGACGCGGGGCCAAAGAATTCACATTTTCTCCCGTCCACGTGAAGTTCAAACCGAGTCAGCAACAGCAGAAAGGTCTGTGGTAGCGCTCGAGCAAGGACACGCATCAACCTGGCTTTGGGGCAGAGATGGGGCTTGCTTATCTTATTGCTTCGAGGAATATTTAAACGTGGAAGGCAGTTGTGAAATTTCCCATTGGTAATAAGCCTGAAGTCCAAGTACAACTTTTGCTAGCAAATAAAGTTTGCCAAAATTAAAAGCTAAATTTATCAAAACCAGGTTAAATTCATTTTAGACTCTTTGCTGCCCCTCGCTTGGAAATACAGACATTTGACGGCAGAGAAAGAATTTTTAAAGTGTAAATTATTCCTAAACATTCCCAAAAAAAAGGAAAGAAAAGAAATAACATCTCACTACGTCGACATTCTTGTCTTGCTTTTTAAGCGATACGCTCTAATATTCATTCATCAACTTCCGTCCCACAAATGCGTACACAGATTTCTTTATATGTGCTCTATAGTTTGCCCCGTTCTGTCGGGAAGTGCCACAAGGCAAGCAAGGAATTTCTATACTTTCCCGGGATGATTTGATCTGAAGAAGTTCAAATAAATTGAATTAGTTTATCTGGATGTTAATCTTATGAGCTGCTTCTCTGCCTGACATAAAATATGGAACAGAATGACACGGTTGGACATAAATAATTTGCTTAATTTTATTCATTTTTTTCCAGGCCCAGCTTCTCACCCAGAAAAGAAGAAAACGTCTCTCTCACATTCTCCAATTAGGATATAAAGAACCATGAAACTGCTCAGTAACAACAGCCCGACAACTGAACGAGGCCTGAATCCAAGTCCTAATTCAGGCATCGCAGGGCTCTGCTGGATGAGGGCCCAAAAACTAGCAAACAATGTATTGTTACTTTTTTTTTTTTAAGTCAAAAAAGCGTGTTATGGGAGTTTCTCCTGTCAAATTACAGCCTGGAGGTTAGGGAATATTTCCAAATTTATGGATGTACTTTCTACGCCAGGTAAGCGTTAGCTGGGATAACATTTGACGGTGATCAGCTGCGCACACCACATCAGCCCCTCCCTCGAAACCCTCCAGTCATTAATACAGATATTGCCATTTTACAGAAAACGGGGGGAAAAAAACCCAAAACACCTGGTCTCTGGATAACGTTGCAGACCTTGGGCTTGCGTAAGTTATTCCGCTGAAGTAATGGAAGCGCCGTAATTTACACCAGATGAAGAACCCTTCCAGAATCTGCCTCTTCCAGACAGAAATGTCATGACAGGAAGTCAAACGATCTCACTCGACAGTGCTTTTTTTTTTCCATGCATTAGCTACTCGAGTATGACACTGCAACCAAAGGGAAAAAGTACTCGGAAATTATTCGGTGTTGAAAAATAACCTCAAAGAATCCACTAGAGATGCGACCAGTTCACTGCCACTCGGCTGCTCTTCTTGGAAAACTGCTGGGTGGGAGCTGGCCTCAAAAATAGCTTCTAGAAAATCAGAATACCCAGACTGGTGTCGGGGTTTTTTTTCTGGTGGGGGTGTGGGGTGTAAATGTGAGGCTTGGAGTGGTGTTTTTAAGGCAATAAGGTTAGGAGACAACTCCTCTCCCCAGATTCCTGTGGACTGAGAGCCCCATTTTCACACCTCCATCCACCCTCGCCTGTCAGTAGCCAACAAAGCCTGGCTTAACCTGGTGCCAAGAATAACGTTACTGTATTTTCTCTCAGCAAAGTCAGAAGAATAATAGTCTAGAAAGAACCAGGGAGGAAGAACCAGGTCTAGAATTACCTATCACACCACCCTCTCCGCAGAATTACTAATCCACCATTCATCCCAAATACATCACAATCTTATATTATCACTGTTCCAATGTGGCCTTTGACAGAAGTTTAATTACTGGAAAATTTCTACCAAGGGACAATGGCTGAGAATCTGAGTTTTAAACGAATTTTTCAAATAAACCAAGAGAATCCTGAAGTGTCAGTTCTATTCTAATCTCAGAAAGGTAATCCTAGCCCATTCCCTTGTCCGTGATATAGACGAATGAAAGCGGATCCTTCCACTAATTGGGTTTTTAACCCTGGCTATGCTGGGAGAAGGTTTGGCACCTGAGGTCTGAGACTCGGGGCATGCAGGGACCCGTCTGCACTGCACATCGGTGACCTTTTGCAACCGAGTGCTGATTTAGAAATGGGACTTTTCAAATGTCCCAGGGTGTTCAGTTCTGGGGTTTGGTCCAGATCCAAAACTACGAGCTTGTTTAATAGGAAGATTCCAGGCAGTCCACAGATGACCCTGGCCAGCCACAGCTCCAGCCTGCTGACGTGGAGGAGGAACACAGTGCTGGGGGCTGAGTAGGTCCAGATGCTTCTTCTCTCTTCAGAAAGGAAATTATAGTCTATAGAAGAGGAGCTTGGCACAGCCAGCTTTCTATGCTAGGAAATTTCATGATCTGTTGGAATACATTAACATGTGCATTTTTTACTCCAACAGAGACAGAGCTTGTTTCTGGAAGAAATGTTTGATAGGGGCCGAGTTGCAGGGCCCAAGGGAATGCGAGGGGCTGGATGATTTCATTTCCCCCCAGTTAAGGCAGTTGGCAAACGTGGGTAGGGTTTGCTGCTCTTTTGCTTTTATTGTTATGAATTGTGTGGATAATTGATGGCAGGCTGCCTAGACCCTGGGATAGGCCTCCTTCGTGAAAGCTGAAGTAAATAAACGGTGGCTTGCCTTTATTTCACTGGTTCTGTGCTGATCTCAGAAACAACAAAGATCCACTTAGGGTTTAAAGGCATTGGCCTTTAAGAGAGCGGAGCAGGCTCAGTACAAATGGCAGCAGCCTGGACGTGTCACCCTTGGAGCAGTAACCGACTCCAGGCACAATCTCTTCAGGTGCAAAGGATTTCCATTTCCAATTTGCCCAAGACTGTTCCCAAGCTCTGAACTTACATTACATACTGCAGATCAGAGGAAAAACAAATAAAACATGTGAATCTCTGGAGAGCTGCAGTCAAAAATAAATAAAAAATAATAATAAAAAAAGGCACGTTTCAGCCTTCATTTTCTCAGTGAAATTTTTTCTTGTGCAAATAGACCAAATGGTGTGTTTATCATCGTTCTTTGGATGCAGCCCAGGGTGCGACTGGCCTTTGGGCTGCGAGCGCAAATTGTCGGCTTGCGTCCAGCTTCTTGGCCACCAACGCCCAACTCCTCTGCAGGGCTGCTCTCAATTCACTCATCCTCCAGCCTGTATTCGCGCTTGTGAGGTCTGCACGGACTGGGAACTTCACTGTAAAGGTATTAAAGAGTGACAGGAAGCCATTCCTCTCGTCCAATAATATTGTTTCTAGTCAAAATATGGACGCAGTCAACCTCACAGCAGTGCTAAGACAGGTGATGTGTTTCTTTCACGGTGTAGAATTGAGGGAAAGTGCAGCACAGGGCACAACTTCCCACAGATATCCCACAAATCCCTAAGTAATTTCAACTTGTCTGCACCGTAAGCTCTTTAAAATCCCTCTAGGAAGTGTACTTTCTATGCGCACCTCATTTTGTTATGGTTTTTGGATTTCCTTAATTAAGTACAGTTGGAGGTCAACATGGACAACTGGCCTCAGTGATTACTGCCAAGCTCTCTCCACAAAGAATACACCCTGAGGAACCCAGTGATCAGGCACAGAAGCAGAGGAGTCAACTGGTAAGGTCCAAAGCCTGGTGCTGCTTCACTCAGAACATATTTACTCTTCAGAATATCTCAAGGGCAACAAACCAAACCCCAGATGCACATCTGGTAATAAACAATGAAAGAACAAATAGGATCCATGTAAATCACCTCTCTGGTAACAGAAGCGTCTTCTTCCAAGGAGGACAGCGTATGAAAACGTGTCACAGTCTTTTGCAAGACATCCTCCTGCCACTGAACTACACAATTAAACATTCCCGATGTAAAACAGGCATCTAGAGCCTGTGAAACACCCTTACACAGAAGGTCGTTGATGTGTGGGTATCCAAACGGAATATTCAGAAGCAGCAGAAGAGAAACAGAAGCCTCATCGCTCTCTGGGACCATTGCCCTGCCTCCAAGCAGTGCAAGATCCTTCAAACGTGAAGAACTCGGGCACAACACATTGGGACGGAGGCTGTGGCGGAAGCGGATGCCATTTTACTATGACGCAGCAATACGACACTTTCAAAAGAAAACAGAAGTTAAATCCATTTCCAAGTCCACCTAATGCAGTAATATTAAAATATTATTAATGAGGTACTTTGATAGGCTTTGAGAAAAAAATTCTCTTCAATTTTCTATGTCCTGTTTTAAAACTCCATCAGTGCCTGAAGAACAAAAATGTTATTGCTGCCTTCAAATTTTAGTGCCAAGGCGCACAGACCAGAAGAGCTGGTAATACTGACTCGGAGGTGCACCGCACCAAAGCTAGACTAGGCTTCCCACGGGCTTCAAAACTTCCTTTAAGAATTTATTCCCTTGGAATCAGGAATTAAGCCCGAACTGCTATTATCTTTTCTAATATTATGAACTGTGACACCTCAAACTGAGCGCAAAACCTTCCTATGTAACCTACAACCGATTAATTTCAGGTAGTTGCTGGACTATTCACACATTACAGAAATATGGAATTCAAACACCTGACTCCTCAGAGACAACAGCCTGTAATCAAAAACACAAAGTCAGTCTGGATCAAAGGAAGTTATAACATTTTCTACTCTCTGTTCCGTTCTTCTTAACATCCCTCTGCAGCCTAAGTAACACACACACCAGCCTGTTCAAGGCTTCAGCAAATCTTTCCTTTTCACTCGACAAGGGCTGTTTGTGCCCAGGCCAAATGGTACACGTCAGTGCATACCTTGACCCCATTTTTCTTTTGCAGAAAGCTTCTCTGAGTAGGCACCATCTGAAGAGCTGGTGCAACATACGACCTGAGCTTTAATCACATATGACACATCAGAAATTCCACCGGCTCCGAGAACCTGAATTTTGGAAGCGTGTCAGAGTCCGCATTATACAGCGGCAAGCGTATTAGCACAGGTGCTGGCAAACTCATTATGCATTTGGTTGGACTGAAAGAAAAACGTTGCCCTTTGGGCACTTTGCATGAAGATAATTCCATTTCCAAACCCAGAGCTGTCTGGTAGCAGGTTCCTACATGTTTCCCACAGGACAGGAAGAAAAAAAAAATAAAAAGAAAGAAAATCCTCAAGCAAACTTAGCATAAGCTGCAACAGAGTAAAAAGGCATTTGGAGGAAACGGTTCCTGCTCCCGAGCAGTACATCTGTCGGTAGGGATAACAGCTAGATCTGCAGTTTCCCCCCAGCCTCACATCTACTACTGGGCTACAAAAAAGCACAGCAGAGCTCCACGTTGGCACAGCAGAGGCCTACATCACCCTTAGGAAGAGAGGATATGTTGAGTTCATTAAATCTTAAAAGAAACCTTTCAGATGCCTGAAGAGACTGTGCCGCATCACACAAAAAGTATTAATACAATGGCTGTAACTGTACAGCATCTGTAATGACCTACAGGTGCAGGTGCTTTTTCTTTTTAATATTTGTATTCCTGAAACACCGACTTTGCTATTCCTAAATCAAACGGAAGACGCTAGCTAAGTTTTTCAGTGGGACAGAGGCTATTGCCAGCCAGAACCATATGCAATTTCTTTCATTAACCTTGCCTTAACCAGAGTTGTGTGATGCCATTCGTCGTCGTCCTGTCAGAGAGAGGCTCGCAGCACTAGAAGTGTTCCTTCCCATCCCGTGGGACACACGAAGGGGTAAGTGAAGCTCCTGCATTAGTTCTGAACTCATTTGCCAAATGCCCATCTTATTTACAGCACGTAACTCCAGAGGGATGAAGTGGGGGGGGCAAGACCAAAAAACCCCTCAAAACCAAAACCCAACCAAACACAAACCCTAACAACCAACAACTCTGGGGAAAACCTCACCTTCTACTTACTGAGACAAGTACTAAGAGAATCAGGCCAAAGGAAGATCTGGTCTCTGACTTCACAGTTTGTTTGATATGAAAAGGGCTCACAATAATTAGGTATTTGTGGTGCCCAACTATGACAAAATGTGCTAAAGCTCACTCTGCCATTCTAATAAACAGTTCTAAGTCAATGCTATCTGCAAAAGCAGCAAAAGCAGGAGCATCAGAGTCCTGGTATTTACATTTCACTGGGAACTGCATTACACTGTATAAACAAATGACTTCGACTGAAATTCCTCCTTGAGGTTTGCAAGGCTTAGAACTTTCTTTCAGCCTACACAAGGAAGAAGATTTTTAAAAAGTGGCACACACACACAAAAAAAAACCAAGACGGAGAGTTAATTTATCCATCTTAAAAAAATAAAATGCAACTCAGGGGGATGAATCATTCCGATTTCAATTTAGTCTTTACACATGGGCTCAAGACAGGCTGTACTTACACTGCAATTCATCACAAGAACTGCTGCACAGTGTCTCACAGCACTAAGAACATATCCCATACCTATTTGATGAAGCTACACACTCCTGAAGCCCAAGACTGTCCCAGAAAATTTGAGTATCGTTGGCGAGTAAGTCTGGATAACAATACTCTCCAACAGCGCGTGCTGTCACTTCAGCTTGTCATCCTGCAGCCCACAGACCAGCTTTCCCTCAAAAACTGCGATGTTTTTCTCTTTAGAAGTATTTAGCCTATAGGATAAGCAGATTTTTAAAAAGGCAGCCCAAGCAGAATGGCTTACTCCTCAGGAGAGCTCTACTGGCCAGCTTGTACCTAACTGGGGCTTTGAAAGCAGGGACATTTGACGCCGACGTGAAGAAGAGCAGGATCTTGCTCTTGCGCACGGCATTTCGCAGTGGTGTGAGTTGCTCCGTTGTGATTCCTGGCCCACTCGGAGAAAGGCAGGGAACTATTACAGCAGCAAGTTACATGTCATGGCATTGAGTCAACACTCACTGACATTTATAGGTCTCGGACCAAGCCGCAGCTGTGTCCCATTAGAAAACAGGGCCGGAGGAGCCGCCTCTTTCCACGATTCTATGATTCAACGATTCTATGATTCTACTACCATAGCTCCAGCCTAGGGCTCCTGAAGGATTCTTCCAGGCAGGACTACAGGCTAGGATCTTACCAAACATCAAGGCAATATCCAGATCACTCATGCTTAATTCTGCCCCACACATCAGTCTTTTACAGCTTCGCATAAAATTTACCAAAAGTTCATTTGTCCCAGCGAGCACAGAGATCAGCTTCAGAATCCTGGAAGTGCTCGTTCCTCTGTAGCAGGATGACGCAAGGACCTTTTCTGTGTGAGATCTGAGCACCGAGTAAACTCAAACCAAAACCGCTGGGATTCCCTCGGATCCCCCCCCCCCGAAACCAGAAACTGGGTGGTGCTCACATGCTGAAGCATGAACATGATGAAGCAACCTTCTGTCAAAATGACATGAATTTGTGCAAAAATAGAGCAAAACTCAGCACGACTTAATCCGGGGGACGACTACAAAAGGTTTGCACAGCTCTAATACTCCACTGACAATAGATTTTTAAAACTCTGCTCACATGAGAACAGTCTCTTAACATTTTTCAGCGTAATTGATAAAGATTTCTAAGGTAACTACTCTTTTAAGTAACTCTAAATCAATTTTCCTAATTCTTACTTCAGATTAAGAGACCTTGATGTTTGATGACCTCTTTTAAATGAAAAAGTAAAATAATTAAGTTTTCATTCAATCAGGGCCAACAAAATAGGTAGAAGTCCTCTCGCTACAATAAGGTAATTGATGTGCTTCAAGTTAGGATCTAAAGTACTCCCCTGAATGGGGAGATTCAAACCACCTAATATTTTATTTTCTGTATCCCTTACATTCAAACAGAAATGAAATAAACTCCACATCTTACACAGTGCCTGTAAAACAGACAAATTCCATCTTGCAGAGGTTTCCCAGGAAACCTGGGAATCACAGAATGTTTGGGATTGGAAGGGACCTCCAAAGATCCTCTAGTCCAACCCCCGGGCCAGAGCAGGATCCCCTAGAGAAGGCTCAAAAAAACTGAGAACAGTTGGACAGAGTAGAAAAAAGACCTCAACTGCCACCAAAAAAAAAACCTTTAGAAAAAAACCTTTAGAAATATATCACTAATAAAAACTAGAGCAGTGCAATTCACGGCAGTTGGCCCCAGCATTCTTCCTAAAGGCAAACCTGCACAGCCTGAGGTGACCAAGATTTAACCCTTCACATCACATCATCCCACTCTGCCTCCTCCCCGCCAAAAAAAAATTAAATAAAATAAAATCCCAGGATACAACGTGGTAAAGCTGCAAAGTTTGGGTCTGTACAGTAAAAGGAAGGCCAAGAGAGGTGTGCTTACTGAAATCTTCCAGAAAGCCAGAGTTTATGATTCACTGTCTAGAGATTTCTTTGCTGAGGAGCCAGGATCCTAGCTCTGAAACCAGCCAGCTACTCAATGTGCAAACCCGTGCAATTCAGGAAATAGACTCTCAGCATGGTGGCTCGGTCCGTGTATCACAAGAGCACCCCAAGGCTTCGCTCGAGACCAAGGGTGCATTGTGCTCACGCAGACTCGTAGGAAGCTCCTGTACTTTGCAGTAACAACATGAAATCAAAGCATGGGCGAGTTGAGCAGTGTACCTGGGCTTAGATAAAACCTTCTCTCACCACAGTAAGCGTTTCACCCAGGAGAAAGAAAAAAAAAAGAAAAAAAGGCACAGACAAAAGAGGTAAAAGGACAATTTGTGTAACTCAGTCCTCATTTCTGCAGTAGGCTTCCGTCACTCTGCCAGTCATTAGCAGAATTCCGATATTAGGCGCTGTCTCAGTACCCGCACCGTCGTGTTGGTTCTTCCTTCCCCACACGGTTCCATTTCCCATGTTCTGCTTTGCTTGTCACCAGGCGCGATGTCTCTTACATCAGGTTCTTCCCTTCCTATGCATGTTCCAGTGCTTCCCGCCTCTTGCCAAAGAAAGCACTTAAACATCTGGAAATCATCCTCCATTACTTTCCCCAGCAAGATGCATCTGCCTTGCAATGGAGTTCCCATGCAGTGGGAACATCTGACGCCTTAAGACATCACACTTGGATCCATATATCAATTTATAAGGCATCACTTATGCCTACACCATTATATATAACACTACTTCCAAATTTAACATGCAGCAACTCAGGTGAAGCGTGTTTACCAGTAGCTTTACAGCCCCCAACATTCTCGTTTTGAGAGAGAGTTAAAATAAATGTGAAGCAATAGATGACATTCAGAATTGTGTTCTTTTTCTAATGCATGAAATTTGGAATAGAAATATATTGTTTTTTCCCCTAAGAGTTCTTGAGAGGGGAAAAAAAAAAGCATTAATAAAGTGAAATTTCAGATGTGAAACTGGGAATCTTTTGTATGATCTGCCTGTAACGACATCAAGGCACTGTGATTCAAATATTAAGTCTATGAAAGTCTCAGTTGTCTTCAGAAGTTGTTGCCACATGCTTTCAGACAATTCAAGCTGTTTTTAAGGGTTCAGTTTTGTAAAATACAGGATTGGCTAACGAATCAGATGCTACGTGTCATAAGATACAAAGTACACGTAACACAACAATCCTGTCTTATAAACCCTTTGTCAAAAACATAATTTTAACGCCTCACAGGCCTGAAGAAACATTGTCACTGCTAGTATATAGCACGTGAAAAGCTTTGCGTGCTCTGCAAAGAGGTATAGGTTGGGGACTGCCCTGCTGGAGAGCAGCGCAGGGGAAAGGGTCCTGGGGGTGCTGGTGGGCAGCAGGATGGTCATGAGCCAGCAGTGTGCCCTCGTGGCCAAGAAGGCCAATGGCATCCTGGGGTGTGTTAGAAGGGGAGTAGCAAGTAGGTCGAGAGAGGTCCTCCTGCCCCTCTACTCTGCCCTGGTGAGGCCCCATCTGGAATATCGTGTCCAGTTCTGGGCCCCTCAGCTCAAGAGAGACAGGGAACTGCTGGAGAGAGTCCAGTGCAGCCACAGGGATGATGGAGGGAGAGGAACATCTCCCTGGTGAGGAAAGGCTGAAGGAGCTGGGGCTCTTTAGCTTGGAGAAGAGGAGGCTGAGGGGTGACCTCATTCATGTTTATAAACATGTCAAGGGGGAGTGTCAGGAGGACAGAGCCAGGCTCTTCTCAGGGATGTCCATTGACAAGACAAGGGGCAATGGGTGGAAGCTGGAACATAGGAGGTTCCATAAAAATATGAGAAAAAACTTTTTCACAGTGAGGGTGCCAGAGCCCTGGAACAGGCTGCCCAGGGAGGCTGTGGAATCTCCTTCTTTGGAGACATTCAAAGCCATCTGGACGTGTTCCTGTGCCATCTCCTGTAGGTGGTCCTGCTGTGGCAGGGGGCTGGACTAGATGATCTTTGAGGTCCCTTCCAACCTCTAACATTCTGTGATTCTGTGATCCTCAACTGCATTAAGCTAACGAGCCGATTACCTTTTCTTTCAAAAGCCGCTAGATTTTTCAATGCATGCATTAGGGTGTGTTGGCTTGGGGATTTTTGTAATAAGAGAAGCCACAGAGAAAAAGAGACACGACTTTCTCTCCCTCTGCCTCTGAAGGGGTGGAGAGAACAAACTATTTCCACTCCTTTTCCAGGGCCTGAAGCCATGAGAGGGCAATAACGCCACTGTCACACAGCACCAAGTGCTCCTCGAGAGGCACAAGCCCAGCTCACACTTCTCTGCACGTTCCCACCTTTTTTATTTCCCTTCGTCTTCCTTTCCCAGAGCTCTGGACACGCTGAGGATTATTCCACCTGGCAGGTTGCACACAGAGAAAAGCTTCAATAAAACATTCAGTCCTCGGAGTATTTGTGCTAGTCAAGTCTGAGTCCCCTACACTTCCATTTTACCGTCCTTTTTTCTCCTTAAATTAACAATTAGGTGGGCATTCGACTTGATTACCGAAGGATGCACAAAAGCTTCTCATCCTTTTCCTCCTGCTTTTCTGCCTATGGATCAGGAGAATATGTTTTATTTTATGTGACAAAGAATAGCGTCCTTAGTTGCAGCCCCCTCTTAACAGAGAACAAAATGCAAACTGTTATTGTTGTCACCACTCCAGCCTACAATTTGCTAGGATAGTTCTCTTCTTTGTGTTTCTTTTGCATATTTTTGCAGATGACGAGTATTTCATTCCCCATTGTCATCTGGGAATTTCATGAACATCCTGTTTCTTTCCTGATCTAGAACACAAAAAACTGAGCAACCATAAGATTCCATCCACGATAAAGATATATCACTCTTAAATACACCCCTTATTTAAAGTCTCCAACCCCTCACAACAGCAACGTTGAAGCCAATACTAACTTTAAGATGCTTTTACATCAGCACAGCATGAAGCCATCAAGCAACAGCCTTTCAGAGCTACCACTGGGGGGGCTCTGCGAAGACTCTCCCCTCTGACAATCACCATATAAATCAGAGCCCAGCAGTAACACACAATGAATGATGCTAAACTTCTCCCTCAGGGCACGCAGAGATGCTACAGCACCACCTGCAAGTCTGACCTCCAAAATAATTGGAAAGATCTCTTCATACCTTCAAAGACCTAAGTCTAACAGATTTGCAAACTTCTTGATTTAGTGGGTGGGTTTCTATCCTCTCCTTTCTGGACCTTAACTTCCTGTACAAAGAATACATGTCTATTGATTGTATGTTTATATATATATATATAGATGTTTATATACTTGATCCAAATTTATAATTTGGGTCAACTAAATGTTCAGAACTCGGGGTAACTTGATTTTCCTGAAAGACGACTGATAGCTTAAAGATGACTAAATCATCCTTATACCTAATAAACCTAATCACGTACTTTAGCCTAAAGGAAGTTCCTCTTGCCAAGTGCAATTTCAATTATTTCTCTCAACAATGTGCCATGAGATGCTATTATCCAAGTACTGAATGTGTGAGGATTGGTATTTGGAAAACTTAAGGCACTGCAGGTGAGAAGGGAAAAAAACCAAAACAAAACAATACTTTAAGCTAAAGAGAAAATGAGAAAAAAATAATCCTCATAGGATAGCTGTCCCTGTGGCAGTACATGGCGTTTTCGTTAGATCAAAAGACACGGCAGCATCCCATCAAGGAAATATTTGTGAAAAGCCGAGTGGAAAACAGTCAGTCAAACAAGCACAGCTTCCCCTTTAATTTTTTTCCTTCAAAATTTGTTCTTGTCCTCCCAAGATATTTAACAGGACAGGAGACACAAGACTTCAGCCAAGCGAGTCTGGAGGACTGGAGGAGAGAGGACTGCTCTAAATAAAACCCTCAGCTCAACCTCTGAGGTTACAGCTACCCAAGGACAGGTGACACTACTCAAAGAAGGAACAGTTTCTCCCTGGCTTTTAGCCTGTATGTCCGTTACCATTTTAACACGCAGCATTAATATGGGAGCAACTGGGCCGAGACAGACCCCTGACGATACCTTTTATTGGCCGAAGTCTCCTCCCGCACTGTCACTGTCATTGTGCCCTTAATTCTTCCCTTCAGATGATCAGCTTGACGCTGGGAAGCGTTTCAGGAGCGAAGAGTATTTGGAGATGCTGTACGGACCTTCTCAGCCAGACATGGACGGCACAGCAGGGAACAGGCCCAGCGAGGCAGTTCGCTCTTCTGTTCCTACTCTAAATGAGTTCATGTCCAAACCCCTGAATTCCTGCCAGCAGTATCAGAGTCGCCGCTTGTGCTCCCATTCAGCCACATTATCCAAAGAACAGAAGCATGGAGATTCAAATTAATTCTTTAGTCCTCCCATGCTGCCATTACACAGCCCAAAGGCTCTAAGTGAGAACTAGCGAGGATGCAAAATACCGTGGATGTTTTTCTGCTATGAAAAAAATCAACTCCATAATATCATCCTCCCAACTGTGCTATTTACACAAAGCGGCAGAAAAACACAAATTCTCCCAAACTCCAGCTGGCAGCACCACGACCAAGGAACAAGCTTAGACCAGCTCTCCAAAAACAAGACCTGTCTTCAGCAGCTAATAAACACGGAGTCCCAAGGATCCACAGGAACAGAGGTTCCCTGTGCAGAGAGCATCCCAACGCTGGCCCTCTGACAACCATTCTTAGTCTTCGTGCTTATATAACACATGACCTTTCTGCAGTGAACGCGGGTGGGATAGTGGAAGAATGGAATTGTTTCTCCCTACAAGAATAAAAGACAGCACAGCAGGCTACGAAAAATGTACGTTGCTTACTCAGAAAAGATAATTGTAAGTAACGGTTTGGACGTTTTTAATTACCGCCGCGCTGAGGGCTTATCAGCATCCTAAGTTTCCTGCATGCTATTGTTTTCGTAACCATAAATCAACCCATAAAACAAGAACTTCTATGAACGAGTTGTTGTGTCGCACCCAACAGACAGTATCACCTTTTCATTATTTCTGGTACTTCAGCAACAGCAGTAACTCTGCAAAGTTCTCGGAACTTAAGTCAGGAGAAGTAGAAATCATGGAACACAACCTGTGACAAAACCCGTGGAGAAAAGGTATCATTTGAACTACCATCAAAGAATGGATTGATTACACTGAAGATGCAAACAACATCACCTCTGAGGTAACTCTCATCCTCAAACTGTGAGTTGTAAGCCTATTTTTCCAGCTTGAAAGTACCCAATTCTTTAAATACCTCAAGGACACTTATTCTGGAAGCGACTCAATGCATCAGTCATTCCAGTTCAAATTACACCCGGTCTTCTGCAGGTGACAGGCTCAGCAGGGCTTTCGAAGGGCAGTTCAACAAGGTGGGTCTGTTGCAGCTTGAGATTTCAGGCAGCGAGTGCAACAATCTGTCCTCGTGCTCTGAAAGTTCAAACTCCAAGAAGCCTTTGTCAAAAGCTGAAATTCCAAGTTAATCTGATTTATTCATTTTACACTAAAGGATACTTGTGTTTGCCCTGTGCGTTACATTAAGAATAGGTTCCTTTGTCTATAAAACAAGTTGAAGTGTAAGCCCAGTCTCTCTTCACTCTCCCAACTGAGAATCCATTGGATTGGCCCTTTCATTTATTCCATCTGAGAAGAATTTTTGAGGAGAAAAAAAAAATAAACATGTATATCATCAGGACTTTATATAGAAGAATGTGCTGGGTCACAAAGACAAACAGAGGTGAACCAATCCGTGTACATATAAGGACAGATCACATGCCTCCCGTTGGAATTTGGACTATTTTTTCTTATTACTTTATTATATTTTGGCACTGAGTTCGCTGCCTTGCTCTGCATATGGAAAAAAATAGTTGCACACAGGCCATGAACATCTGCTCTTTTTTTTTTTTTAAAAAGGACGATAGTGTTGCACGAAGGTCTGCCTTCAGAGTTTCTGCTTCCCCACACGTACACACAAGAATCCCTGTGTTTTTCTCACAAAACACCAAACCCCAAGCAATGTAGCAAGTTGAGCAGTTCTAATTCTAATCACATCAAAAATGAGATAACTTCCAGAAACAGGAAATACTACTTAAACACCAGGTGCTTTTCCTAAGCAGAGTTTTCCTAGGTGAATTTATAACAGAGGGGTTTGGTGGACATTTATTTTTTCTGAAAACTTCTAAAGAGTTAAATGGAAAAAGGCTTATTTGTGTGTTACAATACATTGTGTTAAACAGGGCTGATGCTGCAATCGTTTACAGGAACAAATCAGCCCGATGGGATATTACCGTATTGTAAAAAGTTGCGAAGATGGAAGGCCTTCGCCAAGAAACCAAGCGTGAGTGTGCCAAAATGTGAACAAGAGCCTGAAATGACCATTTGGTTTCTATGGCAATAATCTATACTTGAAAACTTTGGGGTATAAAACCACCAAAACGCCTGCACCACCAACCCCAACATGCAATCACTCTTCAAGTGCAAAGGATTTTCAAAGAAATTTCGAGCAGAAGTGCACTCAGTCTGAGCAGGAGGAATCTTCTCGAGGATTTTTCTTGTGGAAATTCCTGTGTAGAGTCTCCTTCCCACACTTTTACAGGCAAAGGAGCCAACCACAAATATTCAGAAGTCATGAGTCAGTCCCCAAAGCACTGTGACTTTTTTTTTTTTGGTTAAAAAAGAATGGATTCTCATTTTCTGCTTGTTTAGAGCTATAATCTCTTCTACTTTCAAGTTATTTGCTATTATTGGACCCACAAATAAACATACCTACGTGCATGTGCATGCTTTCTCATTTAGAAAGTAGAGGTACGCGTAGAAGAGAATGACCTCACGATCTGGAACTTCTTGAGGAGAAAAAAAAAGGAATCGAGTATCATAAAATCTTCACTAAAATTTTAAGAATTAGCAAGACAGATTTTTTTTTTTCCCCTCCCCTTTTTATTTCATTCACAGACAAGGATGAGAGACTGATGAGAACCCCAAGGCAAGCAGAGGACTGCAGTGAGAAATACGGGAGATGGTGGCAACAGACCATCGCTGCGACGCCCACGTGGAATTTGCACCAGAGAAACCCCCTTGAAGCAGGCAATTCCCCTAACTTCAGCTCTGATTTAAGTGTCCCCCAAGAGTTTCCACTGAAGGTGTGTTTCTAATTTTCTCAGATAACTTTTTCTGAAGCAAGCAATTCCATTTACCCTCACAAGTGACTGGGAAAGGATCCCAGGGCACACACTGCTTCTGGTAGTAGTTTTCTCTTTGCTGAGTCCTAAAGAGAGAGAGAAGATGATATGGAAATCCCCACACACAAGGGTCAGGGCTTCCAAGTATTCAGTGTTTACCAACACTTTCTGGACACTTTTTGGCCCTATTGCATTTCTGAACTAGTTTGAGCCTCTACATGGAAATTAAAACCAGAACCTTTCAGTCCTTCTAGCATTTTGCAGTGCTGACTTTATTCCCAAATAACTTAAATAGGAACATTTAAAATAGCTGGTCTCAAAGTGACCAATTTTGCCGCACTAGTTTGAAAAGTGCGTTTTTCATGTTTTTACATGTATTTTTAGTGCGGGTACTATGCTACCCCCAAGTATTTCTGAGCAAAAGAGATCAATTTGCAATGGTTCCAAGAGGAAAAAAAAAAAAAATATAGAAACTGGCATTACATAAAAGCACAGCAATGGTAAGTGCCAAAAAACCCCACATGTTAAGCAGTATGTTTGGTTTGAAAAGTATTACAGTTTTTACTCATTTTTCACACCATTTTACCTGCTCTATTACATAAAACTTCTCTACCAACATCACTCACACTCATTATGATAAGTTCTGCCACAGCTGTTTCTTCCTCCTACTGCGACTAAGGTTGACGACAAATATTTCATCCTTCTCACTTGTTCTAGGACTGGCATGAGAAATAACCGGGACAACGCTTTCACATACTTTCTGATCATTTTTTCTAATCTAAGCTTCCTGAAGGGGCTTTCTTGCCTCCCCAACATTTGGTTACCTATATTCAGGTGACACACGTGACCGACTGAACGGAGAGAAGTGAAGCAGCTGGAGAGACAAAACCACCTGCAGGACAACACAAGGGGCAGTGATCTTAGAACTGTGCACAGGTACGTACCGAAACCAAGACAAACTAAGGGTAAAACCTCCCCACGCTGCCCCTTCTTCCTCACAACACGCTCAAATGGCTTGGGGTTTTGATGGGGGTTTATTTTGAATATAACGAACGCCGGAGAAGCAGCTTCCTTGTACGTAGAGCAGACAAAAGCTATCACATTCTCCAACAGGAAGATGAATAAGTGAAGTAAGTGCAAACAGATGTCACCGATTTATTACGATGTATTTTGCTCTCTGACTTACCACATACCTCTCAGCTGCCTCAGCTCTCAACATATGGGAAGTACATCCCAGAAACTGGTGCTACAGCACTGGCTCATCCCAGAATTTCCATAATAGCAGCAAACTAGTAAATTCCAAGTAATAAACTCACAGAAATCTCAGATGAAACTTGTTCGGTATTTTTTAACAGTTAAAAAAAAAACCCCTATAATTTTTATTAAATGGATGTAAAAATGAAGTCACTATTTTCGCAAGTGTTTTATCTGGTATTATATGTAACTGCCCCCTCTGTGGGGCTGCTTACAGAGCCCTGCAGAGCTAGGACAGTCTCAGGGGTTTTTTTGTAGAACAAAAACTTTCCGAATTATTGCACTGTTTTATTCATCAGACTTGGACTCCTCCTTGCTTGTGCAATGCGGCGCATCGCCAGAGAAGTTCAGTTACCAGAAAAATTAAACTCTTGAAAGCACGCGAGAAAACAGCCGCAAACTGTATCGTCGGGGTGAAGCACTAGTCCCTTTGTTGGGCGTTATTTGGAAAAGAAGCCCGTGTTACACATGAGAAGTATGTTCAGGGGTACAATAACTCCAGGCTGTCCCCCAGGCAGCGCTCTCACATTTCAGGAAACCAACGTACAGCACGACATCCATCCCCACCGATGAGAGAGTACAGGCACCGCGCATTCTCCTGCCGGGCTCCCTCTCGCAGGCATTGAAAGGATATTAAACAAAACTGGATATAAAGCAGCCAAAGAAAGTTCAGGTTACGCGGGCGAGGCGCGCAGCTTGCCAGCCCTCCGTGCCTTCACAGAGCTTACTACAGCCACCGCTGCTGAGCCCTGGGGCTGGGGAAGGCGGTGTGTGCTCCAGGGGGTCAGGGCAAAGGCGATGAAGGGGGAAAGAAAGGAGGAGAACAAGAAAAGGGGAAGGGGGGGGCAAATAAAATAATATTTCCACGTTTCTGTATTTCTCTAAAACAAAGAGCGCGAGAAAGCAGCTGTAGTTCAGCGCAAGTGACTCCACCCTGCGAGGCTTCTGTGTTTACCTCTCCCAGCTCGGGGCTCCCCAGCCCGGCAGCTCAAGCCCAAGCCTACTTTTTTTTTTTGTCACCAGCTCACGGTGGCCCCAGCCCCGCCGGTCGCTGGGACACGCCAGTTCCAAAAGCCTCCCTCCGTCTCCCAGTCGTAAGCCCACAGCGCAAACCTCGCTGCCCCCTTTCTCAGTGTGGAAAAGCAAAAGCCTCATTACTCCTGTACCCCTGTTATTCAATTCACACTGCATACAAAGAAGGAGGATTATTTTTTCCTTTTTTTTTTAAGAGGAGGAGAGAGAGAAACTTACCACCATCATATTCTTCCTCTTCCTGCGCTTCTACGGTCAGAAATCGCCCTAATAAAGCAGCAAGGATGAAAAAAGTTCTCGTCTGTACCCAGATTGCCATCATGCCTAGATATCGGGCATGTATCCTCCTGGGCAGTGAAAAGTGCAGAAGCGTGAGGTTATTTTAGCACCATGAAGCCAGCTGGGGAGTCTTTCTGCCTCTCAGCATCAGTTTCAGGACAAAGTCTGCAAGCCCCTTTTTTTCAGCACCAGCTCCAGCGCAGTCTGCAAACGCTCCTTGCGGGGGATGCAGCTTTAAATAGGAAGAATGCTGCCTCCACTTCTCTTCCTGCCCCTTTTCAGCTCGCTCAGGCTCCTAATCATCCACTCCCTGCCAAGCAACAGTCTGATTGATGGTAAATAACCGAATCAGAGCTAGCTTCACTCTTCCTTGAACTTTTCTCTTTACTTGCAGGATATTTTCCTGCTGCTGTGCTGTGCATGTGCTGGGCCAGGACCGTTCGTTAAGACGGCAAAGCAGAGCTCCCCGAGAAGCTGAGAGGAGGAGAAAGCTCTGCTTTTCACACACCCAGCCCACGCTTCCTGGGAACGGAGGGTATAACCCCATTTGGAGCCGATTCCCTTATTAGGAACTTGATCCCTTCCAACTTGCTGAGAGGAGGATTTCCTCCTCTCCCTTGATAAGCGTGCCCTGCCTTGCTGGAGCTGCATTAGCAAACACGACCCCAGTCCCTTGAGAGGGGCCAGATTGCTACTGGGGCAGCTTGTTTCAGGAACCTGCAAATAACCAGCTTTCTCCTCAGAGGGGAAGAATCTTTCTCAAATTAATTCTTTTCCGAATAATCTTTCCTCAAAGGTTTAGCATGCTCTGTGTTTACCATCCTACCAGTTGGGGCAACCATTGCAAATCTCTGCACTTCAAATACCAGAATAATGATCCGAACCATCCAACTACCTGCTTTTCTCTAAGGCTCCCCTGTTGCCTGACATCTGAAAACCCACCTAAGCCCCAACCTAGTATTTAGTTCTTAACAACGTGCCTTAATTAGCACTCTAGTGTGAGCACCAAGCAAATCTCTCTTCTGTGGACGACTTGCAACTGGGAGTAGGATGCTAGATACTTTTCTTCAAGCAGTGTTTACGGTCTGCAGAAAAGAAGCTCTAATCCTCTCATTCGCTAGAGCAAGGTCGCCTATACCCGCTGCAGGGAAACGCGGATTCACCTCTTGGATCTGTTCAGCTCAAACCAGGACAGAAGGTTTTCTATTTTCAGCTATTTCAGCTTGAGAACAATCCCTTTCAAAGTGGATACAGTGAGAAGCAAACCTCTTCACCTGGGTTTGTGCAGATTGGAAACACTCTGGTTACCACAGCATGATTTAGCACGATTCCCCTGTGATGGCGAATCCTAGAGCCTGTGAAGCTTCTGTCTCTTCAAAAGAGCAGCATCCCCAGAAGAAGAAAGGTAACCCAGAAAATGGTACAGCACTGCAATGCTACATCAAACCTACTCCAGCAGCAAAAACAGAGGTTAAGGGAAAAATGTGCTGAAAGAGAACAAAATCAAAATTCCCTGCCCCAACCAGTCTTAAACCCATACAGGTTTTCATCGCACGACTATAGCATCCCACGGTCCCTGTTGCTCAGGTGGTAGTTACCACCTCACACAGTTATGAGAAGGAAAGCAAGTATTGAGGCTTTAAAAGCCACGGCAGCTTTATTTTGAAAAGCAATCCTAATCACTGGTTTCAGAAACTGGAAAAAAAAAAAAGGGGAACATTTATTAACCTGGCCCTGTCATAGGTGAAACTGTATTGATGGCCATTGCTGAATCATCACATGAAATCCCCCAACGCAAAATCACGAGATACATTTTTTGAAATCGCACTACCCAAGGTTTCCCACAGTTGGAGGTAACCTGTTGCAGTACTAAGTATGAAAACATTAATAATTTAACAGGAGAAAGGCTGAGAATAAGGACAGTGTTTTGAAAATCTCCTGTGCTCGTTGACAAGGAACCATTACAACAGACACGTAGGTGTTTCTGAACCCTATGCTCCTAACGGGAGGGGATTGATGTGAAATTTCTTTTCATCCAGCTGACAGCTCCTCAGAAAACTCACAGCTGCAAGTCCTCCATGCAGCCTGGGGAAAGCTACAACAAAACCACTGGGAATTGAGACTCTTCCACAAAATCACAGAAATGGCCACACACAAGTAGAATCTGGCTTTAGAGATGCTGACTTTGTCCTCAGAATTGTTTCCCCAAGCCTTAGGTCTGCAGCAGCTTGGTGTATTCACAGGAAGAATGAGCCTTACCATCATTACCTCTTATAGCCTCTGAGAAAAACACCAACACAAAACCAGGATTAAATTACAGTGACTTTCTTTCTTTCCTCTGTGATAGCTCATCGAAAAAATAATTAAAAAAAACAAACAACCCCAAACAGGATTCCTTTCACTATTTGCAGTGGAACTTTTTTGTGAAGAGTCAGAGAGATTTTCAGGTACCTTCTGCCTTGTCAAGTCTAGTCTCTCCAACTACCTAAAAGTTGCCCTTGAAGACCTTTTCTGCTGTGGTCTCACCAACAAATTACATCACCTCACCAAAACAGTTCAAAAACAGAGAAAAGGATGTAAATGTTTAGTGAATCAATCCCCTTATGCCTCCATATCAATACTTCCCTTCACCATGCATGTGCACTTAAAGAGATTTTCAATTTGATTACAAGCATCACGACTACTCCTTAAGTCTATCATTCTCCATTTAAACAAGATAACTTCTAAGCCTAAACTATTTGATAGCATCACATTGGGTACAAGTGGGAGAAATGTTTTAGATGGTCCCACTGTAAACACTCAAACTAAGCAATTAAGAGTGGGCAGACAAATAATTCCAAGCATGCTCAGAGTCATCTCTCCCTCCTCCTCTCAATGGGGGAGAAACCAACGTTGCACAGAATAATACTGTATATTTACACAGCAGCATCACTCCAACCTTTTTTCCACTTTTTCCATCATTTTTGGGATTCTGTAAGAACAGAGGAATGTGGAATTTAGCAAACTAAGGCCATACATTCAGTAAAGCCAGATGCAGATTTCTTGGAGCTCCTTTCTCTTCTGTGCCAAGGAAAACAAGGTGGAAATACCTTAGGAGGAGAATCCAGGTCCCTGACTCCTGATTCCTTTCCAATCCACCTTCAATCTACTCGTTTTACATATAACCTCATGAAGCTCAATAAGGACAAGTGCAGAGTCCTGCATCTGGGGAGGGATAACCCCAGGCACCAGGACAGATTAGGGGTTGTTCTGCTGGAAAGCAGCCCCGTGGAGAAAGCCCTTGGAGCCCCAGTGGGCAGGGAGTTGTCCCTGGGACAGCAACGGGACCTTGTGGCCAAGAGGCCAGTGGGATCCTGGGGGGCATCAAGAAAAGTGTGTCCAGCAGGGCTAGGGAGGTTCTCCTGCCCCTCTGCTCTGCCCTGGTGAGACCACACCTGGAATACTGGGTCCAGTTTGGGGCTCCCCAGTTCAAGGGAGACAGGGACCTACTGGAGAGAGTCCAAGGGAGAGCTACAAGGGTGATCAAGGGACTGAACATCTCTGCTGTGAAGAGAGACTGAGAGAGCTGGGGCTGTTCAGCCTTGAAAGGAGACGGCTGAGAGGGGACCTTAGTAACATACAGAAATATCTGAGAGGTGGGGGTCAAGGACACGGGGACAATCTCTTCTGAGTGGTGCCCAGCAATAGAACAAGGAATAATGGGTTTAAGTTAGAACAGAGGAAGCTCCACCTCAACATGAGGAGAAACTTCTTCCCTGTGCGGGTGCCTGAGCCCTGGCCCAGGCTGCCCAGGGAGGGTGTGGAGTCTCCTGCTCTGGAGACTTTCAAACCGGCCTGGACGCATTCCTGTGTGACCCTGCTCTGGCAGGGGGTTGGACTGGGTGGTCTCTGGATGTCCCTTCCAACTCCCAACATTCTGTGATTCTAGGATTAAGCTTACGGCATGTAACAAACCTGAACCTGGTGGACAGAGCCACTGCAGGAGTGGCAGGACTGAATACTCTCCTCTTTCTCTAGTCCACCTCAGTAGAGCAATAAATTTAGAAACTCGGGACACAAAACCAGTCTCTTTCTAACATCAGAAGATTCTTTGCAGTTGGGACAGTCTCAGCTACCAATTTGTGGCTGATTTCTGACTCACAAGAGATGAAAATGATCACTTTCCAATGCTTTGTGCTTCACACTAGAGCAACCAGACACTTTCAAGTTTGAAGGGTCTTTACATCAAATGAAATGAAACAACAAAATGAGGAAAACCTTCACACAAAAGCAGTGTGTGCTCCTTTATGATATGCTCTAAAAATTCTTTATGAAATGACAGCTGTCCCCAAAGCTAGGACAATCCTAGAAAAGTCAGGATATAACACTCTAAAAAAAAAAATCTAACTAAATACTCCCAAATATCCAGTCTGTTGCCACCCATTCCAATGTTTCAGCCCTACATGTAGGGACTGCATATTAATCTGACCTAAAAATCACTTGTGAAGTTCAAAATTAATCAAAATTCAAAGAGCATTTGAGCGACAAATGAAGATAGTGAATACTTTTAGGTAATTGGACTTGGAAATATATTAAAATGTAATTTGCAGGCATACACCTTTCAAAACCTCCAGTTGGGCCTGGAAAAACAAATAACTGTTAGCTTAGGATGCTCCAAAGCATGCACATATATGAGCAGTTAAAATTCCAATATCCACAAGGGTCTCTCTTTAGTTGAGTTTCATGGTCTTTCACACAGTTACATATAGCGCTCCTGTTTGAAATTAATTTGTGCTGAGCTGACAAAAAAACGCTTTCATATCCAAGACCAAGCTATCTGCTACAAATAAGTTGCGGGACTGGTCTTTCAGCAGCGATAGGAAATTAAAAGAATCGTAGAAATTGATAGGAAGCACGAAAACTGATAAGACTTGAATTCCAAAAGTATCCGTTCAAAAATGAGCGAGATTTTCAAAAGCCATGCGGTTTCACCGCGGTGAGCTTAAATCAATCTGAGCATCGCTATCAAATTTTACGCGGGCAGTTAAATCTGTGGTAAGTGCTATTTGAAATTGCCACCTTGTGTAACTTCGTCGTTCCTTCCCTTTGAAGTGTGTTCGCTTTGAACTTTTAAGACCCTTTACTGCGTAAGGAATCGGTTCTCTCGTTTCGTACAGGTCTTTCACATAGTAAAAAGGACATTCGATTATTTAAAAGAAGGAAACGTATTAGGAAACTACACAAATTGGCAGGGATAGAAACAGGGGAACATGATGCCACTTCAAAATCAGATATTTAAATGGACTAGATTCCAAACTGCACCACCTCAAAATCCTAATCTTCCCAATGAGAAATCCACCAAAACACTAGTTTGAGCTGGGAGTTCAAACAGTGCTATATCCATAATGCTACTGCCCACTTGTAGGAGAGTTTTCCCACCAACTTTTGGACAGGAAGGTTTAATAAATGAATTTAAGTCCTTATAAAGAAGAGCGAGGGCATCTATCTTTCTTGCTTACATTCAAACTTTGTAATGTTGTTTCAGTTAGCTTTAATATGGGGAAGCGGGATGACACTTTGCTGTTTAACTGCTCATGTGGGGTCTTGGATTACGTCAGCCACTGTGAATCTGCTTTTGCTGTGGGTAATTCCAAAGCCAATAGGCTCGGTAAGGTTATTAGCACTGGCAGCCTTTCCTTCAGAATGCCTCAATTAAATCAAACTCAACATTAGCCTAAGCAAAAAATCAAGAATAATTAGGGAAAGTCTTGCATGAAGTCCTTCTGTAAATTACACTTATTCTTTACATGGAACAGGGAAAAAATACATCATTATTTCATTGCTTATTACAAATTAATTATCAAGCTAGTTTGCATCCACTGGAGAACTTAAAGTGATTAAGTGAAAACATAAAAGGGTCACAGCAATCTACTCGTTTAAATGGCAGGGGCAAATGCTAATCTGAAATTCAAATAGGGCTGCACTGACGAGAAGCCTTCAATTTTTTTCTTTTTTTTTTTTAACATATTAAATTCAATTACCTTGGAACCCTGAGACAGTGTACTTTGCACTTTTTCATTGACTGAAAGTCAATGTTAAAATCCTACCCAACAAAGCAGATTCCCATCTCCAATCCTCCTTCTGACCTAAGGAACCAGTGAAATCAATGGGACTGTATACAGGGAATTTGGCTGAAAGTTCATTTTCAACCCCCATAATTTTTAGGAATAGGCTTGTTATAAGCTGTGTTGAGGCTCAGGGTTACAAAAGCTTTATCCACAGTTTAAAGAGAACACCACAGTGTTTGTTTTTTACTAATTTCACCAGTATTTCTTTATTTAAAAATCTGTGTCTAAGACTATGTCGAACTATTTCATCTCATTGTCACCGATATCAGACCACTGAACTGTGCTTTAGTGTGCTCAGCGCAGCCCCAAGCACAAAATAAGCTCTGTTACCAAAGGTAAAAGTACCAAAGGTACTTGTCACCGTATCCTAACATGATAGATCATGTCTTTAAGAAACAAAATATTGCATTTGCCACGTAGGGTTTAAATTGTGTTAACGAAGGGAATGATTAAAATCTTACGCAGTTATTTCATCCTCCAACAGCCAATCTCTGCAATGTTCCAGGGAAAGCCAGTCACTGGTCAAGCTCTACAGACTGCGTTGCCAAATAAGATAAACCTCAAGGTAACCAACCGCACTGGAATTTGTCTGATAGCTTAAACATGAGGCTTTTTGAGCGTTTACTTCTACCCTTAGCCTGCTGCTTGCCAGGGAGCTTGGGGGGAAGCATCCTGGGTGGTCTGCAGGAGGGAGTATCTTGAGCAGACGAGGCACTGAGCAAGCCAAAAGTGGGGATGGGTCCTCCTTCTCAGGAGGGAAGCACCGAGGGGAAGGATCACTGAATTAAGGAATTTTTTTCCCCACTACAAAACCATATTCATTACTACATCCATGTGAAACACAGTGTCTGTGACTTTACACATGCTATAAAGCAGGACTGCAGGGATCCGTTCACACAGGATATTGTTTCCCATGTCAAAAAAGCCTTCGCAGATGTTTGGTGAATGTTCGATACAACGTCATACATTAAATTTACATTTGCCAGAAAATCTCCATTTTCAATCGTACCATTTTTAATCGTACTGGTTTTGTCCTGGATAGCCAAAGAGCATTTGACTTTAAAACTCTAAAACTGGGAAAGGCCTCACCTCCGATGACAAAATGAACTTAGCTTGCTCAGAGCATCTTCCTGGAATTGCGCAATTTTTGTGTAAGGTTATCTTCTTTAAGTACACTATCTCATATCTTTAATTAAAAATTTTTAAGAACAAGAAAGAAGAAACTGATTTAATAATTTGGGGGGTATCCTTGACACTGTATCAAAGCAGCAGACACTGTGGTGAGACACCAGCCCTGTTGAAATCAGTTCAGCTACTGACTCGCCGTTTTCCCTCGGGATGGGGTTATTTTACCCCTTTCTAACAATCTTACCATCACACTGATTAACTAAGTTAATACGTAAACAATAAAATAATTCTTTCCAGAATTATTTTTCTCCCAGCAGGAAAATGTGATTGATGTACTGACTGTGGCCTTTCTCAAAAGTGAGTTCTCTTCTGGAAAACAGGATGCACCTCTACCAGACAAGAAGATCTTATCGATGGAAAACCAGTGAATGAATAAAACCTAATTTGCAAGCATTTAAAAAAATAACAAAAAAAAAAGAAAACTTGTCATGTTTTTAATATTTTCCATGTTGACACAAGCATTCTGTTTCTCTTTCTTGGAAGCAGCAAGGAAAAAGACTGTGTCAACATTGCCCAAATTATGGAGGATTAACAGAAGAGAGGGAAAGAAAAACAGCGGTAGAAGGAAGTAATAAAGGAAAAGGGACAAAAAAGGAACACGCGTTTGTTTAAGTAGAGGATGTCAAACTTGAATTTATGCATCATGCTTGCACAAAGCTAAAACACGAAAAATTTTGCCTAAGAGAGCTCTAGCGAGTGCTGTGGGCATTGGTGTCCTCATTAACGTTTACAAATATATCTTACAAATATATCAAGGGTGAGTGTCACGAGGATGGAGCCAGGCTCTTCTCGGTGACAACCACTGATAGGACAAGGGGTAATGGGCTGAAACTGGAACATAAGAGGTTCCGCTTAAACTCGAGAAGAAACTTCTTCTCAGTGAGGGTGACGGAGCACTGGAACAGGCTGCCCAGGGAGGTTGTAGAGTCTCCTTGTCTGGAGATATTCAAGACCTGCCTGGACACGTTCCTATGTAGCATTATCGAGGCATTCCTGCTCTGGCAGGGGGATTGGACTTGATGATCTTTTGAGGTCCCTTCCAATCCCTGACATTCTGTGATTCTGTGATTCTGTGTGGTGTCACTAGCAGAGCTATAAGCCTAGGACATTGGGTAAATGGCAGCACAGTTGCCTGGTTACTTATGCTACATTCAAATACACAACGCAAAACAGATTTAGTAAATGAGAAAGGTTCATTCTGCCTCCTTTTCCATTTCCTTTCCACGCTGTCTTCCTCCCAAATACTTCACAGCTTTTATGAGCTTTACTGAACTATGATTTGAATACATGTGTGGAGCATATTTCCCACAGCCTTTAAAGATTGAGTGCTAATTGAAAACACCGTTTACTCAGAAACAACCCATCAAGTTTACATCTAATTTTTGCTGCAAAAAACAAATGTGTTAATTGAGCCTTTTTCAAAAAATTGTTTCAGAACTCTTCACGAGGTAGGCTCATTTTCAAAGATATGGCCCATCAGTAAGTGGATTTTCATTAATGGGCTGGAATAAATAGATTGTTCGAGGAGACACCTACCCTCCATATTTACTCATGTGTTTTATTGTGTTTCAATTGATTGCTTTCACGATGTATTTCAGGAAACCAGCCCTTTTAAAGAACTGTTTTTAAAGAACAATTGCTTAGGTAAGTGCAGCACGCAGATCGAGTCTAAGTCCCCCGCCACAGAGCAAAGCCGGCTTAGTTAAATATAAAAAAGCCCCATATAAGACGTGGGCAAACCCCCCAGATCTCTTTCCTCGCGCCTTTTTCCACCACCCGACATGTTTTCCACGTGGACCCCCTGCCCAAAGCTCCGTTCACGTGGAAAGATCCCCACCGGCGCGGTGTCCCACAGGGAACCGGGGAGCAGGGTGCACCCACCGCAGCCTCCTGCAGCTCAGCAAGCTCAGGTTGCTGCGTCACTACGGCTGCCCTGCCCAGAAACTCATATTTCTAACACTTTCTGTGTCGGCTTTATTTCATGTCCACTACTTTATCCTTCTGTCACATCTATGCAAACGTTGTCAGACGAAGCGCAAAAGCTAAATATGAGTTAATCCCAACTTGCATTTCCTGCAAACCTGCTTATTGGTCACACGGTGGTATCATTTTGATTACGCTGTTTCTAACAGTCTTTCCGGTTACTTTCAAAAGGATTACTTGGCTTTGTTTATTTAATGTGACCTCAAACGATATAATCTCTTTAATACATTCCCAATCACTTCTTCCTTAAGAAGAGAGGCCTAAATAGAAAGTACTTGATGTTACATAGATTTTAAGACATCAGGAATAAAATGCTCAATTATAATTGTAATTGTAATTTATGCTTATATTTAAACACCTCATACACTGTGTAGAAAACACAGATGGAAAAGCTGTTTCAAATCCCTCCGTACACTTCCAGCATTCAATACTGCAATAATTTCCCCATGAAGAGCAAAGTTTAAATTGTATGAATGACACTTTCATGCAGGATGGAACAGATGCTTTCACTCGGTGTTAATAAAACCTTCTCTTTCCAAACTGGAATTCAAGCTTTCAGTACAGAGTATTATTATTATTTCCTCTACATTTACATAACTTGCAATAGAAAATGTGGCTATTCACATACAATTTTAGTGAAGGTGAAAGAATTTTGCAGATTTTTATCTACTTCTTGCGGCTATTTTTAGAATTATACCTAAGAATACAAGAGTGGCATGAAATCCTAGCCCTGTCCTACTGAGAGTAGAGGGGGAAAAAAATAATATAAAATCTTGACCTCACTTATTTGCACTCAAGAAGCCTGTGCCAATGACCCTCAGAAGAGAAAGCAAACACTTACACATCAGAGGTAAAGTCCTGTCACGAACTACACATTTATCCCAGCCTTATCTTGTAACGCTCTCTTAGGAACAGTTGTCAAAACTGTCACGGTCCCCACTGAAGTCAGTGGGGCTCCGTGCAGATGTTGACTCAAGGATATGGCAAAGTATTTAGAAGTCAGCAGCGTTTAGTCAAATATTCCTAGGGCTTGGACGTTCTCCAGGCCTAGCTTAGTTTACTTAATATACCTTCTCTTTTTCTTTTTTTAGTCTTTTCCAAATCTTAGATTCAGGCTTGCACACAAGCTCTTCTGACTAACCTTGTAAGAGTACTTTAATACAGAGAAAATTCAGAGAAAGAGAGGGGAAGGAAAAGTTACTCCTAACCTCTCCTCAGTGCCACAGACTTTTAAGAACACTATTTATACCCCTGTAAGAGAATGTTTAGGACCTCTCAAAGTGTGTAATAAAGTCCTTTCCAGTGAGGGTGGGACCTCCAGCTCACAGAGGGCTTGTTGCTCTGGAGCTCCAACAGCAGCACTAGAGAAGGGCAGCCCACTGACCTGCTAAGGCACGTCCTTGGAAAGGGCTTCCACCACAGCCAAAGGCAAACAACCTGAGTGTCAAGAGTGAACGAAAGAAATACCGATTCGGTGGACAAAAAATAAGGTGGACGGAGCTTCTTGCATTCTCCATAACCGCAGACTGACGTTACGAGACCACAATCCACTGCCGTTACGCTGGTCTCGTCATGGCCGTTTGAGGGTACGCTGCTAAACCTAAAGCAAAGAATTTTAAAAGCCCATCATCTTACACGTAGGCTCCAAGAGAAGAGCCATCAGAAGAGCGAGCTGGACTTAACACACACACAGACCAGAAGAAGTACTTACTTAGGGTGGCACACAGATGAATATTTGCTTTGGCAGACAACAAGTCTGTACAAACAGGAACACAGCTGAATCCTGCACTTTTTAAAGGACCTAAATTATCTGAACTCTAAAAAAAAAGAAGAAAGACACTACCCCAAGTTATGCTACATAGGAAAGAACAGATACATAATTTAGAGCAATTGCTTTATTTTCACAACGTTGCGCCATTTTCAATAGCCTACTCCTTCAGTGCTTATTGTAATGTATTTGAGACTCTGGATATAACGTGTTGTACTCAAAGGACCATTAATTTCCACAAGAGAGGATGTTTTGGTAAAATCTCTCAATTGATCTGAAGACGGCCATTGTTTTATTTCCAGACTTCATTCAGTGTCACATTTTCACAGTTAGATTCAAGCCAGCACTAAAGTGCCCCTTCTGAACACAGAGGTCAGCGAACGCCAGAATAGCCAAAGAGAAAATGCTGCTTTTCTAACGATGGTGAGAACTGATTCAAACAAACTGTGGAAACAATTGTTTTAAATGATACTGAAATTTAAGTCTCTGACCCTTACCAGCCTTCCTGGAAATCAATCTCCACTGTCTATAAGTAAGATATTCCAAAAATAGTTGTGCCTTTTGTTCACTCACGTTATTGCAGTGGCTACTGGAAGGCTTTAATCCTATAGCTTGGCTCGTCTACAATATTCTTCCCTAGCGCCCAATACTCATCTTGACAAGCGAGCTCTCAATGTGTTGTCCTGTTTGTACTCGGAAGTGAATTTATCCACATTATTGGAGACAGACACAACTTGATTGAACTTATTTCCTCCAATTCCACAAGGAAAATTTAAGCCTAAGGCACTTCAGTGATTTGTCATGGAGCAATCTAGCTCAAAGCCCCCACTGCAATACCTTTTCATATCCTTGTCGTACTGTCGCAGTACCCCTTTAGAAGCAAATATCATTTTAAAGGAAAAGCTAGCAAGGGATTCATATCAATATTACTTTTTCACATTTAAACTGATAAATGCACATCTTCTGTGAAATGGATCAGCATTAAAGACTAAGCAACTTGAGAACTTGCTTGTGCAAATCAGGTAAAATCAGCGCAATTCTCATCTGCGCAACCCGCTGTTTCCATTGTAGAAATGAGAAAAGGTTTAAATAGTTAACTGGAGATATATACTTTTGTAAGAAAATCAGCTGTGTACCAGGCTTGGAAACTTCAGTCATTAATGTTAAAACAAAAAACTCTTAAATATTTTGAAATCCCACGGTGAACAATGCACATGTAGAAGTCTCATTAAACTTAGTAGACATTACACAGTTGGCGATGGCAAAAGTACTCTCCTGCAGCTGCAGCCCTTCTTGAAGGACTGCACATTTCACAGCTTTTTATGACTTTTAGCTCTTGCTAAGGTTTCAAATGCATCACTTTAAGGGGCTAGGAAAGCTGCTAGGCATTTTGCAGCAGGTCAGGGCTAGGACAGAGCCGAGCAGAGAACGAGGTGAACCACGACCAGTTCCTCTGCGGAGCCCTGGGAGCTGGTCACTGAGCTCAGGCTCAGCAATACATCAGCCCCACAAGGCGCAGGACCCAGGAGCCCACCTCCTGCCAGTCCACCCCACTCTGCTGCCCTGCCCAGCTGCACATCCCATATCGCATATTCAGCCGTAATATTTCTGTTCACACTCATGTACCACCCGCCCCACCTCGCAGGTTTTGAACATTTGCCAAAAGTGAGCTTTTGAATTATTTTGGAAAGGAAATGGGTGCTGAATGTGCGGTGTTTTGTTTTTGTTTTTTTTTTTTTTCTTTTATACACCATTTATTAACAATGTGGTAAAATTACTTAATATAATCCCAGGTCACGTTAAGTCATGCCTAAATTTTCTGTCCCAGTGAAACATGTTGACAAAGATCACTATTTCTGTGAATGAGAGGTGCGTTCCATTTTATGAACCGGGCAGCTGACAGTGTCTGTGGCGTTATGAGAGCATAGGGACACTTAGTGACTTCAGTGAACAGAAATTAACATTTGTCGGTGTACCATGTCATAACATTTTGAAAGCCATCACCTGAATAGAAAATCCCACTTCAGTAGTAATTTGTTACGTCTGCAGATGTACAAATTGAAACCTGAGGCACTTTGTTGAACAACCCGAGATGCAAGGAAGGAGACGGTGTGCATGTGAGATGTACCTGCAGTCCACATTTGCCATACACATACCTTATTTTCCACTGTGTATTTCCCTCTCACCTTACACTCTCCATTTGCTCCTCTCCAGCTGTATCAGTGTTCTGGTTTGCAGCAAAGGTGACAGCTAGAAAGAGAAGCAGAAACGTGTCCTGATTTCTGGCTAGCCAGGCACTGAAAAGCCCCGCAGTTGCCAAAGGAACACGGCTTCCTGACATTTCAGGGAGAATTCCTAAACTGTGTTTTTTATTTCTACAGCCAATGCTCTGCAAATGGCTTCAACTTGTATTCTGTGCCAGAAGGGCACGCATGCTAAAAGCCCAGAGAAATAGCAGGGCACGGGTTCATGTCCTGGTGCTAGACTGTGAGAATATGGCACATATACGTGAACGTAGAGGAGTAAGATTCCACCTTGGAGGTTTGCAGGAGGAGGGCTAAGGAAAAGAGAAGATGGATGCACCAGAGCCAGCACAGCCAAGGCTTACTGCTCTGAAACAGGTGCCCTGTGTGGGCTAAGTGGACATTAAAAGGTCCGCAAATTCCACGGAAGACACTTCTGGCCAGGTTAGGAGAGGCAAGAAGCATGAAATAAATCATCCCATGTTAGCATCCCATCTTCCTAAAACAACAGACACCCCTGAGGTTTCCCCTTCCCATTGCGGAGCCAAGCATTCTCCGCTCCCTTCCCCATCAGGGCACCCCTCCGCAGCCTGTTGCCTCCTTTGCACCGTCCCGCTCCTCCGGCGAGTCCCCAACCAAACGCACGACTCGCTTCATAGTGGTGTCCCAAAAGCTGGTTTGATTTCACAGCTTTGTAATTCTCTCTCAGATGTTAATCTGTTTGCTCCTCCTCCTCCTCCTCCTCCTCCTCCTCCTCCTCCCCTTTTCCCATAAGAATGTAAAAGTCTGTTTTCCCAGCAAGGCTTGTAAAATAATCAACCAAGCCAAGAGATTGTGAGCTAGGGCAGTTTGGAACCAAAGACAGCTTTTCAAAAATTAGCTTCCCATGTGTTCCTTAAGCAACGCAACATTTAAAAAGTTTTGGGTTTTTTTTCTGTCTCTTAACCGAGTTCCCCAGAAAATACGGAGGGGGTTGGAAATCCAGCTTTGTGCTAAGCAGAACCTCACTTTGCCCTGAACAATGAGGTTGCTACAGCTGCACAGTCATCTGTCAGGAATCCCTCCTGGTGGAGCACAGAAGCTGCTGTTTCATTCGAAACATCCCCACTGGATTTGTATGTTCCTGTAAGGGGTTCATGTGACATGCAGCAGTGGAGGACTGATTTGGGGAGTGCTCAGATTTACTTAAAAATAGGAGGACTGAAAAAACCGAAATGCTTATGACAACTTTTTTTTTGTCTTTTTAAGAGTATCGAGATTTGCTTTAGCTGAGTAGAAACATAATATCATCGTAGACCAGTTATAACTATTCCCAGGTTTTGGCTCTAGAAAGTGAAATTACATCAGCAAACCGATCCCTGACAAGTAGGATGAGTCACATTTCAATCTGTTTTCACTTAATTAGATTTATTTTTTTTAACATTTACGAGGTTTAGAAGAAAAAAAAAAACACAGACAACCATTGCAACTGGAAAATTACTAAAAGGCGAAATGTGAAGAGTTTCTGACTCACTGGCTAGGCATTCCTGACTTTGAGAAAGCTCTCAGGAAATAATGGTACCTTTTGTAATTTGCAGAAGTAACGGCACGAGCATCGTGAAAGGATGTTCGATATATTTCTCAAATTTCACACATGGTCTACTGTTGGCCCAGAAAAGGAATCCATATTTTTAATTAACCTAGCAGATACACATTATGTGAAAATAATAATAATAATAAAAAAAACCAGTGCCAAACAGAGAAAAAACAAACAAGAGAGACAGAAAACTACAGCCTGCTCACCATTTTTGCCGCTTTAGCATTTGACCATTCCTCTCTTCCCTTGACCCTGATTCAGTTTTGTTAGTGCAGTTCAGTACTAACCGAGCCCATCATCCATCCCTGATGCTCAGGGACAGCTTACTTTCAGTCTCTTCTTTTTATCCAAGCTCTTAATTATCATCTCAATCACCATATAAATTAAGTCAGTTCTTACTGTAACTCAACTAGTTCTAGTGAAACTGAGCCACAAAACATGTAAAAATTAAGTTTGCTTTTCAAAAGCCAAGTTTCTTCAGAACGAAGAGCTTCCCAGGAGATGACACTTGCAGTACACTTACCAATATCCACAATATGTAGTCAAAAGATTCTCAGATTATTGCCAGTGATGTCCTTAACAATCCCCAAACTCAAAATGTACAAACCCAACATTTTTGGATGACTACGAATATTGGTTACATGTCTCAAAAAAAGAAATAAAAAAGCTCACATACTATCCTCTCTAAAAAAGTACTCTTGTCCTCGATACTGCTCGGAGCTTCTATTTCACGTATACATTCATTACATTTGTAACGTAGAAGTAATTTACTTTTATTTGAGCTGCGATTGAAGAAGACTAGGAGCCAGGAAATCCAGCATCCTAACACCATTCCTTCGCAATCAAATGAAGACCACAAGCGCTATCCTGAGTCAGGCGCCTGTAGTGATAGGACAAGGAGCAATGGCCTGAGACTGCAAGAGGGTAGATTTAGATGAGATATAAGGAAGAAATCTGTCACCATGAGAGTGGTGAGGCACTGGCACAGGCTGCCCAAGGAGGCTGTAGATGCCCCATCCCTGGAAGTGTCCCAGGCCAGGCTGGACGGGGCTTGGAGCCACCTGGGCTGGTGGCAGAGAGGTGTCCCTGCCCACAGCAGGGGGCTGGAATGAGATGATCTTCACCACCCCTTCCAACCTCAACCCTTCTCTGATCCTGTGATTCTCTGATCCAGTGTTGTAGCTATGGAGTGGGTAAAGCTATTCCCTAAGACAGAGTTCTGCCAGCTTCGTGCTAGAGAAAGGCAGTAAGCTTTGCACACCAAGGAGAGCAGGTACCTGGGAGCTAATTAGGACACTTGATCACGAGGCTTGAATTAAGTGAGACTCCTTGGATAAACTTCTCAGGCACCACACGCTTCACCAAGCTGTCTGGGGACTTAGAGCAGAGAAGTGCGGCCGCCCTCCGGGGATGTCCGTGGGTAACGGGCGGATGGAGAGCTCTGCAGGGCTACTGCTCCTCTCCTGCTCCAAAAGCCCATGGGCCAGATCCAGCCAGCAAAGGGGGTTAAGAGCCAGAGAGATGGGACGGCGCCAGGAGCATGCCGGCAGAAAAGCAAGAGGCCAGCAGTGAGGTTTCAAATTTTATACGTTTACCTCAAGTATCACTCAGTATAAATACAGAGAGTAAAAGCTTTCCCATAAGAAAAAGAAAAAATAATCAGTTCCCACATTGTTGGTGATACTTTCTCATTTCCAGAAGAGACAAGGAGGCAAATATAAAATTAGCTTTTATTAATGCAAAGTAGAAACACATAGATCACATTACAAAATTTGTCTGCTTGGTCAAATTTTATTTGAATTCTAAGCCTCTACTTGATAGTTTTTACTGCTTCTCTCTGATCACAAATAACTTTTAACTTCCAGTGGTGAATTTACTGACCTTGAAGTAATGATTTACGCACCATTGCCTGCATTGTCAAGCTTCTGTGGATGCTCTCTGGTGAGAAAGGAACCCACCCGGGCTGATGAACTGTATAAAACAAGCAACTTTCTTCTCACTGTGGAAATCTTTCCACACGCAGTTTCCCACATCACAGCAAGTCTGATCGACAGTAAACAAATCTCTCAGTTTTACCGGGTTAGGGTACTTGGTACCCCAACCTGCAGGGAGAAATGCAATTTAATCATATCCATGCTCTGTGAAAATGGTGATGAATGATTCTGCCCTGTCCCCATGATATGAAAGGATGTAACACAGGTTGCTCTTCCATCAGCATCCCTGGGTTTCGCACAGGATTTCCCCGGGGGACACTTTCTTTTTATGTTCATCTGTCTGCTAGAAGTGTCACCGGAACAGCACGGAGGAAGCAATTATAGTGAAGGCATTTCCAGGCACAGAAATCTCTCTGTCCCTACATAAATTCAAAACACAGGCAGTGTTGTCTTCCACAGCGTCATTTCATCAAATTTGTGTCCTGCTACGTGGTTGTGTTACGTGAACTCATTCTGTAAAAACAGACCAAATTTCTCTTTTTTTGGATAAATATCTAACGGATTTTGAATTTATACTACATATATTTACTGTTACATTTTTTACTAGAGAGAAGCAGGTAACTAAACAGATCACAAGTAACTCATCTTTCTTGTTCCTTGTGAAGTATGTTAAAGTTCTTTAACTTCCATCTGTGTCTGCCTAGTTTTATTTCAGCAAGGCCGGAGAAGGGAGAGGGACTGTGGTACATTTTTTATGCCTGTTCTCACAGACTTAGGAATGGCCACACAAGTTTAATTAAAGACGAGCATCTCCCAGATTACGTCAGGACACCGAGAAGGACGGAGTTCAAAAGGTGAAAACCATTATTTGCAGTTTGTGCAACTTTTTCGCAGGAACTAGCTATGAACGTTTGATCCACGTCAATGTAGCAAGAAATGGGAACTAAAGAAACTGAGACAAAAATCCAAACTTGTGTTAGTTCAGTTATTGGTGCAACAACTGTGCAAGCCCCCCTCTGTAATCACAGCACAGGGAAGAGAGTATCAGCACACCAAGACCTTACCTTGAGCTGTCCTGTGTGTTTCACCACACTTTGGCAAGTCACTAACTCTACGTCTTGGTTTGCACGGTATTAAGACAAAATGATGGCACGTTTTAAAAATCGAGTTGATTTTTTGAGGAGTTTTTTTGATGTTTAAAATTGTTTATGTGGAGTAGGATTCCCCAAGGAGAACAAGAGCCAAGTGTTGAGATCTCTCCGAAACACAATGTACTGGGGCTCCTTGTTCCCCGCTACCTCTGAATTTCTGAGCTGCTCCTTCCATGCCAACACCTCAGACAGAAGTGTTTTGCAGTTAATTTTCACCTTTTTTCACGAATTCAGTTGCTTCCAAGCCACAACCTGGCTTGATCAACCTTATTGTGTTGATTTTTCGGAAGCATCCAACTTGAAGTGCTTCTTTCAACTTGGAGATGTCTGCTTGGCCCTAGTAGTTAACTTTTAACACTCAGGCACGGACTAGTTTAAAAGCACATATTGTTCCAGCACGGGCTGGAGCAATAAATCAAAGAGAAAATATCCTCCACTGCTGTAAATTTCTAGTCAGACAGACAGCTGAATTCCTTCTACCCAGGCAAAGTAAAAAGTAGAATTTCCAGATGTTCTACCAAAAACACACCCCAACTCCCCAGACTTCTGAACTTTCATTTTGCAAAAAAAAAGCAAAGACAGTTTAAATCTGTTTCTGGAGTTCATGAAGCTGTCTGAGCACCTACCAGGGACTCTTGGGCTTGGAAGAAGCCCCGAGTCCTTAAGCAGCGGTGGCAAAAATTAGTAGTTATGAGGCAGAATAGTTTGAAGACATCCTCATCCTTACAGACAAAATAAGGAAATATGTATGATAAAATACGTCATAATTGCATCCAAATGGAGGGCACTTAACCATTACTAATGGTTTTAGCAAACATTTATAACCCAGTTGTGAGGTTTTGAAAGAAAGAGAGTAGGTCTTTGAGGCTGCCACCAAAGAGCAATTGAAAAAAATGACAACAGACTGCAAAGGAGCTGGGAGGGGCTGAGGATGAGAACTCACAAGAGACGGCTGCAAAGTGTCTTACGACGTTTCCCAAAGCTGTTACTTACGTTTAAAGACACAAAAAAAGCATCCAAGGAAAACACAAGAATGACTGATTTAGTCATCCATCTTCCTACATGAAACAAGCTCTTTGGAAGGGTAGTTTTTTAGTGGTTTGTCGTTGTTAATTTTAACTATAAATAACTAATCTAATGCCAGCTTAAACTATGTTTCTCTCCTACTGCTGACATTTTTTTTTCCAATATCCACATTACCCCTGTCATATGTCTGCTTCGCTAAAGGAAGAAAAGGAAGGTTATACACGCAGATAAGGCAGTAAGGCAGTAAAAAATAAATAGTATCTTTTTTTAAAAGCCTGAAAGCTTAAAATTCCACCCACACTGTAAAGGCAACTAGGTAAAAACAGATCTGCAAAACAATAGACCTGTTTAGGTGTTAGTCTCCTTCCACTCTGAGACTCTCTTCCTTTCGTATCTCTCTGAGTTCTGCAAAGCAAATATCTGGAGGAAATAAAATGGGGTTTCCCCTTATTTCACAAATGTGCTTTTTAACTCATTTAACAAAATAAAATTCTAAAAGGTTATCTTGAAAATTCCACTATACACTCACAGACTAATAATAAGCATTATTCTGGTCTGGAAGTAATATCAAATAAGGATTTGAAGCTGAGAGGAAAAAAAAAGAAACTAGAAAGGACTTTCCGCCAACTGTAGAATCTGAGGCAAGTCATGGAAATTCATGGTAATTCACCAACATCTCAATATTCCTTTTTTTAACAAAACAGTAGTTCCACAGAGCAACTGAGGAATGGTAACCAGCACAGTCACTTCATATATCCCAGCTTCCCGTCCAGTCGAGATGCTTCCTCGAGTGCAGAACCAAAACCTGTTGAACAGCTGTAAAACACGTCTAATTGCAACTCTTTCTTAAATACAGAAGTGAGGAAATGGATTCAGTGTTCAGACTTAAGCGCTCTGTTCCAGGGGTACCACAAGTTTCCTGGGAATTCTGACTGCCCCAAGTTCTTCAGGTTAAGTAAAAAGTGAACAATTAGACACATCCGTTTCATTGTATTAAAAAAAAATAATCTATTCTTGAATTCCATATGTTTTTATAGCGACATGGATTAGTAGCTTTCATTCCCCAAAATAGGTGCATCTGTCATCCTTTCTGTTCTTACCAACACAGTCTGGTATTTCGGAGTGGTTGTGTTTCTCCACAACTATGTCCCAGCGAAGGAATTGAAGAAGAAACAGATGAGGGATGAAGAACTGTACTCTGAATATTTGAAAATGGCCTGAAGTTTAAAGGCACAAAGCTTTCTAAAAAAGTAGCCCCTTTTTTCCCAGTCTCCTGGGAGGGAAGAAAATAAGAAAAGAGTATTTATTCTGCATTCTAGTCTTTTTATTTGCCTTTAAGTTCTTTTCCTTTGGTTCCTCTAGAAGCCTCACACTTGCTTCATGTTTCTTTTCTGTAATGACTACGAGATGTTTACGGATATTTGGATACTTCATCTATCATCTTATTTCTCCTCATTTAACTCCTCTGAACATTTTTTATAACTGAATTTAATCAGTGTGACAATAAAAATTAGCCTGCTGGAAGGGGCATTTATTTATTTGCTACAATAAAGGAGCATCCCTCCACTTTCAGGGCATCTCTCATCCAGTTCCCTAAAACCTCACTTCCCACCCGCATCTTTTTTCCTGGGTAGGTCTGCTTTTATCCGGACGGCTCATACCACAAACAACTCGCTTCTCAGGCTGCTGCAGCTTTAATGTTCCCCAGTTTTAATTCTTTGCCTGAACAAGACACTTGTGCTACAATATTCTCTCATTATTTTCTTGGCTATTAATAACATAGTACTCCAGGTAACAGGATCTCAAGGCAGTTGTGAAACCATTCAAGAGTTTAACTAGAAGTCATCTGGCAAAGCAACATTTTGCTCTGGTAAATAACAGAAAAATCGTTAGCTTTGTCTCATTAAAAAAAAAACCCAACAACTCTTTGCAGAATAATATGCACAGACACAAAAAATACCTGTTTTAATTTTATTTCTGGCTCTAGAACTACAGAACCTCACAGTAATTGTGACCAATTATCGATACTAATAAAATAAAATGACACTGTAATTACTTGGTTTGAGCTCTCTTTTAATAACAACTTCTTATATTCAGGCATTAATGAACTTGCATTACCTTGCCAAGCTACCACAGAAAGCATAGTGTAGAGATTATGCGTATCTTCACCTAGAGGAGACAATGAAAAACTGTTTTTCCCCAAATATGTTGCTGCTGCGTTATGAAGACTGTATGTTAAGCAACAAACACAGCTTTGCTCTCCAAGAGGAAACACCGCTAGTGTCACTGAAATAAGTGGAGCTGCCAAACTGCGAAATGAGAACGTGCAATAAAATGAGGCCTGTTAGAATCATAGAATCACAGAATGGCCTCAGAGATCATCTAATCCAAACGTTTCACATTAAACATACAATTGCTGGCATAAAACCTAACGTCTCTCATGTTCATCTCCCCTAAGAAGAGGGCGGGATGCAACTCAGAAGAATGCGTGAAGTCATTTAACAGTCCTTGAAAGCACTTTTTCTTTCTAGTTTCAGTCTAAAAAGCTTTAGATCTTAATCAAGGTGTTAATAGTAGGTAACCTGGCAGTGAAATGTTTAATTATGGTCCACTCCAAACGCTCTCCATCGCTTAACAAAACACACGCTGCGCCTCGTTAGCGCTCCCGGCCCTGCTGCCATTCCACGGTGCTAAGAGCGAAGCTTCGAGTCAGCAAATGCTGAACTCTGCACAAACCTGTTTCGCAGCCCAACGCTGCTGCAAGCCCTCAACAGAGACAAAAAGGCCAAAAACAGTCCCGCTCTTCTCCAAACCACCGCACTTCCTAAACGTAGATCTTTCTAAACTTAGCGCGTCGTGAAGACGGCCAAAGCTGCAACTTGAAGCTGTGGTGCAGTCACTCGGCACGGGCTGACAGCATCACGCGGCAAATACGACACGAGAAAACTTCTGCGTGAAGGAACGACCCTGCCTGCGTCAAACCGCGAAGAACCCATCACACGGCGACAATTTTCACAACCTAACTGTGGAGATCGCCCCACCTCGCTCTGCTACACGGGATTCGTTCACGGTGGCACAGAAAGATGGATTTGGGGGTCAATCAGAGAACACGCCACGCATCAGACTTCAGGAATTCCAGTGGAATTACAGAGCTGGACAATAGTTACAGAGCTATACAATAGTTATCAGCACCATCTAAATTAGATTAGAAGATACTGAAAAAACCTGAGTATCCCTGTGCGACCTTTTTACTGTGACATTCAAACCTTTCGTGTAGAAATCCTGTAATTTCAGCATGGCTTCAGCTAATGACTGCCTTTCCCAAGCCTCTGAGTACCAGTTACACCATTCCAGACACGGCTAGATGTCGCCAACCAGATGATTCACCACAAGCCATCGAGCTTTCCACTGTAAAAAATCAACACCACAGCCAGTCAAGAAAGTGAGAACATGGAATCATAGAATCATAGAACAGTTCAGGTTGGAAAAGACCCTTGGGATCATCGAGTCCAACCATGAACCCTACACTACAAGTTCACCCCTAAGCCATCTCACCCAGCATGCACATATTGCTGTACTAAGAGTAGCAGAACGGCTGAAAATTTTATTTAAATCTTTTTATAGTAAAAGGGAGGCCTATATGCTTCCGCGGTGCCTGTTTAGTTCACCTGATAATGCCAGCAGCCAAATTCAGCTTGGCTGCCTACAGTGCAAAAAAGACACCAGGAACCTGATAGGATTTTTAAGGTCACGTGTATTTTTCCAGGGATGCTATTAAATGCATTCACCCTCTTTATTTTATAAAAGCCGCCTTCTTTGTAGACATCAGCTTGACTCGCCAGTTCTCATAACCCTGCACATGATTACTTTACTTAGATTTTTCAAAGTTACAGATATTATTTTCCTTAATTTTGGGAAAATAAAAGCGAGCTTATACAGGTACTTAAATAGCAGTTCCGGGTAGACAAGGGGATTCAGAGATTTGAGTCCAAAATGTAAATATTTGGACCAGTATATGTTTAATTCAAATGTAATCCTCTCTAACAATATCTAGAAGTTAAACTGTAGGATGACTACCTAGGGGATCTATGGTTTCAAAATCATCTTCTAGTGAACAAGTGTTATTAGCACATAAACTGTCATAACTATCCATCAAAAGATGCCCTGGAGGCGGAAACGTGCTTTAAAGTTGGCTCTGTGAATTAGGCTGAGTAAATTAGCAGCTTGATCTACGCCTGCCCATACTGAGCCTGTTCTCAGAAAAAAATAGATTTTAATTTTTACCATTACCAACATGACATATCTCACAAGTATTATATTTGAAAAACAAAACCCAAAGAACTGGGGCCTAACCATCTTGACAGAAACCCTTAAATCCTCCATCAGTTACAGAATTGCTCCCTGCCCACCCTCCGATTTCCGCAAGAACAGTTGTTAAAACGAGGGTCCTGGGGATATGAGGAATCAGATGATCATCCAAAAGAGGGAAGGAGATCCATCGAGCCACTTAATAACATCAACAGCCAAAATGCCACAGGAAACACCTCCCTAGACATGCACCCTCTCAATATTTTCTCATCAAGTTTTAATTGCGTTAATTTTCTGCTCAAATCCCAATCCACTGCCTGCTATATCCCACCAAAGGCATCAGTTTAATACATTTTTAATCCATCAGTTTGATCCATTTTAGCTTGAGGTTTTCTCTCAATACTTTTACTCTGTGACTCTTGCTTAGAAAACAGCCCTGGCATGTCCCTTCTCTCCCTTTACCCCAAAATTAAGTTTCAGAACATAATTCAATTTACCCACTCTTCCCACTTATTTTACTTAGCATTCAAAATATAAATAATTTACCCAATGGGTTCATTTTTCTACTGCATTATAAGACTGACAGTTTCTCCAGCTTTGCTGATGAAATGCAGAATTATTTTTTTTTATCAGCCATATGACAAAATACAGAAAAGGGCACAGAGCCTTTTTTGCATTCTTCAAATCAATTAAAGAGTCACTGGTTCTTGGAAAAGAAGCTTGCAAATACAAATCTTGCGAAAATTCCTTTTGCTCACTTTCCTCCAGGAGTAGCTAAAGGTGCACAGATATAGGAGTGGCAAATTCCAGAGAAACTTCAAATAGATTATTCTATTTAATCACATTTATCATAAGATGGTACTAATCCTTCCTTGCGGCCACATATTTGAAAGCTATATTTGGATCCTGAGAAGTACGGGCAGCTTACAGAGAACACAAACTATCACTGGCCTGATTTTTAATTTAAAGTGATTTGGGAACTTGCCTGCTTCCATACCCGCTCAGATGGATTCTGACATAAGCCTGAAACGACTTCTAATTTCCCAAGAGAGAAAAAGAAATTACTGAAGGAGACTCTTCAGCAGGAACTCTCAGCATAATCCAAGAATAAAATCCTACCGCTGGGAAGGCCAGACGTCCTGTTTGCATCCGAGATGCTCAGATTTCAAACCAGTCTCCGTTTTCCTGACAACTGGCCATAGATTGTAAACTCTTACATTCTGCAGGAGTCTAGCAACGATTTCAAACAGAAATCTGGGGCCAGGGTACAAAAATACATACTGAATAACTATTTTGTTATCAAGGAAATATTAGGTCACCATCGGCTATTTCTTACTCAGTGTCACACTAGAATGAGCATATCAGCATACGGCTGCACCAGAAGGATATTTGCCACAGAAATCTGTTTGCAAACACAACTCCTCAAGAGCGATTGCTTTCTTAAACTTTCCAAAAAAAGCACCAAAATCTATTACAAATGAGAGATGAAGAACCCGATTTTCCCTCACTTATATTCAATTCTGAACAAAGACTGCAGAAGCAGCAGCACGGCGACGGTTCAATAATTGTTAGGTTCCTGTAATGGCAGAAACATGGAGTTAAACAGTAAGCCGAAATACACTTTCAGCAGCAAATAAAGATCTTTGCTACTTATTTTGCCTACATGTACCATATCCATAACACTAATGGCGAGCATAAATTGGGTTAAATTTATGTAAAGATCAGCAAAAATGAAAAGGCAATGCAACCCTTGGTTCCCCAGGTGAGACTAACATTGCCTCACACGCCCATCTGCAAACATCCTTCCGATCAGACGCGTGTGTTGAAGCACACGCCTCTTGCTTTTTTTTCACCTGGTCTTTGGGGTTCTTTCTGGAAACTACAAACACTTCCTAGGAAGCTGTTGTACAGTTTATTTCTTATTTCTTCTTGTTCCAACGAGCCAGCTCAGATGAAGCAGAGCAGAGAGAAGATCCAGGGCTGCAAAAGATGCTCAGACACATCCTGCTGAAAATAAGAGAAGCAATGTAAAGATTTCCTGGAGGTAAAACTACAAAGGCTGCTTCCTTAAAGCACATCTTCAAAAGTCAAAGTCTGCTGCAAAACCTAAATCCTACTCTTGGATGGAGAGAGAAGTTTCTCTCTGTCCAGTAACCTCAGGCTTAGGGATGCCAGCCCTTCTCTCCTTTGCTTTCCCTCTCAGACATCGCCAGCTCATAGACTGCAGTGCGTCATATACTGCAGCTGATACTTCTAGACATCACTATGAAAGAAATTTTCACCAATTTCCTCCTCAGTATTGAACTTGCGAGAGAGTAAAAAACAATTCAGCATTTCAGAAAATTTGGTGGAGTCAAACATCCACGTCATCATGTATCACACAACACCACGAAGCTGCTGGCCGCGAAGTCACCGAACCTGCGCATACTCCATCTGCTTACGCCTTGGAGAGAGCCTACAACTGGGTGGATGTTTTATTCAGGGATGAGAGCTACCCATGCGTAACCGTGGGAGGCCGTTGGGCAGACGGAGGTCTGGGGTTCCCTGCTGGAGCAGGGCCAGGGCGCTGCCATTAGCGACTGCTCTCTTCTGAAAACCAGCCAGGGAACTTGGGCATCGCACGCTAGAGCGATTAAAGGTCATGGAACAACTAGAAACTGATTTTCCTCTGCTTTGGTCTTTGCAGGCTTCTTTGTGCCTCAAGGAGGTATTGTGCAGATACCTACCCCTAGGATGATGGATTCATATACCAAATTTGTACAAGTATTAAGATCTACACAAGTAAGATCTATACAAGTAAAGACCTATACAGTTGTGATTTAGAATGGAATAACCCAAAAATCTTTTCACAACCATAGAGCAAGTCTCGTTACTACCTTCAAATAAAAAAAAAAATCCACAGAATTAATGTTTCTTTAAAACTCTGAAGAATTTTGATTCTAAAATACCTAAATATCTAAACTAATTTAAAATCAGCCAACATCAAAAAGATCAAAAAGTGATGGTTCAATATTAAAAAAAAAAGAAATTTGACTAAATGTCATCCACGAAGGTGTTTTTGTTGTATATGGTTATTCGGAAAAGATGAAGGAGTTTGCAGCAGGAATAGTGAACTTATTTCACATTCATCAAATAACCTTTTTGGAACTCAGCTTTGAAACTGGATGAAAGTAATAGCTGTAATCATAAAGCTGAGTTATTCTTTCCGTTCACGTGGAAAACTTCTACATAGTCAATGGTTATTTCATGAGCTTCTCAGATTGCAACAAAAAGCACATCCTGCGCGGGTGCTAGCTTGGAGAAAGTGCCCACTTTAAAGAAAGCATCTAGACTCTCGAGTCTTGTCCCAAGAGGTGGCATCCCTGGGCACAGATGGAAGTTTGCAGCTAGAGCTGGCCACAAACCGCTTGCACTGGCTGTTTTGCAGAACCTTTCTCATGCTCTGAAAAATTCTGTAAAATCCCCCGACCCGAGGAAAAATATCACCGTGAGACGTATCGGTTGTTTCCCAGTGGACAGGAAGGGAAAAATAAAGCAAAATATTTAGCGGCTACAAATTAGAAAACGCTTTCTCACCGACTATGGCAATCTTTTCCAGGTCACGTTTCTTTTTCAAAATAACTGATCTGTAATGTCGCTTTTGTGCCTGTGGTTATGTATAAACAGCAAGCCATTTTCAACTTACATAAAAGCTTTCTGTCAAGGAAGTTTTCTCTTGGAACAGTGTTTGCTAACAGTTTGAATGCAAATATTTTCTACACTGCAAATCCAGTCAACATTCATTAAAAATGGACCTCTAGCGTGAAGCACATATGTGTTGCAATTCCATCATATATAAAAATACAAACACAATATATATTTATATAATACTCAGGAAAAAATCCAACCATATTTAGGACTTCTACTCTGCAGTATGCTACCTAGAGCTGTCATTTATCCTCATATCCTTGGAACACCAGTCATCTCTGACCCTCCGCTCTTACCGTCCCGTCTGTGGGAACGCGAATCATCATTTCTGGCGGTTACGTGTCGGGGTGGTTTTGTTTCTTTTCAGCAAGCTAATCGGAAGGTGAGAAGCACTGCAGTAGTTGCAGAAACTGCTTCCAAGCACTCAGGAAAGCAAGTAGGGAGTAGCAAGAGAGGACCAGGCAGGCTGGCACTGCAAATGTTTTTGTTGTTCTTGTTATGGTTCTCTCGTTACTATTTTACTTGGTTCGAGATGACTTTTTCCTGCTGTTTTTATAAAGCAAGACTCTAAATCTGCATGGGAGTTCAAGGCTCCTATGCAGATCTGGAGTATTGCTTTATAAAAACAATAGGAAAAACAAGTTTCCCCTCCACCAGCCCCTAAGAACTGCAGCCGGTGCTACCGCAAAGCGGTAACGGGCGGCGTTTCTGCCCAGCAATAACCTGGGACCACTGCCTGGACCCAGCACAAGGGGTCTAGGTACCCAAAATATTCGTTTCCTTCGGTAGAGTTTCCACTATGTAACACGGAGCAAGGTCTCGGTGTGGCGTGCCAAAGTGCTGCTCCACGCAGCTCTTTGGAGACTGAGGGGAAAGTGACCTTTTACACATCTCGAGAGGGTGTGTGGAAACATGAGCTGGGGCAACGGGCCAGGCATCAGACACAACTGAGACTGTTGCCCACACGGCGTTTCACTGTGCTCCATCACAGGCACAGAATTTACAGTTTAGCTCAGAGTTAAATTGCTAATAGCTAGTATATAAGCTGAGAACTAAAGTGCTTTGTTTCAACTTTTTCTGCTGATGGCTATCGAGTTAGTTGTCAGCAAATGCCACAAAGTGAGCGAATGAGCGTTAAGAGGCTCCAGCAGTTCCTTTGCTCCCGTCAAGGGGCAGGGAGGAAGCTCAGCTGCTTTGGGACTTGGCACCGTTTGCCACCGCATTCCTTTCCGTGGTGTCCACAGTTCTAATTTGGCAGTACGCAATCTTCCCATCCTATGAGGGTGGAGCACTTCTTCAACTTTTTGACCACCCGAAATTGTATTTTTTAATATCTATTAAACTGCATTTTTCCAGGGATGGTCAAAGAAGTATGTCGTTTATAGTCTAACCTACTGTGAAACTCGACTCGTAAACACAGGCAAAATTGTTGATTTGTTAACTTAATCTAAAATGAGCGATCCTACCTCAGACTCTTAGGAAGCGTATTTCCTTCACTTCTAAGTTTATTAAAGGTCTGGCACGGAGGAACACAAGATTTGGCCACTCTGAGCTTTCAGACTCCCATTCAAAGCAGCACAACATGGTTTTACAACACTACAGAAATTCACCTTTGGGTTTGTTTGGTTTTTGTTGCTTTGGGGGATGCATATATTTAATTCTTTATTAAATCTATAGAACAACGATGTCGGCATTTCAGGTGGCTTGGAGGTTTCTTTTGTTTTGGGAGTTTTTTTGTCTATAACTCTCCTTACAAGCTCTTTCCTACTTTTTCATCAGCGTAATTTTCTAAACAGTTCCAGATTCCTCACCACGTTTTATTGTGCATTTTTCACATCTAATGCTTTCAGAAGCCACAAACAAAGCTGCATTCCTGATGCGGCAGTCATTGCACAAGCACGCAGGGAGCCACGCAGCCCTTTCCCAACGCTCAGAAGGAAGTTTTCAAAGAATGCAAGTTCAGTGTTCAACTACAGCTGAATTTGTATGGAAATACCTCAGTATACAGCTGTGAAAATCTGAGTTCCACTGGGTTTTATGAGGAAGAAGTGCTTCAGAGACCATAGTAATCTATTAAAAAAAAACCCAACGAACAAAACGTAATTTTTTAGAATTAAGTTGCCCCAAACCAAACTTGTTTTCTGTCACGTTTTATAGGGTGTTCCCTTCAAGTATTATGTTAGACAACGCAAAAACCATGCTTATAGCCTAACAAATCTAAGGGAGATGGTTACACAAAGAGATAACACTTATTATTTGGCCTTAACCTCTGTTTTCACAAGCTTCTTCTCTTTCCTCTTCTGCTACAAAACTTACTAAAGAGTCCAAACTACCTGATGAGAATCACAGCTAAGAAAAAACCCACCCCTGTGTGCAGCACGGAAAAGCACCAATCCCACAGCGACTTACTGCCATGCTTTAAGGGCCTGTTAGTCAGAATTCCAATGGGAGCAGAGAGGGAATCAAAGAACGGAGGCTCAAACATTCTGAGCATAAGCTTTAGAATTTTCTGGTTTATATAGAAGAAATAGGACTAATTTGTACGAGCCCAACCCTACAAACTCCCTAGTAGGCAGAAGTTGCATCACTATGAGTGATGCTACCAGCAAGACTCCTTCATTCTTACTGATTTTAAATTACTGTCCTAAGGACCATATAGCAAAACCCGGAATTCACTAAAGCACCTGGGTTCAAGCACGGGCGCTACCACTCCGGTATCATTCAAGAGAGCGTCTCTGGCACAAAGCCACAGCAGAATTCAAGATGTTGAGGAAACAGACTTCAAAGGCTAATACAAACAATTTGTGCATGCTTTACCGCTTTCAGAACTAATAAAACACAACCATTCTTAGATACTGCTCCTATAAAGTGTCCAACTAGGTCTTTATAACTTGCAAAATTATATATAAACAGGTATGTCAATTTGATCCAGTATATTGCACTTGTAAAACTGTTAGATAAATGCAGTTCAGCAATGTCACCCAGCTCAAATGAAGCTTTTCAGATCACTGCTTTTGAAAATTGGTCAATGCTGACGCATTCAAAAAATATGTTACTATACACAGATTTTAGCACTGATTCCTTAGTGTTCTTTTAGAATACCAACTGATTTACCATCCTGGGAGGCACAACGAATTCATCTGTGGGGTTTCCAAAAACTGTAACAGAAAAAAGGAACACGAAGATTTATCAAGCCCTTAGAGGACTGTGTGTAAAGAAAAAGCCCTTCCTGGACACGGCCACTACATCCAACAATGGTACCTGACATTTCCTATGAGTTTTAATGCAGAATAAGAAAGTAAACTGACATTTTACCCCTCTGGCTACTGGTTTTTACGCTGTATAATCCCATAGTTCCATAGCACCTGGATTAGTATCTCTGGGTCAGAGCTGACTACTATGGAGAAGATGGGAGGGGAAATATGTGGAGATTATCTTTGAGATTAAAAAATCATTTTGTCCACCACGAAGAAAGCTTATTCTTTTATTACTCCAGCAGAACACAATCTTACAACTTAAAAGGCTCCTCGTTACTTACGATCAGTAAATTTCCACAAACAACCCCACACATCCACTCACAAGAAGAAGGAAGGAAGCCAATGCCGCGATTCAAGTTCTCATACTTTCCTCTTCCCTTCTCATATTTGCATTCCTAAAGTCTTAGTCCTCCTTGATTAAAAAGATAAATCACTTCATAAAAACCATCCAAAATTATAGCTGATGGTTCCCCTAAACTTTCACTGCTACTTTATAAAAACAAGCTTTGAAGTTCGACAAACGGGAGACCGTAAGAACTGCCCATTTCTAACCTTCTGCTGGTTCAAAACAAAGATAGACAAGGCCAGAATTTATATTTTCAGTTCTAATCGTTGGTGGTGGCAACACCACTCACATTCTTCTAGACTTCTGGAGTCTAAAATATAACTGTAATTCCCACCAAAAAAAATGCAGTATCTTGTAGAAAGACTCTCTCTGGTTATTTCATCAAGATAAAAGGAGAAGTTTCAGCAATTTGTACTATCGCTCTAATTAATATCCATCAATCTACATTTCTGCATTTTTTTTTTCTGTAAAATACAGGTTTGGAACTCCAGATCCTCATTCTGTCCCAAATAAACTGTATAAAAGTAAACATCACAAAAATGTGGTTTATGTATAGATGTTCAGGGGGTAGTTTGTTTTCCATTTTGTTTGTTGGGTCTTGTTTTTAAAGCAAGCAAAGTACACAAGCAATGAAGCTAGTAAATCACTTCTCAGGAACAAAACCAGATGGGCTCCTCTACACGAGCTGCGGCTAGTCTTGTTATCCGTGCCGAGGCAGTGCACGTAATGAAATGTTCTTCTCCCTAACTGGTTTTCAATTAAGGGTTATTATTGAAAATCCTATACGAGAACTAACTGTCAATCTTATGTCTACTCTATTGCTGGTAGTTTTCTGTACTTTTAAAAATCTTATGTCCTGGCTGTATACTTTACTCAGACTGCGCTGTTCTTGCAAACAGATCACTGTCTTCCCACTGTTGTGACACAAGAGATTTTGTGATCAAACAGCTCCACACATCAGCGTGGCCAAATTGCTTTTCCAAAATAAAACCTGGGCAAACTGATAAATTAAATCAGGCTGAACATGGAAGCAAACTGTGGAGTGCCAGACCGAGGCTACGCTGCACCGCTCAGCCCGCGCCGAGACCAGCTGCCGGCTGCTCGGAGCGCTAACGCGTCAAATAGAAATTCGTAACGGGAGACAAATTAAATGCTGCTTGAAGAACCCAGTAAGAAGCACAGATTTAGCCAGCTAAATTTATGCTAAAAAGGATTCCCTCATGTTCTTACAGCTGAACTGCAGAAAAATCACTGTTCCTGCAGCTAAAGCGCACGGAAAAATGTTCAGCAAGCCAGGACTGGACAAGACGCGTGAGTCAGTGCAGAGCTATCCAAAGGGACGCAGAGGTCGGCCACTCGTTAGAACGTGGGCTGAAACAGTCCCTGATTTATTTCCCAAGAATCCCAACAAGAGGCACTCTCGGGGGGAGCACAAGACAAGAGACTTTGCTGTGACCGCAGCTACAGAGATCACTGCAGTCAGGAAATGCTGGCAGACACCAGTGCCTACAGTAGGAAGCCAGCGCTGTGCTCTGCAGCCTCAGAGAAAGCAAGCGTGGGACGGGAAGGCGTCACGATAGCACAGCTGGTAGGAGAGTCTGTGAGCACTGAGCATGTCTATTAAGCGATTTACTCATCCTCAGTCCTAGCAAAGAAAAGATCAAGATTTAGTGTTTGGGACTCACGTTTTACGACGGGGGCGTTTGAAGGTACCTTTGGACATCCCTCTCTGGATGACGGTGTTAGTGGATGTTGCTCGCCAGGAAGGATACAAGGAGCGTTACGTCTGCTGCTGCCCCCCGAGTTCACCCACCCCCCCCTCCCTCCACACAAGCGGTGAATTCCAACTGCTGTTTTCAGACTACGGGGAGACCTGTATGTGTAGGACTATTTGATGAAATGAACAACCGTAGAATATAAAATCCGATTACATTACAAATCAGGTTTTCTGCTTTAGGTTCTGGATCAGCCTGAACGAGGTTAAAAGCAAGAACTTATAATTTGATTTGTTATATATCTAATTTAAAATTAAACCAATAAAAAAATCTACCTCTAAGGCTCTGGGTAACTGAGTGCAATTATACAATATGCTAAAATGGAATTAAACTACAACACAAAATCCCGGCTAGCTACTACTTTCTTCTTCCATAATTTAAAAGTGAAGCATTTAATCTGGCTGGCAAAGGCCTGCTTTCTCTACCAGCATCCCTAGAAGTCACCAAATGCAGACTATTTCTGAGTAAGTCACGCAGAACACTCCGGGTCTTTGAGCCCTCGTGAGACGATTTTGTGTGCAGCCCAGCAACTTTCACAATAAGGAGATGCAGTTCCGGCAGCTTTACTAACTACACCTGTAGCTCATGGAACTGCACATTAAAGAAACTCTGGCATCAACTGGTTAGAACGAGTAGAAATTACCTTCCATGACAATAAAAAGCGCTGGTCCCATGTTAAATTAAATATATAAGACAGAGTTTCAAAGGAGGAGTTGAGAAAGGCAACAGAAATACAGGACCTCATTATTTTTTGATTTATGAGGCTGAAGAAAAAAACCCCGTAGTTTGGGTGGTACGAAGTCACCTTCTGTCAGCTGATTCTGCCGCACTCCTGCCTGCCCCAAATTCAACACGGGCAACATTTTCATGCTCAAAACTCCGTTTTGTGGGACCTACATGTTATTTGCTGGTTTTATCACCCCTAAGTAGAAAGAACAAGAACCATGATCAGTTTTCACCTACTTCTTTGAAACCCTCTGATCTCAGTAGCATTTTTTAGGTGTTGCTACAGGGAGGGTTGGGCCGCGGCGGCCGCGCTAAAGGCCCCCACGCTTTGGCTGAGAAGTTTCTTGGTGCCAACATTGCTTCACAGACTGCTATGCCTCTGCTCGCTTCAGACACCTGTCTTATCACCCATTGTTTGTGATGAAGGTTCTGACTCAGATGTGAAGGGGGAAAAAATAGCAAAGATAATTTACAACTACTCTCTTTAACCTCCCATGACTAAAACTTCATATTCATTAAAGCACAGGTGGCATTTGGCAGCCACAACCATTTCTCCTTTGATAACATGGCACCACCTTGGACGGTTTTTACTGGTGTATGTATTTGAAGTGGGTAAAATAATCACAAAACTGTAGAAAATCACTATGCCAGACGCTGATGTAGCAGAAGAGGAATCCCAGAGATATAACAGACTGGAAGCCACATTTCATCTAGGAAGCCAACCTGGAAAACATGACTAGTGCTGTGGGTAATGCTGGAGTTCATACATCTGTCTTGCAGAAAAGAAAAAACCCACACCCTGGAATTTTTTAGAGCTTCGAACACATGCTCTGAAAATGAAGTGAACTTTTACGTGCTATTTTCTGTCTGCGTTTTAAGCGTTCTCACTTCGAGCGTAGACATGGCCCTTCATTTTTGTCTAGAAAAGATGACTAATATGATTTTAGTTAGAAATGTGCAGTTTTGAAAAGATGATCCTGTGTTTTGCATCAACTGTCTGCATAAAGACGGGAAATATTAATCATTGTAGCAGCCTGCCGCACACAAACAGATTTATTTAACAGATGTAGGATTTGAGTAAAACTCTGTGCTCACAATGAAGAATTTGGAGTAAACCCAGTACAAGGAAAATAAAGCATAAAACTTATTAAAGGAGGAAATGTGAGGGAGAAGTATCCAAAACACCCTTCTCATTCTTGCCTTCTGCAGATGACACCATGCTGGGCAATCCTGGAGAAGGAGGAAGAACTCTGCTCCCTGAAGAAAAAAAAACGAGGAAGAAGAGAGTGATTTAGCCCTCACCCTTGGAAAGCTGAGTCCTGCTCAGTCGTTACTTGCACACAAGTGGAGTGTGTGTGAAAATCCCAGACCAAGCAAAATACCTATAAAGAGGCATTCTTCTGTCCAGCTTCCACTGGTGATCAGATTTATGATCTGCGAGACAAGTTGTTCACTTGCACAAAAGTCAAAAGGATTTTTGGTTTTAACCTGATGCAAAAAATCTATAAAAAGAGCTAGAAAGTTCTTAAACGTCGACAGGATTTGGACCAGTGTCACTGAATTAGAAGATGGCAAAAATAAATCATGCACTGTGCTTTTTTTCCCCTGGATAAAGTACACAAAAAGCCCACGCAAATGAAAGCTCTTCAGTTTTCTTAGTAAATTAAGGCAAAAATCCTTACAGAGAGGCAATTTCTTTCGGCGATCAAAGTATTACCTCATCTCTCAAAGCATTATTAAAATACCATTCCCATAATGTCAGTTGGGCTTACTACCACCAAGCAGGAAAATTTAAGTAAATGGAGTGCTCAATTTGCAGTCTTAGAACCCAGCTAGAAATACACAGCAGGTTGTAATTCTGCAAGGATAATAAGCTGTCATGTATGCTGTGGCTACTTTTTGGCTTCTACCTATTTCTAAAACAGACCAGTATTTCCATTTTTTTTAACCGAGTTATTACAGTTTTAACATATTCTACGTTGCTGCTGTCAGAATATGCTTAAACAACTGACAACTTCATTTTATTTTGCAGCAGTCAAAGGTTATGTCCTAAGAGCATTATAGAGAGAATAGGAAACAGGTGAGGTGCCTGAAGACTGGAGGAAAGCGAATGTCACTCCAGTCTATAAGAAGGGCAGGAAGGATGACCCGAGTAACTACAGACCAGTCAGCCTCACCTCCAGCCCTGGGAAGGTGATGGAACATCTTATCCTTGACGCTGTCTCTGGGCATATCAAGGATAAGAAGGTTATTAGGAGCAGTCAGCATGGCTTTGCCAAGGGGAAGTCATGTTTGACCAACCTGATGGCCTTTTACGAAGACATAAGCAGGTGGATGGATGGTGGCCGTGCAGTGGATGTGGTCTGTCTGGATATCAGCAAGGCCTTTGACACCGTCTCCCACAGTATCCTCATAGGTAAACTGAGGAAGTGGGATCTGGATGACCAAGTAGTGAGATGGGTCAGGAACTGGTTGAAGGGAAGAAGCCAGAGAGTTGTGGTCAATGGGGCAGAGTCTGGCTGGAGGCCTGTGTCTAGTGGGGTCCCTCAGGGGTCAGTGCTCGGGCCAGTGCTTTTCAATATATTCATCAATGACCTGGACGAGGGATTAGAGAATGTTGTCAGCAAGTTTGCTGATGACACCAAACTGGGAGGAGTGGTTGACACCCCAGTGGGCTGTGCTGCCATTCAGAGAGACCTAGACAGGCTGGAGGGCTGGGCGGGGAGAAATCTTATGTGGTTCAACAAGGGCAAGTGTAGAGTTTTGCACTTGGGAAAGAATAACCCCATGTGCCGGTATAGGTTGGGGACTGCCCTGCTGGAGAGCAGCGCAGGGGAAAGGGACCTGGGGGTTCTAGTGGCCAGCAGGATGGCCATGAGCCAGCAGTGTGCCCTCGTGGCCAAGAAGGCCAATGGCATCCTGGGGTGTGCTAGAAGGGGAGTAGCAAGTAGGTCGAGAGAGGTTCTCCTGCCCCTCTGCTCTGCCCTGGTGAGGCCACATCTGGAATATTGTGTCCAATTCTGGGCCCCTCAGCTCAAGAGAGACAGGGAACTGCTGGAGAGAGTCCAGTGCAGCCACAGAGATGATGGAGGGAGTGGAACATCTCCCTGGTGAGGAAAGGCTGAAGGAGCTGGGGCTCTTTAGCTTGGAGAAGAGGAGGCTGAGGGGTGACCTCATTCATGTTTATAAACACGTCAAGGGGGAGTGTCAGGAGGATGGAGCCAGGCTCTTTTCAGCAATGTCCATTGACAGGACAAGGGGCAATGGGTGCAGGCTGGAACACAGGAGGTTCCACAAAAGTATGAGGAAAAAACTTTTTCCCTGTGAGGGTGCCAGACCCCCGGCCCAGGCTGCCCAGGGAGGGTGGGGAGTCTCTTCTCTGGAGATATTCAAAACCCGCCTGGATGAGTTCTTGTGCGATCTCCTGTAGGTGACCCTGCTCTGGCAGGGGGGGCTGGACTAGATGATCTCTGAGGTCCCTTCCAGCCTCTAACATTCTGTGATTCTGTGAAATTGTAAGAGTGCGTGGAACAGGTGAGACTGCGTAGCACAGAGGTACCGGGTCAGAAGCAGACAGGGTAATAAGCAATATAAAAGCCAGAGTTAAGCCCCAGGCTATACACTGTTAGGTAGTTGGAGGTATCTCTGGCCAGCCATACTGGTGTGGGAAGGAGGGGTGTTTCTTGCGGGGGGTCTTGGTTTTTGGGTGGGATTTATTGTTCTATTAAACAGAAAGCCTTCATGAATGGCAAGTTTTGGGAAAAAGAGAGAGCTCGCTGCAAACAAAGAAGTGGTCAAGTTGTATGTAACTGGTAGCAAAGAGGTGTGGGTGAACTAGAAATACATTAGTTAATGAATAAGTAAGGGATTGGATCCTCAGGCATATTTAAAATGGAGTTAAGATTTTATTAATAATCCTAAATGTAAAATTTAGAGCTTATGGTAACCTTCTTTTCGTTTAAAAAACTTGGTTGAGGAAAAAATTCTGCTCAGTAGAAGTATCTGAACTACAATAGGAAAATGAAGAGCAGTTAAAATGCTTTCTGCTTTAAAGTAAGCAGAACGCACCCAACACATGAGCTGCGAAAAAGCAATCCTGTACCTGTGGAAATGAATAGGAAACACCACGTTCTCCAATTTCTCACCAGAAATTAAATAATAATAGTAAACTCTCACTGCAAATGCATTTGCAAGGTCATACACCTATTTCCACCCTTGCAGAACTGACATCAAACATGCTAATTCCTGACAGAAGTAGGAAGGCTTAGAGTTACAACATTTCTGCTGACATTTTAACGAAAAAAAAAAAACAAAACACTAAGTTGTAAGCCTTTACTGTGTATCAAAGCACCAAGTTATCATTTCATTGCACACTAGCGTTACTGTTGTAGTCAATTCTCTTTGCACACCTGTAATATCTTTGCCAGAATTGCTCTTACCAAGTCTTTAATTGTCTAATATAATTATTAAAGTCATTCCTTTCTTGCCACAGGAAAGAGTGTATGGACAATACCTAGCCCCTGTCATTCACAGACTGCTTATTCCAACCTAGAAATTCATTTTTAAAAACAGCGTGTCAGAGAAAACATCTTCACTGATTAGAAATTAATTCAATTAGTTCTGTGAAAGGGAGTACAAGTAGGATTAATCAGGAAGCAAACATTCCAGAAGCAATCTTTAAAACTATTAAAACACTCAACTTTTCCTGCAGGAAAACAGCTTTTGGTTGCAAGACAAATTGCACCATCATCGATATGAATCTGCAAAACGTAACTGTGCCCATAGCACGATATATACCTGTTTCTTCCTTTGGTATTTTTGTGGAGGTGGTTGGTTTTCCTGCCCTGTTCCTAAAGAAGGTGGGAAATCTTGGTATTTGCCAAGAAGGTCAAGTTGGCTGCACTTTCCACTTCTACAACCCAAATATAAAAGAGCTGTGTTGTGGCTCAGACCCAAACCAAGCTGATCTAAATCACTGTGTAAACTCACCAAAAATAAATAAATAAATCCATGTATCTCGCTGGTCACGACCTGCTTTTAGAGGACGGCAGCAGTAAATAGGACCTGCTAATACTTCTATATTTTCTGGAGTCACGGCGTTCCCATTCCTTCGTGGCCCTTTGGGCATGATCTTTTGCTCTGCGTTCAGAGCTGGTAGGAGGAGGCGTGGAGTTCCCTTTATTCATAACTATGGGAGAAGCAACTTTTCATAAAATTTTACACCATAATTTATATCACAGAGAACACGGCTTAAAATTTCTTCAACAAAAACGCAAACCAGCGAAGCAGGTATGACAGGGCATATGGGGCTCTTATTTTTACTGTTCAATGTCATGGTTTTCCAAGGCAACATGAGAAAAGTCGTGACAATGAAATACATTTCTGGCTGAGATCACTTTCATAACTCCTGTTACAAATCTAACGGGAGAATAACAGGAAGTTTCAGGTTCCCTTCTATGTCCTCCTAAAATTTAATCTATTTTGACTCTGTGGTCTAGATATGTTTTCATACTTGCTCTTAGTTTTTTCCAGTAATTTATTCTAATATAAACATTAGTTTAGCATTCTTTTCAATTAAAGGAACGTTCCAATTCTTTCACTGTTACTATTCTCTCTTTACAAAGAGCTTTTTTTTTTTCAGTACTACTAAGCTGAAGTTACCAGTTTGCTTTTCTTCACCTTCCTCTGAGGACCTACGACAACTTTCACTTATGGATATAAATACTTTCGCACCAGGGATCAACCAATATAATTTCAGTTTCATGGAAGATATATAATGTGGAGGGAAGGGAAAGAGAGGAAACATACTGATAGTATTTTAAACTTCCCCTAGCAAATAGCTGCTCTTCAGGCAGACTGATAAGTTTGCGGTGTGGTTTGAGTTTTTCTCATCTTTATATCATTTTCCTCTCGATAACACTTTGGGGATAAAGACAAAACACTAAATAACGTTTCAAACTTTTAACCATGAATTTGTTGTGTGCTTGGAGATGAACACAGGTGATACCAAAGTCTGGGGAGCAATTAAAGCAACTCTGAAGTGGGTTATGTTTTGTTGTTACTATTATAACTTTGCTAAGTCCAAAAGCATTTTCCCCGTTGCCAAGGGCCCATCAGCATATAACTAAAGTGACAAAAAATAATTCTCTGTACAAAACCAGTTATGGATAACATAGTGTCTTCTAAGTTAGTGTATCCATGTAAGATTGCACCAAGATTTCTGAAATTTAAGAAACAAAATTATACCCAAAGCTACCCACAACATATCTCAGATGTAGGTAGGCTTGGATTTAGAGAGCAACATCACAGAATCACAGAATTCAGTTCTACTTCAAGTTTGAGCTGGCTTAAGGAATACATCTTTTTTGGCAGAACTAGAATCAAAAAAGGTTTCAAACCATTTAACTTTCTGTTCCTTGATAAGCACTGATATTTTCATAGAATCCTAGAATGGCCGAGGTTGGAAGGGCCCTTAGAGACCATCTAATCCAACCTCCCTGTCACGGGCAGGGACGCCTCTCAACTAGATCAGGCTGCTCAAGGCTCTGTCCAACCTGGCCTTGAACACCCCCAGGGAGGGGGCAGCCACAACACCTCTGGGCAATTTATTCCAAAGTCTTGCCACCCTCACACTGAAGAATTTCTTCCCAAGATCTAATCTAAATCTGTTCTCCTTCAACTCAAACCCATTTTCCCTTGTCCTGTCAGTGGATGCTCTTGTCAAAAGTCCCTCCCCAGCCTCCCTGTAGGATCCCTTCAAGTACTGGAAGGCAGCTCTAGGTCCCCCCGGAGTCTTCTCTTTTCAAGACTGAACAATCCCAGCTCCCGCAGCCTGTCCTCCTAGCAGAGCTGCTCCAGCCCCTGGATCATCTTTGTGGCCTCCTCTGAACACACTCCAACAGTTCTATGTCCCTCTTATGGTGGGGACACCAGAACTGGACGCAGATTTGAGGTGGGGTCTCACAAGAGCAGAGTAAAGGGGGAGAATCCCCTCTCTTGCCCTGCTGGCTACGCTTCTCCTGATCCATCCCAGGACAGGGTTGGCTTCTGGGCTGCAGGAGCGCCCTGCCGGCTCATGTTGAGCTTCTCATCTATCAACACCCCCAAATCCTTCTCTTCAGGGCTGCTCTCAACCCACTCTGTGCCCAGCTTGTCTTTGTGCCTAGGAGATTCTAGGTTTTTCTTTTGTTGACACAATTTACCAAATTAACTGTTAAGCAAGTATTTTACATAAAAAGCCAACGACTTTTAATCAAAACACAAGTTTTCTACCATTTAACCAGTATAATTTTTTAATATTTTTTTTCATTTTGCAAAAGAAACCCCAATCATTGTGGTGCTTCTGCAGCAGTGCTATTCAGCTCGCTTCTCATAAGTAATTTCTCAAAACCGAAGCTGGATGGAGTCTTGTAAGACACGGGCGCATATTAGCAGAACAACTTTGGTCGTCAACTATAGTATTTTGCTGTCGGCTATAAGTGACAAAAGCTGTGAAAGATTTTTCTGTGGTTCACAATTTCCTTGTAATGCTTGCCTTTGACAGCACTTTACATCCGTGGTTCAGTCACAGGCAGCTGTCACCTGTCGTAAGCAGGTTGTCACCCCTTGGAGCTGTTGAGGAGGCATTTGCTCAGCCCCTGGTGCAGAGGAGGGCACAGATGTGCCCTTTTCCAACTTGGTAGCACAGCCCAACACTGACATCTGGTGCCAGCAGAGCCATTTCACCCTGAGGCAAAGATTCAACTCTACAGCTCCCTAAAGAGCTGCTGGTTTGACACTAAGATAAATCAGCACCTCCTGTTCAGCCCCAAAGCACAGCAGAGTTTCACTCTGAGGAAAAGAAAGGCTACAGCAAAAATACCGGGGATATATTTAGAGCCAGGAGAAGGAAGTGAGGTTACCTTCATTGTAATTGTTCCTGCAATGCATTTTTTCCAAAATAATGATATTGGCGGTCATGTCTCCAAATAACTGCAGCAGCTGCTGAAATAGGGAGTTTGCTCTTTTGGAAAGAACAGTGTTAGGATTATCTCAGGGCATTGCACACTAGAAAAAGCATGCTCAAATTGTGGCTGGCATGAGCTCGCCTTGATTGAACAACTACGTGTCCCATTTACTGTGGGCTGGGGGCTCCCCCTGTGCCAGGGCTTTGGGCTACTTGCCCCGAAGAAACTGGCCCCAGGCAACGGGGCATTCCGCCCAACCCACACCGATAAGTCTAGCAAGGTCGGGGTTTGGGTTCATACAATTTTCAATGTACCAAGAATATCAGAGACAGGCTGCCAAACCAGAGGGGACGATCCCAATGGTGATCCAACGGCTTCTTCCAACGCGCTGAACAACCAGTTAGAGCAGAGTGCAGTGACTCACTTAACGAATAAAGAACTGAAGTTTCACACTGCATTTGGTTCTGCTACCAGCTGCTAGCTCAAATACGGCCATGAAAGATGCACAAACCTGCCACAATTACGAGCCAACCTCACTGTTCTCTCATGCAGCTGGCCAACAGAGAACTGTTTCCAAAGTGTGGCTGTTGTGCACATCAAAACACTTTGCAACACGTTCTTGTTCCCGTAAGGCACTCTGCGGCCAGCAGACCGTTGTAATAATGTTATTTGCAAGAAGAGACTCGGAAAAAAAAAAACAGAAAAGGCTTTTCCTTGTTGCATCTTTGTGCCAGTATCCTAACTTACCAGATGTTTCTTATTTCTTTTTTCTAAACTGCACTTGGGCTTTTGGCATTTCTAGAATTTGAGGGTTTCAAACAAAGAGGCTTCTGTTACCTTAAGAAATCCAGTTTAACACTGCCTCAAAAATCTGCCGTTATACGAGTAAAGCTTGATGGTGAGAAACACAACGAGCCTCCTTCCAAAGCGAACACTTTGGGTAACTCTTGCAACCCCACCTTCTTAAAAAACATGAAAACAGTAACAAGCCCTGCAAGTTCCATGAATGGAAAAGCATTCATCATGTGCAGCTTTGAGGTTTTGGGAGGGAGAGCTGTGCTAGAGGGTTTGGGTGGGGTGTTGAGGTTTTTGTTTTGTTTTGTTTTTGTTTAAATTGAGACAGTGAAAAATCCTCAAATCCCAGAACTATGTAGGGCCCTGTATTTTGCAGGGAAAAAGTACAGTACTGAGGATTTTGAATGCATGTACAGCAGCATGACAAGTAATAAAACGAAGTGCGCTTTGTCTGGGCAGTGCAAAGTGCTACAGATCAGTTTTCATTTCATCTTAACTAAGAAGACAAGATCTTTTTTTAAGTACCACAGTTACTTCAGCAGATGTGTGACTGAAGTTTTAGGTTTTCCTGCTTGGCAAGAGACACCAGCACATTTCAGTTCTCTGATCCCTAAGAAGCAGCAGCTTCTGCTATAATAAAATCTGAACAAGAATAGAAGGCACACAGTTTCCAGCACCTTATTTTACTGGCTGTTTTTGGAATTCAGCGTGCGGCCACTGCAAGAATTACGGATGGTCTCTAAGCCCTACATTAGGAGTCTGCATTACTTTCAAAAAATAGCTGTAACTCAAAGAATGTGGAAAACAAAGTGAAACTTTCATTCTCTGGCTAACAGGTAAGACAGAAGCATTACTGGAGGAGGGGGACTGCAGCAATTCAAGCACAGTAGCAGACAGCTGGGCAAGAAGCAATGGCAAATGGAAAAGTCCCCGAGAGCTACTGCAAAAGCTCACCGTGCACTTTACAATTTAAAATAATGCAGCATTGCAGTGAAGTCTCACAGAATCACAGAGTGTTAGAGGTTGGAAGGGACCTCAAAGATCATGTAGTCCAACTCCCAATCTGTCCTCTTTGGTTTACTTCTGTGCCGCTTTTGGATTTTCATCATCAGACTAACAGCTTATTAAACCAGGATGGATCATTCGCTTTCTCTTTAATGACCTGTGCTACAAAGAGGCAGAGGCAGCTGGCTGCTTTACCACTTGCCAACCTACAAAATGTTGCAGTTACACGCTCAGTGCCAAAAAAAAAACCCTCATTTTTTTTAATTACACCTTTACTAATCGCTTATTGACTTTTATATCTTGAAATCTGCTACTAAGTACAAACAAGGAGAAATCAACATGGGTAACCAGGTTCTCTGTGATAATCTCCCAGCATAGTGTAACAAAGACTCCCTCCAGTTTCAAAACAGGATTTTTTTAAAAAGCACCTTGGTATCTGCAACAAAAAACAGGGGAGAAACTATTTCTTTTTCTACTTGCGTCAAAAAAAATTTCAAAATATGCTTAGAGCTGCTTCAAGTAAGTGTAACAGCTGCAGAGACTTTTCTTGTTACTTTCCATGAATACAGGTGTGACGGTGGCAGTGTCTATGTCACCTCATTGCTGATGGCAATGGAAGAAATCACCTGCTCTGCGAGAGGTGTACTGAGCAGTAAGCTGCACTGCGGGGATGAAAGACTAAGGGTCTCCACACCTGGAAAGCTTTATTACATTCATGTGAATATAGTGGCATGCAGAGAATAGCAAGGGTTGTCCTAGGCTTGACTTCGTAGGCAGGCAGAGAAGGGATTTCTTTCCTTACCTCTTCACAGCCGCCCGTTGTGAAAACAAGCAGATTTCTAGCATGCTTCAAGAAATACGGCACGTAACGCTAGATTTTCTGCCACTACCATTCATGCTTTCCTCCCTGACATTTGACACAGAGGCCTGAAAAAAAGGGCCTGAGCTTCATGTGGCATCTGTTGCAGAATATAAAAATGTAGTAAACAATGGATTTTTTCTCTTATTTGAACCATGTGTGTTCTGCTCTGTAATCTAGCACAGATGGTCCTTTCCCTATAACATAGATGGAGCATCCACTACTCTTAAGGAGTTACACGTGTGCGTTTTATAAGGGAAAAATATATTACTGTGATTTCAAGCAAATGTCTTTAAAACCAATTTGAAGAGTAGTTTATGGATTGTAGGGAAGCACAAAGCTACCTGGCACTGATGTGTACACAGAAGGGCCACTAAGGAAAAGAGAAATATTTTACCACAGCAAGACAAGGCCAGACAGGTTCAGTAGCTGACTCTTTTCGAGCAGACTCAATGTTTGTAAGTGTTCAGAGGAACAGTTTCATTTTTATTTTCCATTATTAATTAGAAGGCTGTTGATGATTTCTTTGGTTTCAATTTAGAACTTGCAAAAAAAAAAAAAAAAAAAAAAAAAAAAGCATACCCTTTAACACCCGTAAAAATACTGCAATTAACGGATGCCTAGGAGAGTGGGTCAGAAGAGAGTATTTGAACACAGATAAAAGACATTTCTTTCGGCCATGACAGATTTTTTTATTAGATACATATTTGAGGTCCTTTACTGAAATCCTGGAAAGAGTTTGAAAGAGGCTTTAGACTAAAAATTGATGAACTGGGTATTAGGAGTTCTGTGTGGTTCCTCTGACACAGGATTAAATGAACTAAGGTGTGGGTATGTTGCAGAGAGGTATTACTTAGAAGCAATATTGTTGTTACAAAATGGTTTTGATTTAGAAATATAAAAGGAAATATTTTTGAGAATTGGATTAAGTTTCCGTGGCTAACAAATATTAGAAAGCAACAAGAACAACCAAAAACCCTGTCTATGACACAACAGCAGTCACCACTAATGTGTGTTTTGAGGGAATTTTTAAGGCACTGTGCCTTTCTGAAAGGGATTTCAAATCCAGCCATCACCACAAGCATATACATATTTTGATAGCTTAAAGGATAAAATTAAATTAACAGCACACTTTCAGGCACTCAAGTGACCATTTGATTTATTTTTTAAATCTAAACATATCTCTGCAAGTTTAACATTTGTACTTACCAGATTTCAGAGAACGAATGTTCATTTTATTGCCTGAAGGGAGAATTCTGAGATTGTTTCTTGATGCTTCTTCATCTATGTAGTTCATACAGTCAGCAATGAAAGTCACTGACCAAAGTCCAGTTCGTGAATGACGTCTGTAATTCTTCTCTCTGAATATACAACTGCTTCATCTGAAAATGAAGAGTTTCAAACGTGTGGGTGAACTATGCCATCACAGGAAATTAAAAGAAGGGTTGTTAGGCCTGCTTTGACATTGCAGTCGAGGCTATTAAAAACCAGGTAAACTCTACTACCTTACGTCAGAAGAAGGGAGAACTATTTACGGGTGATTCCCGTATCTTACACACACACGTGCTTTCTCAAACGCATATTAAAAACCCATCACTTCAGAAGTGAACAATGGAGATTAAAACAAAATTCCACTTTCACATCATCTTGGGCTGCCTTGAGAAGCACCTACAGAACAAGGTGAAATATATAATGACTTTAACCAAAACAACGGGAATGAGTTGTTAACCAGGTAAACAGACACATCATAAACTTCTGGTATAAGCAAACCAGCTAAAACTTATTTTACCACTACTAAGCCCTAGTAAACCAGCTTAGTTGTATTGAGAATCAAGAAAAAAAAAAAAAGAAATCCAATCCAGACTAAGAAATATTACTTTAACTCACAAATACTACTGCTTTGTTATGTTTCTATAAAAAAAAAAATCTCTTGTGCATTAGTATGCTGCTTGTAAAAACAAAACTTGAAAAGCGATCCAACATATGGTTTGCAGATCAGATACTTCACAGCTTCATAGTTAGAGGGGTTTGTTTGGATTTTAAGAAACAACTTGCACTTCATATACCACATTTATTAGTGGGCATAGACCTCACCATCCGGTATGTGAGCATGGCCTGGTTTTTTAACCCTTATCCAGCCCAGTTGATATGTGACCGTTTTTCTCTTCACAATTTAGGAAGCTTTCATTAAAATGTCCATCATTCCCAGAGCTAACAGTGCCAGAGAGAGCAGGGGAATTCACCCAACTGGGTTTTGGAGAACATCTGTAGTCATGGTAGTCACTGCCTGCAAATTAGAGAAGAAAGTCAAGTCTACAAAAGCCAATCAATTCTTGCCTTTCTTTTCACACACGTGCTAACCCCGAGTAACAGCTCAGAGGGAACGCAGTCGACAGCTCTAGTGCATAAAAACAAAGAATTCTAGAGAAGAGCTTCTGCCTTCAAATACTCATCTGAGTACAGCTGCCTATAGCAGAAGTCACTAGTACCCCATTTCTTGCAGGAGGACTAAGAGTTTACCACGGTAGGCGTTTGTCCATAGAACTTCCCTTGTCACTGAAAACCAGCAGGCATAGATCCTTGGTGGCAGAGTTCACAAAAAGCTGTAAAACGCAAAAAATCCAGGGGACTTGCTGGTTTCTCAGGCTCTAAAACTCCAAAGGGAGCTGGCGCGGAAGGTGAAATACAAGCACCTCTGCTAAGCAGAGGTTGGGGCTGGCAGACTAAAGAACGATTTACAGTAGGACAGAGGTAAGTCCCTGAAAATGCCTCCCGTTGATCCAGACAGGAACTTTTATAAATGCTTCAAATCAAAAGGTAAATAAATTTATAAAGCAGCAGCAACTGCTACACTATATACCTGGTCAATGCAATTCTATGGACTATTAATGATGTTCAGAGTTTAATTTCAGGGCACTTTTGTTTAACCAGTAAAAACTTTAGATAGTTCCTGGATTTATTTTTAGGTCATCAAAATCAGTTGGACATAATCTCCAAAATATCTACTACTGTTTATCCAGTTTTATTCTCCTCCTGTAGTTTTACAGCCCCCATTAGGAGACCAAAACAAAAACTAACAAAAAAAAAAAAACAACAGCTTTCCACTCTCTCACAACAAAGCCTTCCCAAATGTTGTCTTGCTGTCCTTCAAATCTGTCCAAATAATTTGTGAAACAACTTTGAAACAGGGAGAAACTGTGCCTCGGCTCTAAGTTATTGTTACTTGCAGTAAGGTAAATAAATCTAGTTTGAAAATCAGCCCTCAACAGAGCCAAGAGATTGGGTAATAGAGCAGAAAGGCAAAATACTCTACAGAAATACTCTATAGCAGCCTATTAAAAAGAAGTTCAAATGCTTGTTTCATTTTAATGTCTTGGAAAGCTGCTGGGATGTTTCCAGCCAAGTTTTGCTTGTATGTCTCTGAAAAGCCAATGAAGGTTAAGCCCACAGTGTAGGAACACTTAAAAAACTCTTGGTTGCTTGGAAACTTCATGTATAGAGTCCGTCAGGCTCTAAAAAATCTGTATTATATAAGCAGACTTAATCAATTGTATTTCTGGAAAAAAAAAAAAATCAAATGAACTGTAGGAAAAAAATGCAAGCCAGCAACTACAGTACATAGTTGAAGCCCAAGTTGAAGATATTTGCTCAAAAGGTATCACTAGTACTATGATAAACCACATTTAAAGAAAAGATAAGAAAAGAAGGTACTCCTTCAGTTTTGCAACAAGTGAACAAGCTATGTGCTAAGTGTGGTGGCCTGGCTATACAGCATATATAAACCAAAGAAGAACACTTAGAGGAAACCCCAATACTACGAGACTATCCTAATTTTATTTTTTCTTCCCAACTTCCAAGAAGAAATAATAAAGTAAAATCACGGTGCCAGTTTTCCATCAATCTCAGTTTGGTTTTTTTTTTCTGAGAAAGCATCACACAACCAGATCAGCTCTGGCATAACAGAAAATAAACCGAAAAAAAAAATAAATCAGAGACAAAAACCAAGACTCTGTTGAGTAGGTGAAGGTTTATAGAGGAAAAACTTTAAGTATCTCTCTGTTTTCTTTTAAAAGGAACCAAGGAAGGAAGCAGAGTAAGACAGTCTAGTCACACAAAAGATTTAGACATTGAGAAGGTAATGGTGATCAGGAAATGCTACTTAGGAACACTGACACCAATTTCAGAGGTATACACACTCCCTATCAATGAAACTGGGGAATTTCACTGCTGATACAGCTCTTTCTGCCAGTAGAAGTACTTAAAGCCCTGTTCTTTTATAAAAAGCAAAACCACACTGATGTGGGCAAAACCCCAGCTGCATCATGGACTCTATAACCTACACTTTGGAGAAGGCAGGCTATGACTTACAGGATGTAGCTCTCCAGTCTGGCTTGAAAGAGATTTTTGAAGGCTGATTCTGAAGGAAGAAATAGTTCAGTTATTTAATTTCACCTTGTTTTCACATGCCTCATCTTTTACAAACCCGTGGCAAAGTTCAGATTCACATTTGTATCGAGAATTTAGTTGGAACCAGAAGTGGGTTTACAAAGCCAGAGGTAGGTTTTTAGCTGTAAAACTGCATCTTTCGCCAGGATGGAAAGAGCTGTAATAAATAGCACAGAATATTCCAAGGCTGGTAGAGATGAAGAATGTTGGGTCGTTTGTTGGGGTTTTTTTGTATCCTGCTTGGACTCGTGCTTTGTAAGCACAGACAAAAATGTGAACAAGTCGCAGATGATTCAGATCTAAGTAGATTTCAATTCCAGAAGTGCAATGGAATTTTGTTAAATGCTTTATCCACCTTTACTCACCATTCTGAGGCAAAGGCAACTTCCTTACTGTAACTGAAGCCACAAAAACAGATCACAGTAGGACAGACGTTATACAGAGCTAAGATGCAGTTTCATTATTTTCACAGAAAATTTATATTTTAAAACTGGAGAAAAATTACTCAAAAATTTCCTGGAAAAGAGGTTTGAGAGCTTCATGGGTACCTCTAAACTGAGGAAGAGCGGGAGACATCACTAGTTGTCCTGCAGCAGCAGTTCCAGACATGTGCAGGAGGCCAAGTCATCACTACTTGGAAGTTATCTCCAGCTCTAGGACTCTCACTCCCTTTTCCATTACCTGACAGCATTGTCCGAGATGCCACTGATTTCCCAACTCTCTCCAAAGAGGTTCAAGAAATCAATTCACCAGCACTTGTCTCAAAGACTTCAGGAGAATGACAATGCCCCATGCTGCAGTAACAGTGATTTTTCTAATATATTTATATAACTTTATATGTACAAAAACTCCATTAATAAGATTTGGATTATGTATTGCTGCCCCTGTTTTGCAGTAGTACTTCTAAAGCAGGAGTTATGGAAAAACTGACCTTTCAGTTGACAAAAAAAATCCACTGGCTTATTTTAGAAATAACTGGCAGTTGCTATACTTGGCCTTTTATCTGTTCCACAGCACAAACTGAGAGTCTTTCTTTCTCTTGCTGCTGGCCAGTTCAAAGTGTGCATTTTCCAGTGGCTGCGTAACTCCGCTTTGGACTGATGTCGTTGCTGCCACTCCAGCAGACCCATTAAAAATATAAAACATACACATCTCCAACTTAAGCTCTTAGCCAAACCAGAAACACGCGATTGCAGAAATAAGCTGTGCCACCTTGCAACTTGGTTTTGTTGTACAGCATCTGCTTGACTGAGAAACGCTGTAGATTCTCAACAACTAGAAGTGCACCCAGCTTAAGAGCAACTGTACTCCAGAAAAACAGCGCTGTGCAGCATTACAAGAATAGTAGATTCCCCCTCAGACCTGCTGTGATTGCAACTGTAGCCATAAAAATATAAAAACTGATGCAATTGTCATGTTTAGCAAAAGCGCCATGCTACTGACATTCTCTCATGCAGTTCCATTTTAATTCACTGTAACACATTAAAAAGTGACAATGCTGCTGCTTGCAAAAAGCTTAATTTAGGCACCAAGCTAGGACTAAAATTGGGAAGAAAATTTAGTGTTCCTTCAAAACGGAATCTCTGCAATAAATGGGAATAAAGATTGAAAGCTTTTAAAAAGTCGATGATGCTGGTCAGAAGACATATTGTCAAAAATCCATTTTTATGCAAAACCCACTCATTTCACAGCACACACGTACTTGAAAGGAGATAGAAATAACTCAAGGGCATGCCTGGGCTAATAATGCTTAATGAACACACTTCCTTTCCTCTTAACTTATAAAAACACAAGGTGTTGCAGTCTGTCATAGCCAGGTCAGGTAACAGATAAAGCCAATCAGGTGACGGGGCAAAGTAAAATACGGCACCCCCTGAAGCGCTCACAGATGCCGCTGAAGAACTACAATTTTCCAAGCTTGGCAATGAAAAGCTCATGGAGTCAGAGACAGAAAATGCATCAGCAGTTCATCATTTCTGAACTGTTCATGGTTAGGCAGCAGCTAATGATGAAAATCATGACAAAAGTAAAAAATCTATGTTTTCCTCCAAAGATATTTATGGTCACATTAGCTAAGTCAACACGTGACACCTCGGACACCTGGACGTGAACAGGTAACAGGTCAGAACAGACCGCTGGCGCAGCTTTAAGGCAGATAGTTTTTTAATATATTGGTCATGGAATCCTAACAGAAACATTAAACTGAAAACATTCCAGAGCCATAATGCAAATTACATAACACGCTACTTCCTTTTTCTTTCAGCCTCTCATCTTCTTTTACTCCGTCCTTCTACCTTCACGAAGAAAGGAGATGGTCACTAAAGCATGCTGTCAGACCCTTAGGGTTCAGGTACTTTCTTCTCTTTGCCTCAGTCACTTCCTGGAGAAAAACCACCTCAATGTACAAAGCCTGTGACCTGACACAGGCAGAACACCCCAAGTGATCTATTTATACTTGCAAAGCAACACTTTTCAAAGCAAGGTTATCCTAAAATTGTGATATCTACACTTAAAGGCCAAATAAGATACATCTATTTTCTTTTTAATAAGCATCTCAGGAATACAAAATGAAGTCTTTCTTTTCGATATCGAATACTTTAGTGCCATTTTTAAAATGCCACGCCTTCAGACAGCAGCATAGGGTATTAAGGGAAAATAATCCCGCTACTGAGCAAAGCCAGATGGAAGCAGGAATGTAAAATATTTGTGTTAATAGCATTTCACTGAAAAACCCCAAATCTCCCTACAAAAAAAGGTAATTTCTGGTGCTTATACATGAAACCTGTGTACTGCAATTGAAGAGAGTAATGCGACATGACAAAACAGGCAACATCAGGCTGCTCAGTACATTGTGCTGCTCCTCCTGAAATTTTTACACTTTCTCTTCCGTGCGCTTGCTTGTAAGCACATCCCACAAAACTGCCTTTACAACTGAAGTTTGCAATGTACATATCACTTTTGTTTTCAGTTTGCCTCCTGAATCCACTTACTCTAGGAATACTGCCGTTATTCTACAGGTGTTAATCCAGTCTAGAGGATCCCCGTTACCTTTTAGGGCACCATCCCTAGTGTCGGCCCCAGCCGTACGTCACGCTGCCAACCGCTGTGCCGTGCGCTGAGAGAGCTGCCTGGGGGGATCAACAATATTTAGGAGCACCAAATCTCTACACCGAAGTTGAAGGCAAAAATGAACCTTTATATTTCTATGTGTGAGCTTAAATTTTAAAACCTCTTTCTCAAAATAGGTGGATCACATCTATTTCCCAGTGAAGACAGGCGGTTGCGAACAAACCCAGACCTGGGAAGGAAAGGGTCACTTGACATGGCATTACGTTAAGTGCTGGAAGATGCTGGCTTTGGCCTGTTCAAAACAGGAAGCAGAAGTATTTGTTTTCTAAAAATATTCTAATGATTTTCAAACCACTGATGCAAATGCACTGCTCTTCAAATAAGACCTCGGGGAAAAAAAAACCCACAACAATCAAATTCCCTCCCCTACTGTTAAAGGCACTAATACAAATATCTGTTTTGTGGCAGAGCTAAAATATCAGGACACTTCTCTGAGTAGGAATACAAGTCTTCTCTTCTTTCTGCTAAAAAATGATATATTATTTTGATTAATAACACATCACAGGTTGGCTTGGCTGGTCTAACAACAGGCTGGAATGCTTTTTCCACTATAACTAGAAATAAGCTATTCCTGTGAGGCAGATGAATTACGACTTTGCTTTCCTCTAAAGAATTGGCTTTGAAATGGGTTTAGGCAACACCTTAAAAATAATGAGGGCTGGATACTTCTACTCTGTGGGAGGGTCAGTTCTACTAGACATCACTCTGAATAAACACTGGAAACTGAATCAGGTTTTAAGATGCTCAAAATAACTAAAGCTCAAGCTTATCTAGAGAAGAGTAATCTATAGGTAGAATACTGGCAAACTACAAGTTTCACCCCTCAGAGAAGGCGGGATACATTCTGAGTGATGTAAGAACTACCTTTACAGAACACATGTTGTTAAAGTATATACATTGACCAGTGCGGCTCTAGGCTCCCAGTGTATGTTGACGTCAAAATGCTACCTGGAAGTTAAGCACAGCAGTTTCTTTTCCCAATCCAGAAATAGATCGTTCTCGTTCATGAAATAAAAGGAACACAGCAGATTCACCACTTGAGAACAAATAGCTATTGAAGACTGTTCTCCTTAACAGCTCCTCTATCTCCTTCACCTCAGGACTTACTCCTCTTCCCATGCAGACTCACCTAGAAGGAGCCAGTTTATTTAGGATGAGATGCAGTCTTTGCCCTTCTCCTGCCTAAGCACCATACACTTGAAAGTTCAGATATTTTAGCATTTATGTCTCAGTACAGAACAGGAAGTGACATACTTCAAACAAAATGTTTCGTCTTGGAGAAGTAATCTCTTTGAGTTTCAGCTGTACGCCAAACGGTTGAATGGAAACGCACACAATTCAGCCTTCTCCATAGGTTTTTGGCAGGTGCTTCAGATTTCAGAGTATTTTTACTTTTCTTAAAATTAATTCCAGGGTCTCAATGCAATTTTCTGTAGACTCCCCTCAAATTTGCTAGGACTGTGAACACTATTGTGTGGAGAAAGCTAAAAAGAACTCATTCAACTTTAATGGAAGATTGTCACGAAGACCTCTTGCTTGAGCAGTTAGTATTTTATTTCCTTTAAAAAACATGATGTCACATTCTGGAGAGCAAATCCTGTGTTTGTCAGGGGGAAGCTTAAAAGGAAAGCTAAATCTTCAGGCAAAGGGCAAATTATTCCCAACATTCTCCTTCCTGTTGGTAAGGTCTCCTGGAACTAAAAAGCCCAGATGGAAAGAAGTTGAAGGCTGCTTATTTTTATGATGCTGAGGTAGAAGACTGAGTAGTTCATTCAGAACAAAAATGCCACCACTTTGTTTTCAATTAACGGATCAACATCAATCTTGCTTAACAGGTGGGTATGACTCCTTATGTTCCAGCCACTCCTCTTTCCTCTGCTGAAGCATCTCCCAGAGTGTGGGAAGGATGACTTGGGAACTGACTTCATGTGAGCTCATTCAATCCAGACACGGGAGCCTTCACAAAGAAAGCAGAGGAACGCATTTTGAATGGATAAACAAGAGGGAACTGTACAATCTGATGCAGGTTCCCTAATACCTATCACAGGTGTACTCCTCCAAAAGCCCAGACACAGGGGGATGCCCTTTGCACTCTGCCACGGCGACTATGTCCTGAGCAGCTCTCGGTATCTACATAGTGTATATTTAAAAATATATCCTGTTGTTGTGCATAGACTATAGCTTCCTCGCACTCACGTTCTGAGAGCAAGCTTATTAAACACCAGTGTGTAACGTAAGGTGCTCAACAGTTAGCTCGGTGGGAAAAACGATCGAATTGTTCCTCTGCCTGCCTCTCCCTCAGCCCACTGCCAGAACGCTGGGCAGCTGCCAAGGGGAGCGCGCAGCAGTCACACACACTCATCGGATTCCGTAGCTCCTGTAAGAATCACGGGAGACTGTCTCAGAGAAAGCTGTAGGCGAGCAGACCTTTTCCCACAGGACACAAACGGAAAAACATTCCTCATCAAGTCTCAAGGAGTTTCAACCCAAGTCCTGCCTTTTCAGACTGCAATTATAGTTTATAATATTCAGCTTTGAACATTGCCTTCCTCTTTCCAGAAGCCTCACCTTTTCCCCCCAGACGTGCTCTTCTGTTCAGGATCTTCTAAGAATTCCTGGTGTGTGTTAACAGGTCAGAACGCTGTATCGCATTGAGATTTGTTCCCTCACTTATCACACACTCTCTTCACCCATTGCCTGTTCAACAGTCAAAAGGCAAGACTTGGTATTTCTATCTTTGCACTACCTTGCTTGGCTGCCTTGAATCACTCCCTATTTTTCATATGTTGGTTCTTTTACTGCTGGAAAATTCAGCTGTCCTCCAGCTTTCACAATTACGGTGAAACAAAAAACTAATCTATTCAACAAAAATTTTTCCTCTTGTCCTTGAGAAGATCTTTTTCATCCTTCTGTACCTAATAGTAACATGTCTCTTAGGAATCTAGCATAAAATATTAAATGCGTCTGAAGGAAAAGCTTGATAGATACCAAAAGTTATTTTTCAGCTTGAAGTTTTATAGCAAAATTATTATGACATATGCATCCACAAATAAGAAAGGAAATTAAAACTTTGTTGATTTCTTTTCAAGTTTATTCCATTTTAGTTTTAGTGTTTTTGACTTCTGGACATACTGAACTAAAGCAGGCTCTACACTGGCTGCCTGTGTAATGCAAAGTGTGACAAAGTAAGTACACAACTTATTTATTGTTTTTGGACTTTGGAGAAGCAGCAACCAGCCTAGCTTGCAAGTGAAGTGAAAATAGTAGGTTTCAGAGAAAAATATTTTTGTTGATTTCAGTCCATGTCAAACAGAGGGGTTTGTTACAGAACCTTCCTGTTTATTCCATTTTATTTTGGCTTATGCATCTGTTTCTTGCACACACCTCTAAATCAAACACAGACTTACCACCACAACGCAGGGGAACAAGAGAGTGAGAAATCTTTCTATGATGTCAACACATGCACAATCACTTAATATGGGAGGCTTTTCCACCGCTTGCCTTTTTTCTTTTTAATCTAAATTGAAAACTTGTAGTCCACAAAGTTAACAGTTGGTTACTGCCACACGCTGAAGCACACCCATGCAAACAAAAAGCAGGTGTAAGCAAATTTCAGCAGTTGCCGTAAGGCTGAGAGAAGCCCGGCTTTCTAGATTCGTGCAGGAAACCTTTGTTGTACTTGGCAGCCACCCTCTTCTGTCTACAGACATAATTCCCCAATAGAGGAAGGAAATTTAGCCAAAAAAAAGATACCTTTGGTATTTTACATTGACAGGCTAGATTATTTTGGATGTTTCAAAAGCTACGCATCCTCTAGGACAAGATTATTTAACACTGCAAACTAACCTTTGGTCCTGCTCCACTGCCCTGACAGTTACTTAAGAGCACAGATGCCACAGAAGTCACGGTGTGGCTAACAAACAATACATTTTACACAAAAACCAAGCGCTTATCAAACTCTCTGCCTTGCCAGCCAAGTACTTCAATTCCTCCTATACCACCGTGTAAGAGGCTAAACATTTCCGATTCCTTTTTCTCCACCAGGCAGAAGGGACTGGAAGCCCTGCAGTAACAATATTCCTTGTCTCCAGGGAAAGGGAGGGCCTCAAATTGCTCAACATACAGTCTGCTGGCTGACCAGAGAGAAGATTTTAATGGCTCTGGCAGGAGCTCTGTCTGGCCTCTCACAGCCAGTAACCATGAGGTCTCCCTTTAAATGGTGACAGCTGCAAGTCTTAGGAAGAGGGAAGGCAAAATATTTCATCCACAAATACCAAATACAATCCTACTTAATCATCTTTGAAATAGGAAATACCTACATGACGTGTCAATATAACTGATAAAAGTTATGGCAGCATCTTACAGTAAATAAAGGACATCAGCTACCTAGACACCCATTAAGGGCCTCTGATCATCTTTGTGGCCTCCTCCGGACGCGCTCCAACAGGTCCACGTCCTTCTTGTGTTGAGGGCTCCCCAGCTGGACGCAGCGCTCCAGGTGAGGTCTCACCGGAGCGGAGCAGAGGGGCACAATCCCCTCTCTCACTCTGCTGGCCACGCTGCTTTGGATGCAGCCCAAGGTGCAACTGGCCTTCCAGGCTGCGAGCGCCCGTTGGGGGCTCATGTCCAGCTTTTCATCCACCAACACCCCCAAGTTCTTTTCCATGGGGTAAATAATTCCAACCTAAAATACTGGGGGTAAAGGATATAGAAGAACAGGTATCTTAGGAAGATTCTCTGTCACAGGAATAACAAGTACACAAAAAACAGGTAAATGAGATTGACAGTTTTACCATAGTGTCCAATGAATTTTAATTGGCATAAACTGCCCCAGATGTCCTAAAGTAGTACAACAAAATCAAGGTATTTTAGTCCAACAGAAAGAGAGCAAAACAAGATTAAGTATAATTTGGAGCAGGAGGCTGGCAGTTTTCATGAATACCAAGGTACCCCAGATAAATGCTTCCATTACACTATGTGCTTTTTCTCACCTCCATTTAACTAATTATAAATTGCATCAAATACCTAGTAAACTCCACCAGTGCCGTAACTCCTAAAGGTAGGTTTATTTTACAGTGTTCTGGTCCGGATGGAGCAGAAGCATGGTTTGCAGCAACCTCAGGTTCTTTCTGAAGGAAAACATTTCAAGGCTGCCATAAGATAAGTGCAGAAGTTCATGCAAGTTCTCATGCTGGGATCCTTCAGTAAGACCTGCGGTCACTTGAAGACAGCTAAGATCCTGCTACTTCTGCCTGCAAAAATACGGCACTATGCTTATTAGCTCATGGGAAGAACACTTTCCTTCTAAGTCATAAAATCAGCTGCAGTTCATTACTATGAACTTTTCACTCTGTCAGTGCCCTGGAAGTACACTGTGTGGGTCAGAAGCACACGGTGCCAATATAACACGCGGTCTCCAGAAGAAACTCGCCAACAAAAGCTACAAAACATTAGCAACATGAATGATAGCAACAATTGCTAAAGGCAACAAGAAGCTAAAGACAATCTTTGCTCCACCAGCTACAAAGTTCTAGTAAACTTTGAGAAAGGGTATGTAAAGCAGGCAATGGATTAATATGTGCATACCATTTTATATGATCCTTCAGTTACAATTATCGCCTATGAATTGCGATTGTGAAAATGCAGTAGTAAAACTGAAAAACTGTCTGAGTTAGGCAGCAGAGAACGTGAAGGGTGTCACGCCTAAACCACACTTCACATATTCACATAACCTGTTACTTGCATGTGAGCCAGGAGATAATCTCCTATTAACTCGTGCTTGTCAGCCCAATATACTGTAAAATATAAAGTTAGTCCATTATGACTGACCTTGTTTTTGATAGCTAAAAAGGCTCACTTTAGAATACCCCATCGTTTGAGGTGTTGACATTGCTTTTCTTCTGCTACTTATAGCAGCCGCATTTATTCAGAATAATAAAAACATTGTACATTAAGAGACACCACACAACTCCGAAATAAACAGTGAAATTTGGACTCCCTCTCCCCTCCAACATCTCTCTCTCAGCAGAGACCATGGTAACAACCACTTGGCAACAAAACAGTTTTCCTTACTCTGAAGCTCAATGCAACTGTTCAAAAAATCCACTCCACAGCTGCTGCAAGAGAAAAACCCGAGCCTTACCAATAGGCATCTGGACTCGGCCCTTAAAAATAATTTGGGAGATCAGTTTTAGTTCAACTTGAATATATTGTAGAGCTGTTGGCATTGTTTATCTCGGAGGAGATCTGTAAACAGAAAAGGGTATGTACCCTTCAGCAAGCATCAACCCATGCGTGTTAGACAAACGCCAAGGCACGAGAGAAACATCAGCACAAAATGCAGGAAGAAAGCAGAGGATACGTTTCTCACAAGAAATCACTGCGCAAGAGGAGGAAACAAGTAAATCCTACCAGCTGCAACATCAGAAGAGGCGAAGCGGGTTGTGACCTGACCCACTATATTATGCTACTCGGGACAGGACACCCACCAGTTCTGAAGCAACACCAACCATGGATCCGATCTATGAACCTGAGGCCCCTCTCAGAGATCTCTCCCACTAAAGATAACCACCTCCCTTTAGGAATATTTTTTAAAGTAACTAATGAAAATACTGAAATAAGTATAGTTTATGCTTGCTTTCCAAATTGCTTCTGGAGAAGTAGTGCAGACAGTTAATCCTACTAAACTAATGCAGAAAGGCACCATTTTTCTCCGCGGGTTCCAAGTTTTTACAGTGGGACTTCTCCCAAAGACACTAAAAGCTGCACCAAGACCCCAGTCTCTTTGGCCTCCTTCCTCCCAGTCACTGGGCAAACAGTCCATTGCTGGGCCCTGCTCTTGCAGTAAAGTTTACAAATGCTTTGTGGTTGGAAACACTGAGAGCAGGAGAAGGCTGTTTACACACAGTAATGCACAGTGACAGCTGGCTTGTATCAGAGGAAAGGCTGTGAGCATTTGTTAGACTAGAAGCACCGAGCTTCTGAAAGACTGAAAGTCTCTCCCTTTAATCCCAAATACTTCTGTAATTATTGCAGTACTCGCCTTCCCTAGTTGGACAAAGTTGGACAAAAAAAAAAAAAAAGAGAACCTTCACAGACCTTATGGAACAGGAAACACTAGAGAATTAGCAACTGCTTGAAGTAAGTAAGCTCACAAGGCTCATTTGAACCCCAATCCTCTCAAACTGTATCCTTGCTTACTAACAGTCCCTATTTAAAAAGAACAAGACCTTGAAGCAAGGTCTTCACACAAAATAATACATATTCTTAAAGTATGTCTATTGTTCTACAGCAGATTCTCTGCACCGAACAGTTTCACTTGAACAAAGATAAAGATGCAGGCCCTGTCTTACTTACCAGGCTATCTCTGGGCTACTCAACATCTGTTTAGAAAGTTACAAGTTGCTCTGCTTTTTGTTCCTTAACAATAAAGAAACTTAAAGTCATTTAGTGTCATGGCTGATTGTGAAGGACTTATTTATTTCAGAGCTTCTCTTCATTGCTAGCATAGAGGAGAGATGCCAGAACATGAAACCATTTGCACTGCACCTCTACAGCTGGTTGGCTGAAATAAGCAGTTAATAACAAAGGGATTTCACTGGTGTTGCCATCATGGAAGTGTACAATACATAATATCTATTTTTCAGCAAGCAAAAATGAGCTGTAAAATGCACATGGATTAACACTCTGGCTCCAATGTCTCTAGTGGGTCAATCTAGAAGACACTCCTGGCACTTTATCTACCAGGTGTCTGCTCTCCCCCCTGAAGCCCCGACTGTTCTCTAAGATGACACTGGCATAAGGCACACACAGATGCACAAAACGCAGACGCCCCACAACTTTTAAAAACCGCCCTATGGGAAAAACACATGTACAGGTCCCATACACAGGCTAGACGACTATTCACAACCTGGGGACAAAAGCACAACCGTACCCGTGTGGAGTTCAAGCAGGTTCTGCTTTTCTGCTGTACTGCCCTTTAAACACGGAGTTCTTAACGCTCCAGTCACTCTTCTAGCACCATCTAGTGCTCACGGCAGCCAAGAGCCTTTGTTGTAACGGAGACATCGTCTAGCTATAAACCGACCTTCCTCTCTAGGAAGAGCTGCGCTCCCAACTTGAGAAAGGAAGATACTTACGTGCTCCACTGTAAGAGCTTCCCATAACAACGTGTGTCCCTGTCAAACACTCACTTGTCATCTCTGTCATGTTACATTTTCTGTCAGTAAACGAGATGCTTGTTTTCACATAGCACAGAATGGAACACAATGTAATTTCCCTTCATATATATTCCCCAAACTGAAAATTAACACCTGAATTCACTGCCTTTGCAGTCCTTCAAGGCAGTTTTTGTCCTAAATTGTATTACTGACATCATGAATTAAAATGCACAGCAGTAGCATATCACACCCTGCCTTAAAGGACTGTCATACTGCTCCCTCGAAGTCAGAGACGTGGCTTTTTCCTGTTCCCTCTTACACTGGATTATTTATATCACCTTTCACAAATGTTTAAACAGTTAAGAAATTTACAATCTAGACACAGTACATAAACCTAACTAGTAAAATTTTTCTCTAGTAGGATCTTCTTCCAAGGTGATAACATATTCAAAAGTAATTCTATTTTAATCTACAACATTAAAAAAAATATTTTGGAACTACAAATGCATTCTCTCAAACTAGTTCACCTAGAATTGCTTACACAGTCACACAGTGAATTCTAAATGCAGACTAATCTTTGGTTCATTGCAATACATAAAACCACTCAAACCACTTGTGAAAAATACACCTTGTGGTACTTAGAACCACTTCGAAAGAGTCACAAATTAATTCCTCCTGAATGACCATCAGTGTGAACACACTAGAATTCTTACCGAATCAAAACATTACTTCAGGAGAGACAAAGGCAAAATTCTCCAGACAGAAGTGAACTTACATACTGGAAAGATAAATTTAAACAAATACATCAGGAAACCATACAAAGCTCCCATTTAACCAAACAGGTGAGATTGGGTTTGCTCTTTACTCACTTGAACATCACAAACCAGAAATCTTCAGCATCTCCTGCTAACTCACCCTCCCCAAACTGTTACAGGTTAAGTTTTGATTCTTTATGTACCTGTGCACCAAGCCACATTTTCTCCACTTCAAAATACAGGTATGACACTAAACAAAAAGTCTAAGTGCATTTTAAAAACAAAAACACACTTTTTTTTTTTTTTAAACACACACGGGACTTTAAGCAGATCTATGGCAACCATTTTAACTTTGAATACTAAAATCTTTCAGACTTTTTTAAAATGAAACTCTGAAAATATTATCAGTTGTTTCATGAAGCGAGACCTGACCACTAGTGGCATACACAACCTCACATTCATTAAATGTAAGACAAGGTTTTCAGGATCACATTTCTTTATTCATAACATCATAGCAGAGAGATACTCAAATGGATGAAAAACACAGCAATAAGGCTTAAATATTTTTTTTAAAAAAATAGAGAAAGGAGTAGAAAAGAAACATATAGCATAGGGTAGAAGACAAATATATAAACAATATGCCACCAGTACCAGTGGAGAACACTGTTCCCCTACCACACAGTCACTGCTTTCAGCACTGGGTTTTTCTGATTCCGGCAACAAATTCCTTCCACAATTAAGCCTCAGAACTCAGTAACGCAGCTACAGCTGATGTGATTCCCACATGCCACTTGGCAGTTATGATACACAGGTGGTGGGGTGCACTAATTCCTCCAAAGATACTAGCTGTCCAAAAGATATTAGTACCACTGATCTAAATATGGAGCATTTCAGTGAATTGGACTGTGTCACTGTAAAAGACCTAATATTCACCCTCCTAGTTTGGAGGTAGTCTTGAGTTCTGCACGGTTTATTATCTTCACAGCTTACAAGTGACTTCTTAAAATGATAAAATTAAAACCGCATTACAAGAGTATAATAAAAACGTATGCATTACGAGGTGTTTTCCTTTCTCCTTCATCAACCAGAAAGCTAAACAAGCCAGGTTTCTGGGTTTTAACTAGGCTTGACTAGAGTCAGCACAGACTCTGGTTAAAGACATAGGACTTTCCCCATTCACATAATTAATGTGGATTAAATCAAAGAGACTAGGTTTTCATAGCGTCCTTGTTTTTTTTCTCATGACGGAACTCTGGCTTTACTCACTCTCTGTGGCTCGGAACTCGTCCTGTCCCACACAGGAGGAGCATTAGATACTCTCTGCAGCATTCACCGGAATGAGAGAACGACACAGCTGATGAGCCCCAAAACTGCCATTAGGCAGAACTTGTAAATTCCGCTCTCGGCCCCAGGAAGCCCACAGTGTTGGTTAAAGCACTGGAGATTAGGAGCCAGGTTTCTGGGTGCACGATGCTCGCTCAGCTCCCCGTACCCACAGGACTCCAAGGCCTGTGCTGCTCTCCCTACACGAGCCTCACTTCATCTCCACGCTAGAATGAGTCAGTAATTAAGGATAATCCTAACCAGCCCCCCCCCCAAAGGCACCTGTTACTGCTATTGCTAAGTGGGGCTGATGAAAAACCAATCACAAGCACAGCAGAGGTTGTTACAATAGTGCAAACAGCTGCCAAAGCCACACGGCTGTGCAAGGGCTGTGAAGTACGGCCCCGAAGCGGCACTGGAGGGCCCGCACGGCCTAAATCCCGCCTTATTCCAGACTTACTCGGATCACTTGGCACAAGTTTTTCCTGGGAACCTGATACCCTCAGTAACTCGGCAAACTCACAACTCGCCCAAGCCGGTGAATAGCTGGGCTTTTATCAAAGCACACCTACCGATTTCCTCAGTCTTTCTGACTATTTAAAACACGGCAGGGAGGTGCCTTTCCTCGCCAGACCATCACGCCCGCGCAACTCCAGACCCGCGCAGGGGGCTTCCCCTTGCAGAGACGCCCGGCAATCTGCGCGGGTGGGCGGGATTCCTGTTGGAGGGCTCCCCCTCCGCCGCACAAGAAGGGAGAAGCGGAGCCGGGAGAGGGGAAGGTCGGGCCGGTCCCCGCGGAGGAGCGCCCGCTAAGGGCGGGCACAGCAACCTGAGGGGAAAGCGCGAGTGGCCCGCCTTCCCGCGCGCTCCGCCCCGGCAGCCAACCAGCGCCGGCGCGAGACCGCCCCCGCTTCTCCTCGACACCGCCTTACCATAGAGGCTCGGATCATAGAGTCGCAGGGGAGGGCGGGGCCAGCGCGGCGCTCGCCCGCCCGCCGGGGCGGGGGGGTGAAAGGTCAAAGGTTCCGGTGGGGCAAGATGGTGGCGCCGGTGTCGCTCCGCGTGGTGCGATGTGGCGGCGGCGCCCTGCACGGCGCCAGGGCCGTCTTCTCCGCCGACTCCAAGTGAGCGGGGCTGGGCCTCGGGCCTTCCAATCTTGGGGGGGTGGGGGGGGCTCCGGATCTCCGCGGGGAGGGGAGGGGCGGGGCGGCTGGTGTCAGGGCGGCCTGGCGCTCGCCGGGCCGGGGGGTGGCCGCGTCGCCTGGGGGTGACGGCCTCGCTCCCCCCGCAGGTACCTGCTCTGCGCCTCCGGCGACTTCGTGAAGGTGTACAGCGTGGCCACCGAGGAGACGCTGCGGCTGCTGGGGGGACACGGCGACCTGGTGACGGGCATCCAGCTCAACCCCCACAACCACCTGCAGGTCTGGGGCGGGGCTGGAGTTTGGGCTTGGGAGCGTTGTTGAGCTCATGTGTTCCCAGAAACCTGCCGGGAAGGATGCGTGCAAGATCTGTTTTATAGAACCAGAGAGGGGGTTGGGTTGGAAGGGAGCTTAAGGATCACCTCTTCTAGTGGGGGATGTCCCCGCCCAGGGCAGGGGGTTGGAACTAGATGGTCTTTAAGGTCCCTTCCAACCCTGACGATTCTGCGGTTCTAATTCTGTGATTCAAACCCCCTGCTACGGGCAGGGACACCTCCCAGCAGACCAGGTTGCTCAAAGCCTCATCCAGCCTGGCCTTCCGCAAAGGAAAAGGTGAAACTTCTTTGTGGATTATGCTTGTCGGATGGAAGGATAGCGCTGCTGCTCCTGCTCTGGCTCGCTGTGACTACATATAGAAAAGAAGCATTTGCCCAGATGGACTGCATCTGCATAATATTTATGCAAAATCTGATGCAAATGATAATAGGTGGTGAAATAACGGATACCTGCCATACTCTGTTAGTTTCAAGTGTTTAAACATAAATACCTGCCGTTTCCCCGGCACTTCATGAAAACGTCTATTTCAGGCTAGAGCTGATCTGTGTCCTGTCTTTTTTATGATTCAGCCACTCAGAATCACAGTTCGGTTGAGCAATCTTTAAGCTTTTAAGCTTTTTATGTAAAAGGTGACTTTGTTATATCATTTACGTATTTTATTTTATCTTTTCTCAGCTCTATTCCTCCTCCCTTGATGGCAGCATTAAGCTGTGGGACTTCATGGATGGGATTCCCATTAAAGTATGTTGAGTTATTCCTATTGAGCACATGTCAAAAGTACTCTTGACCCGTTGATAGTAGAATAAGGATTTCTAGAAATGGGCACAAATCAGTTGAAGATTTGCTGTTCTGCCGTAAACAGCCTGGAAACCACCTGTTTATGTCAGTAGTAGAATGTGGCAGTTGGTGTGCGTGGCACTGCACAAGTTTTTTGTGATGCAGAATCTTGGAGGGGAGGGGAAGGATGGGATGTCCTGGTTTTACATTTGCGTTAGACTTCGACAGAATCCCAAAGGTCTTCTTATTTGTCTTGGAACTGAGAATTTGAATGAATACATCAAGGTGTTTTTTTTTAAAGCACGCGTGATTTCCTCGTTGTAACAACTTAGCGTTATTCACCGTTGAAATCCGTGCGCACAAGTGTAATAACTGTTGAACTGACCTCCTCGTTTTTCCTCCAGACGTTCACTGTGGGAGCCAAACTTCTGGCACTGTACGCGCTTGCTGGGTGTGAGGACTTGGTGTTCGTCGTCATCCCGAAGAGCGGTGAAAGAGGTACGATACAATTGGCATCACCCCTGTCATCCAGATCAGCTTCTGTCTGAGCTGCTGTCTGGTCAGTGCATGGTAGGCAGCAAGAGCGTGCTTTAATGTATCTAAAATGTTTCTTAAATCCTATGACAGGTGCCTGCAGCCCTGCGTTTTGTACCTTTTCTCTGTTTTCATTCCGTGACATCTAGTTTTTTTTAATGCTTGTCTAGAAGAGTGCCTGTCTTTACGTACTGCATCTGTTCGACGTTGAAGATTAAATAGATCTTACCATGATACAGGGTGTGCTACAGTGCTTGAGACTGCTCTTCCACCCTAAGCAGTATTAACATAAATGCACTTGTCCTATTTAACAGCATGACTAGATATCTTTCTCCTAGAATTTTGTCTTAAATAAATGTACTTACAGCTTGATCTTACTGTATTGCTGCAAATGTCACTTTAGAGCAAGAGCAAATATGACACAACTTTGCTTGGTCGCCGCTTACCAGCAGGTTGGTATGCGCTACCTAGTCTTGAATCATCGGTATTGCTAGAATCAAACGACTCAAAACTGTTATTTGAAACTTATAGAAATATCAGAAAGGACTGACAGGATAGTTTTAAGGGGAAGGGGTGTACACCCCTTTGTAAGGGAGTTCACAAAAGCCTTTAGGTGACAGGTTTTTCTTTGGTCAGATACGTTCCAGCTGGTCTCCGTTAAGCTGCCAAAAGCAGCAGGCCAAGACGTGGAAGCCAAGGAAGTGTCGGTGGTTTTGAACGGTGTGGATGCATCGCCCAAGCGTATTGCATTTGGAAGAGAAGTATATTCACCTTTTGTTTGGGTTTTTTGTCTTCTGCTGGGTGTCGGCTGGTTTGGTTGATGTGCTGTTTGTGCTTTTATGCAAGCACAGAGGCACTGAGTCAGAACTGAAGTTAAATGAATCTGAGGGAGACCTATGCTTTCTTTTATTAAAAAAAAAAAAAAAACACTTATGGCAAAATAATTACTTAACATCAGCTTCTATGCAATCTCCAATTTTAAGTACTTTTTAGTGAAACTTTTAGGTTTTTACTTCCATATAGAAGAACATAATCTGTAGGTCCTAAATTGTTGTTTTACTATAACAGGGTGAATATGTGGCATCAGTGAAGGACCTTGCTCTCCAAGTTTATTTTTTTAAACAGAAACAGTTGAACAGGTAAGAATGAAAGTCCCAGGTATCAATTCAGTCAGATGTCTGTTAACTGGTGATGTGTGCACAGAGTGAGAGAGAGGAAGAAACACCTTTCAGCTCGATTGAAGGCAAAGAACTAATGAAATAAAGAGAAAAATAAGTGTCACTGTTTTTTTTGGAGAGTGCATGTAACTATAACAACATGGCAATGTTTAATTTTGCTAGTTAGAATTACTTCTGTGTGCTTTAGCTGCTCCTCTTGAAGTTTTCTTTTACAAAAACCCGAACCCACTCATATAATTACAATTCCTTCCTTACTTCTCGAAGGTTTTTTGTAAGTGCAGCGAAGACAAAAAGTGGAAACAACGGCTTCACGTGCGTGGCGTGCCATCCTACGGAGGATTGCATTGCAACTGGCCATGCCGATGGGAAGATTCGCCTCTGGTATACCCCCTTTGGTTGGACTGTGCACCCCGTAAACCGCTGTGACCTTTGGAATTAAGCGAAACCTGAGCAAAGCAGTCTGGTTTGTCCTTAGCGCTGCCATTTTCCCAAGTCGTAACGAGCAGAGAATGGCGAACCCTGTGCAGCTGCAGCACTGGCATTGACTTCAGGGTACAGCTTCAGTTTAATGTCAAACGGGAAAATATTCCTGTTAAGTTACGCTCTATGAATCTAAACCGTCTTTGAAAAAGGTGATGCAGGAGCACCTGAAATCGTGGGCGAGCAGAGTCGTAGGGAGCACACACTCGTGGAATTGCGTGGTTAAGAACGACATTCCTGCCAAGTCGCTTTGCAGCGCCGAGTTGCTGGGTACGTCTAAGGTGTGTGGCGTACACCAGGAATCGGAGATTCGTTAAGGTTGGAAAAGACCTCTAAGATCATCAAGTCCAACCACCAGCCCAGTACTACTATGACCACTAAACTGTGTCCTGACGTGCCACATTTACACGTCTTCTAAATACCTCCAGGGATGCTGACTGCACTCTTTCCCTGGGCAGCCTGGGCCAGTGCCTCACCACTCTTTCAGTAACAAAATGTTTTCTAATATCCAGTCTAAATCTCCCCTGGCGCAACTTGAGCCCATTTCCTCTCATCCTAAGGCGACAAAAACCTGCTAGCGTGGTTCCTTCCCTCCTTTTCCCTTGGGCGTACAAGAAACTCCTGTCAGGAAGTTAGAGGAGAGGATGGTGTACCTGGTTCAGTGCAGTATGGCCTTTGATTTGCTCTGTTGCTGAGGTCATGCTGAAAGAACTGTTCTGTTTCTCCACATGTAGGAGGAATTTCTACCACAGGAAAGAGTACACATATTCCACACTGCACTGGCATCACGATACTGTCATGGATCTAGCTTTTTCTATGGAGGGTGAGTAAAAAACAACAACAAAAAAATCCACTTTCCAACTTATTTCCTCTACCCCCAGAAAAACCCAACAAAACAAAAAACACAAAAAAAACCTCTCAAGAAGTTGCAGCAGGGAGAGAAAAATCAGTAGAAGTTCAAGTTTGTCCACTTACTAACAAATTAATTTCTGGAATTCTGAATATGTCCAGGAAGGATCTGAAATAAGAATGGATGTCGTCGTTATTTCTTGATTGGCGTTCGTAATGTCAAATATCTACCTTCTGTGGTAGAATGTAAAATCTAACCACTCTCATTTCTTCCCCCCCCCCACCCGCAACCCCATCAGCAGTACTGATGATTTGTTGCCAGAATCTTGCATCCAAATAAAACAAGCCAATCTTGTGCAACCTCGAACTTAGTGGCAAAAGTACAGTTAATTTTCATCTTAATTGTGTGATCTGAACTGTTCTCCTTAGGATATTTCTTACTGCAAAGTACTGCTGATACAGGGAGAACAATTCAGTTATATTCTAACACAAATAATCAGCTGGTTCAGAAAGTAATGGGATCTACTGCTCCGAAAGCACTGTTTAAACTTTGCTGTAGGCACAAATTCTTCTCTCTTAATCCAAGTTTCTGTAGCAATTGGACACAGGGTAACAAGAAACATATCTAGATATGGGGAATAATTGTTTTGTATTTGACAGTTTAAGAAAGGTTTTTGAGAAACCTGTGTCTGTCTTTGTAAATGCGCGTGCTGGTGATATTTTTATTTTAAGCAAAAACCTGTAACGGCATTTTTATTCTTGGGAAAGGAACCAGGTTGCTGAGTGGCGGAGTTGAATCTGTTCTGGTTCAGTGGCACAGCGGATCGGACTGTCAGAAGGATTTCCTTCCTCGTTTGGGATCTGCTATTGAGTACATCTCCATGTCGTCTGACGGGGCACTCTCTTGCACCTTGCACACAGACAACAGTAAGCCAAAACGTAGTTTACATATTACTTAATGCAAAGTGGAATGCAAATCTCTACGAGCTTTATTTTGTTAATTGAAGATGAATTAATTAGATGCTACATAACAGTTCAATGTTGATCTGAAAGAACAGATGCTTGAAGTGACCTGCTTTTCCTTTCAGGGATTACAATAATCAACAGCAACCTAAGATTTTCCAAAAGTATTCAAGGGCTACTCAAAAGTAAGTGCAATAAAGTTTTATCTTTCGCTTAGAGGGCAGAATGTGTCACTTCCCATCTTGGGTCGTTTCTCACCTGCTTTTTGTTACTAGGTACGGCTGTCAAGACCGGTCTAGTGGTTGATCCTAGAACCAAGGCTTTGGTCTTGAACGGAGAGCCTGGCCACCTGCAGTTCTACTGTCTCCAAAGTGACCAGCAGCTCTTCAGTGTAAGTTGGGTGGCCTTGGACTACAAGTGTAACTTAGCCAAGGAAGTTACGCATCTGAATTTATTTGAAGACTTGCAAACAGGAGGAAAGCCAGCAGCTACACAGCGAGACTCACTTCCAAGCTGAGCTGGTTTTAGCTTTATCACAGACTTCTTTTACTTCTTAAGCGTGTCTTGATGTTGGCAATTGAATAAATACTTCAAAACGCTGTGCTGCTCCTGTTAAATGTCAAAAAATTGTAGGTCAAATCCCTCCAGTTCCTTCTTTCTTAAATCTAGTGCAATTGTGGAATGTGCATGCCCTAATTATGCTTTTCCTCAGCATTATTTTTTTTTTTAATGCCACAGCCCAGTCAGTTCTGATCAATGCTTTCAAAACATCCTTTCTCCCTGGTTTTGTGAACGATATCTCTTACATCAGCACTTGAATTTTGAAATTTTGGCCTTCCTGTTTTGCAGTTGGATATCGTGCAACGACAGTACATTCATCAGGCAGGTTTAAAGCAAGCTGACCTGGTAAAAATCGCCTTTAGCGCGGAAGGCAAATGGTTAGCAACCGTCGAAGAGAGAGAAGACACAACTGACCCTGAGTTACAGTTGAAGCTGTGGTTCTACGATGAAGAAACACAAAGGTAACAATAGCAGAGCTGGCCTTCCAGGCGTGTCAAAACCTAAATTATCATGTAAATACCTACACAGGCTTTGTCTTGCAAAGGCAGAGATTTTCCAGATCAACTAATAAAATTCTAGGGTAGAACCTAGGGAGAGTTGACCATGCATGCTACACACATCTGAAAGAGTGCATGGAGTTATAGTAAATACAGATTGGAAATAATTGCTCTGAAACTAATTTACATATATTAATCTGGCAGACTATTTTAGCTACAAGACTTAAATTCACCTATTTACTCGGTATTAGAAGTTGTGGACTTGACAGAATGGCTCTAGAGCTTGTTCAGTTTTCCTACCTCTGTCTAATCTGTCATTAACTGATAAGTCCCTCTAGGGTACAAAAGATTATGGCTTTATTGTTGATTTCTTTTTTTCTTTGACTAACATATGCATCTGGTTCATACACCTTCCTTGATTTTCTTATGAACAAAACCCCCCATATTTTGACTGAATTGTTCTATTCTTCAAGAAGAAACAAAGATACATAAAGCTGATCTGTGTAGTAGCTGTGTGACCCAAACTTTCTGTGTCCTGGAAAGACTGCCCAGAGCTCAGGCTGAATATGGGAGAGGATAATCCTTCCTCAGTGCTGGGCTACAGTCTCTTGTATGGAGGTGATGAGGAAAATCCACTCTGTAATAATCCACTCTGTGATACCATTTAGCTGTCAAGTTAGAAGTCCCGTTGATTCCTCTTCTCCCGGCTGCCCTCCTGTATCATGTGAAACCGAAGCCTTCCCCAAGTTCCAGATGAAATGCCAAGCTTCTCTTTTCTTTCCTTGATAGCTTTAAGCTGAATACTAGCATAAATATGCCCCACGAAGACCACATAACAGACATGTGCTTTCGTGACACGGATGAATTGGAAGATGACTCTCTGATCCTGGTAACAGCTGGCAGAGACTGTGTGTTTAAAGTCTGGATGATGGTAGAAGACACCGACCCGGAAGGTAAGTAGGGTCAAAACGTGTAACTTACTGTTACCTGCCACCTTGGAACATGCTCTAGTAATTCTGACCTTACTTCCATTGATTCAGAACTAGCCCCTCGAGTCCCAATCATTTATCCATTTCTGCTGTTGCCTGGAGTGTTGTGTTCTCCTGAGCATCCTCACTGGTGGAGCTCTCTCGTAGTTTTGCAGTGTTGTGGAGGTTCCTAAAAGAGCAGAGACCTTGCTGAACCTGCTGCAGAAGGGAATGGCAGCCTGTGTTCATTATTTAAAGGATGGGCTGTGATAATTTTTCCATGCTTGGAAAACAGATTTTTGTCATTGCTCGGGCTAGGCTTTTTATTCGAGACTTCCGCTCAAGCGAGCAGGACACGGAAATGTGTTACTCTTGTGTAGTTGTGTTGGTGTAAAGTAATAGCACTTTGCCATTCTGCGGCTCTGTCACTGCAGTTCATTTTTTGAACATCCTTCCCATTCAATACTTGAATGTTGTAAAACGGATATTTAGGCTTCACCTCCAGGACACTTCAGTAGCTAGGCTTCACCTCTCAGTCTATGCTGGTGTTACAGCTGCAACATCTGAGGGTTGTCTGTTGCCCTGGTTGCCTCTGGGTGTGAAATACAAAAGATTTCCCACTTCGTAATTTCCTTTTGGTTGCTACAGTGGCAGGCACACTTGAGCGAGCTGGAACTTTCCTGCTAGTTGGGTGTCTTAGTTTGTCGTGTTCCCAAACAGACGTCGTAGTGGTCTCGATGAACTGCTGGCAGTTTAGTAACGTGTTTCTTTTCCTGGGCAGGTGAGAACATGTTCAAAAGTACTTTTGAACTACTACATTTTCCGTTTGACAAACCTACTTTGCCAAATTCATATTCTTGGCCCAAGCTGTTTGCATCTCAACAGCAGCTGTTCATGAGAAGAAAAACAAAACCTTCTATTCTTGTACTAGGATTTATGCAAACATTTACTCAATAGCAACTCCCTCAATGGTATGTAAGAGGGGGTTTTTTGTTGTTGTTTTTAAGTGATTCTAAGCCTAGGTTATATCTTAACTTAATGATGCAGTTACTTTAATCTTCAGTACCGTGTGGGCTGGGGATGAAACCTAATGAGATCTGTTTCCTTCAACAATATAATTTTGTGTCTGGCCTCATCTGGTGGTTTTTGTATGTTTTTTGTTTGTTTGCTTTTTTTCTAAGTGACCAGAGCTGTGTTTCCTGGCATGTGTAAAAGTACTGACTTCTGTGGTCTATTTGCCCAGCAGGGGCAGGGTAGGAATGCTCAGGTAGAAAGAGTCGATAGGCTGCAGCTTCTGTGTAGCAAATATTAAGAAACTAATGAGTTTACAGGCAGAATACACTCTGGCCTGGTTTTCTTTGCAGCAGATCTCTCACGGTGCCTCTAGATGGTGCCACGCAATTTAAAGTAGTGAATTGTTTCTGGCTTTTTTTACAGGCAGGTCTTTTAATCATCAACTTGTAGCCATTATATAAAGGATTTTTTAGCATAGGGTGAACTGATTGTCCTTTCTTCCCTCATCCTGCTCATGTGTTTCACAAGCGTGCTGTACACATTGATTTGTGCTGGGCTGTGTAACGTTGTGTGGTAAGTACAGCAATTGATTCTGTTCATTTGAAGGTAATCACCCGCAGCGGGGAAGGTATCTCAGCTGAAGGCGCTGGCAGGTTAACCAGCACAGGGAACCGTCCCGATGGGTCACGCAGACTTGATGTAAACAAATCATGAGCTTTGTTGGACACAAAGGCAACTTGTGTTGAGATCTTTAGTAATGCTCATGTTCTTGCTACACTCTTGAAGGAGCAGTCTGTGTCAGACCGCTAAATGTCGAATCTACTTTGGCATCTTTTTTTTTTTTCCCTCTTTTATCTAACATCTGCCTACTTGAGAGCACAGGTAATGTAGCTGGCAAAGTAAATGTGACAGTCTCAGCCTTCACTGTTCAAATGCGAAATGGAAAACCTGCTAGGTGTTTTGTTTGGGTTTTTTTTTTACTAAAACCAGAATTATCTTGTTCTGAAACAAAACTGTCTTGCCCTCATGCCTATTTTACAGCCCCAATACTTCACTTCTTTCTTCTTGTGTAGACTCGAATTAACTACCTTGTTTATTCCATGCAGCACAGCAAAGTGTGAGCTGGAGCTGTGACTTTGTTGGCAGCTACCACAACTACCCAGCTAGGAACTGCTGCTTCTCAGAAGATGGCTCTTTGCTTGCTGTGGGCTTTGAAGAAACTCTCACTTTGTGGGATTCGGTTACTTGGGATCTGAAGTGTACGTTTTGCCATCCACCTGGAAAAATAAGGTACGTTTTTCCTGTGGGTCTTTTTATGTCTTACTTGAATTCTCAGAACAGAAAGAATCAATTCATAATAGTCCAAGACTTTGTATATGTTCGTATAAACACTGAATTTAACAGTCTTAAGTGCATATATAGAAAAGACGCCGAAACGGCTTTTAGGTAGTCAGAAACTTACTGTTATAAATAATGAGATGAAGCTTTGCAGTTTCATCTTCTTGGTTATGGCTCCCGTACCTGCCAGGCTCAAATATGTATCACTGGGCACACAGCAGCATGTTAATAGCCCTTCTCTTTTTTTTTCCCCCATTTATCTAGGGATGAATCAAAGTCCTGAAAAAATACAAGAAGTTTGTTCTTTATTCACATATGCATGCATACAAATAGAAAACATGTCAGAAAAATGTAAAGGCATTATTATCTGTTTTATAAAATACATATCCTGCTCCTTTCTAACTTCTGTTGGGAAAATCCACATTTGCCTGGCAGGCTATCCCAGCGTGCTCCATTGTGATAAAAGATACGGTTCTGTCGTGTAAGGGCAATGGAGAATGGCATAGGTCGATGGTAGAGATAAAAGAGGGACTCAAAGAATAGGGCAGCTTCGACACTGAGCTCTCTGGACTGTGCAAATACATGGCAGTTTCTGATCCGGGCAAAGTATCATTTTTCCAAGCTTGAAAAAAATAGGGCAGTAGGTGACCTCATCTACTCGATCTCTGTGCCAGATCTCTGTATCTAAACAACTGCTGAAGCGGGGAGATGCTGCAAACCTGCTCTGGTACCCTCTTCCAGCGCAAAGATTTTTGAGAAGCAAGTTTGAGAAGCAGTTACAAAGTCATGACCACAGTCATGTAGTTCATGTACCCACTTGGGGAGATGCCCAAAACTGAAGGCAAACGTTGCCTGGTCACAATGTTTTAAAGACTGACATAAAGAATTATAGAAAGATAGAGGTTTCTCACTTCCCTGCTTCTGTGTGTATGTTTGTAAGCTTTTCTTTTGTGTAATTAGGTCTGGTTTGCTTATACTGCTTCTCTAAGATTAATTAGAAATTGAGAAACATGATCCTGAAACTGCTGTGCAGGAAAATCACAGGATGGAGAAAACTTCTCTTAACAGCTTGATGTAGTGGCAGGCTTCTCCCAGGCCAGCTGCTGCTTTTGTAGCCTCTACTATATGCTATATTAAAAGCAAATAAATTACTCTAGGACTATCTTAAATTATTTCATTAATTTCATAGCTTCAGGGGCCTGTGTTCTAATACAGAAACTCTGTCCCTTGTTAGCTTTTTTGAAAACATCCTATAGCATTAGAAATCAGAAGGCTGTTCCATTATTCTCAAACAAAAGAAATTTGAGAAATTAAAATAAGGGAAAACAAATCACTCGCTTCCTTGAATTGGAGCAGCCTATAAGAGAACTTTTTTACCACTTCTCCTTAGTGCTTAGAGGAATTCTTTAAATATGAAATTTATTTACCAGTCCCAATGTGAACACTTTTTATTCCATATGGCTTTGTAACTTAGAGCTTAAAATCACTCCTTTAAATCCGAATGCTGTAGGGACATGTAATCCATACTTTTATATCTCCCAGCCCTCTCTGGCTGTTGTGTGAAGTTTCACGCTACTCGAGGTGAAAGCAACAAGGAAACTTCTCATTTAAATACCAGAACTAAATCTTGACTGAATGTTTGTGTCTTGTGAATCACTACTACACAGAGAAAGAAAGATGAAATCTGAAGGTCACTAACTTGTGTTGACTTTTTACTTCTGTAGGAACATCTGCTTTGGGAGACTAACATGTTCCAAGTACCTTATTGGTGCCACTGACGATGGCTTTCTGTGTTGCTGGAACCTGCTCAGTTGTGCATGTAAGATCAGCTTAAAACGTGCGCGAGAGTGGTAACATTTAACACTTGAATTCTCTGTGACAACTTAGCTCCATTCCAGATTGACCCACTACAAAACAGCCTGTAAAAATGTAGTAATTTTCATGCTTCACTCCAGACAGTATATCCTGTGCGGCATGCATGTGCTTTGCGTGCGTGTGCGTAGTAAATTGTAGGTGAGATGACTGGTAACACACCGCCAGCTCGCATTCCCTCCATCTGTGTCCATGTGGCAATAAATGCCGTCGCACGCCTCTTCCAGAGGTGAAGGCCCCGTGTGCCATCGGTGTTCGAGTGGCTGTTGGGCGAAGCAGCGGGCCGGACCTGCCGGCCGCCTCCTCACGCCTGGCTCTTGCTCCATTTGCTTTTCAGTGGAATGGAGCGCCCACCTCAACGTCTTCGTCCTGCAACCTGATCCCCTCTCAGAACATATTGCGGCTGTCTCGTGGCTCTCCAAAGAGTCCAGCTGTAAGTACAAAGGCTTCTTTGAGAAGTAAGAGTCACTGGAATTTAAAATTGTCAAAGCACGATTTCTAGAAGGGCTTCTGTTAGAATTCAACCCCGTTAAAGACAGACGTGAGCGAAAAACTGAGCCCTGTCTGACAGCAGCAGTCAAGGCAAGCATGCTGGCTCCCCATCTTTTCTTCCAGCAGTTGGATTCTGGTACAAGGTGTTTCACAGGTTTAACCATGCTCTCTGCGTGAGGGCCTTTAATGTTCTTGACCCCCTCCTGTAAATGCAAAACTGCGGTTGAACCATACAGCTGCATTTCAGAGCTTTGAGTCTAAATTGCGATTACTCTTCCTAGAACTACTGTTCTACAGAGATGTTAATTTCCACGGTACGTTCTCTGGAATGGAATACAGTGAAAAGTACTTGTGTGATGCAGTAAGGTTATCCAATTAAAATTGCTGCACACTAGTGCTTAAAGGCAATTCTGTCCAGCCCGTACTGGCTGTGATAATAGGGCTTTGACAGCTATCCCGGCACGTAACAATTTCATGATTACCTTGGTTTTGCAGTGTTTGTGTTTAAACCAAACGAGCCACGGCCAGTCTATATCCAGAGGAACCTTTGTAAAGAAAAGATCCAGCTTGCTGCCTTCGTTCCAAGAGATGAACCCGAAACGATTGGCTTAGAAAAATACCTTTGGCTGAGGAGATCCCAACTGTTTTTTCTTACGGATACGCAAGTAAGAACCCACAGACTGGCAGGTGGTTCCTGGTGAGGAAGCGTTGTCCTGCATGTGGGATGATACAAATTCGGAGTTGCTGAGTGTACGAATTCCCTGGTGTGATTTCAAGGCAGCACAAGCCATGCTTGGTTCTTTATTAAAAGCTTTCAGCTGCCTAAGCCGCTTAAGTTCAACATTCATTATTTACTGTTTTTCTGCTGCTAATAGTTTCTGCTGCCTCATTTGTACAAAAAAAATAGATAATTTGGGGAACGTTGCCTGTGCTGTTTAACTTAGCCACCAAGGAGCTGTATTATTGCTAATTATCCAAACATTTAATGTTAAATTTTCCCTGTAATTCTTGAGTGGGTGTGGGGGTTTTTGGTTTATTTTTCAAAAAAGTCTATATAGAGCCTCTAGGTCCATTCCTGCTGCTTTTGAGTTGGGTTTGGGGGTTTTTTTTGAGTTTCTTTTGAAGAGGAAGCGATATGTTTGCCTCTTCCTCTTGACTGACAAAAGCTTTTGGACCAGTCGGAAACTTCTGCAGGCAAGGTGTGGAAAATAAGGAAAGAAAGTTTCCCATAGTATAACTGCTCCCTCGTTCTGTATTTTTAGGAGCTAATGACGCTGAGCGCAAAGTCTCTAGAAGAAAGGCTCACACCGTCAAGCAAACAGGTACCTCTTACACAAGTTCTGACAGAGAGGTACAGAGCAGTTCCAGATTCTGTTGGTGTTCGGTTCCGGAGATTCCCTTCTGTCATGAAAATCCACACCAGATCCTTAGATGGAGTCACAGGCACTTAGCTGAAGGGGCAGTAATCTGTATATGCTTATTCCGAACTGCCGTTCGGAAACACCTTTAAAAAAAGGTTTTTAAAAAAGGTTTTTGAAATGAGCTGCTCCCTCCTTTTCTCATTTTCCCTGAATAAAAAATAATGATACTTTTCTAAAAAGATTCATGTTACTCAGATGAAACAAAACCACTTGGTGCTGGAATAAGCACTTTATCTTGGTTTCTTTAACATTTGGAACATTCACTGTGGCCTGAACTGTGTTTTCTGACGAGGATGAATAGTTGTTGGTCAGTTGTGATTTATCAGGCAGAAGGAATTTCAAAACTTGCATTCCAGTGTGTAGTTCTGTGGAGAAGTAGTCTGGGAAAATCCCAATTTTTTACACTCACGTTGAAGAAGTCTTTCCTACCCACTGAACAGAAGAAAACAGTCGCACTTGATCGATTTGGTTGGTTAGATAAAATAGTCAACAGCAGAAATTATCTTTGTAATACAAAAATCCACTGGGAATGTGGTTGTAAGCAACTGGTTTCTGTGGAGGGTGGGGGAATAATCCGGTGTTTGGATTAAGGTACATTGATCTAGGAAAATGCCAGGAGGGAAGTTGCCTCCAGTTATGTAATTAAATCACTCAGCAGGAGGTGCTGGGGTATAAATGATTTTTTTTTTTTTTTTTTTTTTTTTTTTAGTCACAATTGGAATCTGAAAGCCATGCTTAGTTCTCCTGGCACGTCATCGATTTCTGTATTTGGAAGTTAGTTGGTACATCAGCCAACCAAGGTCTGGTGTTCCGAAATCCAGATCCTGAAGAGTTTTCCTACCTCTGGGTCTGACTCTCAGGATGCCTGACAGAGATTGAGTGCCAAGAGCTGTACGGCTCAGTTGAGTTCAGTTTGAGCGTAGAGTTTTGTCACCCAGGTTGATTTCTGAATTTTGGTAACACAAAATGAGCTGGAACTTAGATTTGTGACACGAAACTTCTACTTAAAACTTTCCCCTTTCTCAAGCTGGCAGTAGAAGAAAGTCTTGCTGTGACACCGTTCAGCTTGCTGTTGGGAAAGCACAGACTTCAGCAGTCACAGGAGGAGCCAGACCTCGGAAAACTGGTTGTTCATAATAAGCACGAGCACAGTTCACCTGCAGTCAAAGAGGTAGGAGTAATTACAGGAAGTGTCCAAACAAAATCACGGCCAAAAAAAAAAAAAAAAAAAAAGTTCATGAAGCTTCTGGTTTATCTTTTTCAGCTTTTGCACACTCCAGCACACGTCTTGCCATCTGCTTCCTTCCTCTGTCCTGTATTTATTAATTCATTGCTCATCTCCAAAGAGAGCAAAAGGTAAGAAAAATTCAAGAACTCTCCTTACTTATTGAACGTTCGGCTTTTTTTCTGTTTGTTTAAAGTGTAAAAGCAGTTCTCCGACACTTGTCATTTTTCTGCTGACCTAAGTTAGGAGAACACTTTCTTGTGTGAAGATTTTTTTAAAACAACTGCCTGTTTAGTCTGTTGACTTTTTTTGCTGCTGTTTTGAGTTCCTACGCAAAGTACAGCTTTTGAGTTGATGAGTTTAACGGTATTCCAGGCAATTAATGTTTTTTAGTGTTATTTTTTGGATCAATGTCAGATTCTTAACTTCATTTTGATACTGTGACTACTTCCTGTATAATTCTTGGGTTTGGTTTCTAGATATGCCAAGAAGTTAGTCCTTAGGTCTAACCCTAATTTGAGTTCTACATGAACCGTTTCATTCCTGATTAAGCTACAAAACGTGGACATAGGTACTGTGAGCACAGTTAGCTAAGCCTGCCTTAACAGTGCATTCCTCCCAATTTAATGAAGTAGTTTGATGAGTACTTAAAATGTATCACAGCTTGCTCCTCCGAGACCCAGGTGTGCCCCTAGAAAATGAATGCAGGCACGGGGGTTACGACTGTAGCTTTGTAGTAGGATTAATATCCGGTCACTTTTACTGAAGCCAATGAAATACCTCCATTTTTTTTGTGCAGTCTGGGGGTTTTTTATGTGTTTAATGCAACTCTGCCAAGCCTGAGAGGAAAACGTCGTTGGTATCAGCTGCCATTCTGAATTTGCGGAGAGCAGCGAGAGGATGGTTTACCCAGAAAAACACACCAGTTTGAGTAGTTGTTGCATGCACTCTCTTATTCTGCCCTAACAGCAGTATGATCAGTTCTGCCATGGTGCGTTGGCCGGTATTTCAGCTTTCTGAATGGATGACACAAGCAAAAGTCAAGAAAACAGTGTTCAGTGTAATACAAGGGATAGACAGAAGCGTGCATGTAGTTTCAGGACTGAAGAATTTGGGAGTTCAGTGGCCTGTGCAAATATTTGCACTTGTAGAGCTTGTACTTTGACTCCGGTGAGTAGTGTGACTGCATTTGTGTAAGAGATGTAGGATTGGGCTCCTACATTAAAAAAAAAAAAAATACAAAAAAACCACAAAAAACACAACAAAAAAAAAAGCCCAAAACATTTTTCTTTTCTAGTAACTCTTTTTCAGATTTGAAAGAGATTGGCCTTCTTGAATATTGTCTCATCTGCCAGGGCAGCCAATGTTTTTACCCCTGTAGGAGTGTGAGCCGGTAACCTCTTACGTGCTCATCTGCCTCTTCTGTCGTTACGTGTTTGGAGAAGGAAACATAGTTTGTTCAAGTCTACTTTAAAACAGAGATGGCTGTTTGAAAAATGGTGTGTAATTTAGATGGCAGGAGAAGTTTAGCAGTTCCTAAGTAGCCTGAAAGGAAAAAAATAAGTGAAATCTGATGTTTACTGAGTTATTCGTAATCTCTCACCTATAATCTGTGATCCTACAGTATGGGCAAGTACCCATTAAGTCCATTAATTGAGTTGTTTCCAATCATCCTCCTCTTACAGTGCTGAAGAAGTTGCTGATGAAGTAGAGATGGAAAGTGAAAAAACAGAAGATGATTCTGATGAGGAAGGAGACGTTACTGAAATGGAACAAGAAGATACAAGCCCTGTGGAATTATTAGGAGAGACAACATGTAAACTGTCTAAATCCCAGGAAAAAGAGCTACGAAAATTAAGAAAAATGGACTACAGTTGGATATCGGCTTTCTGAATGGACGTGCTGTGGTTTTTATACTGTAAGCTGAAGCTTTGTGCATTAAATATTCTTCGAAAAAACTTTCCCGTCCTTTGGCCATACATTTTAGCAGCCTTTTTTTCCCCGTAAGAAAGGAAAAGTGAGGGGAGAGATCGAAGTTTTGAAAAGCTGGTTCCGCCTCTAGTTTATTACTGATTCTTGGTGAGCTTAGAATGCACCTCACTTGAGGGATTTTTATTTTTTCGCCCCCTTGCAAGCGTGTTTAAAAGGCTCAGAGCAAAACAAGAGTTCGTTATCCGACTTGGAGTTGGTAAGCGGAGCCTGTGAGCTTTGTGTGGAATTGTCATGGGCAAGAAGCTTCGAGAAATAGAACCTTATACCCATCTACCTGCAATTCATGAGTTAACACCTATGAAATGAAAGGGGATGCTTGAAGAGGGCCAGGGTGCTCCTTCCAAAGCTTTTCAAAGTTCAGGTAGTTTTTATTTCTACCTCTCAAACTTACAGGGAGAGGAGAGGGAAAACGCAGTGAGGCTGTTACAACTACAGCCAGCTCGCTGCTTTTCGTTTTTTCTCCCTCTTTATAACAGGCATTTAGATAATCTTCTGGTATACGTAGTTGAAAAGAAAAAAAAATCGTAGCTACACAAATATTATGCAATTTTTATTTCCATCCCTCTTATCTACAGCTCTGGAGCTGATACAGCCTTTTCCAAACCTTGGACCCAATGGATTTTATTTTTTTTCCCCCTAAATTAAAAGTTTCAACAGAACAAATAGGGAGAATATGTTAAGAGTGCAACTGACAAAAAAACAGGTTTTGAAAATTCGAGAGGTTTTAAAAAAATAGAAAGTAGAGGGGCAGGGGGGAAAGATCAGTAAACAGATTTTTTTTTTTCCAAAAAAAAAGCTTTTGTCTTTCCTAAATAACAGACTTGGTGCAAGTTGGGAGATCTCTGAGCACGTTGTTTTAAACAACGCTGGCTGCATCAAAGCCTGCTAGTGTGAAACTGTGTCAGCAACACCGAAGGGCAGCTTGAAAGGTATAAAAGAAAGTTCGATATTTGCTGATGTGATGTTTTTAAATTTCCCGTGTTCTTGTGAAAGTAAAGTGCTTTACCTGTAAATAAGCAGGTATGAACAAGAGCCAATTTAGATGCAATTCAGGGTCCGACAATCCAAATTTAGTTCTGCGCTCAGTCAGCGAATCAGCGTTAGAAATCTTCATCGCAAAAGATTCACTCATTAATATTTTTTTAAACCTTTGTCTTTACTAGATTTGTTTTCCTTTGCACACTAGACAGAATGTACTGGGGTAAGAGAGAGATTCCTCACTTCGTAGTTCTCTGTGAGCAGGAAATACAATTCTGGTGAGAGTTTCGCTATGTTTAGGAGGTACGTTCTGACCAACCTTTTTGAAAACATCTTAACGAGGGCCTTGCAACTAGAACAACCCAGAGTTCAGAGGGAGAGTTGCAACTTGCCTGCTTTGGAATGCTTTATTTTTAAAAGTTTAAAAGTTTGCTGCTGTTCATCTTTGATAACTAACCTTTAGGAAAAATGAAAGCTCTGTTGCTGTTACACAAAAAAAATTGTCTCCTTTAACCTTTCAGTTTTGCTTTTCTCTAGGAGCATCTCACTTCTCCTTCAGTCTGTCTCTTTTGGCTAACAGCTTACAGGTCAAAAATTGTTCTAATTTATTCTCATTTCTAATTTATTCTAATTTGGTGATGGCAATTTATACCTTGGCCAAAGCCAGGGCATCACACAGCACAGCCCGCTTCTCATGCAGAATCTCTGCGGATCCCGCAGGTGGAATCACACAGCATTTCTTTGGGGAGGTAAGTAGTAGATTATAATTCTGTAAACTGGAATTTAGCGAGGGCAGCAGGGTCACTCACCTTTACGGCTGCAAAAGGCATTTAAATAATCCTCTGAGCAGGATTTTAAGTGCAGAACTTGTCGCGACACGGGATCTTCACAGGCAGAAATCATTCTCGAGTGCCAGAAATCATGCATCAAATTTGTGTTGCTGTGAAGCAACTCGGCCTGAAAGCCTGACTCTTCAGAAGACGGTGACAAAGCACCCTTTGACTTTAGAGTCTAGGGTCACAGAGACATACAGCCAACTCCAAGAGAGTACTAAATCTTCAAATACTGCTGTGAACAGCGTTCTGAGGGCCATGCCCGGTTTGAAGCGCAGTCCAAATTACTTAGAAAAACTTAATATTGCTCATAATACGCCCAACGCAACCCTTTAGTTAACTACCCCGTAAGGAAGAGCTGCCCCCCCCGCTCTGGGAATGTGCGTACCAGCAGTTGCTGAGCTTGCAGGTTTCTCAAACGCTTTGAATGTGGAAGTGGCCACCGTGGAAAGAAGTGTTTCCCGCCTTCCAGCTCTGCCAACACAAGCTCTCCTCGCCTTTGTGGGGAACTAGGCTGTGGGAGGAAAAAAAATAATCTTGCTTATAACAGAACCAGATAATAAATAAATAGTTTAAGGTGTTCACAGAACTCCAGCCAAGTTCCGCCCAGGACAAGGAAAGACTTTCCTTCAAGAGGGTTCTGTGTGCTCAGGAGATGAGGTTTTAATGTCGTGCACCCGAAATCCCCCTCTTTGCTCACCGAGCCGGTCCTTGTGCTGCGAGAGCTGCAGCTACACCGAGAGCACGGCTGAGGGGGGTGTGTCTGATGGGAGACGGGAGAGACCTGAACTCCGCTGCAGCATCTCCTGGTTTCCCTTTACACCTTCTTCCTCCTCTCCCAAACTAATGGGCTAAATAAACAAACTCCAAATAAAGCCTGCAGTTCAGAGAAAATACTTTTAAATCGATACTGGCAATACAGAAGTGAGGGGGCCTCTTTTCTTAGCTTCTCAAAACCTCTAATGTGTCGTGAAGTATCGTTACTGGAGCCATGACCTTCGTCCTCTGCTGACCTTCACAGATAGAGCTCTGTTGCTAAGAATTAGCTTTATCTTTCAAGAACAGACAGTGCAGCCATAAAACTTGTCTAATTTCTTCACGAGAGCTGAAACTAAAAGCAGAGGGAGTGAGACAGAAGGCACTACCCAGGAAAGCACGGTATTTTTTTGCTGATTTTTCAAAATGGCTTTCTTTATATTTCCTTGTTATTTTAAAATAGCACAGCATTTAAATTCTCTCAGGCAAAAAAACCCGTTATCAGTTTCTATTATTGATGCCCTCATGTTTGTTTGCAGTGCTACTTAGTTTATTTTATTTTTAGATTTGAGACTGCGATCAAAGCTTCAGCTATCTTGGCTATTTTATTTCCTTTAATGACCAAAGGAGCTTTCATTTCTTCCTCAAACCAGGAAAACAAGCCAACAAACAAATTCTCCAACGTTATCTGAGATGTCATCTCTTTCATTTTTAGCCACCTACTTTACAAATAATAAAGCAAAAGTAACTTGGCACTCTTGTAAAGTTTGCTACTCAAAGACAACATGGAATTTTCACCACCAAAGTCGGGCGCTTCTGCAATGAGAGGTTTTGTTCAGGTTAAGTAATGTAGCAAGAAGTTCAGGGGATTCATTCAAATTGTGTTAAAGATGACTTTTCGGTATGAAAGACAACTTTAAAATTAAATCCCAAACCGCATCACTTCAGTCGCCTTGTTTTTAAAGTGAACCACCAGAGGCTCTACTTCCCGTGTCCCTTCAAAATCACAGAAGGGAAAGCACTAAAAATACAAACAAAAGTAAAAAGCAGTGCATATACTCTCAGTACAAAGAGACTATTTAAACCCTGAAATATCACATCCTGAAAAGAGCCCTTTTTCACTTGGCACAGTGCAAACGGAAGCTGGATTTCTGAGAACTATCACATATGCTAGGAAAGGAAAATTTTCACAGTGCTCCATCAGTCGGTACAGTATGTTATTTCTGGACTGCATCTTCTTTGAGTAGACTCAGGATACAGCGACAGTTTATCTTTCCTTTTCGGTGTGCAGTCCACTACCTGATTTTAAGGCTTACAAGGAAAGAAAAAGATCCCTCGCAGAATAAAACAACTACTTGTAAACCAACTGGTTTTGATGAAGCCAGAAAACCACCCTGAACGCACATCAGTGCAAATCACCTGGGAGCGATAAATAACAGCTTTCCAGTTAACAAGGGAAGAGTGTTCCAAAAACATTTCGGCACCAGAGAACACCTTGTAAGTACAACTACTTACAAAACATTTAAAGGTTTAAAGGTGGGCTGAGATATACAAGTAGTGGAGGTTTCCTGCTGCCTTTCTCGGCTCAGTAATAAATCAAACCACTCACATAAGCTGAGGTAAAACAAGCCAGTCGATCCTGCCACAACGCTGCGAAGATACTATAGATCGTACCAGGTGTGTAATAACACAACCACGCTTAAGACCTCAACTTAAACATGAGTCCCAGTTCAAATACGGATGTTTCAAGAAAAGAAGAGCTGCCTGTTTACAGGAAAAAAAAGAATGTTCGGAAGCTCTCAAACAAGTTTTCAGACTAAATACAACTGTTATACAGAACACCCAATTCCCACATGCAGAGAAAAGTATTTAAAGCCTGCTCAGCTCCTTGTTACTCAAGAAGGAAGGAATCTGTAGAGACTCACGGGCACCTGCTCAGATTGCAAGAGAAGGAACAGCAAAGGGGAACCGACAAAAAAAAAAAAAAAAAAAAAAAAAAAAGAGAAACATGCCTTAAAGCTTGAGGAAAAAGAAAAACCAGATGTTCTAAGACTTCGGAATAAATTGCCCAGAGACATTGTGGCTGCCCCCTCCCTGGAGGTGTTCAAGGCCAGGCTGGACAGAGCCTTGAGTAGCCTGATCTAGTTGAGAGGCGTCCCTGCCCGTGACAGGGAGGCTGGATTAGGGGATCTCTAAGGGCCCTTCCAGCCTAGGCCAGTCTAGGATTCTACGCACAGGATAGTGTTGGTAGTTTTCCCATAATTTTGTGGCTTGGGGTTCTGCTTGATCTCCAGCAGCTACTTTTCATCTCCCTGGAGCCTTCACATCTGGTTTTCCATATGAATCTCCTTCAGTGGGACGCTCGGGGGGGGACTCTCTCCCAACGACTCCGTTCACTTTCTGTAGTGTAACTTCTTGATCCAACTGGGTTAAAACTGACCAGAGGGTTCCAAAGTTAGTGGGAAGGGAAGGGAAGGAAAGGGGAGGGGAGAGAGGTGCACACAGAGAAATCACAGGAATGTTCATTTTTCTAATGGAACCAGCCTAGAAGTCTCCTTTTGTGTAACTGCTTTGAAATAACGATCAGCTCTATAAGCTTCCAATTGATCATCATAGCAATAAAAATGAAAACAAACACGGATCTTCCTTTTTTTTTGTTTTTTTTTTTGGAAGAGCTTTACAGAGAAATAAAGGCTTTCCAAAGGAAAATATAGATAGCACCTGGGAACTGCTGGTTTTTTTTCCTGTTTTCGTCTCCACATGCCATCAAGCCCTGGCCCTCGCGTCTGTGAAGTGCAATTTGCTTTTGCACGAGCAAACTTCTTACAAGTCGTTTGTCAGAATTTTTTTCTCCATAGGACCAACGAAACTGTCCACTTAACAATAGGGATTGAGTTAATTTTCTTAATGTTTTTCTGAAATAATCGCTTTAATTGCCATTTCCTTTTAAGTTTCATAATAGCCGTAGGCTCAGCTCTACAGAATTTAGTAGGAATGAAATCAGCAGGGTTCCACAGAAATGATCTCAGAATCTTTAGGTGCTATTATTTCTCAAGAACTTGGAAGAATAAGGAATTCCATAGTAAACATTCAATTTAAAATGACAAGATGAGAAGTCTTTTTATTAGATCCAGTCAACATTAATTATTTCCCAAGTAGAACCTGAGAGGTACAAAGCAGCTTTTCTTTTTTACCCTGCATTCATTTTCCAAATTCCATTTGACGATTCGTTAATGAGATCGCACTGCAAAGACAGAAATGTGAACCGACGCATTGCGCAAGGTTGCTAATCCCGGGACGAGAGTCAAAAGGAAATTTGTTGGGCTGTTATAGCCCGGGCCTCTAAGAATATTTGTCATTTGAGATTATGGGCTTGGCAGAAATAAGGTTTGGCAACCTGATACGTTTTATTTGCTCGCTTAGGGAGTCTCTCAGGAGAGGAGTAGAAACCAAACATATGAAACAGTTGTGTTTGCATTTAAACAAATATTCACTGAAATATTAAGTGAGCTCTAAAATAGTTTAGAAAGTCCAGAGTGTCCTTCAAGTATGTGTAGACTATTAGAATTCTATTAATTCAGTTACGTGTGTCATCTTTTGTTACAACGGCATCTGGAAACAAGGAGGGGCAGGCACACTGCATTCGTACATCTAAGTACGGAAATAAAAGATGAAAGGTTAAGTCAAAAAACTTTAGTTTTTAAACTTCTAACAACTTCAAAGGTAAAAACTTGGACAGTAAATCTACCTCGGGCCTCAAGTTTTCAGAGGACACAGTTCAGTGACACTTCTCTTTCAGGAGAAAAGAGAGGAAAAACATGGTCGAAGTAACGCGACGGCTGTGTCTCTGGGTTCCTCCGTTACGCCACCTCCTGCGAATCTACTGAGACACCCAGTTCCTAGAGGAGCCGATGGGAGTACCTACAGCCCATTCTCCTTAGAGAAACACCACAAGCGCCCAACTGGAGAAAATGAAAAGATAGGAAGAACACATTTCAGACATCCACAAAACAGCCTAAAAGTAATTTGACGTATCAGCGGTATATTCCATAGAACAAGACAAGAATTTCTGACCATCTCCTTCAGCGAGTGTCATTCCTGGGATGTCAGATATCCCTGCTGAGTCAGATTTACTAACTACTTGTTCCCTTCACCTCTTTCAGCAGTGTGCATTGTTGCACTCAAAACAATGGGTCATTTTGAAAGAAGAAATCCAGCTTTTAGGACTATTTGGTTTTTTAATTTGTCTATTTTTCCAAACAGCCAAAACAAGTTTCTAGGAAACCATCTCTCTCTTCTAATCATTCACCTTAAATTTCATTGCTGTCATTAATTTCTATTCCTGTAATACCTGAGCCACTTATTTCTGACTTTCTTCCATGGAAATCGTAACGTAAAAGGATCCTTGAAGCACTCCATAAATACAATGCAAGGCACTGTTCCATAGCAAAGAATCTCCTTCCTCTCAGTGTTTTGCCTTGTCTGCAGCTTAAGCAACATCAACTCCCAGCTGTGTGCTGACAAGAGAAATCAGAAAACCCTTCTGTGATGCACCAATATGCCCAGAAACCCCTGGGCCATACGGCAGGCACATCCAAACCACGTACTGCCTTAATCAGTACCACGTTTCTGGACTGTACACTTCTTTGCCGACTAAGTTCCACTGCTATTTAGAAAATAAAGTAGGCGATCAGAACCAGATTATATACACTGAATATTTATGATTTGTTTAGCTTTCATTTTTTCTAAAAGTCCAGAGCAGATACTATTACTTTGAAAAGATGAAAAGGAAGCAATTCTAATAAAATTTAGCTCGCAGTGGTGGTAGTTTAGTGCACTAAATAAACAATTCCCCACAATCAAGCCTTGTTTGTAGACGCATAAAGCTGGACAAGGAGGGAACACATAGCAGCAGACGGAAGGACACGGCTAACTCGCTAAATCCAGTCAGAGAAGCTATTCCCTTTGCCAGCCATTTAAAGTTGTTCCTACAATACCAGATGCAGTTCTAGGGTCTTGATTTTTACCCATTCAAATAAGATCTAAAGCTTTCTTAGTCTTTCTCTGTTCAGAACTTCAATACCATTTAAACTCCAGCTTAAAAGAACCTGTCCTTCCACAGGAGTTAGAGCATATAAAGTTAGATGAATTTATGGGGACAATTCAAATGTACTAGAAGCGACTTACTTGCATGTTTGCAAAAATCACAGACTTGCTAGAGCCCTTCAGAAAGTGGGAAATGGAGGTAGAAGAAGAGGCAGAAGTTTCACACCAAGGAAATAAGCCCCACAGGTTCTTAATGAGCTTCTGGTTTTACAGCACCACGTGAGTTGAAGCGGTTCCAAAAGATTAAGCGTTTGCTACTGGTCTATTAAATTTAATGACATCCTTTATCTCCTCAAAGACCCGAGTTCCTAGGTCTACCAGGGGAAAAACAAAAAACAAAAAACAAAAAACAGCTTCCTTGGAGAGCAGTTCAGCTGCTGGGGCACACATCCATGTTTCAGATTACAAGCAAGGCCCCCCACTGAAGCCCATGAGGTCGACCAGACCCAAGTTGGGCAGATCCTACCCTTTGCCTACACAAAAGTCTCAACAGAGCGAACGTACACACGATCTTCCTCGGTTCATGCTTGTAGCGTACAACAGCAGCTCAAGGTAATCGGGCACGTAATTATGTTTGTACTTTGTGTCTTTGTAGTTCCTAGGGTTGCGTGGCGTAGAAGAATTTACAGCTTCGCAATAACAGCGCATATCTATAGACGCTTTTTCACATTTTCCATTAGAGCATCCCTCTGTATCTCTAGGCAATATGGAATGAATCCTGGTGTCATAACGTCGACAGGCAGTTCTCAGTCATGAAAGATCTCGATGACCTCATGTCCCCAGGCTGCACTGTCTCCAAATGACACACCTATTAGCTAACACACTCCCTCAGCACGAGCTGTTATCTACCGCAGTCGTTCCTAACCAAGGGGTTAGGACCCAAAAATGCAGAAGGAAGCCCAAACCATTTAATTCAAAGAGAGGGCTCACACGCAGAAATGATATCATGCGTCCACAGCCCCCAAAAGGGAGGTTGCCACCAAAAGCATGAGGACTCTTGCTCCATGGCACTGAGATTGTGTGTCATTTGGTATTAACTTTCTGCATCGTCAGGGCAGCTAGCCAAGATGTCACTAGACAGTATTTCAGCAGTCAAGGAATTTGTGAAATGTGAGTGTTCATAAAAAGACTGGGGAAAAAAAAAAAACACCACCAGAACACCCTCTTTGAAAGGTCTCACATCGTGTCGCGGTCTGACTAAAGGCTCGTTTCTTGGGATCATTTTGGAAACCATCAGCCTCACCCCACAGTTCGAGGCTTCTCTCCTAGAAAACTGAAGGATCCTGCTGAGAAATTGGTTCCATGCATCCTACTGCTGAAAAGCTTTTAGACCTACAGCCTGTGGTGTCACAGAAGAGTGTTTTAGACCACTTACAGAATCACCGTCATAGGTATTAGCAGAAGTGATTTTAATATGAATTAACAGAGTTCGATGGCAAGATTCACTCTATTACTACATGGAAGAAACAGACAAAGAAAAACTGAGTTAGAATCAATGTAGAATGATTTACACAGACATTAGAAACGTGCAAAAAAGGTGACGGTCAGAATGGACCCCTTTTCCTTTCTAAACTCCTTTTCCAGGTGCAGCTAGATCCAGACATAGTGCCAGACTTGGTCAGAGGTTTACAGCTAATGGAATTGACTACGTGGATTTCCACCTGGTGCGAAAAAGGGGTCTCTCCACCCAGGGTAAGGAAGGTTCTTTCAGTCTCAGGTGAGGAATCTCAAACCTTGATACTAAAGAAGCTCCTTCCTCCAGACATCTGGCGGTAGTTCACTCCAAAGTTCAAACCCTAGGTTTCCAAAAGCAGAGGCTCGGGCATCAAATCGTATAAAAAGAAATCATTTAATAGAGTGGTACTGGCCCAGCTCCAGCCTTCGCCTCCTTTGGAGCCTGAACCAAACCGCTGCTGGTTGGGTTGGGAGGGGTCGAGGGCACCCATCACCCTCCACCCCGCAAGCACAGTCAGCCCACTTTATCAGCTCCCAGCGTGGCAGTACGGTTACCTCTTGCCTCTGTGTCATAAACATGCGGCACACTGCAGACCAGTGCTAAGAGTCCGATCGTTTGATAAGCTGTTAAGTGCCCAGCTAATATTTACAGACTATGTTGGCATGCTTGCAGATAGCTTTTAGTACAAATTATTACTATTTTTACATTATTAGAGGATTCCTCATGATGACCAGGGAGCATTTGCTTAGTTACGTACCAAAGCTTTAGATACAAAATGATTCTAAGTAATAGCTCTAACAATATTGTGCTTCACAAAATCAGCTGGATGAAGCACTGAAGTTCCTGTTGCTGTCAGTGACCACCTGAAAAAGGATTATTCTGTATTTATGCAAAACATTAGGGAAATGTGTAATGAAAGGGGTATCTTACACTGAGTGACAAAGGCCTCTTACTGCACATCCAGTCGGAGGCACCTGTATTCAAGAACACAGTAACGCCTCCGGGTACACTTGTGAGGTTTCAGCAGATACATTTTCCATCACTTTCGCTTCTGCATAAACTACAGCAATCCCGGTTTATGATCACAGACTCGGAAAAGATAAAAACCGTGCCAGAAGACAGCTTTGAGGCCTGACAGATCCCGAAGATCAAAGCTAAAAGCAAGATCCACGATAGTCTGTGCTACCAAGAACGCCGATCTCACAGGGCAGCAATGATATTACGGTGGACAGTACTCCAGAGCAGTTTAGAGTCTGCTTCAAGATTTTGTAATCCCTCACACATCGTTTCTAACTTCCTATTTTTTTCCACGTGAAATACTTCTAATAAATCGAAGCCGAAAACAACGCCAAAGTTCGCCTTAATCCCACCCTCCAGAATATCATGCGACTTGAGGTCAGTCTTAGTCCTTGGCTGTTCCTTCAGAAACATCTGGTCGTTGAACCAGTCACAAGTCACGGCACTTCTCGCCCACTACCGGTACCTAAACCCATGAGAAAGCTGACACGGCAAATACGCTGCGGCTTGGATCGCTGACAGAAGGACTTCTTTCCTGCTTAGCAATCCTCACAGATGTGCAGAGAAAGGACAGTTTGGCTCCCCACAAAAAAAAAAACAAACCAGCTCTTGACTAATGCACCATCTTCGTTTCAGCGCTCTCGGCGTGCCCAGTTTTTGACATGCTTTTTCAGCTTTTCCTTTAAGTTTTCACACACCATCTATCTAAGTCCTCTGCCAAAGAATGAACCGCTCAGAGGGTAAAGTAAACGAACCGTTTTTCTAGTTTCACTGGAATATATTCCCACAAAGACCTCCAGGGCCAGAGAAAGGGCCAAAACAAGATACAAAACCATTAATGATTTACTTGCCATGAAGCATACCTTGTGCTCTGCGGCCTCATTCTGCTGAAGCATCTTTTAGGCTTTCTCAAAGCACAACTTTTATTGTAGATAAAACCTGTTTTTAGAAAGGAACTATAAAATATCTAAGATGGAGACAGCAGGAAGCACGCCTCTCACTGAATGCTTCTATTTTCCATGTGTGGTCTCTGGCCAACTGTATGACTGAAGGAAAAACACACAATTTTTCCCATTAAAAATTATGCCTTTTACCAAGGATTTTATACCGTGTTTGAGTTTCAAAGAGGAAGGACATTCAGAGATTAGCAACATGCACATCTCCTTACACACTGACAAACTGCAACTTAGATTAATCACAAAAGTAGCTTCAGTCTTTGGGGCTAATGTGAAACAGGAAAAGTATTTCCTTCCTCTAGTTCCCAAGAGCTGACTTCCTTCACGAGGCAAAATAAATTTTATACAGCCAGCCATGGAAGCAGCTCTCCTGCCCGACATAACCATCCTGACTGAAAATACATTACAGAGGAGAAAAAAGGGGAAAAAAAAGAAAAAAAGCAGAACATGCCAATTCACCCTGTCCACTGCTGAAGGAGAACAAGGCAGCGACGACTTCCACTAAGCTCTGGTTGCTAGAAACAATTTTAATTTTCAAGTTTTTTCTGACCCTTACTGTGCAAATCGGCCCTCAGACAGACAGAGCCTCTAAGGAGTTTGACACGTGGGAGAATCGGACTCTGCGTCGGGGTTAATGGAGTTCATGTGACTCCCCTTGGATTTGACTCCAGCGAGTCTGGCAGTCTGAGCAAACAAGGCAGTCTGAGGGCAGCAGCAGAGATAAGAAGAAAGCACGTCTAAAAGGAACTCCTTAGACACTTCGTTATTTCCCTTCCGAAGTCTCCTCTCTTGGACTGGCCTGGAAAGAAACGTATCTTGCTGCAGTATGATGGGCCTGTGAGTAGAAAGAGAAAACATGGAGGTTTCAAGTAAAAATATAGACTAGAAACATTAACAGCGCTGCATAACAAGTAGTTAGACACTAAGAAGAGACAGAAATACTACTCCTGACTGGGATTCTGCCCAAGGTGGGCGTTTGGGGCTGAGGTTTCCCCGTTCTGAGAGAAGCCTTCGCCCATGGAAATCACACAGCCCAAAGTTCTTTATGCGCAATTACAGAATCGTTGAGGCTGGAAAAGACCTCTGAGATCATCAAGTCCAGGTGCATGTCTTTTTTTTAATTATAAAATTGAAGCCATTTTAGCCTTTCAGGAAACACAGAGCACGCTCACTTCACACGACTCCTAGAGCGAGTGTGAATTTCAAAAGCGAGGTGTCCTCAACGTGCTTTCTGCAAATAATGATCCGCACACCCAGCCCTTTTCCCCGACAGAATGAAGAATCCCGCAGCAGAGGACGGGCACATCGCGGCGGTGGCAGGCACTGGGCACAGTTACACCAAGTGATCACAGACCAAGCTTTGAGCTACTCCATGAGACAGCGAGCACAACAGTAGTAATTTTACTGCTAGTTAACACCGAACTCTTACTTGGAGGATGAAATAAACTGTGTAATATTTGAATCACAGAACTGGGGAAGGCTGTACTTAACATTGCGGAAGGCTGTACTTAACGGTTGTCTATAGCGATAGACTCTCAGTACAATATGCAGAACATATAGTACAAGTAATCCTATTTTTGGTTTTAATTCATTTTGTTCCCCGAGTATTTTAAGCATGATGTTAAACAACCTGTTCAGACAGCAGTTTAAGTGTAAGACAACAGGCCTGTGTTGGTTTTTTTTTCAAACTCCCACCCATAGGAACAAGACAAGCAGCAAAGTATGATCCCAAGAGGCAAAATTTTACTGTGCTAGACCACCCAGGTACTTCAAACTGAAATATTTAAAGTTATACCAGATCATACTGCAATCACACTGCAGGTAAGGCGCGGAGATGACCGCTTTCATAGCTCCTTGCAAAAGTAGAAGGAATTGGCAATAATTAGCGGTCAGCCTTATTCTGAAACAGAAAAGCACATTTTCTTTCTGGCAAGCAGCTGAATCCTTAATGTTTGTATACCCAGATCTATCAATAGAAAGCACACGCAGGCTGGAAAACACGTCACCACCCACGTGTTATACAGACCTGCATCACTTTTCCTCCTTTCAAACCTAGTCTGGATTAAGAACTACATAAAACTTTGATGTAAAGAAAATAATGGTCCTGCTCAAAACACAGGCTGCTTCGGGGCTTTGAAGATGCGCGGTGGTCAAGAGCGGGAAGTCACAAACGATTTCCCTGGGAAATGTATGACCCCGCAGCGCTCCTATCGCGGCTCAGACATCTACTCCTGGGTCTTCTGATTATGTTGTGAAAGGATGTGAAACCTCAGAAGTAGGAGCTCTTGTATATTTTCACGTCGTGAGCACAATGAATGGGGCTGCTCCCAGGGGCAAATCTCCAAGCGTGCTTATTGCTAGAATCAGAATGCACTAAATTCAGGGTTTGATCTATTAAAATAGACTATTTACAGCTAAGGTTTCCTCTTGGAAGAAACTTCCCCTCTGAAATCTTTTTTTTGTTTTTTCCTTTGCACAGAGTTTGATAGTCCATGTGTGCTTACATGAGGATGCACCAGATATTATGGGTTTGGTGCTAAATAGCAAAAGCTGATAGAGTCAATATCAAAGAATCATAGAAGGGTTAAGGTTGGAAGGGATGGTGAAGATCACCTCGTTCCAGCCCCCTGCTGTGGGCAGGGACACCTCTCTGCCACCAGCTCAGGTGGCTCCAAGCCCCGTCCAGCCTGGCCTGGGACACTTCCAGGGATGGGGCATCTACAGCCTCCTTGGGCAGCCTGTGCCAGTGCCTCACCACTCTCATGGTGACAAATTTCTTCCTTACATCTCATCTAAATCTACCCTCTTGCAGTCTCAGGCCATTGCTCCTTGTCCTATCACTACAGGCCCCTGTAAATAATAATATAATATTCTATTCTATGATTCTATGATAATCTGCTTTCCCTTGAACATACAGTTCTTCACCAGAGTGAACCAGCAAAACTGAGCTGAGGAACCCACCTTCCCAGTTTGTAGAAGCCCAAGTATTTTCAGGACTTCGCAAGAAAAAATTTGCATTTCTGATGCTGTAGTAAATAAATTGAATGAAAATTGAATGAAAAATAACATTCAGTCGCCAAAAGGCAGAATCAGCACCCGACTGCCTAACTTCAGCAGCTGACATGTAAGAAAATGTATTCTTACAGCTTTCTAGGCACACGGACTACAGGCTTTTACATCCCTTACTTAATTTTACCCTGTTCTAGTTAAGTTTTCATTGTGCACCTCTCAAAGCACCTAAATGTCATTGCAGCATCCTCCTGCTCAGTGCCTCCTAGCTATACCCAGCCACGTCACAGTTGCTGCTTGTTACCCCTGCATTTCTGGCAAGTGTCCGTTTTGATGCGACACCTTTTGTCCCATAATACCAGTGCTACAAAAGCACTTTTTAATCAAAATGTCCTTTGAGAATCCCTTCTTATCCTAGCACCTGAAATCACTTGAAAGTAATATTACACATGTATTTATAATGTTCCATTTTAACCTTGTCCTTTAAAAAAAAAAAAAATCTAGGTGGTGCTAGAAAAAAACCAAAACAAGTAACTTCTCTGTGAAAGAGTGTAAGCAGGAGCTAGGGGTTCATTCCAGGCCATATGAAAGGTGAAAGAGTACATTGGCTATTTTCAAGGCAAAAATAAAGATCATGTGAGGAATGTGCCAACTTTCCATAGATAACCAATAGACAGCAATTTGACTTCCTAATTGCATTTCTGTTTTTCCAAGGGCAAAGGATAGAGAAGAGCTTCAAGGAAATGAAACTGCCCAATCACAAGTATCAGCAGGATTGTATTTGCTATATCTGCCCTGAGAAACATGACTTTTTCCTTCTAAGTACAGAAATCTCAGCAGATAGCCTAACAAGTGATCCTGAGGTAAGGGGTGCCATGTGAATTTCCCGGAGCCGACAGATCCTTGTACCAGCAGGCAGAGCATATTTCATCATAGAACGGCTTAGGCTGGAAGGGACCTTGGAGATCATCTCATCCCTTTCAAGGCTGAGATGAAGTTCATTGTATTATATCAAGCACAAACCACTGCAGATGGTGTTTTACACCTCATATCTACACCTTGTTAACACACATAGGAATGTTTCACTGTACCCTGCATCCCTCTTTAATTTGTCCAAAATCTGACCAATTTTTTGTTGCTTTTCTGCACCGGGTGATGAACAACCACCTATTCTCAAAATATGAGAGCTTCTTTCAGTGTGTTGGTTATTGCGTGTCATGTCTTTGTGTCCTCTGCTATGTCTCAGCCAGTCAATAGAACCTAGGCTGGTTTGCAAAGCTTCTTCTACGCATACTTTTCACTTGTAGTCTCTCAACTAAAACTGCGTAGTTTTCCTGGCTTCTATTTAACTCGGGAGGCAGAACCAATACTGAGCACTTTTACAGGCAAGAGGAGAAAGAATTATTTGAGTTGGAGTGCCATTAGGTTCATAAAGCTCATATCATTCTAGGGATTGCTCCCTATCGTTCCTTGGACGAGAAACTTGAATTTGCAACAAGTTTGAAATCCTAACAACCAATTATTACCATTTCACAACAAGCAACAAATTGCTTCCTACTCCGGGAGATATGTTCTGCGACAGCTGGCTTGTGACTTGATAACCAGAATTCAGGCCTGCGATTTAATGCAATTCAAAATACATATTAGCAGTAATAAAACCTGCCTTAGACCAGACAACACACATTGCCCGACTCTGTGAGCAGAACTTCTCCTCGGGTCGGTGAAGAATCGAAGACTGCAGTGGGAAAAGTGAGCTGTTCTTCTGCGATCAGCTGTAACTGTCATTCTGACAACGCTTCACTAATAAAAAGACAAGCAACGGTCAGTCCTAAAAGCAACACAGGGAATCTATTTGTGTGAAGTGCTTGCTGCTATAGTTTAAAATAAAGATTTCCTTGGAAATAAATGTTTAGGCCTCAACTCAATAGCTGTATTAGATGTGTGGCATCCACCTTTACATTATATCCTTCTCATTCTAATGACAACCACTTTCAGAATCTGAAACAAAAGTCGAGTGGCAAAACCACTATTGTTTTATTTTTTAAATGATGGAAGGCCCTGTACAGTTTCTCTCTGTTCTCACAGAAGTGTTACTCAGGTGAAGTGATTTCAAAGGGCACTTTGAGAGGATGTTTGGTTTTCCAGGCCTACAGAATCACGGGCCTGTACAGTTTGAGCAGCATGATGTTTTACATAGAAGAATAAAGAACGTGAAAGCAAGTCCTATCTCCAGATACATCTTCTTAGATGGAAAAAACCAACAAACAGAAGGAAAAGGCTGTCACCATCTAGGAATTTCACAAGCACCTCTGCTAAAAGAATCTAAACCAAGTGCAAGATATTGTAAAATATTACCTTTACCAATGCTCCAGATTGTCTCAAATTTCTGTTCAAGAGAAGCAGCTGTTTGAAGATTTTGGGAACTCCCAATAAACATCAATACTTGAAGAATTTCTCAAGGAACGAACACAGCAATGCCAGAGTCAATTTTATTTATTTATTTTCCAAAGAGATACAGGTATAATGTCAAAAGTCCTCCGTCAGCTTCTTGGAGACTAAAAGAGGGAGACATTCAAACCAGCCGTGGCAAGGCTCCAGCGGGGCAGGAGGAAAGCTCTGCCGTGCCTGCCAAGAATCTCAGCGACGGAGAGCGGGGAGCTGAACTTTGCCTTACATTGTGGCTGACAAGCCCAGAGGCCTGTAAGGCTTTCATATTTTCATTTGGCTTTGCTTGCTTACGAAAATGTAAACTCTCTGGGAATCCAGGGGAGAAGGGGAAAAAAAAAAAAAAAAGCAAAAAAAGAAGGCGCTTTCATTGTAATGTTACCAATTCATACTGCGTTAAGCCAGCAGTTCCAGGTCAGCTTTCGCTACGGTATCCAGCTCCTACAGATTTCTTTTAAGAAACCTTCTCTTAAGCACTTTTACCTCCCCAAATTGACTGATGAGGTGGCTTTATTCATCTCTTGACTAAGGGGCCCTGCTTTGCCAGAAATAGCCAAGAGAAAACCTTCCATGACGTGCCTCCAGTTTGCATTTCACCACCAAAGGGTTCAGTCTTGCTTGTGAACAGCTGAGCAAACACAGGAGCCCCCAAAGTTTTGACAGTCAATTTGCTTAACTTACCTTTGCCAAAGGACAACTGATTTACTTCAGGGGTTTATTTTCCTAATTTCTTTGGTTTGTTGCTATTCTGGTGCCTTGCTATGGCATCACATTGATAGAATCATCATAGACTGGCCCAGGCTGGAAGGGACCTTAGAGATCATCTCATCCAACCTCCCTGTCACGGGCGGGGACGCCTCTCAACTAGATCAGGCTACTCAAGGCTCTGTCCAACCTGGCCTTGAACACCTCCAGGGAGGGGGCAGCCACAGCCTCTCTGGGCAATTTATTCCAAAGTCTTGACACCCTCGGACTGAAGAATTTCTTCCTAAGATCTAATCTAAATCTGTTCTCCTTCAACTCAAACCCGTTTCCCCTCATCCTATCAGTGGACACTCTTGTAATAAGTCCCTCCCCAGCCCCCCTGTAGGATCCCTTCAGGCATTGGAAGGCAGCTCTTAGGTCCCCCCGGAGTCTTCTCTTTTCAAGACTGAACTATCCCAGCTCCCGCAGCCTGTCCTCCTAGCAGAGCTGCTCCAGCCCCTGGATCATCTTTGTGGCCTCCTCTGAACACGCTCCAACAGTTCTATGTCCCTCTTATGGTGGAGACACCAGAACTGGACGCAGTATTCGAGGTGGGGTCTCAGAAGAGCAGAGTAAAGGGGGAGAATCCCCTCTCTTGCCCTGCTGGCTACGCTTCTCCTGACACATCCCAGGATGGGGTTGGCCTTCAGGGCTGCAGGAGCGCCCTGCCGGCTCATGTTGAGCTTCTCATCTATCAACACCCCCAAATCCTTCTCTCCAGGGCTACTCTCAACCCACTCTGTGCCCAGTTTGTGTTTGTGCCTGGGACTGGCCCGACACAGGTGAAGGACCTTGCACTTGGACTTGTTGAAGCTCCTGCAGTTTGCACTGACCCATTTCTCCAGCCTGTCAAGGTCCCTCTGGATGGCATCTCTGCCCTCAAGTGAGTCCACGGCACCACACAGCTCGGTGTCATCGGCAAACTTGCTGAGGGTGCACTCAATGCCGTCAGCCATGTTGCTGACAAAGATGTTCATTCTCACCGTTTCATTTCCATACGTCTTATATACCCAAAAGTACAGATCAGGAGGCTGGGACTAGAGCATTAAGGAAGTTTTGTTGTGAAGTCCGTTTAAATTACAGAAGAACTTCAACCAAAATAAACAGATTTTCTTCTTCACTTGAAGAAAAAAAACAAACCACAAATAAGTTGTGTGGGGTTTGACATTTAAAAACATTTTAATGTTCTATTTTGCAAAGTTACTTTTGTTTAGAGAACGTTGCTTTTTAAGCCATGCTTTGGATAAGGCTCAGTGTTTTGGCTTTCCCAAAATATATTTTGCATTGTGTGCTCTTCTGTTGTTAATTTTTTGTTATTTTTGCCAAGAACATTCAAGTGCTTGAGGCTGAGCAAGACCCATGGTGGTTTGTTGGTTTTTTTTTTCCCCTTGCGAGAAATCTTTTTCCCCTGGTCAGTCACTGAACCAATATCTAGTTTTGTTGCCTAGATGGAAATTTTGCTTTCCTAGATCATGGACTGAATCTGCAGCAGCAGTTCGGCACCAAACTTGCACACAAAGAACAGGAATCGCTAAACTCTGCTGAGAACTGTGCTAATTAGTCTTCGCTTTCTCAGCGAGCGCTGTGCTATCAAGTCAGATTCTTTCCACCTCTCATTCCCTGCCCCTCCCTGCAAAGGAAATACCACAAAATGTTTCTCCAGTTTGATTTCACAGCTACTGGAAGTTGTCCTCCAAGACCCCACTAACCTTCAGGACCCATGGAAGTCAAGAGGGGTGGGCAGTCCCCAGCAGGGTCGCTTCTGTGGGGAGCTGCAAGGCCACGTCATAACACTGGAGACTGTAGCAGCTCCCAGGAGCAGCATCTTGCACACTCTGTGTAAGGTATGAGGTGGACACGTCAAGGGGCATCAGAGATGCTGCATCCTATTTGCTGCTTGAAAACCGAGGGGGAGCCATGAGCTCACGGGACGGGTTGGGGACTGTAGCAAGGAGACCAAAGTGCTTTCCCACAGCAAAGCACCATCTCAGGATTCTTGCTGGGGAAGCGAAGGAGGAGGTGCTCCTGTGCACGCTGTTAGCCAGCTACCCAGCGAGAGGAGAGGGCAGTGGGGAGAGGGGATCTGTGCAAAGCCTTCCTCTGTGAATCAAGAAAGGGGATTTATAAACTGCTGAAGCATCCATCACGTGAGTTTTGTTTCCTTCTTATTTCTGAACACAATTTTTATGGCAAAGGCAAAAGGAGCACTGCTCATGATGCTGTGTTTCCGCTGTGCAGAATGAACACCCAACACAGGGCAGTTACAGTAATGCACACCTGACTGCAGATTGAACAAGAGCATCACACACACACATTCCATATTTCAAAATAGTTGGATCCTACCTTTTTCATTATGCTTATGCTCACCCTTACACTGTCAGTTCAGATTTTCAGGCTTACAGCTGAGCTCTGACCACTGTATTTTTATTTATTTTTTTTTTTCCATCAATGTCAAATGAGCAACTGCAACCAGAACCCCAAGCCAGGATGCAGAAGTTGCTTCCTCTGCATTACTAGCCTTGAGAAAATTACTAATCCTCCTACCTGTGTGCAACTTGGATAAAAAGAGAGTTGTACAGTATAAACGAGTTGACCTTGCTAGAGATGTATTTCACAGATTTCAGGTGTCTTTCATTCAAACTCAATTTTCTCACAAGAATTAAAGTATTTTAAAGAGTGCCACAGATAACTACATTCAATGGGAATACCTTCAGTGATCGCTGTTTGCATTTGACTGAGTCCTCTCACTATACTGTATAACCCAATGTGCTCCCATACTTATTAATGAGTGATGCATTAATAGAAAAACCATATAATCACAGATAAAGCAAGAGAAAAATTGCTACTAAGAACCACGTGATAGTGAGCCTTAAAATACCCTGGGGTAGGTCTGAACTACTTGCTGGCTAGAAAACTGCTGAATCACGCCCTTAAGCTCATACTGAAAATAGCATTTCACTTGGCAAAGCACACAGAAGCTGTTAACATTCCCTATTGTTGAGAGCCTGCTCAACAGCTGCTGGCAAAGAAGCATTGTTCTAACTCTTCTGCCTCCTTGTAAAAGGGTAGCAAATATGTTTTCTCACACAGCAGTTATCCCTTTCACAACATAAGCTTTCTGAGTTTGAGATACCTCAGAAGAAGCTTTACTTGCCTTTTGATGCACATAGCACGGATGGGTCACTTCTCTCTCAGTTGGAGTCCTCTCTGCTGAGACTGTGATGTTCTCAGTACATGGCCTGCAAGCTATTTCTTAGACTTAAGCGGAGAAAAAAGCTTTTCTTGATCATTTAAAGACAACTGAATTAATATGAAGAAAAGAGTTCTCTCTAAGGTCTTGGAAAAGGTGATTGTTTAATGCCCTTAACAAGGAGGGAGTGGTTTTAAAGAGTTGAGTTCAAAAGCTCCAGCTGGAGTTAATAATGTTCTCTAATAGGCTTTGTAATGACTGTTTCCTGGCTTTCAGCATCCCATAGGTGGAAGGAGGGCCAGGAGTTGCCCTCTTAGTTTCCCTGGGTGCCTCATTACTTCCTCCCTTATTCCTTCTGCCCTGCTGTGATACAGCCCTAGACTGAAGTCCTGGGTTTATCAGCAGAAAGGGCGCAGCGTGGGCTGCCGTCATGAACTTGGCAAAGTCCGCCAGAGGCGGCTGGACACCCCTCTTCCAGCAGCACAGGTGGGCTTGATGAACATCCTCTTTCTGGCCCCTGTGCTGTGCAGGGTCTCTTGCTTTGGCCCCGGTGGGCCACGGCTGCTGCTGGCCTCTCCCTAAGAGCCTTAGGTCAGTCCTGTAGAGCAGCCCCTTCCTCAGAGCTGCCAGGGGACAGGCACTGAAAAATCATAGAGAGAAGCCTAGCAAGGGAAGAAATCACGGAATTGTTGAGGCTGGAAAAGCCCTCCAAGATCATCAAGTCCAGCCCATGACCCAACACCCCCACATGGGCCAGACCAGGGCACTCAGTGCCACATCCAGCCTTTCCTTAAACCCCCCCAGGGACAGGGACTCCACCACTTCTCTGGGCAGAGCATCCCAGTGCCTGAGCACCCTCTCCGTGAGGAAAGGCTGCCCGAGATCCAACCTGAACCTCCCCTGACACAGTTTCAGGCCGGGGCCTCTCATCCTTGGAGAAGAGCTCGATCCCCCCTGAGTGCACCCTCCCTGCAGGGAGCTGCAGAGAGTGATGAGCTCCCCCCTGAGTCTCCTCCAGGCTGAACCCCCCCAGCTCCCTCAGCCTCTCCTCACAGGACTCTCCCTCCAGGCCCTTCCCCAGCCTCGTTGCTCTCCTCTGGACCCGCTCCAGCCCCTCCAGGTCTCTCTTGCAGGGAGGGGCCCAGACCTGCACCCAGGGCTCGAGGGGAGGCCTCCCCAGGGCTGAGCACAGGGGCACAGTGACAGCCCTTCACCTGCTGGCCACTGCTCCTGACTCAAGCCAAGATGCCCTTGGCCTTCCAGGCCACTTGGGCACCCTGGTGGCTCATGTTCCACCGGTTGTCACCCAGTGCTCCCAGGTCCCTCTCTGCCGGCTGCTCCCCAGCCACTCCTGCCCCAGTCTGTACTTTTTTCTACTTTTCTCTGCTCAGTCTGGGAGTTACTCCCCCGCCTCTGGTTGACTTGGCCACTCAGCAGTGGCTGGCCGCTACCCATGTAGTATCTGACCATTTAAAACACGGTTGTGTTTTTTAAAAGAACACCGTTTTATTACCCTTTAACCATCTGCCTCATAACCTCTATACAAGAGTTTGGGTACCACAAAATGAAACATTCTCATGCACTTTTTATTATGGAGGGAGTAAGAAAAATGTCTGTGGTGACACAGCCACTTGAAGTTGCAGCTCTTGCATTTTGTCTGTAACTTACATATAATCCAGAAATTTTTTCTTGCAAATAAAATCCACCTTTGAAAAGCAAAATAATCTCTAGGCAGGAAGCATGGGCAACCCAGCTCTCCAGTCTCTGTGGAGGGCAGCTTACTCAGAAAGCAGAGGACGGTCATTTCCAGATGGTATTTCTTTATGGAACTTTCAATTGTGGTAGGTTGGACAGATGAGATCTGTTGAAGAGATGCTGAATTAAAAATCTGCTGCTTTAGCAAAGCTGCCTAGCACGGGCCATCTGCCTTACCCACACTGCACAGGGGGTGACAGGTACTTTGTGCTATAGATTTCTGCTGTACAGAATGAACCCTCGGCGCATGATAACTGTAGTTACCTTTGTGCTACGTGTTTCTCACAAGCTCATGAGTAATTCACCAAATCCTTCAACGCAGCTGCAATTAGATAATTTCGTCTGGGTTTCTGCCCCGATAGGTTACTCTTTTTCCTGAAATCCACAAACATGTTTTTCCTTCTTGGTCCTATTTTTTTAGATTTCAAGAGCAAATGACTGAGACAGCCCAGAAATGGCGATCCCCTGCGTTCATCAAGCCCAAGACACTAATGACCTGTATTAATGAACCTGCAGTCAGTATCGTTAGAGTGGCACAGAACCATCTTGCTCCGGATGACGTCAGATGCAGGAGTAAGACCTACAGGTGGTTTCCTGCAGTGTGACAAGCAACACTTCGGGGTAAGGGAGCAGGGAAAGATGGGCACGTCCCCTGAATAAATGGCAGGTCTGAACAGTGCAGGGATTTCAGAAATGACTGGCAGAGAGAGAATGACATGAAACCGACGACTCTCATTCTGCAGTGTCTGTCACGCTCCTGGTGGGCTGCCGTACTTCCCTAATGTTTTATACACCTTTTATCACCCCAGTCTGAGCTCTCCGACAAGCTTTTCCCCAGGAACTGCTTCCCTCCACGCCTCTCTTGCTATCAGCCATATTTTGCTGCTCTGTGAAACCCAGTCAGAACTGTCTTTTCCATTTCTAACCTACATTAGTACATAAGGCTTCCAGAATTGTTTTACCTTCCCCACCCTATTCTTTTGTGATTGTAGGCAAACTTTGGTACAATTTATTTAGCATGACGTAAGACAAGAATTGCTGACTCAGCCTCAGACACATCTAACAATGCCTTGTATCACTTCCTCAGGACGGTCTTGCAAAAATGGTCTTTCCCTTTTTTTCTTTTTTTGAACAGCATTATTTGTAGCTGTAAGCAAAGCTAGCTAATAAAAATGCATTTTAGGAATCGCAGTCAACCCTCCTGAGGTGAGCTACTCCTACCTATTTTATTGCTTAAACTTTTACTCAGTAACAGTTTTCACAGGCAACAATATATAATGACCGAGTTGTTTTGAATGTGTCCAGTAAGCAGGATAATATACTGATATCCTTCCACTCTGAAGTGTCAACAAGGTGGATTAGAACTGTAATTTTTTGTTAACCATTCTTTCTTTTAATGAAGAGAATTAGGAAAGTAAAGTGGTCACAGAAAAATCTGAAATATGTATCTTCAGACCTGAATACATATCTTCATTCATTTGGTTCAGTATGTGCTTGTTGTGCTTTTCAAAGGTGAAGGTTCTTGAAATTAACAATATCAGTCACAGGCATCTGCACAGAATGCCCCCAAGGAATGCTTTAGTGTGATCTCTAGTCATGGGGAACATTCAGTAACCCACAAAAATGAAAGCTGCTGCTGCTGGCTTGGTCGTCTCGTTTGGCACTAGGCTGCAAGTAAGCTTAGTCTGTCAAACCCACCAATAGCCCTGCTGCAGTGCCACGGATTGGGCAGCTCCTCTAGACCCCTCTTTTCCGGTGTCCAATTTGTTAATGAATACGAAATTATCTTCAGCAAATAGGAGATGCATGGGAAAGGCACAGACCCAGAGCTCAGCACCTAGCCTGAACACACAGGTGCAGTTTCCATGGTTCGGAGCTCTGTGCATGTGGAGTTAGGGTCGAGGAGAACGCTGATCAGTACTCCAACTCCTTTACCTCATTTCAGAGGACTTACAATTGCCAGAAAGCGCTGAGGTGATTAAATATGATCTTCTAGCACTTCTGTTTCCATGCTCTGATACTCATCTAACCTATGGCCTCTGTGGCCGAGTGGGGAACGCCAGCTACGCAGCAGATGCAACATGGGAAAGAACAAAATCTCTTGCAGCTTTCTGCTTAACATCCAGCTTTGGATTAACATCTGCTTAACATCCAGCTATCAGCCTTGGTCTCTTCTGTTTGCTCTGTTCCATTTAGATAAAACAACATTTAGATTTTACCACAGCTAAGCAGATAACATGAAACCCTACGTTCTTCTACAGCCCTGAACTTGAACTGGTCACCTATGTTATTAACTCAAGCAAATAAGTCAAATGACCTTTTTATTTGGAAAATTCAGTTAGCAAAACAGAAGTGAATAAGAATTCATTATTTGTGGAGGGAGAACATACCTAAGCATTCACCTTAAGAAAAAAAAAAAATCTGTTATTGTCTAATCAGGCTGCTTTTGCTATGAATCCAAAGATTAGACATGCTCAGGTCTGACTCCTCTATTCACTAAATCCCTCTACTCAGTGAGTCTATTCCTCCTCGTGTCCACATAGCCACAGAAAATTAAAGAAATAGAGTAAACAAACAGAGCAAAAACAGTTTCTTGTCCCTCTTTTGGCTAAGTAGCAACATAACGAGACAGATCCAGGGGAAAGAATTAAAGGTGATGAGACATGTTCCATTCTTTTGTAGATATTGTGGATTTTGCACTGGGGCTAGTGGTATCTGCCAGCTTCAGGCAGTAATTAGAGCAAGCAAGACAGTAGAAAACAAAAAACTAAAGCATGACTCTACTTCTTTGAAGACTGAAAATCCCTGGAAAGGGTATCCTGGGACAGCAAAGGCAGTAAAAAGTTGTAAAGTTAAAGGTCCCTGAAGGGCACACGACAATATGGCTGATGCTCTACAATAAGACATAAGAGCAACATTCTCTTAATAAGTAAATAAAGACTTCTTAACACATATATAGTTTTTTGGTATTTCAGGTGGGGAATAAACTTTTCAAAAGACATTCAGGAGGCTTTCTTGTACAAAACTTTTCTTCTGGGAGAAACATTCAATTATTTTTATAACACTCCTTCCATGGGGATATGCTACTTCTAGTGCTATTTTGTGTCTGTCTCTCCAGGAGCTGGTGGTATTCCACCAGGGAGAGTTTGTTCCTGATGCCATCCACCCAGTCTGGTGACACCTTGAGATTACGCTACCAAAATTTGTACCAAAATTTGCAGGGGGTTCTGAAAAGCAGCTCTGTCTGTGCTCAGATACCCTCCACGGAAGCTCAGATGGGCTGTTTAGTGTTTCTTCGGTCCCCAGCTGTGTCACAGTTTGCTCCTTTGAGGCATGGCTGGGCAATGCCGAGGTCAGTACAGGATGACAAGGACTAGCGTGTTGCAGCCAAGAAAATAAAAAGGAAAAAAAAAAAAGAAAAAGCTCCATAAGTTTCAAGTAAGTCCCTTGATTCCTCTGAAACTTTTGTCCAAAACTGTCCCAAAGAATGGATCCTTTATCTTGTTTTGTTATCTTTTGAAGATCAATGGACTGCAGCACACTTCATACTGTAAACAGCAGCTTGGACTGACCTTACTCCAGCAGCAGCTGAACAAATACTTCTAATGTGGACATCCCCTCCTTCTTCTTCAATCAGACAGGCCACATATTTTTATAACTCCCTGTCAGTCAGTTCTTATGTCTAATGTGGTCAGCCAGGAGAAGGAAGCTCTCAGAAATAAAGGAATTCAAACATCACATTTTCCTTTTCAGCAGAACCAAAATGTGCCTTTCTAGGAGCGGCTCCAGAAAACACACTGTCCAAATTCTCCAGGCTATAACTTCAGTCTGCAGGCTACAGACAGCTAAAGCAGCTGACTGCATAGGATGTGGAGACATACAATGCAGGCGGGCTCTGCACAGGAGTACCTCGTGTGAGCATTCTGGAAAACAATTTTGTCAAGTCTGCTCAATGGAAACAGGAACGTTTATACTGTTGTACCAAAGTAACTTGAGGAGAAATCTTAATACTCTCGTCATGCTCACTAATTCAGAAGACCTTTTTAGTTACAGAAAAGGCTCTTCTGAAGTTATATGAACATTAATCAAGAGACATCACTTTGAGTCCTTTAAGAGAAAACATCTGAAATGTTTTGGAGTGCACTGAAACTGTTAACATGAGGAATGAGTGCTTTTTTCACATTAGGTATTCAACTTAAAAGGATCCTTAGATGAAAAGGTGCTGAAGCTGCTTTATTTGTGCTTCCTGAGCATAAAGGGGATTTTCACACTAATCATTTTGTTCACTCAACTGTGCGTTCCAGCTCTCTGTCTTCAGTGCCCTCTTTGCAGATCACAGAATCCTAGAATGGCCTAGGCTGGATGGGACCTTCGAGATCATCTAATCCAACCTCCCTGCCATGGGCAGGGACACCTCTCAATTAGACCAGGTTGCTCAAGGCCTCATCCAACCTGGCCTTGAACACCTCCAGGGAGGGGGCAGCCACAACTTCTCTGGACAATTTATTCCAGAGTCTTACCACCCTCGTATTGAAGAATTTCTTCCTAAGATCTCCTTTATCATATGAAATCTGGCTGTGGTCATCGTGGAGTTTTGACAGTGCTCAGGAAAAAAGCTTTCGTTCTTGTAAATGATGCGTGAACACTCTTAATAATCCTGCAGAATAGGTTGCAATAGTGAATTAAGAGGCGGCTTATAAAGTGAAAGCAAACACTAAGATATTAAATAATGATAAAATATATTTACTGGCGGACAAACTATGCATTGGGCAGATCTCTGGAGGGCAATTTACTGGTGTGAGAAGTGAAGTGTGAACCGGTCTACTCTCAGCAGTGGTTCTAGAGGAAATGCTGAACTGAAGAATTGCAGAAGAAACACATCACATGCAATTAGAGAAAATCAGAGCTGGAAGAATCACACCTGCTCTTGAAGATATTCAGGATTAGAAACTCCACCACTTCCAGGTTTTCAAGCATGCTGTAATCTGACTTGGTTAATGCTTGTCTTCTCAAGCAAGATTACATGCTATTCCCATCTCCTCTTACATATTCCGGCACTGTTAGCACATCACCTCTCAGTCGCTAAATGACCCAAATTCTTTGACTTGTGTCTCACTTCCTAGAGCTCTGTTGCACTCTTCTGGTTTCTCTACAGGTAGCACTGCACTTAAAGACAGACATGAAAATAAAATGGGAGACAAGACTCCATTTTTCTCCAAAACAAAAGAGCAGACTGTATGAGTTTGTTGAGCTCTTTCCATTTATATTTCTATTTTACTTCTGTTTGGTCTTTGTGGTGCTATAACCTCAAAATTCTCTTCCACAAAACCAGACGGGTGTTCTCTATCCAGTATTTGACCAGTCAGTCAGTCCTGCCTAAACATAGTGCCTTGTGCTTGTCTACATCGGATTTCATCTTACTTTTTTCTGCATCACTCTATCAGTTTGTTACAATGTGCTGCTGGCAACAGATGCACAGCTGTATCACACATCACATCACAAGCATAACATGTTTTTACCCCTTTTTTCCTAAGGACATGGGACTTATGCAATCATGCTGTCCTCTGTAACCTCCACCACTTCCTGACAAAGAGCTTTTGAACCACTTGGTTAATTCCATCTAAATATGATAAAACAGAAAGGTCTCAGAATTTGACTTCATGAGAATCAGCAACTGGGTAGAGAAGCCTGAAACTGTTTCCCTTGTCTGAGGGAAAAGCCTCTGGCATAAGCACAAGGCTGGTGCGTGCTTCTCGTCCTCTTTTCTAGCTGCTCGTCCTCTTTCCTAGCTGCTCAGTGCCCCAGCACTCCCAGGCCTGTCGCAGGCTCACGGCTCCTGAGGATCAGGCAGAGCATCTGCTCTGCTGGCAAAACAGGGCAGACCTCATGGAAGAGCTGGGATTCCACAAGAAAGATGGCGTGAGAGCCACAGTTAATGCAGCTGGGAGAACGTAGGGACCAAGGACGTATGGACAGAGAAACCCTTGCTTCAATAGTTGTGCTGCTCAAGGAAGAACTTATTTTCAGACTCTGGTAGGGTGTCATTGGGCTGTGGGTATCCCAGCCACTGCCGTGCCCAGTGGACAATGGCTTAGCATGAACAAAGTGGGCGTGTTCTCTGGGCCAAGCTGTACAGTTTTGACTAGTGTTGCACTGGTTTGGGTTTGGAGGGGTTTTGTCCTGATGCATTATGCTGAAGTTCTAACACCAGCACCTACTGTACATTCTCTTTCCCTCATCTGCCAAAGGTGGAGAGTCAGATTTTCTAAACGTTAAGTAACTTGCCCGTGCATTTACAAAGGATTAAGAACTCTTATCTCTGCATGTGTGGAAACGGATTGCTCCATTGCTCTACCCCTAGAATACAAGTGGAAAGCACATAGTTGCATGCTTTTCTTGTGACCAAATGCAATAAAGTTTAACTAGAAAGAAATATTGACCCACACAAGGACAAGCTGAAGTATTTGAAAAAGCATTATTGAGCAGCATGCACTTTGTCCGTGTGCTTTGCAAACCTTTAAGCAAACATCCTTGTTTAGTTTTTCTGCCCTTCAGAGTTGCAAAACATAGTCTGTCTTATTTAAAGCAGACGCTAGCTGCATAGTCTTATTCCAAGAATAAAATATTTTTAATTCTACACTGATTATTACAATGTGCAGCTAACAGCACCCACAAGCACAAAAATGAGGGCAAGATAATAAGGACTATTAGTCTAATACTTACTACTAGCTTCTCCACTACTAAGTACTTGAGAAAAATACGGATGCAGAGTACAGCACAACATATTCCTGGAGGACCTAAAAATAGGTCAATCTTGAGGCAAATAAAAAAGCATTACCATCTCCACAGTGCTAGATTTTGAAAGGTTAGACCTATTGATTGCACTCTTCTCTAGCAGAAACAATATTTATGCTGAATTACTCCAAGTTTGCTTGCAATCTTGTACTGATTCAAAGCTGTCAAGAGTGTATGACTTGGCATTAACTCAATAATATCCATTAGTTTTTAATTCTAAAAAGCAATAGAAATTATTATTTTTAATGAGTCTGGAATTGCCTGCTCATTGCTATTACAGAATGTTTGGTTTCTTTATGAAGCTTTACCTGCAAAACCAGTTGGGTAGGACGCTGTGAAAGAAGCCTCTGTCCAGGAGGGAAAAAGTGTAACAAGGCGTGGTGCTGAAACACCAAACGTCACAGGTTCGACTCCCGTTCAGTCCTCATGTGTTGCCTGATCTAGTTGAGAGGCGTCCCTGCCCATGACAGGGAGGTTGGATTAAGTGATCTCTAAGGTCCCTTTCAGCCTAGGCCATTCTATGATGACACAAAAAGATGTGACCTTTCACTCAGCCAACTTAGGAAGGAGATGAGCTAGCTCTGCTTACCTGAGGGCATAGATACCACATACTTCATAGAAACAAAGTCAGCAGTAGCATAACTGGGGACAACCCATAAAGGTATTTTCTAGGAGAACCTCTAGTTGGAAGAGGAATCAGTTCAGGGAAATCCTAGTGAATGAGCACAGCATCCTTCCAAAGATGCATTTGTCACACAAGCACATGTTCCAAAAACACATGACAAGGAGCAGGTCTGCATAAAACACTCGGGGTACTTCTCAAGCCTAAAACTGGAATATTAGACGTATCGCATTTATTTGTCACCACTCCTATGCTCAGGGTTCTTGCCTTCATGTTGTGACTACAGAAGGCCATCATCTCAAAATTCAGTATAGTAAAAAGACGCCTGAGAAGGTAAAATCATTTGTTTTCGGTTGCTCAGCCAGCCAAAACACAAGCCCGCTCTGTCACCAGTGCTGGTCCCAGGCTGAGGTTGTAAGACCACAAATTCACCTTCAGCTGTTGTGCCCTACGGGTGGTAAATAAAAATTGCTTCACTAACAACAGAACTACGAGGTCACTGAAAAGTTTGACTATACTTGTTGTTTGCTTCCCCTTCAATGCTACTTGTTTGTGCTTCGTGGCCATTTCCATCCCATCACTATGGAAAACCTTCACCTACAGGATCCATGCATCCCAGATGCCCACAAATTGAATGACACAAGACCAATCGAATTTTATGCAAATTTATTCATTAGCTTTAACAATAGTAATACATAAATCAATACTATGTCCAGCATAAGGTTGTATAATAAAATATGCTACTCTGGTAAGATTGAATTCTAGTGCGTACATTTTAAGGGCAGTTTTCATCCAAATTGGACATATTTTTTTAAAAAAATAAATAAATACATGGCCAAAAATGCTTACTTAATGAAAGTCCTGCTAAGTAAGACTTCAGGCTCCACATTGCTTCAAAGCACTGGCCAGTACAGGTGTCTGCGTACATCTTAGACTTACACAAAAAGGGGTTGTGCTCAAGCAGCAAACATTTTTTGACATCTGACTCAGATCAACGCATACAAGATTTCTGATTTAGACCTCCCTATTCTTCTTAAAGCTAGCCTCCACCTTTCTTTCTCTTTTAGGATTGTCTTGCCTTCCAGCTCTGCATCTACACACATGAATCCTAGCAATATTACGTGTATGAAATACAAAGGTCCGGTCCCCTCCCAATACTATTTGTTTGGCTTGAGATCCAGACTGCACTACCTAGTGGAACTATTTATGAAGCAAACTGCTACTCAACTCAAATAAGACTACATCGTTCTTGGGGATAAAAAAAAATGTAAAAAGACTTTGGGAATAGATGTAAACACAGTATGCTCCCAGCTCTAGTCGTTATATTTTTGGAGCTCTCCAGATTTCAGGAATGCACCGTCGCTGGGATGTCCAGCTCTTAGTGCTACAGCACTAAGCTTTAGGCTACAGATGGCCCCCAAGAAGCTGCATTTTCAGTTTTGTTTCCCTGATGGTGAGTCCAGCACATACAGTGGCATTCAGATGTTCCAAGTGCAGCACAGAGGCATTCACTGACATTTGGGCTACCTTTATTTATATTCAGCAACATTAAAATCTGGTCTCAGTTCAGATTAGATACATATGAGAAAACATATCTGGCAAATGGGAGGTATTTTATTTACTAGTGTACTTATCACATACTGTATAGGCTATCCTTTGGGCATATTTATTCTACAAATCTAGATCAGCTGGTTTTATTTGTCTCCTGGCTTCTAAATTCTGCTGATGCCAAAATTCCCTTTTCCTTAAGAAGTTACACTCAGGATTGAGTCAAAAATTTTAAAGCTACTCTAATTTACATATTTATTACATCAAACAAAACCCAAACGCTTGGTCAAAGTAGAAAGACTTACAAATCTAGTGAAAACATCCCTGAGAAACTTTCAGTAACATAGCAGTAATGATTAGTTTTGGTCCGCTAGAGAAGAACAACTGTTACATCCAGTTATTGAATACTGAGGGCTACAAGTACAATGGATTTTCATTAATTCACTTTCACTCCTCTTACAAAACATTGTATTTGAGTCAACAGCCACTAGAGGGTTTTTTTTTTTACATTCTATTTAGTTTGATACATACAACGTAATCACTACAAATTTTAAGACGAATGGCCTAGATTCAGCCCTGGTGTAACGCCCTTAAAGTCAACGGAGGTCACACACTTACATTCCAGGGTTGAAGCCTGGCAACATAAACGTGTGTGCGAAAGACAGTACCTAAAGTTAAAAAAAACAACTTAAAAAGTTACAGAGGATACTTTTCACAAGTTGCCGGTGTATGCTTTTGCTAACCACTTACTTTGCAAACAAGTATTTCATAAATAATTCAGTTGAGAAGTCACACTGTCATGCCGGAGGAAAACTCAGAACACCACCAGGTTCAACTCTACCGAGAAAGCAAAGTGCATAGAGTAGCTTCCACAAAAGTGCACAAACAGTTAATGGCTATGGAAGTACTGTGTTAGTACACGTGCAGGGCAAAAAAAAGAAACCACAACCAAAACACAAGAACTTCTTGAAAATCCGAGGGATATATCATTCTTCTTTAGTCTGAAGCTGCTTTAGAGGGCCACATAGTCCACCATCCTATGGTTTTAGCAGTATTTTAGAGCAAACTAAGTCAAAATTCACATACATGTAAAATAGATAAATGCAAGGAATCCACTTTTTTACTTCTTTTGCCTAGAACACTAATAACTTGCTAATACATCATGCTTTAATAGGGTTTCTGAAAATGACAGCATTCAAAAGTAAACTAAAGCTGCTTGTACTCTGAGGCAAAAACTAAATTTATCTTCCTGCACCAGTACTCCTGACCTTAGCCCTTTTGGCTACATCAAACCTGAGCAGACCCATCACTTGCAATAAAGTAAGCCATGCTTATAATGTTACATCAATAGCTTCTGCTAAAAATGAGGCTACGTTTTACTTTATGAAGTGCAACAAAAGTATAATACAATAACTTGTACCTAGCACTTGTATAAACTGTAAGGAAACATGCAAAAAAAACCCTGCAAAAGGTGTTTCTGTAAAGTTAAACCAAAAGAGACAGAATCCTAAAAAGGGGAAAACATTGGAACTTAAAGGAGGAGTCCAAAAAGAAGATACGGGAGCAGAACTGTTCACTGTAAGGGAAAAGCAGAGGGAAAAAAAAACACAAAACCAAATACTGGATATATCAAGTTATTCTAAAAAACTCCTCATTTTGCTCAATGAGCACAAGAATAGTTCAGAATTTACGAACAAATCCAAGTATGTATAGCACTAAAAAAGTATTAATCAGGGAGGTGTCAGAAAAAAAAGAAAAAAAAAAAAAATCAACCTTATTTTTGTGATTAAATGCTAGATGTGTGACTTGTGGGGATCCTTTGAAACACCAGCTGTCAAGTTCCAACTAGGATGTCCTCCACCAAACAGGAAACACTTTTACAGGGTCACCATAAGATGAATTTTAGCTGCTTGAGGAAACTGTCCCAAGAGAGTTAAGTTATGCATTCAACTCTAGAGAAACACCTTCGACAGGGTCACAAAAGGCAGTATATGTGTTTAACCATGATATTTGTGTAGCAGGTTAGTAAGAGAAGTGGATCCTTTCAGACAGTAGATGTATTACCAGGTGGTGAACTGTCAGACGCTGCTTTGGGATCAGGAGTGCAACAGACAAAAAGTTGTTTTCCCAAGCTTTTTTGGGCAAATCTGAAGTACATTATGTGGCCCATTGCAACAAAAGACACAGAAATAAGCACCAGTAAGCCAAAAGCTTCAGGATTTGGGGCCAAGATGACCATGATGAAGTGCAGCAAATCAAGAAGATAATTCATGGAGTTTTGGACACCGTTTATGATGCCTCTTTCAGATTCTACCACATTTTCTTGGAGCAACTGTGTGACAGTCAAATCAAAGGACCAAAGGCCTACGGAGAGAAAAAACAGTCATCCATACAACTGGGCTTCTCATGGTTAAGCTTTCACTATTGGCACAATTCAATTCGTACTTGCAAACACCCACTTCTGCCAAAAACACGTGGGACCAACTCGCCCCCTGTCAGTCTGAAATGGATTTCATGCTGACAGTCAAGAGCAATTTTCTTTCCCTCCACTAATATTTCCTGGAATAATACATACAGCTTGACATATTAACTTCCCTGTCTTATCTTGCTTCAACACGTCTATCAAGTTAACAATGTTTTGCTCATCTGTTCCTTATTTAAATAGCTGGTTTACGGCTATTTAAAGTGTATTCATGCTAGCTACAATTGCTAAGCTTTGTGCAAGACGTTTGCCAAAAAAAAAAAAAAAAATCAAACACATTTTAAACCATGCAGAATATGTAATAATTTACAGTCGTCTCAGCTGACACTAGCTTCTACACTGCTTTAGTCCTTTAATGATTCGGTTTTAAAAGTTTCTTGCAAACAAACTTAATAAATATGAAACAAGTATTTTATCCCTTCAAAATTCAGCAAAATCTCTAGAAATTAAGAGCACAAAAATTCTAAATGTAAAGAACAGTAGTTCTCGCATGTATCTATTTGACTGCCTCTTCTGTTGACAGATACTAACAGTATGCTAACTCAAAAAATTAAGCTGTCATCCAAATCAAAGTTTCTGTTTTAAACTCCTTTGCTAGTCACAAGTGTAAAGGTTACACAATGTAAGGAATGGATTAATTTATTAACAGCTAAGTTTGAAAGTTTTCACCCAGAGGTGTTCAGTTCTGTTTCGTGTCAACAAACGATTTTATTTAGAGGTAAGCATTTCAAAAGCCAAGCTACGTTTGTTTCCAAATGTGGTAAATGTGCAAAAACTGAGTACTGCAGTCTCTGCACTGCTGACACTTCTGCAAGATCATTTCATTCTTATGCGAAGTGCAATGACCTAGCCTTAGAAATGCAATACAACACTTTGATCGTAGCCTAAAATTCTACACTCAATTTGTATTTAGTTGACGAGCACTGTAATGTTGAGAATTAAAAGTACTCAATAGGTCAGATTTTAATAGACATACAATACTTACCAACTCTAGCAGCAATGACTCCTGCAAACAGGAGACTAACAGAGATTAAAGGCACGGGCTCAGGACTCATCTCTGGGTCGCTGTTGGCAGGAGTAGTAGACCCGTTTAGCAAGTCGGGCATTCCAGTTGGAAAAACCATTTCAGGCTGATGTTCTGGAGATGCTATAGTAGGTAACGGTTCACTTTCAAACAGCCTGGCACTGATGTCAGCAAATGGGGAAACAGTCAAATCCAGAGGACTTCCAGGCATGAACACCGAGACGACACATAAGACCAGACAAGCAAATTGAGCGGCTCCAGAAATAAGGCCCGTGCGAACCAGGCCACATTTGCGACGAAGCCACGTGAAAGCTACTGTTCCCATGATTCCAGTGACTGCCGAGGCACCCATCAGGAGGCTTAGCACAGAGCCACTCAAACCCTGAGTGTATGCGTAGCCTGTAGTAATACAATCAAAGCCCAGAACAGTCATATAGAGAAATGCAAGACCCATGCCTGCAAGAAACACTGGCTGGTTGTAGTACGCAACCCACCCATCACGGAACGTGATGAAAGGTTCAGCAATCCGGGCAGCACAGCCGATTTCCTTCTCCTGTTGGGGCTCAAAGCCAGTTACATCTTTCTCAACAATTAATTGCACTCCTTCAGCAGGTTTCACGTCACTCTCTGTAAACAGAAACGTAACTGTTAGATACACTCCTGCTCAGAAGGGGCGGAGTGTAAACTGCAAGACATCTGTTTGCAAGTTAGTAAGTTCACTGCTGCAGAAGTGCATCGGTTAAATTCTGCAATCAACCTTCCTCTGATTACTGAAATGATTGAAAGTGTTCTTAAATCCCACCAGTACAGTAAGATCAAGTAAAGTTTATCTCTATCGATTTAAACTCCTGCTTATTCAATTACCCTGGGATAGGAGAAAGCACAGCCTGCTTCTTTTCAGTAGACCTGTAACTGAATTTTTCATTTCCATAAAGAAATTATTTGCTTAATGAATGCCCATGTTAGTTTTAAGGTTGGTTATATGATACATATATATATATATATATATTCAGCTTGACCAAGAAAGCAGAGCAGAAGGTCAAAGTAGATTTTATTTCTCCCCTATTCCCTGCAGCATGCAGAACAAATTGAAGCATGCCAGTCTAGAAATATGACAGCCTATTCTACAACCTCCTGAAAGTCCATTAGTACAATGCATAAGTAGAGATAAGTTAGCAAGAAAGAGTCCTACACAGGCTGTTTTGCTTGTAGACACACCAGAGTGACGGGCTTTGTGGATAGGAGCATCCCTTGAAATCAGCCCTAAATAAGAGGATAGACTAACTCTAAAGGATTAATTAAGAGGAGATCATTCAGCTGCTTAGACTAGAGTCTTCGACACCTATAGCTAATACCTGAAACCTCCAGACTATAAGTAGAAAGCTATAGAGCCTCAAAGCCAAGTCTGTAGAAGACAGAAGTCAACACTTCACTTTGACTGATACAGTGAATATGCTGTGAGTTTGAACAGTTACTCCTGTGTTTTCAATACCTTTCTTTACATTCAGCTGTTTCAGTTCCGATTCTTCAACTTTGGGAGATTTGAGAGCGAGAGTAGGAGTTTTCTGATAAACCTTCCAGAGCAGCAGATATTCCACACACATTGACATCAGGTTCCAGCCAGAAATGAATCCACAGCCAATCATTGGAGAGCCAAATGTCATGATCTGACCCACCGCCATTGGGGCCAAGATATTGGTCAGCTGATCGATTCTTCTTATTGTGGCATTCATATCTGTCAGAAATTATTTGATGATATGAAGCAATTGCTGCATGCTTACAGTGAAACATTTATTAACATAAGTGAGGACTGCACATGTACAAACATCAAGCTACGAACTCCTGCTCCAGTCATAAGTGTTCTAGCAGAAGCAGGAGTTAAGACTGCTTGTCAGAGGCACCTTCAGAATGTTTCAATGTTTAAGGTTACTGCGACCGGCCAAGGTGTTTGTAAGCCAAACCTCTACTCCTGCCAGTTTTGCCTGCATGAGGTCTTCCAGGGTTAGCATGCTGGGTTGACAGTGGAAGTGTACTCCTGCAGGTAAAACTGTCAGTCATGAGATCAGACTAACCTGACATCCTAGTGACATTATGGACTCCTAAGCCTGTCTTGAACATTCAAACCCAGCACACACAACTCCAGACATTTAAAGGAATCTCACATGGGCAGAGTTCTTTCCTGTCAAGGTAATTTTAGCAACTGTTATCCCCCAGTATTGGATGATGTATTTCTTAATCTCCTCCATTTACTTCTAATAACTGGTGACCACATTATCCATCACAATAGCAGCAGACCTTTGAAATGGCTTTAAATTTCCTTATCAACTCACTGTTGATGACAGTTGTTGACATTCTCAGAACATACTGAGCAAAGTCCTCACTCCTTTCTGCTCCATGCTTTGATGTTTATAGCCAAAACAAGCAGCCCATTCTTAGCACAAATGCATCTTCCATTTGTTTGTAGGGGATGTCTCACCCCCCACAATCTTATCCCCTTTAGTGTCACTACACTCTCTGGGCTCCTGTAAGTTTCCAATCAATGCTGCTATTGTTCCACCCCTAGAAGTTTTACACTTAGGACTTCAGGCTGCTTGGAAGTACATCTCAAGCCCATTTTTGAGTCCTGTTATGAAATCAGAGCTTTTGAAGGGCAAGCGAAACTGCATACAAGTATGAAGCTGCTTTCTCAATCTGTAGAGACTTACTCCTCAGCATTCAAAGAAATGTTTCAGTTACTTCATTTAGAATCCAAAATCAATTCAATGTTAACCATCAAACAGTTAACCAAGGTAAGTTAGATACCTGCAGATGCAGCTTTTGAAATTCCAAGAACTAAAAGCTTTGGGTTTTTTGAGTTATTTGAGAAAGTCTAATGTTTCCACTTAGGAAAAGTACAAAGCAAGAGCGAACAGAAAAAAAATCAAGGATAATGAAGAAGGGGAAGCCAAGGCCATTGTCTATTTTCCACTGACATACTGAACTAAGGTTCCTCTTTGATGAAAAGTAACATCGCAGAGACAGACGACACTACTTGCTGCAGTGTCAATGCTGGCATTTAGATTTTTAAGGTAAGGAATTTCAGCAGTCTCCAAGTTACACTAAGATTAAAACATGTAACAACCCTATTCAGAACGGAAGAGATCCTTTAGGCAGATCTGTTGAACTAAGGTGCTTAGCTCAGTGGGTCTTTTTGTTTTTAAATTAAGTTGCGTGAGAATTAAGAGTAACCTCTTGCCTGGTTTTCCAGCACAGAGTACTAGTGGTCATATAATTCTGTCTGAGATCATGAAACAGTACAGAGGCAGCACTGCCTCCCATGCAGCAGTTCTCTTGCAGGTGTGGTCCGTACCTTATCTCATGTGTAGTAAGTAGCACAGGGACTGGGGAGATGATTTGCTGAATAAGGACTGACACAAGAAGAAAGGTTAATGAGAACCATTAGAACTTCAAAGCTCTGTCTGTAGACAGATGATATTTTTCTCCTTGTGATTCACATACACAAAGAAGTTAACCTGGGCCGCTGTTCTACAAAAGGCATGACCTAGAAAGGCACTGCAAGGTCAAAGTGAAAAATTTGTATACTGGGAAATGAAAGCAAGACACTTTTAATGCCTCTGATTAAGAACTAGCCTGTCCTGGATGAGATGGAGAAGTAGGATTTCTTCATTGGAGAAATCAAGAATATATCTGCAATACAGGATTCAAATCCCTAAGACAACTCTGGCATGCAAACTGAACTTTAAGGGCAATTTGGACAGCTTCACACAAAATCAAGAGTCCAGAAGCTGAAATACCGTCTAGGCCTGGGTGTACCTGAACTCCACATGTGCCAGACTTAAAGCTTTAGACCCGGAGTTACTTCAGTGAGCTGTAATTGTGTCTTGCCAATGTTAAGCTATTTGTGCCTTGTTTGCACATCAGCATCAGTTCCTCAATCTGGGAAGCCTTAAGTCCCCTTATTGGGGCTGACTCAGAGCCCCTATAGCCTGCCCACGTCCGTCGCAAAAAACGCTGCTGCCCACCCCTTCAGCTGCAATCAGAGCTGCAGCACAGCCAAAGATCAATCCTACATCCCTCGGTGGGAACGGCCTTGTGGCTAGGAGAAACCCCCAGCAAAGGAGAGTCACATCCAACATGTCCTTGGGGAGGACCCCAAGCCATCTCTCACATCCAAGTAGTGTCCCAACTCCCAAGCTGCAGCAGAATTTGATTTGGAACTCATTTTTCTCTCCTAATAATGCTGTGTGACTGTGCAAGAAAGTAGAAAAAGAAGGAAAAATAGTTACTAGGCAAAAAAAAAAAAAAAGATTAAGTCTGTAGTCTAATACCAAAGATATCAGAGGAATACAGAGTTTTCAGTTCCAACTGAAAAAAAAAAAATTTCACAGCTCTGAGGTAGGCAACTAATGCTAGAGAATTGCAAGACTTGAAATATATCTGCATACACAATATTTCTTACTGGCCATTTCCTAATTCACCAACTTTAGTATTCTGGACTTTATTCTCATCTACATCTCTCTTTGATCTCTACAAGAGGAACCCAGTTACGCAACAGTTTTTTGTTTCATTCCAGGGACCTAAAAATAAAGTATTGCAACACTTGGCTTTAAGTGCCTGGAAGTTAAATAGTTTTTCTATTAAACACTGGTTATTTAAGAATGTGGTGTATGTTTATTTGATCAGCAAGAATAAAGTTTTCCTGACAAACCTGCAGTAGGACTAAAAGGAGGACAAAACAAGTTTAGGGATGTCTAACCGAATTGTAATCACAACAGTAATTTCTAATCTCAGTAAGTGTAGTCCAGAGCACAGAAGAGGAAAACAAAGACTGTTCTTTTTACCTGCTGTTTTCTTGTTATATCTGGAACTCAAAGATGTGCTGACCTCTGTAAAACTCTACTCGAAAAATTCAAGCTTGGAAAGCAAGACATTTAAGGTATTAAAAAGGCAACATATTTCACCTGCCAGTTTGCTTCTGTCTTCCCCTGCAACCACAACAATCCAGTCCCTCTGAATTGTGATCGCTGTGGCAGTGCTGGCCAAATTGGCAATGTTTGCTATTGTGATAACCAGGATATAACACATCGTCTAGAGAAATTGGGGGGAAAGAGTTACAACGTGAGAAAACCGATGAGGGGCCATCTCAGCTTGTACCCTGCACAACCAGAAAAGACACATTTACATTTGTATCCATACGTTTTAGTGTTACACTTCAGAGAGAAAAAGACCAAGTAGAGAGAACAATCACACTGTTTACCCAGCTAGCACAAAGTTTCATTTGCCAGTTTTAGTTTCCAGTAATGTCTAAAAAGATTAGAGAGAAAAATAAAAAAGTCATCTGTCTCCCACAGTACCCAGCACTTAAGGTAATTCTTTATGAACAAGTTCAAGCACTCACAAGAAGCCATCCATGGTATAAGGTCAAAAGCTGTGCCTTAAACAAGAAGATAATCATCAGGATAATACCACACAAGATGACAGATGCATTCTGTACAATCAAGGATGTCTGGGCCACTGTTTTAAATCAAAAGAGAAACAGTTATGAACATAAGAATGAGCTAACTATAAGCTTAAGAAAGTTATAAATAAGGAACACGCACAGATTCTTTCAATATTTTTATTTTCCTATTCTCCCCTCAAAATGTATGTAGTAAAAACACACTTCATAATAGATTTTGAATCTTCCATTGTTTTACAGAAATAAATTAATGCCTGATGTAACTTTGTAGCTCTTAACAATTTACACTCCAAATAGGTCTTTTCTCACTCAAAAACCTGTGGAAAAGCTGGCACTCTTTTTAAAGGGGTAAAACCAAGAGTGTGAGCCTTTAAAACTCATTGTCGGCATATCATGGCAGTGACACTATTTTGTGCACTCTTGGAAAGTAAAAATGTATATGAAGAACTTGATGCTGTGTTATTACAAAAGAAACTAGAGTGTACATATTTAAAATATGTATAATGCAAATGCAGTGTGTATTTACACTTAAGCAGATGTTTGTATCCAGACAGAAGACAACAAATGACACGAATACATGTTGAATGTGAGGCTTTAAAGAACTTGGTCTATAGTCCTTAAAGTTGGGGGTTTTTTTTTAGCTTTTGCATTCCCACACATCTCCACATATTTTACAGGTTTAGCCTGAATAGTGGACACACAGTGAGACTGTCTTCGTATAATCATTACCACTCTGAAACGCTACCCTTCCACCCCAACAAATAAATAAAAAACAACCAAAAAAAACCCACCAAAACCTGAGCAAGCCTCTTTCTCATATTTGACTTAACTCTATCAGCTTTATCTTTTTACATTAATTGGATCCATCCTTAAGTAAATAACCTGCTCTAGTCATCTAACCTTTGAGCCTGGAGTTCTTGTCCACCCAGTCTCCAATAATTGCTCCCAGGAGAAGAACTGATCCCGCCACAACCAGTCCATAGACCGCAGTCAGGAGTAAGCTGTTTCCATAGAGTTCAACCAGGAACACAGACACAGCAAAATGCCACATACGATCTCCCTTTAAGAGTAACACAGAGTACATACACAAGGTAACTATTTGCACTTTGCGGGCACACAAGTTGACTATTTTACTAATGCCCTGACAAAAGTCAGTTCCTTACACATGCAGGGGTGAGAGGTGGTTTTTGTTCTGCTAGTTTGTTTGGGGGCTTTTTTTTTTTTTGTTATGAGGTTTTGGGTCTTTAATTTTAGGGGTTGGGGTTTTTTTGGTGACTATATCCCATCATCATTGACTTTACCCCAGTATCACTAAAATCATCCATCCCAATCAAGCACAACATTGTAGCTTATATGTCAAAAATCCCAGGTATTTTCTATTAAAATGTTACAGGACAAAGTCCGTTACCAGTCACATCCGACAAGCTTCAGAAAGCTTACATCAATTCTCCAGCACAGAGCAAATATTAGCAACAGGTTTATCAAATACCAATACTACTGAAAGAACCTTTCCAACCAAGACAGCAGTTGGGTCCTAGATGATCAAAACTTTAATACTGCTCAAAACCAGAAGATCCTGTCAAGCCAAAGCCAGTCAAAACACAATTCAGGACAGACATAGGTAAACCAAGGAAGGCATTGTCCTAAATGTTAACTGAAGTTTCTGAAGGCAACAAACTTCAGTTCTTATTAATAATGTCATATTACTTAATAATGGCATATTATTACGAGGAAGGATATCTAAGCTCGTTTAATCTATTGCAAGTTCTACTATTCCGACCTAGTGCATAAAATACAAAATGTTGATGTTCTGATACCACTTACTACAGGGTTAAAAAAAAAAAAGTAAAAGCCTAAAACACTGTGTCCAAGTGATTTTCACACTATTGAAAACATCTTTAGGTTTGCTACCAAACAGACCCATGGTTTGCCAACAAATACATCAAAGTTTTTATGTGGTCACATCTCACTATTTTTAAACATACTACAAGAAAGGCACTGCAGAAAATGCTCTATGTAATCAGTAACAAAGCAGATGAATACAAATCATTCTAGGCCATGCAGTTTTTTTAAATAAAGATCCCTAACGTTGCTCTTTTATAAACCAAACATGAAATCATTTTCTTCTGCTGCCTTATCTTAAATAAGCAATTGCTATGTGATACAGTAAATAGTACAAATTTCTAAAGACCTCAAATATTCTAAAGGGCTGCGGTGGGGGAGTGGTGTAACAGAAAAACACTTTTAAAAGCAATGTTTGACAAATCTAACACACCATATAACACAGCAATCAAGAGATACACAAAAAGTATGCTCTTTGGAGAGCCAAATGACAGCAAAGTTTTATTAAAATCTTCAATGTAGTATAGACTTCACAAAAAGAATTCACCTTTTAATGTTACTGAAGTTCTCCAAAGGCGGTTTCTTCAAATATTGTAATGTGTAAACATCCTTATTTGTTTCCTTAACCACAGGCAGAAAAAAAAAAACCAAACCCTTCCAATTATGCAGGAAGAAAAGTTTCAGCTGTTCAAGGAAAAACTCTGGGTATTTTTTATCTTTCATAACTATGAAATGAAAAAATGTAACAACAATCAGCCGAGAAGTGCCCTCTTGTACACAATCAACCAATTTTCACTCTTCAGAGACACCTAAAGTCTTCTGTAAAATACATTCCACTTTTACTCCATGATTAGTAGAAGCATAGAGGAAGTATTCCAGCAATGAAAACACAGGGATATGATTTCCCAAGTCTAGCATTCACTTAAATTTAATATGTCCTGAGGTACCCCTTTACTGAATTTCACTTAAAATACATGCAGGTGGATTAACTAAGTTTTCATTAGGCTGGGTTACTGTTTATTAAGCTAGAAAAATAAGCTAAGAGTACTTTCACAGGAAAATTTATTAACAAAAGTTGGGTTGTGGTTTTTTTTTTTGGCTTAAGCAGAGATGTTTCAGTTACTGGCTTCTGATAAGATGAAAAGGGCATTTTATAAAAAAATGTAAGTATTTGAAAGCCAGTGCCAGCCACTACTGTCAGAGTGAAAAAACTTGATCTCACTTGAAATTCACAAGAAGATTCCTTCAACTCTAGCGAGATTTTGCTATACAATTCACTTAAGGAGCTTGTGAACTCTGTTCAACCTTACCCAACACAGCTACTCAGAGTATTTCGATCAGTCTTACCCACACAGGTGATTTCTGGGGTAACTAAAGCTGTTCCGACCTGGCAGCATGAGTTTCTTTAAAGAATGAAAAAATAAAAAAAAAAACCACAAAGAGCAAGCCAAGATAAGCCAGTGTCACAGAGCAAAGTTAGTGAATTGCAGAGGTTTGAAGCAGGTATGCAATTTCAAGCCAGGCCCTACTGAAATTTAAACAGTAAATACTGCCTTCAGAAATGAGGAAAGCCTTGACTAAATATATCAAGTAATCCCACTTTAAAACATCTCAAAATGCAGGTATTTCAACTACTTTAAATATGTAACAGCTGTTGAGCCTCACCATCCTTCTAAAGATGGTTCTTGCTCTTCTGTTGTTATAATTACCCTTAAAACAATCTCAGACTGAACATCTCAGAACTGAAACCAGCAAGTTAAGCAGTAGCCAGGCTACTGCATCTGCATGGCGCAGATAAGGCTGGGAAGCCGCAGGCCTGGCACCAACAGTTTCATTCTCTTTCTTCTTTACTGCTGAGTGATAGACAACAATGAATTAAAAACATAAAGGTGATAGCCTAAAGTCTGAGACTTCGTTCCAGTAGGGCTGTGCAGCCTGTAAGGATCACTGAGGCCAAGTACACACTCAAATGCTTTACTGCACAAGAGCCTAAGACACAGTCTAGACTTTGTTCAAATCTGAACTTTTGTGGAGATGTGACACATTTAATCATTTACAGCTCCCCTCTGTATCTGGGAATGGCTTAGTAACACAGAAACCAAGTTGGCTCTCGAAATTACAGCAAACCCACGTATCTAGCAGTTTTTTATGGTGGACATAGCCATTTTAGAACAACGATGATCTATTACTTTGAGTTCTGAAGATTAAGGTGCTTGTTTATTGTTCCTGTTAGCAAATACTTTTAGACTGTATACAGGAACACTAAAGCTTAGGAGACAGAAAAGATGCAGTCCTGCACCCAGTTCCGCCAAAATAAGCTGTATTTCTGTTGTTTCAGCAGGCTTGGTTGCTTAGTGGGTTTTTTTAGTCAGGATTCTCAGCACAAAACACAACACACTGGAACAAGGAATATACCATTAATATTGCTTAACAGCTGGCCAGACATCTTGCAGTTTAATGTTTGTTGTGGTGCAAAACCTCAGTTTCAAACTCCGCTGTGTCACCTTTACTCATGCACTCTGAGAGCAGTTCCAGTTCCGAGCTCTGAAGCACTCAGAGAGGAGTAACCAGCCTTCGCCAAATTACCAGTGGCATACTTTGGGGGCATCCCCAACAATAACAGTTGTGAGTAACGAGCTTGGCCTCTAAAAAGCAGTGAACCAAACAGAAACATCACCACTCGACTCCTTCAGTATCGTTAATAACTGCTAAAACATTGCACCAGAAACATTCATATGACCTTTCAGGTTAGTGAAAGCAAGGAGCTGTCCTGTAACTTCATATAAGCCATCTTTTAAATTCTACACAAAGCACATTAAACCAGTCCAAATCCAAGACTAAATACAAAACATGGAATTTGAGGGAGGAAACTTTCTACTTCTTCTTGAATCAAGCCACTGGAAGGATACTTATGATTGTATCATAAGCTACCTATATTCTTAATTTTATTATATAGAATAGAAGAAGGTCATCTATCTTTATCACTTATTTTAAGATTTTTTTAGCACCTTTTAAGCGAGTAAAAGCTAGTGAAGTTACTTCAGTACAGAAGGAAAGCATTTCAGGAGGTACTTTTACAGAAGAGACACCTGACACTCTTAACAGGTTTGCTAATGAGCGGCAGTAATTGGTCCACTGTAAACACCGAGTAGCTCCCATCGGTAAGCTATAAAGTATACAAGTCCTTCAAATGCACATTGCAACAGACTGTCTTTCATTCTGTTATGCACTTCACTTCCCTCAGAACTTAGTCTACAAGGAGTCTCACTGGATCCCTAGTTACTTAAAAGTGTAAATATGTAGAAAACCAGGCCCTGAGGAAACCTACTAGTGTATCGCTCCACACTAATGAAAACTGAATCTGCTACTACGCATCATGTAAAGATTACGAAGACTTTTAACAGAAAGGTGTTGAAACAAGACCTCTGTCGTGGTGTGCTATTTTGTGAAGATTTTCTTGAAAGCACCAGCAACGTTCAGGCAAGTCACGGCTAGATTAACAATAGCCTACTTCTACCAGGCCAGTATTTTACTTACCCAAGTGGACAGTGCATGTCCGAGGTAAAGAAGAAACTTTGCGGATGTAAAATAGGCAACCACAGATCCTAAAGGAGAAACAAGAAACAAAGACTAAAGGAGGTTTTGGCACATCGGTACACACCGGCGGCTACTCCTCACCGCCGCGGAGGAACCCACCACCGTCTTCGGAGCGAAGCTGCCGCCGGGACACGCCGCGCTCCGGGCTCCGGGCCCCCAGCCTCGGGCAGCCTCGGCGGGGCCTCTCCGGCCGCCAGACACCCGCTCCCGGCCACCGCCGCCCCGGCCGCCCCCCGCCGCGCACTGACCGCAGCGCCGCCGTCCGCCCGCCGGCTCCGCTCCCCGCGCCATGCCGGCCCGCTCGGCCGACAACAGACGGGGTGGGGGGGACGCGCCGCTTCGCTCCGTGTTGCCTTCCCCGACTTAGCTAGCACTGTAGCTGAAGTCGGAAAGCCTTGGCCTTATGCCCCGCGGGCGGCCGGGCACGCTCCGCCGCCGAGGGGGGCCGAGCGCCGGTGCGACGCCCGGGCTGGCTGTCCGGGGCCGCGACTGCCGGAGGCGCGGAAGCGTCGGTCGGGCTGATCGGCCCCGCACCGCCCTTTGTAGGCGGCAGCGGGCACCGCCCCCGGCGGGCCCGGCCCCCGCCCGGCCCCGTTCCGCCCGCCGCCCCGCCCGGGAGCGGCCCCCGACGGGCACCGGTTGGGGGGGGGGCACAGGGCTCCCCGCCGCTCTAACCCGGGACCCCCAGCAGCCCGCAGAGCCGCTTACGAACGCCCCTGCTGAACGGCGGGCGTTCTCCGCCCCGTTTGGCTCTTTTTATTTCCTGACTTTTTTTTGAAAGGTGACATTCCTGAAGGCTCAGACGCAGCAAGAAACTTGGCGTTTTAAGATGAGCACCGAATATCACAAGGTGGTGACTGAACCACCTGCAAATGACAGGGCTCCCAATTCATAGTTTTCAAAAAACAAACCAAAAGCAAAAAAACCCCAAGGTACCAAAATTTAAGCTATTTAACTGAAATGATCTTCTGTTCTAATGAAGATGGGGCAGAATTCACTCCGATGCTGGCTCAGGCTATCTGCTTCAGATCAAGTATCTCAGTTCCTGCAGTAAATATATGTTTGCACCCTACGTGACATACTTTTTGGTATTGATCACCAGCAAAACCTGCATTTTACAGAACTTAAAAACCAGCTCAAATGGACAACAGGCTAGTTTTTTCAAGGTATTATGACAGTGATTAAGAAGTATCTGTCCTCGTGTTTCAGAAGACAGAATGATTGTACTTGGTTGCCAGGGCTGAAATAATTTTTTCACTATGTAATACTGCAAAGTTCCCTCCTACATGTATAAAATGGCTTTTGGTTTGGATTGTTTTGGTTTTGTTTTGGGTTTTTTTTTCTACCCGAGTATATAGGCCATCCCGGAACCAACCGCCTGACGTAACAGACCAATAATCTGTTCTGGTTTTGCCACTCCTGTGATCTTGTTCAAAGTATTTCTCATATTAATTAGATGACTTTCTATGCATCACAGTTTATCCCTCACATCAAGGGATAAACCTTGGGAAAAAAATAACACAGAAATAAAGATTCATACAAACTGGAAAGCCTAAAGTTACTATTTCAATGGGCTTGGTTATCTTAGGTGAGTTGGGTGTTTCTAAGGAACTTTCGTTTGGTTATTGGACTGGATGGCCCCTGAGGTCTGACCTCGTCTGCCCAGCACAACACACAACACAGCAGCAGCAGCAGCCCTGCATCCTGAAGAGATCAGCTCTCCCTGCAGCAACACCAGGAGCACAACAGCACTGCTGGGTAGACCCTGCTTTGTTACTAGAGAACGAGCTGGACGAATTATAGTTTAAATAATCTTTCTGACTGAACACTCGCTGTACTTTATATGTGTGCATCAGATTATATAGGTGAAATCATCATCTTTGTTATTTTTTCCTACTGGGTAACAACTCTTTTTTGAGATATCCAAGGCTGGAGATTAGGCCAAGGGAACATACCTATTGTCCTTTGAAATTTAAAAAGCAACTGATTCTATGTCTCTCTTGGAGTTCTTGGATGGAAGTATGCTTAGGCTGTCCAGTATGTACACAGTGAATCCAACATGTCTGAGAAATATTGAATGTTTTGGGTGTCAGGGACTGTGTCGCGTGCAAGCTTGAGTTGCACACAAGGATGTCAGCCTGTCCCTAGCATACGATTTGCAAAGTGGAAGCAAACGCATGTCCCAGGCATACTGAGCCACTGCACACGTGATAGAGGGTAGCTACTACCAAGAGGTACAACCCAGAATTTGTTATATCTGAAGGTAGCAACAGCACCTTTTCTAACAATTTGCCTGCCAAATGTCCAGAGGCCCTGGACATAAAGAGAAAAGGCCACAGCCGATTTATGAAGCGTTTGTCTACTTCCAAAAGCACTAGAGTTGATGGATAGGGGAAATTCATAGTTCTTCTGAATTCACTACCACTCTGCTGCATGATTTTTCCCCAGACGCTTATTAAAATCAAGTCTGTATTCTGGTTTCTTTCACTGTCAAAGAGGAAATAAGAGAACATTGTTCACAACACCAACATTAAACAATGCAGTAGCTCAAGCCCATTTTTTATATCTAAGATGCTGCTAAAAAAGCCCCAAATACTCTTATTAACACTCCAGTAAATCCATATTTTATTAAATTGCTCTGTGAAGCCCTTGTGAACATTTCTAAAGATGCTGCTGTTGTTTCAGGTTGGCTGGCTCACCAGTCTTTTCACCACAATATTTACAGATTTCTGATGCATTTAGGGAGGTGTTTAATAGCTGGAAGCCGTATGAGAGGAGTTACCAGTTCTACTTGGTACAGACCCGACTCAGCAGTCTTACAACAGTAATTCACACAATGGGACAGCATGCCAGCTGTGGATTTGAACCCAGGTCTGACTAATTGTCACTGGCAGAGTGGAAGTGGAGACAAAAAAAAAGGGATTTTGGAGACACCATATGGTCTGAACACAGAGGCCAAAAGACAGAAAATCTGCTTCCCTATTGATGTTTACGTTGGTAAGTAACAGGGTTGAAGTTTTTGGAGGCAATAGTTTCAGTAGGATTTGCATCTTTCTTTACAACAAGGGCAACCGGTATGTGAAGAAGCCCTGGATTGCGTTAGCAAGCGTTGACCAAAACAGCAAGACAGCCTTGCTATGCAGATGACCCTGACTTTCACCACTCTTTGGAATATACAGGTTTGTGGGCAGCCCCATGGCCTCTTCTATCCCAGTGCCAGCCCTAGCCTCCTATTTAGTAACTTGAGACTTCCTGCTCTTACTTACATGTCTGCTTTGCTTTTATTACTTCTCCAGATTTTTAAATAGCACAACTTATCTTAGTTTTGTTGCTTTTTTAATGTGAGGAAAACCCTTGCAGGATTTCTATTTACTGCTACTGTAGCTATCACATAGGCATTTTATTCTCAAGAGAATCTCTTAATTCTTTACTGCCCATCACTGGACATGCACAGGAATTAACAAGACACGTATTTATGTTATAGTCTTCCAAACAAAAGTTTTTCAGTGGATAAATTCCTTATGTTTTATTAAGAATGTATGGCTAGTGTCATCTCTTTAGTTATTGGGTAAAGAAATGTAACTACTGGATTAGTTTTTGGAATTTTTAAGTTTCAGATTAAAATATAAAAATAACTCCATTAAAAAGACAAACATTCTACAAAATGTTTCTAAAGAGACAGATGTCTAGAACTGAAAAAAGCTTTTGTCATTTAACTTGTCTGGCAACAAGGGCAACAATTCAACTACAAGATGTAAACAATTGAAAATGTTTTGATTATTGGTAAGCACATAACTATGATGCCAAAAGTATTCAAAGATACGCTTCCAGGAAAGACATGTCTTGAAAAAATAAGAGAGGATATATTTTGGCTTTAAACAACTGCCCACATCAGTGGCAGCTTCTTTAAGCACTCTGCTTGTAATAGAGCTGCTGAATCTAGAGCAATAGCAATTTTACAAAATAATACCCACAAATGTCATCATGGTTTAACCAGAGAGACATGAATAATAGTAAGAGACTTCATGTAAGCTCAGATCCTACACTCACCTGAGACGTTTCATGAAGTTTAATTATCATGATGTTTCCATTCTTCATTAAGATGCCCCTCTTGGTGTGCAGAGTGGTTTTTTACTCATTTAGCTTACAAAACTGGAAAGAACAGCCTAGCAAAACTGGAAAGAACACACACACACATATATATACACACACACATACATATATGTATGCTCTCTCCCTTGAGGTGTTCAAGGCCAGGTTGGATAAGGCCTTGAGCAACCTGGTCGAGCTGAGAGGCGTCCCTGACCACGGTAGGGAGGGTGGATTAGATGATCTCTAAGGTGCCTTCCAACCTGGGCCATTCTAGGATTACATATAGATATAATGTGCCCTTTCACAGGTGAAGCGCAGAAGCCTTTACTGAACTGGCCCCTGCTATGACCGCAGCACAGAAATCTGTGGCTCTGTGGCTCATAGCCCGCCACACCGAATTATTAGAACTACTGTCTCAGGATTAGCTGAGTGCAGAGTTGGCAAGGCACTTGCACAGGGAAACAGGCAGAGATGTGGTAGAGAAAAGTCTCCCAGGACTTTCAGGATTCCTGCTTCCTTTCAAAAGAGATGCTTTGTACTCAAAACTGTTAATTTCACTTACATGTAAGTAATCTGAACATCTATACCTACTAATCCCCATTAAACAGCTACTCCCTCCCACCTCCTCTAAAATCCATAGTGTGCTGCTGCGATTGGATTTGTTTCTCTTAGACTTCAAAGCGACAGCTACATGACAGACTGCAATTATTTCAACCTGAAACAAACCTTATTCTCATGACCGGAGCTAGACTCCTGTGACAAACTCTTGTGGGAAAACCACACAGAAACTCCAATGAACTCAGAGGTGTATACAAAACTCCAGCTTAGGGGGCTGAACCAGCCCTGTGCTCACATGCCCAAACTAAGATGTTTGTAACTGAAAAGCAATAGCCTAATTAGTGAGCAAAACAACTTGCTTAAAACCCTACATTATACGCGACAACTTGTTTCAGTATGGGACTCCTCTTGTCCCCCTTTCTCAGGCATAAGAAAACACTGTACCCAAAACACAAGTAAGGAAAGAATCTTTACCAAATGAGAAAAAAAGTAATTAAAAGAAAGGAAGACACCATATCTACCAGGAACAAGTGGATGTTTCACACCCAAATGTCAACAGCAGCATTTCTGCCAACTCCCTATATCATAGCAAACATTCGTTCTCCAGAGTGGGAATTATTGACTTGAATTGGAACACTCTGTTACAGACGAAAAGACTGAAATGAGTCTGGAGGGTAAGATAACAGCCGATCCGTAATTTAAGCTCATTTAGTTTATTTTCTTCATTAGAACTTACAGCAGTTTGTCTCCTATGGGGTGTCATTGTTCTGTTAGTAAACAATACAACAATGCTTAATAAAGAGTATTTTGCTTCCCATCTGTATTTTAGTATGCAATATGAAAACATTGGGGTTTGTTATTTTCCCTACAGCCTTCTAACACCTACAAATTTTGCCTTTGTATCTTAATTCCGTGTTCAAGAATTGTGATACGTACCGTAAAATCCAATGTGAAAGAAAGTTAGACAGTATTTGTATCCGTTAAAAAAAAACCCAACAAACTATTCTAAGTTGAAGGCATTCTTTTCTTAAACAACTCCCATTAAAGATTATGGTTGAACTCTTTAAGATAGGCAGATTTTAACGTTCCTGTTGGCCTCTTTGCAATATTTTATTCTGATTCTGTGACAAGAAAATACTTTAAAACACATTTCTAACTTCAGGCATATGTTTAGTTTCCACTGAATTCAATGACATAAAAAATAAATTCCTAGATTTAAGACATAATTGAAATACTTTTGGGAATAGAAGTGAACCAGGGAAAAAAAGCTTCTTTTGACCTGCCATTAGTCTGAAATGAGCAATCTACAGTATCACTGACCCCACAGCAGTAAAAAGAGACATCCGTTAGAAGAACTTCAGTTGCACTATCAATTTCTGCTTCTGGGTGTCTCCCAGAACCGTCTTTATAAAAACATGTTTGTCTTTGGAGACCAATATTCACTTATGTTCAAATTAGCCACAACTTTACATTAACGGCAAAATGGAAAGTAAAAGAAGTATTTCAAATTACATGATGAAATAAGTATATGTCAGCAAATCAAATCATCAGTTTGAACTATTCTGCAGTTATACAAATAACATCCACCTCAACAGCGATCAGTTCTGCAGCTGAATGAATACATATGGGTGGAGCCCTTGGCCCATCTACAGCACCCTGTTAACAGGGCTCTGCACTGGGGCATGAGACTCAGCAAAATAAATCTTTAGCAAAACCTGCACAGATGATTCTGGCATGCACTTACAGGTGTGAGAAAAACCTCATACGAGCTTCCGACTGTAGTTGCAGTGTTTAGCAATTAACTAGGTTGTCATATCTTACTAAGGACTAATAATCCAGTCTTGTGGTTTTTTTGCAATATCATTAATATAGTCCTTTGGTGTTACCAGTGTATTGATTGTTCGTAATAACCCATCTAGTAATTAGCCATTATTCTACAATGACTTAGCTTTCAGTTCTCATAAATTCTAGCCTTAGCTTAAAAATTGTAGTCTACCCATCAGATTCGATCCGATACCTCCTTATCACTGATGGTATGACTTCACTAACACTAGTAAACATCAGCTAACTATTGTTTCAGTCAGGTAAAGCTGTTCCCATGGAAAGATTTGCCCATCTTTGGGACTTTTTTTTTCCTTAAGAGGTATTTAGCCTTAATAAGCAATTGAAAAATTAAAAAAAAAAAAAAGAAAATGTAGGTTTGCTCTAAAATTTATGTTAGAGATAATCTAACAAGAACACTCGTATTAATACTATGTTAATTTTCTAGTTTATCTGGAGTAAAGTTAAGGTAGTACCAAGGGAAGCACTCCGATGACCTGAATCATATTATAGAGATACTGCCAGCGAGACCACTCCCAATATCCAAAATGGTATGTGGTGGAATCGGTTGGCACCAGTATATTTATATCAAGGGCAAGTGTAGAGTTTTGCACCTGGGAAAGAACAACCCCATGTGCCAGTATAGGCTGGGGACTGCCCTGCTGGAGAGCAGCGCAGGGGAAAGGGACCTGGGGGTGCTGGTGGGCAGCAGGATGGCCATGAGCCAGCAGTGTGCCCTCGTGGCCAAGAAGGCCAATGGCATCCTGAGGTGTGTTAGAAGGGGAGTAGCAAGTAGGTCGAGAGAGGTCCTCCTGCCCCTCTGCTCTGCCCTGGTGAGGCCACATCTGGAATATTGTGTCCAGTTCTGGGCCCCTCAGCTCAAGAGAGACAGGGAACTGCTGGAGAGAGTCCAGCGCAGTCACAGGGATGATGGAGGGAGTGGAACATCTCCCTGGTGAGGAAAGGCTGAAGGAGCTGAGGCTCTTTAGCTCGGAGAAGAGGAGGCTGAGGGGTGACCTCATTCATGTTTTTAAATATGCAAAGGATGAGTGTCAGGAGGACGGAGCCAGGCTCTTTTCAGTGATGTCCATTGACAGGACAAGGGGCAATGGGTGCAAGCTGGAACATAGGAGGTTCCATAAAAATATGAGAAAAAATTTTTTCCCTGTGAGGGTGACAGAGCCCTGGCACAGGCTGCCCAGGGAGGTTGTGAAGTCTCTTCTCTGGAGACATTCAAAACCCGCCTCGACGCGTTGCTATGCAATCTCCTGTAGGTGGTCCTGCTGTGGCAGGGGGGCTGGACTAGATGATCTTTGAGGTCCCTTCCAACCTCTAACATTCTGTGATTCTGTGATTTATGTAGCTGTGCTCAGGGACAAGATACAAACGCTTCTGCCTCAGGATGTTTTGGTCACAATGGTGGCCTTAGCCCTCAGTTTCAGCTTTGTGCAAGCACTGCTCTATCAGAGCAGAAAATGTGTCTTAGAATATTTGAAGAGGTCTTTTTGCAAATATCTTAAGCACAAATCTACTCCTTAGCTTGAACCAAACTATCAAGAAAACACAAATATGACTGATAGCTTGAGGTTATCTTGTTAGAGTACTTCCTCCACCCTATTATTATGGCTAGGGCTCCCAAATGGATGGAACGACCTGTTATTCTAACCCAGACAGCAGACTAAAGTACAATTTTTTCATGGAAAAATTTTGCCCAAATTGTGATACACAGGAAAATCAAGTCTTAATATAAATGCCCACTGGACTTTTGAAAAACAGCTGTGAATATTTCACCGAAAAGTTCATCAGAAGTAAATGCAAGTTACTAGAAGAACTGCTTATAGGCAGTAAGTCTGTATTCGATGCTCATGAGTCAATGTAATTTAAATCAAGGTTAAATTAATGTAACAAACACAAACACTTCTTTAAGACTTTGCACATCAGAAGATCAAACATTAATAAATTAAGGGAACTGACAGGGAAAGTCAGCAACATCATGGGGATGCTGGTCATATGAAGCCTGGCATGCAAGTCAAACATGAGTTAGCAAGAATCCTTTCCTGCCATATCAGTGTCAGGAAAAAGAGCAAATATTTTCAAACGGCTATGAGAAGACAGAAAAACTAACAAAATCTGTGTATTACTGCTACTGCAAAGAACAGTTGCATATTAGCTATACTCCTAAACTACACTGCGTGGCTTTGCACATGGAAAAAGGGAAACAACAGCAAGATCGATTGGTTTTTCTTCCTGACCTCAGCTGAGGCAGAGCTCTTGCTTCACTGCAAAACAGGTTAACTTAAGTTGCTTTTCAAGGTAAATTTCAAGTAAGTACTCTTTTAAATCTATGGGTTACTCATTAATTAGGTCTTCAGTCCTATAAAAACACGTAATTGCCCATTACTGTATTCAGCAGAAATAGTCAAGTATTTATTATGCACGTGCTTCCAGGTGTTTTCAGGATGAGAGTCCATGCCAAAGTCAATTAAGTATAGGGCTCCAAAGCGGTTGGGAAATTACATAGGATAAACAGGCAGAGGATGTTTCTTAAGTGAAGGTGCAGTTCTGGATGTGAACATGGTCAGAAGCATTGTTGTGATGTATTTAACCTTGCGAACAAACAGAAGAGTTGTAACATATAATTATTAAAGAAAACATTGACACAATTAAACCTCTAACTAATGTCTATTTACACAATATGCACATCCATCCCGAGGAGCACAGGTTTTTCATTTATGAATTCCTTTCTTCTGTAGTCTGTTTTGACCACATTCTTCTTGTCAGCAATCAATGTCATACCTCCCGTTGCAAAATAGGTATTTTGTTTATGCTCTTATGCATAACAAGTTTCAAAATGGTGATTAATTTAGCTGAAAAACTGCACAGTGACTACATGCTACAGAGGGGCAAATAAACTGCCTAAAATAGGCACCTAATCTGAGAGACCCCTGTGTATCTGAAACAGCTCAATGGCAAATACAACATAGATGCTGTAAGAGACCAGTGCTCTTCTGGTGTATTAACTGGGGGGCAGACAGAACATCCTCTATCATTTCACGTGACAATAGATGTCTCAATCTAGAAAAACAGATCAAACTCTTAGTGAGGTTGCTGGAGACACACTAAATCTTTAGGACAGAGTGTTTATTAATATGGTAATTTTTTTGGCTTATATGTTATCTTCAGAGTACTTAGCCAGTATTTCTACTCAGCAGTACTTCTGCACTAGGTATTACAATTACACTGTTGAAGCACTGAGGTTCAAGGAGACTGAAAGCCACATTCAGTTTTCCCAAATTCTACTTCAGTCCTTCCATCCAGCATTTTCCACCGGAAAAGGCTACAGCCAGGCAACCGAAACACTATCACTTGGCTGTAATTTGGGTGGTATGAGTTTGGCCTTACGTAACTTCCTCCAGGATTGTCGCTTGGAGCCATCAGAACCCTTGGATAGACTCTTCCTGGGGAACTTGTCCCAACTGATTTTTAGAAGGCAGTCTGAAGGGAGGAAATAAGGGCTCTACAATACATGAGCTTGTACTGTTGTAGTGAATAGCAGGTTGTAGTAGTAACTGAAGTAGGTACTCACTAGGAAGGTGAGAATCATTCCAGATTGTCTAGGGGAACATACCTGTCTTCACAATTACTATTCCTTAGATAACTGAATACATGAAAATTGGCTATGGGAATTGCTGATTGGTATAAAAAGGTTCCGTTTCATAGCATTTTGTACAGGTGCCTGGATTTGAAGATTTAAAGGAAGCCATCAAAAGTAGTATTTCATTAACTAATTCAAGACATGAGATTCAATCTTTTGATTTGGCTTTGTTAGGCACAGCCATTTGATTAGTAAAATTCTATAATTACACCTTGATAGATCAAATAAATAAATGCAAGATACATTCAATTCAATTCTCCTAAACACACGGGCCAAAGACAGAACCTAAGAGAACAAGAAGGCTGGACATGTATTTTAAGCAGGACAGGATAGGGGAAGAGAGAAGATGCAAGACAATACCTGCCAGTGTGGACATGATCTCATCTCCAGTGAGGCTTGTGGGAAGTAAAAGGGAAATGGGAAGAAATCGAGGGAAAAATAAAGAAGAAGCTTTAGCACACATGGAGGCAGGACTGAAGGACTGAGAAAGGGACTAAATCTAGTAAGTGACCAACTGGTTGGGTGCCAGGTGCTGCTGGATTCTGATCTTCGATTCATTGCTGACTCACCATGTGGCCATGAACAAATGACTCCACCTTTATGCTTCAGTTTCTCATACGCAGAGTGATATTTATCTACTAGTCTCACAGAATGTTATAAAGATAATTAATAAATGTTTGGAAAGTACTTTGAAGATGAAAGGCCAGATTCACAGTAATAGCTAGGAAGGCATCAAAGTGACTTGCTCATTGCTTTTCAGCAAAAACAGTCAGTCCATGCTTACAGACAGCATGGAAAAAAATGCCAACATAGATTTGTTACTGCTGTCTACTCTCTCCTTTAGCTATTTTCACTTATGACTACACTTTACATTTAATGTTTGATTCAAGCAAATGATGTGTACAACTATTTATCAGCTAGAGTTAATGTGCCCAACTGATTGTCAGATTAGATTCCAAGACTAAATCATGTGTAAAGGGCTGTCTTGTTTATCTACAGAAACATCTGATGAACACTTCTTACAAGACAAATAATAATAGCTGGTAAGTTTTTTAAAAGTAACAAATACATTTAGCATTGGTCATCAGCGCTCTGAAGTTGGAACTATTTTTAAGGTCTATTTTTGTGCCTTAGCATCAAAGTGCATTATTGATGGCAGATGTTTGTTAGAATTTTATATTAAAGTACGTTTTTTTAAAAAAAATCACCACAAACTATATGATATATTTTTTATTTCAAAAATTATATGTCAAAAATCTACCACATCTTAGGCAGCTTTGTGTTTGGTCACAATCAGATCAGAAGCAGATTGGTATTCTGGGCTGGTAAAATTTTGGTTACTTCCTTTCCCTGATGACTCCTCTACTCAAGGCTGAGGTCTTTCTTTCAGGAAGGCAAAACAGTGTCAGGCCATTAGTGTCTTATGAGTGCCATAAGTCAACTGTAATTTCTATCCAACTTAATATGCCTGTCCTTTTAATGAGTTCAAAGTTTTGCATGCCATGCTTTATATATGCAACTATTAAATCACAACAGCTTGACCTAATTTGATAATGTTGAGTAACAAAAGAAAGTTTAGTTGAGAAAATTCACTTCACATCTCTAAATAAAGTCTGTTCTTAGACTAATCAAACAAATTATTTAATAAATATTTTTGAACTATATATTTAGTTTGTTGCAAATTAAGATTCACTGCGTTCGGGTCAAGTGCTGCCACTGACTTAAGTAAATTATTGTGATCTAATAAAGCAATAGAAAAGACTACTACTTGGTATGAATTATGTGAAATACCAGAAATGCTGTACTAATCAAGGGATTAGTCCATTGTGCTGTACCTAACCAACTGGTAAACTGCTTTTTCAGTCTAAGGAGAACAAGAAAATCTTCTGAAAGAGCAAAATATAAGACAAAATGTAAGACAAAATTTGCTTTTATGGCCTAATACATTTTTAATTTTGGGCAATCCAGTGAAAAATAATTTGTCATCTCTGCAAGGTAGGAAGCAAGGGTGTGTGCTTTATTTGCCAAACAAAAAGAAAACTGGGTTGTCCAGCCCATTTTCAAATGGGGACACAACCAAGCACATGCATAGGTTTTGTAAAGAAAGACAGCAAGTTGCAATTGTTTAGCAAACAAAATAACAGCCAGTTCAAAAACAAACACAGACTCTGTCTCCAAACCATGGCATACAATGAATACGAAAAACAACAATATTTTTGTGGCTTAACTGAAAATTGGACCTAAGCACTGATAAGTCACTGCTTGCATTCTCCCTGCTGATACCAAAAAGAAATGCTACAGCAGCTTGCTGATCAGTAATCTTGCATTCATCCTGTCTCAGCCTTTGTGACTGATAGTGGCTGCACCTATCATGCAGCCTCCAGTATCACGCTGGTTATGGCAGCGCTGAGTTGAGCAGAAGCTACACAGTCTAGGAAATGGGCTATGTGCTCAGAGAGTCCACATCAAGCTTTATGCAGATACCTCCCGGTACTGATGCTGAACTAACACTGCACATACTACTAACTCCTGGAAAAACACAAACAGCATGTCACATTTGCCTGCGTGCTTTACAGCAGCTTAACAGCCATTGAGTGACAATTCACTATTCAGAGTCTCTTCTCGTTCTATCATGGGTCTTTCATGTACTCCTAAACACATGCATATTTTGTTTTAGTTTCCTCTGGCATAAAAAAAGAGAGATATTTTCTAAAGTCTTGTAAAATTTGTGGATGAATAGCGTACAGCACAGTATGTTCAGAGTGCTGTCATATGCAGTCATGTCTAGCTTTATATTCTCCAACTTCCTCATCTATAGAATGAGGATTATTTTGTGTGTTGTTACTAATGGGTCACTGAGTTTAAATTCATGAAAACCTGAAAATGGAGGCAGCATTCAACGAATATTATTATTAGTTTCACCACATGCATATTACATAAAGCTTAACTCTACAGAGAGGCCAGGGAGCCGGAGACAGGGAACAGTGATGTTATTGTGCTCAGAGTGATATTAGAACAATGGCCATTATAAGCTGATGACACTTTATCAACTGAACGGAACAATGGCTGAGGTTTCGCACCCAGTATTCTACTAGATGTGACATTATAAATCAGAGAGATTGTAAAAATGAGGTCAGTTCTCTGGGCTAGTTGTGTTTGGCTATTTCTTAGGAATGGTTTGTGTAAGAAAAAAATGTGTAGTCCGGTTTAGAGAATTGCTGTGCACTGAAATGAGAAATTCAAAAAAACCCTTCCCAACTGCTTTACCATGTGCTTTCTGACGTAAAACAGCTTTTTGGTGACCAACCTGCACAAGAGTTGTGGGGAAAAGTGCAGCCCTTATGGCAGTGATTATGCAGGAGGACAGCAAAGAACCCTTATCTGTTGAATGAAGGGAACAAGAGGGGAAGCAGGAATTAGTAAAAGTAAAATCTAAAGTGTGAGATGCAATTCATTTATTTTGAGTGTTTGAAAAAAAACATGAGAATTAAACAGCAGCTAGAGTAAAATCATGGAATCACAGAATGTTAAAAGGATGAAATTGGCTTGACTGTCAAAAAGTTTATTCTATCACAAACTGTGTGACAAAAGCATGAAAGGTAGGAAAACAGGTTAACTGGTCACATACGGGGCTGTTATCAGCATGAAAGGGGTAGGGAAATTAACCACAACAGTTGAGCACAAAATGAAAATAAGACTTCCTGCAAATATAATGAAAATAGTACACACTGTCTTTCTCCTCTCTCCTGTATAACTTCATGGAAGTTAACCAGAAATTCCATTGAGTACAACTTGGGGACAACTGATCAGTACAATCTTTGTACTAGAGTCCGGGGCAGATCAGTAAATACAGGAAAGGGATTTCAGGTAGCATTCCACACTCATGCAGCTCATCTAATAAAAGCAGGAGATGCAAGAAGCCTCAATGGAAAGAAGGGTAATCAGTTCAAGGAAGATGTTGCAAGTAGACACCAGGCCAGATTGTGGCAGGCTTTATGGGCGTTGTGACATGCTAGACACCTTCAAGCTTTTCTTGATCTCAAAGATTTGAGTAATAGGACAATTCAGGTTGGAAAGGACAACAGATGATCTTTTGTCTAATCTGCTCCAAGCAAGGTCAGCTAACCGCTAAGGCTGGAGCACATAAAACCTCCTCGGACAGACAACCTGTTCCACTGCTTCATTGTTCTCATTTGCATCATCTTTTATCTCACCTGAGAAATTAATTAATGCTTCCAGTTGCCATATCTCCTGCATCTGTTTCTGCTTCATTCTCTTCTACACTGGCATTCTGGAATCGCTTTTATTCTGCTAAGGAGGCATAACTAGCTGAAATACTTTTTTTTACAGAGTTCATACAGTATGAGCTGTGGCAATGTGACAAGAATAAAACACAAAGGAGGTGATACTGTACTGTAAACTTTAAAAAATCACACTTGTTTAGGAGATCGTAAAGCATTAGCAGATGGCACTGCCATGCTATGAACAGTCTCACAGTTAGTAAATTTAAAATCCGTAGGCTAAAAGGCTCTAACAATGATTTTAGGAGCTCGCACCTGACTTTAGTACAAGCTGAAAACATTCTTACTGTCATCAGAACAAGGATTTCAGTCCCCAGGGATGTTTTGAGAAAGAAGAGAAGCAGCTGCGCAAGCATTCCTGCCAAAACAATCAACAAACCAGTAACTGGAGTAAGTGGTTGCATATTTCTCACCCTGAGAAGTACAGGGAATCAAAGTCAGAGCAACACGTGTGGAAGTAGTAGTCAGGGAAATAGAAAAGGACAGCAAGATACTTCACAATGAAAGTTTTTTTATTCATTCTGAAACATACATATGTGCCTTCCAAGACGAGGGTCAGGATGCTCATCACCTCAGAGAATTAAAAATCAGCAACATTGTTTGTGTACCAGGGAAAGTAAGGATAAATGTTCTTCCCACACCTATGCAGAGGTGTGGCACTCTAGTCTTTCATCAAATATCTATTTGCAGGAAAACAGTTTGCTAGGTAAAGCTACTGCATAGTAAGAGCCTTCCATAACTCACACTCTAAATCTGGCTGGGTTATTCAGGAAATTTCCTCCTATTGATAATGCTTCCTGTTTGAAGATGGATCTTTTGGATAAATCTGTAGAGACCACAGTGTGCTCAAGGGCAGAGCATTGACCCAGTTGCACCGCTCTTCCTCCTCAGACAAAATGCAAAAACTTCAGCCAGGATGTTGCAGCTGTTCCACTGCTGTGCACAGTGGAACTATGCAATAATTTAGGCCAGGAAACAAAGATTACTTCATACTAATGCAGAGCTGGTGATGGGTTCTAGAAATTCTCAGAGGTGAAGTTTTATTTCACAATAAAACAGTAAGTAAATAAATTTGTGGAACAATGGCACCAAAGTCAAGCAGCTTAACTTTAAGTCATGAAAGACTAAGAGTACAATAACATAAAATGACAGTAACACATGGAACAAATAAAAAAAACCTCAGCCTGTTCATCTCAACTGCTGAACTTACCACAAATAATTAGCCTGCTATTGGATCATACAGTAGCTGCTGCATAGGCAGTAAGGACTACTTGATCCAAGCACACACTACACTATTTGATGAGAAACAAACTATTAAGAATTAAATAATGTAATACTGCTAAATAATTTTTCTGTGCATAAGGTCAGCACTATTTGAAACCAACTGCCAATGATTCTGCTAATCAGAAACTGATAGACACACAGCAAACCCTTGCAAAGAGATCTATTTCCTATCTACAGTTACATTACAAAGTCCTACTTTGAAAAACAGAGTAATTAGAAAATCATTTAAAATGAAGCATATTGATGCCTAAGCAGAATTCTCTGTTGTATCTCTCAGTAAATACTGTAGCAAATCCTTCAGTGGAAAAACAAAACAAAAATATTCTAATTCTAAAATGCAAAATACTGCAGTGAATCCAGTTATTTTTAATTAATCATGCTAATTAGCAGAGTAAAAGCCTCAAAATTAAAGATGATAACCAAAACTGAAGATGATAACCAAAGGCTAACATTGCCAACTGCCCTTCTTCCCATGCAAGAACGCAACACAGACTCCACTGGTGTTTGTGAAATTGTTACTTAACAGCTAGCAGTAGTTAGGTTTAGCACAAGATGCCAGTTTGTTGTTGTCTTCTTAAAAGGAACATTTGATTCTGGAGCATAAGATCTCTCTCATTCATCTAAGTGTCTGACATTCTGGCCTTGCTCTGAGCAACAGCCCGTACTACAGAGCCAATTTCAGTAGATGTGCAATTCACTGGTACGTTTGCACACACTAGTGCAGAAGGAGACTTAAGGGCTTAAACCAGTTCCTTTCTGATACCTGCTTATATGCCAAAACATGAGATTTGGTTCTCCTTGTTTTATTCCACCTGACGTAGTGCTTGTGAAATTAGTCTCTTAAAAAAAAAATCTGCTTTTCTGTGGCACTACATTTCACCTACCAACTGTGTGTAACAGGAATATTTTTAGTTCTAAATATATTACAACCCTACCATCCACCAATGCTTTTTCTGTTATAAAATTAAATTTAGAAGAGTCATCAATCCCTACCATTTGGACATCTCATTCAACCATTTTTCTGGTTCTAATGCATTTGTAAATAAATTCTCCCACACGTCAACCATATAGTACCAGTGAAGTGTTAGATCAGAAAGAAAATTAATGACAACACTGTTAGTAATCATCTTGCCAATCATCTCGCAAGTATTTCCTCATTGTTGTTCTGTGCCAGGCCAGATATGTATGCAGAATAGATGGTGCAACCTGACATTAGAAACTCTGCTGGGAAGAGGCTGAACACCACAAACCTTCTCCTTCCCCACTCCCCAAAATCATTTCCCTATCTACATATTAGAACAGAAAATCATTACCATCAATATCCTCATCTTCATCCTCAGCATCAGAATATGAGACACTTACAACCTGGCAATGGCTAGTAAAACAGAGTAAAACAGCTTTCCTTGTCAGGCACGTGCATAATGCATCTATGTGTTCTGCCTTGTCAAACAAAAATACCTTCAGTTTTGAAAATCTAAAAGCAGCTTGAATAAGACTGAATATATTATCAGGATAATATATTGACCTATATATTGAATACTGAGTATGTCTGTCAAGATAAACAGGAAGCCATTCTGCATGGTTTTGGAATGGAGTAGTGCCTGAAAGAAAATAACAAGTGCCAGTCATCTTAGATGCCTATTTAGGTCTGATTCATTACACTGCCCCCTTTGGTGTTCCATTTCCACTAAGTGTTGTAATCCACCTGAGTTTGGGTTTTAATAACTTCTGTAAACTTGAAAGAAATACTAATTAAGTTATCCATGATCATTTAAAAATCCTTTTCAAAACAAGATCTGGCATCCTCAGAGGTCATCAAGCCTAATATATTTTTTATTCATAGGCAAGAATAGTAAAAACAACATTTACTAAGGTATAAAGCTATTTAAAATTATTCTCATTCTCCTTAAGTGACGGATTTTTTGTTTATTTGGGTTTTTCTAAAATGTAGTATCACCTAGTTCCTCTAACTTCTAATAAGTTGTTAAATACGTCAAGCAATGTTGGTCCATTAAAAATCCAGACTCTTCTCATAAGTAACTTCTAGATTATGGAAATAGCTGCTATTATCATTTAAGGCTTCATCCTGAAAAGAGTTTATGCTCAAGGATAAGTCTGACCTTGTCACCAATTATATATTCCGCTACCCATACAGTATTTTTCAAGTAGGTTACAGTAGTTTTGGTTTTTATATATAATGTGTCAACAGAATCTGAGCAAGTCCAAACTAAATTCTGAAATTAGTATGTATTTCAAGACCAGAGCTTGCTGAAACTTATGGGCACTTTATCTAGAAGCATTTAAGTAGGAGAGCTGTTTCGCAAACCAAATCAACATCCATATTGCATCATCATCTCTGTTGTGCTACCTAAAGAGCCTCCTAATCTCTTCTTTGTGTATAATTTTAATACACAGTTCTCAACTTTCAGATTGTTTTCTCTAAGATGATTCAGCACTTGCCAATTTTTCCACATTATTCTTGTCTGTTTTCCACTAACAGTGTCTTAAGCTTTTCTATCTACACCTGTAATATTTAATGTCTGCTTCATTCTTTCATAAGAATGACATTAACTTGGAAATTTTTTTGAGTTTAAAAGCTCCTTATTTAACATCATACATATGAAACAATTTTACCATATAAAGAAATGCTACTACATATTTAGAATGATTAATATATATAAACTTCTATTGCTGTACTCACACACAAATTTGCACACACTTAAATTTATACAGGTAAGATGTGAAGTTCCATTAAAGCTAATGGAAATCCTCCAGCAGCAAGACTTCCAAGACTGTGTTGCTTGTAGTACCTACAGAAGGAACACAGTCACAGGACTAATTCTTTACCAGCTAAGTCTAGCTCATCTTCCTTCGGCATTCAATTGAAATTACCTATAGGAAGAAGGCAGCAGAATCTGGTTTTTTGGACTACTTTTAATTTAAACAAGTAAGATGCAGGTCACATGTCCACGATAATATGATGATGACTTATTACAGTTAAAAATACCAAATATGATTGTCAACTAAAAATAAATCCATTTTCCAATCATTACTCAGAACAAGAAATGCTTTTCATTTCCCAATATTATGTCTGAACAAAATTTCCCAGTTTCTCAGTCATACAAATACCACCCTGGAGAATAAAATAGGTATCTGCTAGCTCTTTTATTAAAAAAAAATAAAGATAGAGCGCTAAAGGAAGAAGCATAGTGTGCAGAAAGTCTATTCTAGCACATGATTGAAAATAATCATGGCAAAGTCTCCTGGCAACACTTTGTGTAAAGACACAGTAAACAAATACGTGTATGTTACATGCATGGGAACCAAACACTAGAGCCTTCATTTCTTATCCAAAAATACTTTGACTGGTTCTATGTACTGTTAAGGAGCTGTCGTATTCATTTCAGTTTCAGACAATCCATGTAACATGTCCATATAATTTTTAATCAGATATCTTAGTGTAATTTCTGCAATAGCTGATTAAATAATGGAGTAAATCTGATGGTTGCAAGGGGTGGCTACAAGGCCTTTCCTGCAGGAATTCTCCAACCCTGTCTGTTCTGCTTTAATTGTGCTGAATACATTATAAATTCTTTAACAGTTGTGACAAACTTATCACTTAACTTCTGCTCACCAACAAGCCAGGCACAGCCTGCAAAACGGCTGTTCTGGGGCTTGGGTGTGGTGTTTTTTCCCCTCACTGGAACAGATACCTCAACAATCCCTGCAGTCCAACTGTCAACATCTTAACTATACTTTTTATGCCTAAGGATTGCTTTAAATTTTGAATTGCCTGTAGAGTTTGGAACACTGTTCTGAAGAGGATTGTGACCATATGAAGTCTGACCACTTTCTCAACAGGAAGTAGCAGAGTCTGGCACATTCTACACAGCAATAAACCGGGGACTAGATGCTGATCCTGACGTTGACATGAACAGTGAGAATGGCGCAGATGAATTTATCACAGTCCCCTATTTAACCTAGGTCCTGCACAAATTAAAATGGTCTCCAACAGCCATTCTGGGATTTAGTTACTTGCCATTTAGTACTTTCTGCATGCTATAAACTCACATTAGTACTGCAATGGAACTTCTTTTGCGGATTGTTTCTGAAAAAGAATGTGGTTTGGCTTTTCCTTTTTACCATGCATTTGTGCTAGAAAACTGTAGTTCTCCAAGTCTAATAAGTTTTAAGGTAAGAAATCTTTACTCCTTAAAAATTCCTCCTAAATGCTTAGCTGTCCGCCTGTAAGGACTGAGAAACAAGTTTCCTAGAGATTTTGTAACACACTATGCTTTCCTTCTCTAGCCTGAGAAAGTACACACCCAGCCCCTCCTTGATCAGCAGGAGACAAATCCATCTTGTTAAAGGTGGCAGTATGATTTCAGAAAACAAAAGAACTTCTGCCACACGGATCACCTTTTTTAGTGTAATCAACATTTGAAATAAATTGTTTATACTTCTTTGTATGTTCTTTCCTAGGCTTCATTTAGCAAATACAAATGGAGACAGACTACAGAGTTACATGGTCCTTTGATCTGACGCCACACATCCATTTGTGTGTTTATCTTACGTTCTAACCTCAGGGTTTTCTTCTCCACAGAGTGCCATGTATCAGAAGTAGCATAATTTTCATGGTACCAGTTTGGTCCTGTACTTCAGATATAAGTATATTGACATAGTTTTATGACTGAGATAATGTTATTGATTATTTTTGGTGCCTTAAAAGGAAGAGCCATATCCTTATAACATATATATAGTCCACACTAAAAAAAAAAAACTACCACATTCCTCAAGTACCTATTTTCAGCTTCCATATCAAGGACCGAAATTCATTATCTCCCTGATAACATTTTTTCAACATTTCACTGAGGATGGAAACCAGCTGAGAAGGCTAAGAACATACCAAGAAAGTAAAAACAGTTGTCAGTTTCCTGTTCTTTTCAGAGAACTTTAATCCTTTTGGACTGTAATAATTCTAGAAATTTATGCTCCCTTATTAAAATTCATTGTCATGCTTCTTGTTTTGTTCTGGAGAGGATCAAATATAGTCACACCTTGCTCATGTTGCTTGAAATTGTACCACAACAGGGTAGCTCCATAGTTCTATGCTATGACTACTAGAACACTCAATTTTCTTCTTTTATGCCCATGTAAATTAATACTGACATTACTGTCATCTTCAATCCATTCAGACTGTAAGCAAAATTTGGCAGCTGTTTATTTGAAATTCAGCATTCTTATTTCTGACTTCCACTGGTAACCAAGGTCACTACTTGTGAGTATGTCATGTTAAAAAAATCAGCACTGTGAACACTAGGAATACAGCCAACGTTACTGCATTGCAAGTAACTGTATCAGCTGCAGATAATACTATTACCATTCAAAGCCAACATTTACATTACTCTTTTCTTAGCTTCTAGTGGTTCTGTCCACAAATAAAAGGAAACATTCAGAGGGATATTACACCCTCTAAAAGTTGAGGTTCTTACACCTCATGCTAGCTATAGCCCTTTTGTACTATCACATCCTTCCTCCTTAATTGTAAAAGTTTTAATTACTCCAAAAATTGTGGCACAAGTGGGAAAGAATACAGGATCAGTGACTGTTTCAAAGAAGGATAGTTTGGGAGAACAGTTAAACCTCAGTGATGTTTAAACTTTACATAGGATAACAAACATAGTAATGCAAAGCATACAGCAACTTGCAACTAGTGGATTTTGCTCTTCTTCAGGTTTTACATCAATGTGACTAATAAACGATGCTTTTGTCCTGTGATATTCCAAAATAAATGTCTTATGAGATCTGTTCTGTGAGCTTTCCTGTCAGAGTACACCTAGCTGTGGAATCCTTAGTCTGCTAACCCATGAGAACTTGATCAGAATACTTTCCTTCTAGCTACCGAGATGAAGTGTCTAGGCTGGCAAGCAAACATGCTAGTTTAAAACAGTCAACATAAAAACTGCGATAAAATTAAAATGGATACAAATTCACCATTTAGTGCAATGAATTGTTCTGTACTGAGTAGTTTTCTGACTGTGGCTTCATAAAGCAAACATCACCTCATTTAAAATACAGAAATAGTAATTTAAACATAGTAATAGTAACCACTCATAGGCAGAACATGTGAAGAAAAGCCAGGATGTCAAAGTTTTGTTCATCACTCAGCCAGTTCACACACTTTGGCTTAGATTTCTTCCCTGCAGTTACTTCACCCAGACATTTTGAGTTCTATAGACTGTTAGAGCACTCAGAGGACTGGGTATCATATTCATCACAAAATGATGGTAAACAAGCATAACCCTCAAGACTGAAAGCTCAAATAACCTGAGACCCAAATAACTGAAATCTTGTTTCACCATGTGAGCAGGCCGATTTGTACCAAAGCTTCAAGTAGAGGAGAAAATAAAAAGGCTAGAGACAAATAAAGACAATGGATAAATGGGAAGCTCTCAACATAGCCTAAGACACAAAGAATGAAGTATAAAAATAAGTGAAGCCCAACAGTCTGATAACATGGCCTCTGGTGAATTAAAATTTGAAAACCCGAGTTTTGTTTCAAATAACTCCTCTCTCCAAACCTGGGAAAACTACATTTTCCCTCCTTGGTGTCCAAGTGGCTGTATTTGCTCACTAGCAAGTGTAAATCCAAATATCTGTAACAATGAGAACGAAGGGACAAAAAGCACTTGAGAGCAACACATTTAATAAATCAGTCTAGGTAAGATCCTAATCAAGCTGGGTGTTTTAGAACAAACAGTCTTACCCTCACTCTTGCCTCAGAGTGCCTTGCAAAGGTGTTAAGCATTTCCCCCTTTCGCCAGCCTCCTCAGACATGTTCTGGTCTGCCCAAGCTCACACTTAGGCAGGTCCATTTTGTGCCTATAGAAACATGCTTTAAGACAGTCTAACCTCAGCTCAAATGACCAAATCCCTGATTCCAGGAGACCCATGTTAGAGTAACACAAGCAGGCTGCCATTTCTGTACCTTCAGCCCATCCTGCTCAGGCCTGCCTACTCCTTCAAAGCAATCTAATCTCTGTGTTTTATCTTCAAGAAAATATCAGTTGTACGTAGCATTAAACACAGTACTTACCATCAGAGAGGCACTCCCAGCAGGAAATAGAAGCAAGCACATAATTATCCCTCTACTCTTCTCCAGGCTTCCTAGCTCCGCTTGTGAAAAGCATACTTGCTGGGCAGGTGGACTCTTCCCTCAGCGTGCATTTGGTGCAGTTCTCTTTTCCTTCCCTCATTAGGTAGAAAGATTAGAGCTGATCTGATTTTGCATCAAGATGCCCAAATCCAAGGTAGTGCAAATGACATCAGTCCACCCGGTGTTCCTGAGCAGTTCTATGCCACTTTTGCTGCTCCTCAGCAGCATCAACGGAAAGGGCTTCCAGCCACGAGGCTTCCAGCTTCATACTGCAAGCAAAGTTTTGTTGTTGTAAGGCAGAGCACTTGCAATTTTTTATTATTTTTTTAAGACCCCTGAGCATTCACTGCTCAAAGTGTGTAGGTGGAAATCTGGCCCCACTTTCAAACTAGACTGTTACTATAGTAAACCTGCACTTTGGTTATTTAAAGCACGCGAGGGACTCCCGTGCCAGGTTATGAACTCTCTGTAACAAGAATTCATAAACAAGAGACAAACACAAATCTTTTAGTTCTACCTTTCTAAGTCAAACTACCACCCACATGAGCTTCTCGGCTCTTTTAAACTCCAGGCAAAGTGCACAACAAAGGTGTTCTGCACTAAGGAAGGAAAGATTACAAGAATTAAAGGTCACACTGTTTGCAGCTACAGCAACACAAGACCTGGAGAAAGGTCTTTGTATTCATTAGAGTTACTTCAGTTTTATGCTGAAGAACAGAGTGGACTTGGAAAAGTCTGTTTTTAAACACTTATTTAAATCACCAGGCAAAAGACTATGCTGGGAGAATTTTACAAGCAAGCTGCTCAGTCCATGACTTTCAGAGGTTTTTTTAAGGAATGCAACCAGATTGTAAAAGCTGATGCCATGCAACTTGTCACAACAGCCTTAAAGTCTTTCATGTGAAAATGATGAAATTCTGCTTTTAACTAGAAAATTAAGAATTTTATGCATCTGACCTATGCAGAAGTTCTGTGCAGATTGCTTTAACAGTGTATCAGAAAAAAATATTGAAAAAATACTGTACTTCAAGTCCATAAAAATGCTCAGGCTTATTGCTTTGTTTGCAGTAATAAGACTTTTAAAGTAGAATGTTTAGAGGGCTCACAAGATTTCTTGTGTAATTGATAATCTAGATACTTAACCTAAGGAAATAAACCACAACTTTACATGTTTTCTGGTACATAGATCCAGATTCCTGGTTGTGATCTAAATTAACCTAACTCTCTTCAAATCCTGTCTGAATCAAATTAGCAGAAGAATTACCATAAAGCAAACCCAACTAATTTCAACAATTTGAATTTTCTTAGATTGGTATGAGTAAGTTATTAAATACAGGTTCAAGTGAGAAGTTGATGTAGAAATTAATCATAGAATGGCCTAGGCTGGAAGGGACCTTAGAGATGATCTAATCCAACCTCCCTGTCATGGGCAGGGCCGCCTCTCAACTACATCAGGCAACACATGGGGACCCAACGGGGATGGAACCCACGACCTTGTTACATCTCTGAATTTACTCACATGTTACAATGTCCAGATACAAACTAATCCAGGATCAGATCTGGAAATGTTCCAAAAACCACCAAAAAAAACCTCAAAAAAATATCCTCTGTCCATGCTCTCCTTCTAAAGACCTCATCTGCCTGTTTTAGATCCCAGGCTCCATTTATTCAGTGGCTATCTCTAGATTCAAGGAACAGCCAGCTTGCTCTCTTGTGGCCAACATTAGAGCTACAGTTGTCCTGGTACTACGAGTGGCTCTTCTGAAGCCTGACAGATTTCCTCAGATTACAGTCACAACTGAAGCGAGCAAATGATTCAGGTTTGAACTCACAATCAAGTTATCGTGGCTTAACATGTTACCAAGCATCATCTTAGATACAGAACATGGAGATTTCTAGCTCAGAGCAAAGCTTAGAAATTTGGCACTGCTGAGCCCCAAAGGCATTATCAATACCACCCCATAACTCTCGCAACCATAAAACCAATCTGACACAAATGTACTGCCAGCATCTTGAAAGACATCTTCAAGGCTGGTAGCGGTTTTCAGAAGAACAACCTGGTATGTCAGCAAGCTTTTAACAACAGTCTGTCAGAGCTTAAGCTTGGTTATTTGAAGACACTGCTTTGGTCATGTGTTTGCTAACATACGATAACTTCAAATATTTCCTGGCATCAGTAACTACTGCCTGCTTTGTAAGTGTTTACACAGCTTGTTGGGTAATGTGTGTAATTCCTTTCACAAGTAAATCAAGCATTATCTTATTTCTTTGTTCCTCACTGGTGCTGCTGAAAGACAGTTTCAAAACCTTCTTGCCTCCATAACTGGTACCTTTTACTGCTTCCCAGCTCAAATTCCTTTCACTATTTTATTTTTTGTTCCTCACTGGTGCTGCTGGAAGACATTTTCAGAGCTTTCTTCTCACGATAACTGGTACCTTTTACCACTTCCCAGCCCAAATTCCTTTACAGTAGCAAAGCATGGCCCTACTTGCCCTTGTGCCATCATCACCCTGCACCTTAAACAACTTCTTCCCTGACATATTTATTAAGACAGGAAGACCAACGCATCACTGTGATATATCTGTAAGTAGAACGGAAGAGAAATGTTAAAGCCTTTCCACCAAAGTAGAAAATATTTAACCTTAATATCTCTTAAGATTTATATAATTCATATCTGCTCCAGAATACCTGTAAGCAAGCTGCCCAGTTCTGGTCCAGGATGACACCACACCAAATAGTTGCAAAGCAAAGCGCTTCCTTTGGTCTTTTTTATGGCTTATTCCTTTTTTTCTTTTCTTTTTCCTCCCCAGCCCCCCCCCCCCCCCACACACACACTCCACAAGGCTCAGTTTCCAGCCCTCATTCCAAACCACCGCTGTCCCCGCCCGCCTATGGCCCCTCTGTCCCCAACGCTGGGCCGACACCCCTGAGGGAACGGAGGACGAGGCGCGCGCCCCCTTTTAACCGTTACCGCCAACCGCACGCGCCCCGGGCGCGAGGTCGGCGGCCCCGTCCCACCCTCCCGCGCGGCCCCAGCCGCGCCCCCTGATTGGCTCTCCGTCGCCACGCCCCTCCCCGCGCTCCGGGGCTGTTGCGCGTGCGCCCGTTGTAAGGCCTCCGCGCGCGCCGCCGTGGTCGCCGTTTCCGGCGGCTTTTGCGGAGGGATGTCCGGCTGGGAGGGCGAGCGCGCGGGGCCGCGCCACAAGGAGGAGCTGAGCCGGAGGGTGAGCCGGGCCCCCCCTGCCGGGGCAGCCCCCCTGCCGGGGCAGCCCCCCTGCCGGGGCAGCCCCCCTGCCGGGGCAGCCCCCCTGCCGGGGCAGCCCCCCTGCCGGGGCAGCCCCCCTGCCGGGCCCACCTCGTCCCTCTCCCCGCGGCGGGGCTGCCTGAGGCGCGTCCCGGGCCGTGCTGCAGCGGGGTGAGGGGGCGGCGGCCTGTCGGGGACGGGGCCTCCCCTGCTACGGGCTTGGTTTTTTTCCTTCCTTTCTAACTCCCCGGGGAGAGCGGCTGTCGCGTAGTGGGTGCTTGTCGGCGGTGCTGTGAGCTCTCTCACATGGGGTTTGGGGTTCTTGAGTGGGGCTTGCAGAGGCTAGTGAGGCGCGATGAGGTTGAGTTTGCTCAGAAAGTCTCAAGGGGTTTGGTCACGGAGGCGTGAGTCACTCCCCTTCAGTCTCTCTTTTCTCTGGTGCTGGTAGCTTTGCTTAGTATAAAATCCGTCAAGTCCTGTAGAAATACTTCCTCTCCAATAAGGACTTTCTCTCCATATGGGCCTTGTCTAAAGTCAGGGAGGTATTTCTGAATGCCTTGGAAGCTGTAAAGCTGGAATGTGGAGTCACAGAATGTTGGGGGTTGGAAGGGACGTCCAGAGACCACCCAGTCCAGCCCCCTGCCAGAGCAGGGTCACCCAGGGCAGCCACACAGGAACGCGTCCAGTCGGGTTTGAAAGTCTCCAGAGCAGGAGACTCCACACCCTCTCTGGGCAGCCTGGGCCAGGGCTCCAGCACCCGCACAGGGAAGAACTTTCTCCTCATGTTGAGGTGGAACTGCCTCTGTTCTAACTTACACCTGTTATTCCTGGTTCTATTGCTGGGCACCACTGAGAAGATATTGTCCCCTTCCTCTTGATTCCCACCCCTCAGATATTTATAGACATTAACAAGGTCACCTCTCAGCCATCTCCTCTCCAGGCTGAACAGCCCCAGTTCTCTCAGTCTCTCTTCACAGCAGAGATGTTCAAGTCCCTTAATCATCCTGGTAACAGTATTGCAGGTCGTTACTTCTGTTATGCCAGAGCAGCTGGTTTAGTCCATAGCAAGAGACGCTGCTGCGGTTTTGCCTGTTGGAATTATAAACACAAGACATTGATGTAGTAGCTGGAGGACTTAGTTTCTCTGTATACCACGTTCGCTTTGGCTAACCTAGCTCTGTGGCAGCTTTCTGCTGTTACACCAATTCCAGGAGATGTGAAGGAAAAAGAAAACCATACTGTTCATTTCTACACAAAGTGCTTGCTGACCAGATTTTGTTCTTTTTTTTTGGCTTTTATGATGCTTCTCCTGATGGTTCTTTAGTATTGACAGCTGTCATTGTAAAAGAAAATGGGAATACCTGCCACCTCTGCCAGTGCAGTCGAACAGTTATAAACCCCACCGAGGAAGTTTGTGCAATCTGGAGTGACAGAAGGGCTTCTGTTGCTCTGATACAGTTTTAGGAGTTTTAGGTTTTTATTGGTTTCATTTGTAATCTGGAAAATGCCTGTGATTATAGAGTGTATTTTATAGATCCTACGTTAAATTTTGTTTTCCAAAGTTATTTGATATTTTATTAGATGTGTGAAGGTTTTCTTCTGGGGTAAAAATATGGTCCTTGATTATAAACAGCTAGAGGTACACTACAGCAGTAGTGATTGCTTTTGAGGGTAGGAGGAGAAAATCCAATCCATGCAAGATAACCTGTTTCTAGAGAACTTAATTTTAAGTATTTCGTTTTTATACCTACTTCCACTTGGTCTTCAGTGGTCCATTTGTAGAACAGTACCTATATGTGCATGTAGCTCTCTTAAAATTTCTGTAAACCTATTAGCCACCAGGATTATAAGACAGTGGGGCTTTTTTAATAATTAAATTGAAGTGCTTCTTTTGCCTTTCAGATTAAAGAGCAGAAGGTTGTAGTCGATGAGCTTTCCAATTTGAAGAAGAACCGGGTAAGTATTTACAAATTTGCTATTTGACTATTTCATTTTAGCATCAGAGAAATAAGCGTGGAGACAAGAGCGGAAACAGTTGGAGCACACTGTCTTTAATTTGTTTTAATACAGATTTTAATACAGATGTGGCCTGATGTTCTTAGAATAATTTATCCTCCAAATGATTTGATGATGTACACTTTTGCAGTGTAACACAGTGCGTTGCAGGTTTTTTGCCTTTTTATGTTATATCTGGGCTATTTCACGAAGATGTTTGAGTTGATCAGAAGACATCATGAAGTATTCTTGCTTTTCATGTGTATGCATTTTAAAATTGAGTGTGATCCCTCACGTATGAGAAAAAGAGAAATGCAGACCAGTTGATCGTGAAATGTTTTTGATAGTACAATGTGAGAATGTTGGTGTTGTCAGCTTCTGCAGCAGCATGGTTGCCAGAGTTTGTTGCTTTGACTTCATGCAGTGTTGTTTTTGTTTTTCAGAAAGTTTATAAGCAGCAACCCAATAGCAATATATTCTTCCTTGTAGACAGAGCAGAAACACTGTCTCAATGCAAAAGTAAGTTTGCAGTTGATCGAATGGTTAACCATTTAAAACTGAGTTTGTAGTGCTTAATGATTTCAAAGGTGTGTTAAAAATGAAAAAACTGGTAACCATGTATCGAATGCAAAGTACCCTTCAGACACTTGTTTTTCTGGACTGGATAAATGTGAAAGTATTTTCCCTTGATTTATGGATGTGGTAAAATAGATGCAGGAAAAGGGAGAACATCTGCCCCAGAGAGGAGGCACTACTCTCAGAGCCCTTTGGGAAGCTGCGTAGCACTTTGTCCCTTGAAAAACCAAAAAGTCCAAAAATTGCATGGGATGAGTACGTAGAAAACAGGGACAAGTTAAACCAGAGGTTAAGCTGGGAATTGTTAGGTAGTTGAAGGAACAGATCTGTGGGATTATAAAGATGGGAGGATGGATGGTAATGAGAGTTGATGACTGAACAGACATTAAAAATGTATGAATTTGTTTTCTGGAATGAACAGTTGCTTCATTTGCTTTGCTTTGAGTTAGTAGTGTTGACGTTTTAATTGACAGTTCACTTTTCTTATTGTTACAAATGTGTAAATCCTGCTGATTATGTAGTTGGCTGTTCCCCTAATTCTTATACTTGTAGTGCGGCTTTGGGAGGAAAAAAAATCATAGTCTTTGTAATTAAAGAGGAATAAGCTACAGGGAGCTATAGTATTGATGCAATGCAAACATCGCACTTAGTGTTTCATGTTTCTCTCTTTAGTTGAATAAGTGGCTGGAGTTACTAAATTCTCTTCAATTTACCTACTCATACACTCACTCATAAACGTATCAGTTGATGGAACTGATAATTCATGTATTTTTCTCTTACACAGACACATTAGATGAATTAAAGAAGGCACATCAGGAGATGGAAAATTCAGAAAAGATGAAAACGAAGAAATAGTCCATCTGACTTCAAAGTGACGATGTGTGGTATTTGTTGCGTTGTGACCTTGCGTAGCCAGCATACTGTTAACGATTTCCTTAACGAAGACATACTCTGCCGTCTTAGAAGAAGAGGACCAGACAGTAGCCAACAGTTGATAAAAACTGTGTCTGATCTTTCTTATGAGTGTCTGTTTTCTGGCCACGTACTTCACTTGAGGGGACTGGTGACTCCTCAGCCTCTGGAGGATGCCGATAGCAATATTTTTCTTTGGAATGGAGAAATTTTCGATGGAGTGCACGTAGGAGCTCTAGAGAATGACACTGAAGTAATATTTAGTCATCTTGCATTATGCCCTAGCGAAGCCGACGTTTTGTCACTCTTTTCATCACTTCGGGGTCCGTGGTCTTTTATTTATTATCAAGCATCTAGACACAGTCTGTGGTTTGGTAGAGATTATTTTGGTCGTCGTAGCTTGCTTTGGCAGTTCGGTAATGAGGTTGACAGTGCTTTCTGTCTCACATCTGTAAGTGTTTCTTCCAAAGCAGATATCCGATGGCAAGAAGTCCCAGCATCTGGAATTTTCAAAATTGATCTCAAAGCTTGTGCAACAGCGACCTCCTTGTCTTTAACGTTGTTTCCATGGAAATACAGCTGCACAGAGGAAGCAGTAGAAGAAACATTCGTCAATGTTCTGGACCAAGTTTCGAAAGACTTACCAAGCCACATATGTCTCGTGATGAATGAATCAAAACTGTGTCTCAGAGCACCAGTTATCCCCTTAAATAAAACAATTTTGGAAGTGTCAGGTAAACATTCAGGCACCAATATTAGCAACATCGTTTCTACAGAAACCCTTCAAGGATTTCTCGTGGAGGAACACAAGAAAAAGTTAGTCGGTCAGTTTATTGATGTTTTAAGTGAAGCGGTGAAGAGGCGGGTTTTATCTCTCGTTAGAGATGAAGATCAGAAAACAGGAGAAGTTCCAAGCATGGCGAATAGGAAAGCACATGTTGCGGTGCTCTTTTCTGGCGGCGTTGATTCTATGGTTATTGCAGCCCTTGCTGATAAACACGTGCCTCTGGAGGAACCGATTGACCTTCTCAACGTAGCTTTCACGATAAAAGAACAAGCTAAGCAAAAAGGTGCCGCTACAAAACATCCCCACCGCGAAGTACAGCTTGATTTGCTTTGTCCTCAAGGAAGTTGTCAAGATCTTGATGCTAAAACTGATGCTCCTTTATCTTGCATTGATGTTCCTGACAGAATCACTGGTAGGGCAGGACTCAGAGAGTTAGAAGCTATTAACCCTTCCAGGACCTGGAACTTGGTGGAAATTAATGTTACGCTGGAGGAACTGAAAAAAATGAGACAACAATGCATTAACCACTTAATTTATCCACTGGATACTGTCTTGGATGACAGCATTGGCTGTGCAGTTTGGTTTGCTTCCAGAGGGGTGGGTTTTATTAATAACCAAGGAGAACCGAAACCATATAAAAGTCCTGCAAAGGTACTGATATTTTTTGGGGTTCTCCCTTATGCTTGATGTGCCTTACACTGTTGTTTCAGAACAAAAAAGTTCTTGCCTTTTTCTAACTTTTTTCATGTATGTAGTATTAAGTAAAGGCTTCTTAGTAACTAGATGGTTTTCTTGGGAATTTGATTCTTACTTTTCACTTTCCAGTTTCTTGACAATTTGTGTAGGGAAGAATAAACTATTTAACTTTCAGGAGCTTACAATCCACTGCTGCCTTTGCTTTTTGAGGCTTCTATTACTTTTCTACTAATTGCTCGATCCTAAAACCACGGAAAACTGCCAACAACAAAACCTGCAAGAAATGCAATAGTTTGCTTAAAAACTACTACTGCAGAACGCAGCTGATTTAGTTGAGTGATCTACTTAAGGATGTACAAAATGTAGAAATTCAGCTTAGGTCCAGAATATGTTGAAGTGGGTCGTGAGATAATAAAACATAAAGTGTTTTTGATAAAGGCTGGTGTTTAACAAGTGCTGTTCGTTGCCATAGAAACCAGCAGTCTTCAAAGATACTGGTGTATTTGTGATGCATACGACATTATTTTGGTCATTTTTCCATGCATTGGTAGAAATGTTTGTGTGTACTTTTAGCTCTGATTGTGAACCTCTTTTCGAGTTTCCAGAACTGTTTCAGGCTCTATAAATATGTAAGGCACATCCCATCATGATAGGGAATATATTTAGAAGATGTGTATTAAAATTATTCTCCTTAAGATGCCCCTAAACATTTAAGATCTGTTACATGTTATTTGCTTGCATAGATGCTGAGAAATATTTCTTTTTATTCGGTTTTCTTAGGTTGTGCTTACGGGAATTGGAGCAGATGAACAGCTTGCTGGGTATTCTCGACATCGTGTTTGCTTCAGAAAATATGGCTTAGAGGGTCTGAATAAAGAACTTGAAATGGAGTTGAATCGTATCTCTTCTAGAAATCTTGGCAGAGATGACAGGATTATTGGTGATCATGGAAAAGAAGCCAGGTATTGTTTTGACATACAGTAAAACTGGTTTTGCAGGTTAGATTCTTCTCTGAACACTTATAACAGAAAGCTTAATTGAAATGTCTCTCCGTTTTATTGTCGCTAAGTTCTCTTGTAGTTTCGTTAGTGTGTACCGTGTCGTCAGGGTTTTTTGGTCTTGTTTTCAAAGAAGTACCGTTGAAAGAGTTACTTAAGGAAATTTGGCAACTTGAACATTGATTTTCTATCTGCAACTTTCAGGCAGCGGCAACAGATGTTGAAATAGTCAAAGTCAAGTTGATTTTTACCTTTTTAATTGGAACGGTCTTCTGCGCAACTTGAAAGTGTTCTGGTTGTCTCTGTGACAAAGGCATGATCGGTATCCACTGCATTTCCTGGCTGTTAAGTCAGAAGAGTTAAACTCCTCCCTGCTACCACCAACTTGCAAAAAATTCTTTAGGTGTTGTCCAGTCAGAGAGGCTGCTCAGGTGCATGGAAGGTCTTTTCAGGTGATCTTGTGTTTTGAAATCTGTTTAGTTGCACATTTTCGGTTTAGCAGTGGCGGTGGTGGACAAGCAACGCGGTTAATTATGCTTGCGATTAGATACAAATGCCTGGAAGGGGGAATGTCAGGATTTGTGGTGTAAATGTTTTTCTTCCGAAGTTATGGTGCAGCTTCGTACAGTGTTTTTCAAGACTTAGAAGTTACCTTGAGAATTGTTGCTTTAAAATGTGTCTGGCTTTTCCGTTGTATTTTCTGATTTCCTTCTAATTTTTGTTTTATAAATCCAGCATTTCTTACTCGCTCTTACTTACTACTTGCTTGTTCTTACTCTTTTCTTTGTTTGAATTTTGAAAACTTCCGGGCTCCTGAGTTTAAATGTGATATGTTTTCTTTCTCCAAGACAGTATAACTGCTTTGGAGACTTGCCTCAGTCTTGTGACACAAACATTTAAGGTACATCTGTAGTCAGGAATTGACACAAACTGGAGTCTTTGCACATGGTAAAGGGGAAAACCAAGACCAGCTGTATGAAGTTTTAGAAGGGTCTCTCCCCATGTATCTCTTTCCTTTAGGTTTCCTTTCCTTGACGAAGATGTTGTTTCGTTCCTCAACTCCCTGCCCGTCTCAGAAAAAGCTGACTTGACTTTACCTCGAGGAATCGGTGAGAAATTGATTCTGCGCCTTGCAGCCAAGGAGCTTGGCCTTACAGCCTCGACCATTTTGCCAAAAAGGGCCGTACAGTTTGGATCTCGGATCGCAAAACTAGAGAGCAGCAGCGAAAAAGCATCTGACACGTGCAGCAGACTGAAGTTATTTTCAGTGGATGAGTTATAAAGCAACATCTTGAGACGTTGCATTTACTCTGTATGCTAAATTAGTAAAGCTTTTGGAGTTTTCTTTTCTTAGAATGCTCGGTCTGGTTTTTTTACACACTTGGACATCATTACGAATGGTCAAAGTAATCCGTGTAGATGTGTGCTTGTACTAGGGACTCACTAGGAACGTGTGCTTGGTGTGGAAGGGAATACTGGGCTCTGGGGAGGAGAGGCTAGCCTGCCTTCCCCTCTCCCATCCTTTCCCTAATCGATGGCAGTGGGTCTGTCCGATCTGTCACCTATTTTGAGTTCAGCACAGTAGACTTTGTTGTAGGACAGGGCTGGTCACACAGCTCTGCTTTAAGAGAGGGTTCGAGTTATGGTTTTAGGAGGGAGGGTGTGGTGAGGAGCTGGCCTGGGTTGCCAGAGAGCTGAGGGTCTCCGGCCTTGTCACCTCTTGGAGAATCATGTTTGCCCTTTCATTACCTGACAAACAGGCGCCCCCCACGCCCCCTGGGTGTTTTGGGGCTGTCCCAGCAGCCTTGGCCAGTTCTGCAGGGCTGAGTTGGTTGGTGATCCCCAGCCTGGGGCTCCATCTGCTGGCAGAGAGACTGGGAAGTTCCCTTCAGGCTGTTCTTTGTCCCTGGTTGGCTCCCTAGCTTGCTGCTTCTCTTTTTAGTTTTCCCTCTGCTGCTTTTACTTCTGAAGTTGCAAAGCATGCATCGTCAAAAGAAGTTGTGTTTTTCAATGCTTTAAATTCAAGCATGTGAAAATATCGCTATAAAAGCCCTATAAAACCAAGGCTTCAATTGTAAACAGTCAAGAGACTGGCTGGAGGTTTCTTTTTGTTTGGGCACTGTAAAACTTTAAAATGTCCTATAGGAGGCAGTGGTTGTATTATTTCAGGTGAGAAAACTTGTTTTGCTACAGACACATCAAAGTCCAAGTCAATGTTTTCCGTTGTACTACTTTAAAACTTAGCTCAAACATGTTGCAGGAAGAATTTCAAGCTTAAATTAGTTCCAGGTTTAAGATCTCACCAATGGTTTGACTGTTGCAGTGACTGAGCAGATTTGAAAAACAAAAATGCCTCCTGAAGGGATGTACAAGGATTGCATCCTATGGGTTTTCTCGAGGGCGGGCTGTGTAGCTTGTGCACATTACAGCGCTGTGGGGCTGCAAGGGAGCTCCAGAGCTTGGCTCAGTGACAGCCCGGTTCTGAGGGAAGAATCAAGATTTGCAGAACATTCTAACGGCTATTTTAATATACAGCACATGGAATCTACACACTCTGTTACTTCCCTTCCTTCAAATGGAAAGCTCTTCCTAATGTTTTTTATGCATTTTCTGCAAATTAAGCTGAATACTGTAATCCTTCCTGCAAACGGAACAACTAAACACTGGATATATAACACATTTTAATAGACTGAGAGCGCTTCAGTGTATCACCTTCATTGTTTTAGTCAAAAAAAAAACCCAACCCTGTATTTTTTTGTCTGTTATATGATATTCCTAAAATGAAGACCAGCTATGTGCTTCTCTTCGTTGTCGATTCAGGTTAGATTTGATTTGATTAGTCCTACCAATCTACCTCATTATTCCTGGTTAGTATTTTGTATTTACTTGTCTTTAAGGGTACTACTATTCTCCTGGGGTTTATTTTGTTGATTTTTTGTCAACAAAGATCATCCTACTTGTAAGGTTTTCAGACGTGTTAACAGCTGCTTTCAAAACCGTATAAATGGCAATTTCACCCCTTCCTTTTGTTCTTTCGGTTTTCAGCCACAAATCAAAAAAAGGTATAGAATGAAACATTGAAACAAACCTTTCAAGACCTGTGTCTGTAATCCCGGTTCATCAAAAGGCCATCAGTAACTACTCACTGAGCGGAGATTTTCAACCAGGCGTGTCGTCTGATTTACCGAGAGAGGCCAGGAAATTGTTGTGGTAGCAACATGCTCCTTGTAACATCTCCACTTAAACATTTCACAAAGTCTTCAAGGTAATTACTTGGGACATTGTTCCCATGGACCTGCTTTGGAAGAGCTTTAAGTATATTTTAATTTTTTTAAAAAATGATTTTTGCTTTATAAACTCTCGAACACACAATTGAGATGAGAGAAACTTAGTTGCCTCACAAAACGCAGCTCCTCAGGGATTTCTTCCTCCTCAGCGTCCAGAAAGTTTGGAGGCAGGGAGAGGCTTGAGCACGAGGCTGTCTGGCTTGACCCTAAAGAAGGTACGACTGGTACTAAAAGCCGGGATAATTGAGAGATTAGGTGTAATACGGATAGAAAAAAAAAAGGTTTGGCTCAGCGTTAGTTTCACAAATTCCAGCCTTTCACCTATGCTGAAATCAGTGAGCCAGACATAGAAGTACACCGCCGGGTAGGGCCTATGAAATGTGACAGTTACATGTATTAAAAGATATATTACTATTATAAGAAGATAGATACAGATAAATTACCAAAAGATAAATTACTTTTGAGTTGAAATTCCCTGAAAATGAGACTCCCAAAATGCTATGTAATAAAATGTAAATACTCTTCCAATGCTTTCCCTTCAATAAGGGATCTTAACTTTCTTCAAAAATTAAGAAATAATGTATGTACTGTGGTAATTTGTTACATCTTGCCTTTGAGTTAAAAAAATCATTAAAAAAAAATTTAACACGCAGGCAAGTAGTTTGTTTGTAACTGTCCCATAACTCCCCGTTACTTGTATTTAAATGGAGGCAGGTTTAAACGTACGCACATGAATTAGAAAACTCTTACTGAAGAGGTGCTTATGATTTCAATTATTTATTCCCTTAACTCCCAGTGCAATGAACAATAAGGTAGAAGCATATTCTACTGATTATCAGAAGGGAGGTCACATAACCCATCTTTGGCATCGAACTCGCATCTTAACCGCTCGCGCAGTCATTAGCTTTATTGAGCTGTTTGTAAAAAAATAAAAAGGAGAAAATTAAAAGGTACTAGCCCTGTACCCCAAAATTTTAAATTAGTGCAATTAAGAACAGGCTTCTCACACCAGCAGCGGAAAATTAGGTATTGCTGAAATTCCATTGTACTGGCACCGCTGATACCTTGAGATCTTGAAAACCTGTGCTCTCTCTTGCTCGCTTCCTGGAACTTTGCAATCGCGGAAGGTACGATTTATTTGGTTTTTAAGATGTAAATGATAAGCCTTTTGTGACCTACATATTACATTGTTACATTATATTAGGGTATATGTGATAAATCTATAAACATGTAAGTTATAAACAATGGAGGTGTTTTCATTTGTCTCCGTTTATATTTATTAGTGCATTTTTAATATCTAGAACTCTTAAGACACTTGTGGAGCAGGAACTGGAATAATCTTGGTGATACTACACAGCATTTATTCATCTGCCAAGTGATTGTCAACATCTGTAAACCAGGTACTGTCAGTGAATGTAACTGCAGTGAATCAGTTTTTATTGAACGATTTACACTTGCATTTACTTTACTCAGAGAATCTTTAAGATGCCAGCCATCGTATCTTCTTTTTTAGTTTTGGCACCTTGATGGAGTCTTCTTCAACTCTTTTTGAAATATCAATTCCAAGGGGAGCTCTGGAAAAGAATTAAGTTCTTGATTAAAACCAACTAACCACATTGCTGTATCACATCGATGTGCAGGTTCACAGAGTGGTTTTACCACGAGTAGGGGAGCCACAGGATTTTTGCAGATTCCCTGCCCTGTTAAAACCGTGACCATTAAAAGGGTCCCTCTGAAGCCGTGCTTAGAAATACCTTTATGCTGAGGAAACGTTTGCATTTATAGACATCCCCAACGCTGGTGTGGTTTCAAAGCCACCTCCTGGGGATGTTGTTTTATTCTGATTTTGGTTGATTCGCATCTCACTGATGAATGCAAGACCCGCTAGAGATTCACAGGTATCTCTACCTGGGATAATGCACAGTCTACAGCAGATAAAACATATTTTATTCACTGAGATTTATAAAGCAATTTATTTTGGAAGAAGAGTACTTTATAATTTTTCATGTGGAAAGTAAATTATTTCTGCCCCCCCCCCCCCCCCCCAACAAGACCTTCCAAGGCTGGAAATGGGGAAAAAAAAAACAAAACTGACAAAAATGTCAAGTCAAAGACCAGCTGGTACTTTTGAAATATGAGACTTTTTTTTGGCCTTAAGGCAAAGATCTGCTTAAAACCACAGAACAACTCGTTAAAAAAAAAGATCAGTATTATCAGTTAAAAAAAACCAAACCCCACAGTATTATCAGATGTATGTCAAATTCTTTTTTTTTTTTTTTTTAAGTCGGTGTTCATCATGAACACGCAGTTTGATTTGGAGCATTTTGATTGATGTCTGCAGTGACTGAGAAGCTGGGGGGGAGCATATTCCAGCTTCACTCGCTCCAGTTTTCCCGTACCAGGATGGTAACAGGAAAACGCAGAGGCATGGCGTGGTGTGCGCGAACTGAAGTTTCCGAGCCGAAACAAACGTCAATGCCGGACACGATTGTTGATATTTGACAACTACATTGAAAAGGAAGCGCTAGTAACTTCTGTGTGCGCCGCACAGACACTCCTCGTTGGCTTCTACTCCACTTTTCAGTTTACACCTCCTTCCGCTTTCACCGGCCGCAGTGAATGAGAAGGAAGGAATCGGGTCACTCACTTGGGTTCATAGCGGATGCCGTCGGGGCGATGTAAAACACCGAGTCCCGCGCGTAGCCTTTCGATGCCATTCCTAAGCGAGAGAGTAATTACGTAAAAATGCGTGTGTGCGCGTGGTTCAGTCAGCGTAAATCCCTTCCTCCGATGTCAACTTTTAAAGAACATCACAGAAACGCGGGCAGAGAGAAACAACTCTTACCACGCGATCATAACCCCGTTATCAGTGCACAGTCTTGGAGGAGGACACAGAAGAGCAAAATCATTTGCGTCTGCCAAAGCCTGCAGACCTTTTCGGATGTACTGGTTACTTGCAACTCCTCCTGATACAACCTGAGAGCAGTTTCAAAAAGAAAAAAAAAAAAAAAAAAAAGGCATTAAGGCAAAACTACTGATGGGTCACACTCAACCAACACCCAACCTTTTCAAAAAGGTTACGGGACAAAGTTCTGAAGATGGCAGCAAACAGCATCATCTGAGGATCAAAATATCACCTGAAGATGAAAGCTTATTGAAAAAGAGTGCGCTAAGTGAGCTGATTGCGCTAAAAGATTCCTGGATAAAAGCATGCTGGAACTAAAAGAGCAGTCAAGTATTGGAGAGCACCGGGTCAAATTATGTGGCCTGTGTTGTTACAGAAAGTCAAATTAGATGGCAAGAAAATCTCTTTCTATCTTAAACCCAAACTATGACAGACTTGACTGTAAATATTTATACGAGTATGACTGTAAGCCTGGTATTTTAACGATGTCATACGGACACCTTCCTCACGTGTCAAGGGAGAAAGTACAAGGCCTCTGCACCTTCAAGTGGCGTTATGCAGTCAAGTGTAAAAAGGTAAAAAAAAGTATACCCACCAAAGTTGCACTTTTTGACGACAATATGCTATTTTTGATGCAGAACAGCATGGCTCGGTACGTCCGCTGGATAATATGAACAGCCACCGTGTGCTGAACAGCAGCAGCAATATCCTTCACGCAGGACAGGATCTCACCTTCCCCGATACCTACGAAAACGCACCAGCAGGTGGGTTTAGCCGAGTGCAGCTCAGCAAAAGCGGGCTTTATACCTGACTTGGTTTTAAAATACCTTCTTCTTTTTCTTTTTGCGCAATGGCCTTATTGACAAGGTTCTGAAGGCCAGAAAAAGAAAAGTCACAGTTGCGGTACTGCTGCAGGGGCAGCGGGAACGGGTGGTGCTGCCGGTTTCCAGTTCGAGCCAAGTGCTCGATCGCCTTCCCCCCAGCCATGCTGTGGCACTCCGGGAGCTTCCTCAGCGAGAGTCTTCTTGCTACCTGAGGAGATAATGAACAGACTCGGGACAGAGCGCTGAATCCATTCCTCCTGTGGCTGCACCACTGTAGCGCAGTCCGCTGGAGTAAAATTAGACACCATGAAATCCAATTCTACAATTCCAAGCCAAGGTGAAATTCTGAAGAGGGCATGAGAGGACAAGACATATGCCAGCTGGATTGTTTGGGGTTTTTTTTCTGGAGTGATTAGAAATGCAATTCTAGAACAATTTGGGCAAGAGGAGTATCAGCAAATTTGGCAGGAAACATTAATTACCCAAATTTTATGCTATAGGAAAGACACTAGGACTGTCTGTATTACCAGGTAAACAGGAACAAAGTTGGTTTCAACTTTCAACAATCCTCTTTCTGACTTCACTCACTCCTCCACTTTTTAATTAATACAAACAAATACTGTTTAAAAACTGCTTGTGTTTGAGAACAAAGCCGTAAGCAACCAGTTTTACAGATTATACTCTGTGACCCAGAGCACCTGAGAGTCTGAAAGCCAAACCAGGCTTTTCAAATTGTATGAAAAAAAAAAACAGTAAGAAATGTTTTAACATATATTGTTTGAAATCTGACCTTTAAACTATCACTATCAATCTTCTCAAATTCATACAACTCATTTGTATGAGTGTTAATGAAACTGCCAACACCATTGTCCCTTTGCTAAAAAAGTAATTAATTTACAAATGTTACAGCTAACGCTAGGCATAGATTTTTAACAGCCTCTTGTGTCTTAAATCTATGGTATTTCAAAATAGAAGAAAAAAAAAAAGAAAATAAAGCTCACGTTGCACTGTACGACTGTCCTCGGGGTGATGATCCTACTACCATCATGTAGTATAACTACAACCAAAAGGAGAAAAAACTTGCTTCTGTAAGGAAATATTACCTTATCCAGCATGTCACCTGGCGCTATATCTATGGACTGTCCGAGCAGAAGGAAATCTGAAACTCCTCGTGCCACTGCCAAGATGCAGTGGCCTCCGGAGAGCAAAAGCACCAAGAAGGGGAACTCCACGGGCTGCGTGAGCCTGACGGTCAGCGCGTGAGCCTCCATGTGATGGATGGGGATGAAGGGCTTCTGGTACCTGTTCACCAAGTCCAGGCTGTGCTGCAGCCCCACCTCAAGGCTGAGCGCAAGGCCGGGTTTTACCGTGGTCGCGATAGCTGCGAGGTCGCCTATGGTGACGCTGCTCATGCCGAGGGCCTCTCTGACTACTTGCTCAATGTTTTCTCTGTGAAGCTGCTGTGCCACCACGGGAATTATTCCGCCCGTCCTAGTGAAAACCAAGGGTTATGATACATTTGTGCTATGAGAATGGCACCGAAAAGAGATTTCGACCTCACCACAGCCTGCCCTCTTTCCTTCGTGCATTCTTGATGGAAAGGGCATCTAGGCACTGAAGAAAGCATAATTATCACCGGGAGCATAATTATCCTGTGCACCTGCTCTAGGTGAACCTGCCCTAGCAGACGGATTGGACTGGATGATCTCCAGAGGTCACTTCCAACCCCCGCAATTCTGTGATTCTACCTGGAAGTAGTCAAGACCAGGCTGGACAGAGCAACTGGGTCTAATGGGAGGTGTCCCTGCCCAGGGCAGGGGGTTGGAATTCGGTGATCATTAAGGTCCCTTCCAACCCTGCCCACTCTACGATTCTATGAGGTCGGAAAAGGATGGAACTTGCTCTTTTTTAGTACATGATTTCATCTCTAAATCAAGCTAGCCAAGTAACCTGGCTCTTCTTGAAGGAAAATATTGGAGGACACTTCCTAAACACAGAGCACTCCCTTCCTCGCCCTCAGTCATCTCTCAGGCAGACCAGGTTGTGGCCCAAGGGGCAGCTCTCTACACCTGCCCGCTTCTTAGTGAGTTTTCCGGAGAAGACTTTTATCTGGATGACGTGACAAGTTGGTTGGAGTGACACCGAAACCACTGTGAAGGCGAGAGCAGGACATTCTTACTGTAAATGGACGTCCTTCTGCGAGCGCAGCGCTTCCCCCAGAACCACACCAGCATCGTCCACCACGGCGGCACCGGTGTCATCACAGCTCGTCTCGATTCCCAGAACCAGTTGCCGAAGACGCCGTGTTCCGGAGTGAGCGGAGCTGCTTCTCAGCCACACTGCTCGGCCACCAAGGACTGATGGCCGGAGGCTCCTGGCGAGGCTGTTCATTGCGACAAACCCACCCGGGAGCCACGTCCGTTCGGCTTGTGATTACTGGAGGGCTTGATTTTCTGAAGAGGTGGCTGTTACTCTTAACGCTACGATACGCCGCGTTATTTTTAAGAAGAAAAATTAATGACTTAAGCATCAGGACATGACGTTTCTCCTCAATTCTGCTTCAGGAGGGCTCCCTGCCCGCCCTGGCCGCGCACGGCGGCCCCGCGGAACAGTTCCCCCCCCCCCCCGCCCCCGGAACGGCCTCACCGCGGCGGCCGCGCCGGGGGGAAGCACTTTCCGGGTGCCCGCCGGCCCCGCCGCCCGCCCGCCCCACCGACCGCCGGCCTTGCCCGCCCCGCCGGCCGCCGGCCGCGCCGCCCTGCGAGGCCGCCGAGGGCAGGCGGGGCTCAGCCCGGCTTCGCTCCGCCAGGGCGGGCGCTGGGGCCGGCGGCTTCGCTCCCCGGCGCCCCGGAAGCGCGTCAGGGCCGCGGTGCGCGCTCCGAGGGGTCCCTGCGGCGCTTAAGGGGGCAGCGCAGCCGCGGGGTGTCCCCCTGTTCAAAACCGCCGGCAAGAAAGCGAATCGGCAGAAAACCCCCTTAGCACGAAAAGAAGTATGCCGCGGTGGGCTTCTTTGATTTTTTATTATTATATTTATTATTATTCCTTCCCCCCCCGGTGCACTGGCTTGCACTGCAACCAAGCTGCAAATCAACTCTCCTCTTAAACCTGAGCCCGCGTTTGGCTGGCACACAGACCTCAGCATCAATCCCTTTTCCAGGACGAGTGCTCAGAGCTGTAGCTGTACCTCCTCCGCTCTCATTCCGCAATCAATTACATACCAGTGCTACCCCTAAAACACAGCATTCCTCCACATTTCCAAGACATGCAAATTATCTGTACCTTTTTGTCCACGAGCACACGGTTAGTCCATGTGATTTGCCTACCCACCTACTTCTAGCTTCTAACTTACGACTACTATGCAGAGTTTTTCTTAACGTGGTCCGACATCTCTGTAATGGAGCTGCTTCTCCTGCCACAGCAGCAACGCCTTCCCCTGAAAAATAACCCATCGGCCAAGCATCGGAGAAAAGAAGTCAAATATCCACACCTTAAAAGAAATTTCAATTCATCACAACGTCCCGTTTACACAGAGAAAAGTCAGCATCCTGGTAACCGAAACAAAACCAAGCACAAGAGTGGTAGCTTGTAAAAGCATACAGAAACCGAGCTGTCAAGTTGGTGTAGAAATCCCCTGAGCTGACAGTTAAGGATTTTCTTCGGTCTTTGCGACAAAAAGTAAATAAAAAAAAAAAATTTCACAAGGACAGATAAGGCATGAATGACACCCTCAGTTTATGCTAACCATCACGGTATTTACCGCGGGACAAATTTTTACAGTGTGGTAACAAGCACAACCACCTACAGTCCGTGCAGCAGAAACTACCCACGTCCACTTCATCTACGAGCGCGCCCCCACCAGCCCTTGGCACGGAGGATCCTGGATTGACACGTGGAGTTGCCATCTGCGTTACGCTTGGCTATTTGTGAAACGCCGCTCTCTGCTCCGGCTGTTCCTCGCAGCTTCCCTACAAGCCGCTTGCATCAGCCAGGCGCGTGTAGAGTCTTCACAGTTCTGCCCAGTTCTTCACGGAAATCTTTCTTCTAGAGGGCTCCCATTCACCTTTTAAGTATTTGAAGGCGTCTTCTTAACAAGTCGGCTGTCATCCCAGACAACGCTGTGGGAATTAGGAGTTGTACCTCAGGTGTAAAAGCGTCTCTTGTTGAATACAGTCGGATTCATGGCAAGGCAGACGACTCGTTTCCTTCACCGGAGCAGCAGCAGCCATGTCGGTGTCACACCTGCTGCTTAATATTTATTGATGCCGAAGATCCGGACGCCGTGCAGCTGGGGCAGCTTGGGGATAAGCACGGTCAGGAGAGAAGTCGTGTTGAGGATAAAGTGTGTTGGATCATACTTGGTGTAGAAACTCGCCAGGAAGTACCTGCAGGAGAAAAGGGAGCAAAGCTTAGCTGATGACACCCTAAAAAATAAACAAACAAAGCCTAGCTGGAAGAAGCACTGGAGTCATCAGTAATATTTGACTGGTTAACAGCTGATCTACTCCCGTATCAAACAGCCCACGCAGGGCCATGCAAGCAGGCAGCTTCCAGGGGAAAACCAGAAAGACTTAGTGGAGTTGGATATTCGATAAGTATCTGATTTCCTTTAGTCACACAACAATGCTTTTGTCAACAGAGACAGGCAGTGTAGAATTTCGAATCTATTTACATAACCAGCATCGCCGACATGCAAAAATCCTGGCCCCCATTCAGCAAGGATTGCCACACTCCTCGTACCTCGCAAAATGGTTCAATATTTATGGCTTCACGGTCTCTCAGAGAGCTCAACAGTAAGTTCTCCTCACAACCCTCCTCATCTTTCAAACCTGCCCCAGGAATAACAAGTTTACAAACTCCGACTTCAGTAGGTCAACCGGAGTCAAGAGCTGCAGGAAGAAAAACTGTGATTTCTATGTACTTCCTACCTCTGTGACACAGAAACAAACAAAAACCCCAAAAAAACAGGAGATAAAATGCTTTTAGAATGTGAATTGCAACCCATTTTGTTGCAGCTCTTGAAATTGCAGGTTTACGATTCAATCAATCCATAATACAGTTTTGAACTCACAGAATTATAGGAGAGATCGTGAAGAACTTTCTCGAAGAGGTGAACTGGACTCCGTAATCCAGTTGTTCCCAGTGCGTCAGTAGCCTGGCCTTCCCCTGATCCGGTGTTTCAAAAGGAGTTCCCTTTACTGCATGCAAAAACACATACATTCCCTGGGGAAAAGAAAAAGCAGATACAGTGGCACTTTTAGCTATATTTTTTTTTTTTTTATAACCTTTACATTGTTCAATGCATTGTAAAATGGTCTGTTCTGAATGATCAGGTTGAACGTGCTGATCTCGCACAGGGGAGTCCACCCTCCCCTTCTAGTTTTAATGAACATTTGTTTTCTGTCGAAAGGAGCACACTGACTCCAAGCAGCGGTCCCTGTCAGAAAATAGCAAGGATTTCCTTCTCTTTTGTCCCAGTTCTTTCTTGTGCACATACAGAAATTGTTAGAGAAAGCTTTAGAGAGAAAAATCACGTTTCTGAATTCTAATGATGGAGGTGAAACTTGAGCAAGTCGCTTCATGCCTTCTTCCTCTTTTTTCCTGCAACAGCCCCCTGACCGGAGGCCTATTAATCTGAGAGACTTAATTTGCTTAATTAATTCTTCATTTCATGACCTTTGCAGCGTTTCATTTTTAACAAGTTAACAAAAAAGGCACCTGAAAGACAGTTCCAAATGCTCACTACGTGTACTATTTCACACTTGCAGAAAGGACCACCAAAAATGCTTTCAAGGTCAGCTAAAAGTTCTCGTTAGTGGAAACACAAGATTTTTTTTGATTGTCAAACCATTCGAGGATTGTTTTTTTTTCCCCCCCCAAAAAGAGGGCCGCATAAATGCTTGAAATATCCAAAAGTGCAGTTTATACTCCTAGTGCTCTACTAGAAAACGATCTGCCAGCGCATGCTCTCCTCCTTACTGTCTTTATAGCTACTTGCCATGAATTCGGCACAGCTTCTGGGAAATATGTGGTAACGCTTTGTTTCTGCCAAGATCTTCCTCAGGCAGGCATGTGTCGAAGATAACATACAAAATGTTCCAATGGTGCCTGCAATCCAATTAGTTTTAAACCTACCTACGGAAATAAAATTAATATTTTTTTTTTTTTACAGGATTCAAGAGGGTATTACCAAACCTTTATCTTTACTATCATTTTTCTAAAGAAGGAAGAAGCTATTTTTTTTTTTCAAGACTTAATCACAGGCAGCTGAGTTAGCAAACCTCAGTTATGATGTAAATTGCTGGATTATGGTTCCCCTTTCTCTAAGCCTGGCAAGGCCAATATACATATTTGTATTACTTTAAATGATTACAACGAAATTATAGCATCCTGGGGAGAGGAGGCAGAAAGATTCTTAAGGTCTTCGAGCGTCCAAATCCTTTTGCATACAAAAGTAATTATATAAATTGCAACCCACTGAATAAAAAATGGTTTCAGGGCTCGGGTCAAGGTAGCCCAGATTTTTCTGCTGCTTTCAAGCAAGGTTTTTCTTATGTAATGTGACAAAGTTGTATGCTGAAGCCATTCTGAGCTAAAATTTATTTTGCTTGACTAAGGATCAAAACATGAAGAAAAAGGACACGTGCTTCTGTCCAGGAAAAGAGTTAAAGTGCTGAAATTAAACATTCTGGGATACTAACAGGCTTACGTAGAAACATTAGTAGATGACAGCCAAGAATTAAAAAAGTAACATGTTCTATGGATTCAGCACAGCTCTGTAATAATATACACAACGCTGTAAAGCTTTTACGTTTGCCAGATTTTAGCTCAATTAAATGCCTTGTAAAAGAATACATAAACCACGTAAGGAATATTTCACATCTTTTCTGCTTAAATCCAAAGTGATGGTGTATCGCTCCTCCCAAAAACCAGCCAACTCAGCCAAGAGCAGGTAACCCAAGTGAAGGCGGCGTTTTGGCCAGCTGGGTTTCATTATCCAGCCTGGCTATTTTTCTCTTCTCCCGCTACTAAAAATAAACGCGTACGAACGACTTTTCCAATTTTGCTACAAGAGAGGCTACTTACCAGGTTGTGAATCACGTTGGTTAAAGTCCAGGCGACGGGGACGCTAAAGAAAGGAATGCTGAGCAAGACAATGTGCAGCATGCCGACTCCCAGCGCGTATGTCAGCCACATTCCACGACTGTTCATCACCCGTGTGTTTGGATTTACCTCGCTGTGGGCAACTCCTACGTTCATTTTTACCCTGTAGAACAGATCTGTTTGAAGACTGAAGCTGCTGTTACAGAGAAGCACTTAGCGTACGCAATGCTCGAATTTGGGAAAAGGCTGTTTTGAATAAGCAGGTCTGGAAGGAACGCTGTGCAAAAGGCCTGAAGATCTTCAAAGTGTGGTTTATGGAGAAGTCAGTACAAAAGGACAGTTGGGAACCATTTGGTTTTTTTTTCAAGAAAGCCCAAATAAAACCCACGAGACACTTACAGAAGGGACATTTAAAAAACCAACAACCTGTGTTCTTAGAAGCTGAAGTTACACACCTGTAAGAAACCAAGTTATGTAATTTGTGTCCCCTAAATTCTTTTCTCCATGCACAACAACACCCACAGTTCTCTTCTGCTTCCCGTACCAGACAAGTTTCCTGCTGTTTCTTGTTTGTGTAATGATTAGTGCAGAATTTTACATATACCCACTGTGCAGTCACTTACTGCTACAAAGAATGAGCGAGGACTAATTTACTCCCGTTTTTCTCGCAGCAGAGTGTGGATTTCAGATTTTTCTCCTCTCCCCACCTGTTAGCTTTCAGACAGACATCTCCACCATTCAAACCTGGCTGAAATTAGCCAACGGGTTCAAAATTTTTCCAAGTGACACAGTCAAAAACACTAAAAATCTGTATCAACTTCCACACTTGAAGAGATATTAATACGAAAGGCATTGGATCCAGTTTTTTAAAATTTTTAATTATAATGGAAAGTCTTGAAGCCTGTTTCAGGATTAATTTTATAGCTGTTCCCCACTTTTATTAAAATGAACTTCAGTAACATGCAAAATTCAAGCTGTAGACTACAAGCTACAGTAAGCAGTAACCGCCCACACTTGCTTCCTTGGCTAATGTCAAGAGTAACTGTTTTTATGGAAAGAAAAAAGTTACTGAAAGCCACAAACATCTCTACAGCCCTACAAATCACTAATAAAACACTAAACCAGTTTCGATGCAGGCTAAACTCACTCTAGTGGGGGAGATGTCATGTTCATTAAACAACTAGTTTAGGCAGCTCACGTAATGACATATGCAAAAAAGCCACACTTACTTACAAGTCTAAAAGAACTTTTCTTTTTCCATGCAGTAAAAACTATGTATTACAGCACAATGGGGGTAGATACAGAACTATTTCATACCCCTCACTTGGGTTGGCAGAACGTACTGGAGGTGACTAAACTTTGGAATGATCAAAAAAAAAAATCAATCACTGCATGCTTCAGATGTGATTTGTGAGATGCTACTCATTTACGGGACTAGGACGGAGACTTTTTAACTTCCTTCCAAGTGAGTCTGTTTAAACTGAGTCTCAGCTTGAAAATCTTTCGGGCTGAGAGAGCTGGGGCTGGTCAGAAGGTTCCAGCGGGAACTTCCAGCACCTGCCAGCGCCTCAAGGGGCTACAGGGAAGCTGGGGAGGGACTCTTTGTCAGGTAGGGTGCTGGTAGGATGAGGAGGAATGGTTTTAAACTGGAACAGGGTAGGTTTAGGAAGAAGCTCTTCGCTCTAAGGGAGGTTTCCCCATCCCTGGAAGGGTTCAAGGCCAGGCTGGATGGGGCTTGGAGCAACCTGGGCTGGCGGGAGAGAGGTGACCCTGCCCGTGGTTCAGGGATGGAACTAGATCATCGTTAGGGTCCCCTCCAACCCAAACCATTCCAGGATTCTAAAATCAACCAGCAAAAACAGCTTTCGGCAGGAAGTTTGCTTCTCACCCGTGCACCGTAACACCCCAGCGTTTCACGCTACCAGCACAGGCTGCAGGATGAACACAGCCGCGACAAACCTAGGAGCGACGCCGATTTTAACCGACACTCGCTGCAAAGCGCTTCCAAACCTTACCTGAGGTGGGAGATGCGAGATCCTTCCTCCTTGGGCTGCCAGCACGGCCGGGGAGCCGGTACCTACCCCCGCACCGCCATCAGTCCCCGCCTCTCCTCGCCTGACCGGCCCGGCGCCCTCTCCCCCAGCAGCCGGGGCCTCCCCGCCGGGCCCGGCCGCCACCCCGCGGCCTGCTCGCCTTCCTTCCCGCCCCACCGAGCGCGGCCCCACCTCCCCGCGGAGCCTCCGACTGCCGGGGAGCGCCGCTAAATCCCGCCGAGGGGAGGGGCCGCGCTCGGCCGGACCGCCCACGGCAGCGGCGGCGGCCGCGGAGGCGCAGGTAGCGCGGGGGCGGAGGGCGGTGAGGGGCGGTTGCTGAGGGGGAGTGATGCCACCGCCTGCTGGGCCCGGGCGGCGGGAAGCGCTGCCCGCCCCGGCTGCGCGGCGGGCCGGGCCTAGGCCCGGCGTTGGGCCTGGTGGGAGCGCGGCGGGGCCGGGCCTGCCGGCAGCCAGGCCAGGAGCCTCGCGTCCCGCCCTGCGAGAGGGTCCAGCCCGGCGTTGTTTGAGCGCGGCAGCCCGGGCTTCTGTCAGCCAGAAGCAGAACCGGGGCCTGGGGTCTGTTCGTGGCTTCTACCTGCAGCTTGTCTTCCTGTTTCCCCCCTTCGTAAAGTAAAGAATTTCCCGAGTGCGTGTCCTGGGAGAGGTGGTTGTTGGGAGTGGAGCGGGGGTGCTGCTCTGTGAGGCCGCGGTTGGGAAATGTGAGGTGGTTTTGTTTGTGGTGTGGTGTTACAGGTGTTTAGCAACGAGTTCTTAACCAGAAGGGTCACAGGCTGCCCAGGGCAGCGGTGGGTTCACCACCCCTGGAGGGATTTAAACGTGGTTTGGTGGGGACTTGGCTGTGCTGGGTTAATGTTTGGATTCGATGATCTTAAAGGTGAGACCACACCTGGGATACTGTGTCCAGTTTGGGGCTCCCCAGTTCCAGAGAGACAGGGACCTACTGGAGAGAGTCCAAGGGAGAACTACGAGGGTGATCAAGGGACTGAGCATCTCTGCTGTGAAGAGAGACTGAAAGACCTGGGGCTGTTCAGCCTGGAGAGGAGATGGCTGAGAGGGGACCTTGTTAATGTCTATAAATACTCGAGGGGTGGGTGTCAAGAGGAAGGAGACAATCTCTTCTCAGTGGTGCCCAGCAATAGAACAAGGAATAATGGGTTTAAGTTAGAACAGAGGAAGTTCCACCTCAACATGAGGAGAAACTTCTTCCCTGTGCGGATGCCGAGCCCTGGCCCAGGCTGCCCAGAGAGGGTGTGGAGTCTCCTGCTCTGGAGACTTTCAAACCCGCCTGGACGCGTTCCTGTGTGGCTGCCCTGGGTGACCCTGCTCTGGCAGGGGGCTGGACTGGGTGGTCTCTGGACGTCCCTTCCAACCCCCAACATTCTGTGATTCCAACCCGAAGAGGTTCGGTGAGGGCTGGGAGGATGATGGGGGTGATGGTGCTCAAACCCACCAGTCCCACGCTGGGTGGTTTGGGTCGAGGGCAACGCCGGCACCAGTTCATCTCCCGAAGCGCCTGCATCAGTTGCGCCTCATGGAAAACTTGTCTTTGGGTTCTGCAACGTTTCTTTTTTAAGACATTCCCTTGTGTCTGTCAGTGTCTTTTGATAAAGATACCCAGCGTCCATCTGGCACTTGTCGTCGGTTAATCACGAAGTATTTGACGTGGGAGTCCCGTGTAAGGCGTGAGGAAGGCTGCCTTCCCCAACGCGTGTGCGTGGTTAGTGTCAGTCTGACTTCAGCCACACGCGTGTTCTCGTGCTCTGTGTCTTTTCCCAGTTTGTGTGTGGAAAACGGATTGGTCAGATCGTTCTACCACATCTGAACGGCAAGCTCCCTTTGGAATGTAAATAACGAGTTTAAAGAGAATATTTTTGTAGCTTTTCTTAAAAAAGTTTTAGTGCTGCTTCCTCTTCAAAACACTCTACTTTTTTTTCTTTTTTTTTTTTTTTTTTGCCTTTCCCCCCCAAATGATCATATTTTTGCTTTGTCCTTAAAACGTGGTAACATTTAGAAGGATATCAAGGCAAAGAAGTGTCCCATAATTGTTGTATCAGCTGTAGATAGCCTGCAGGACAGCTCTGACATGCTGGCCGCAGCCTCTCACTTTGTCCTGACTGTGTCGGTAGGAAATCTGGGTTTGCTCTGTTCCTCCACGTGTGCTCACACCCTCGGGACGGGTGCTGAGTATGTGGTCTGTCTTCTCCAGCAGATAGTTTGGGCAGGCCAGGACTGCCAGCATTGTTTGCCTTTAGCGTAAGTAACGTTACTTAACGTAACCCGGTAAAGAGCACTGCTGTGGAGAGAGGGAACTCAAGTCTGAACTGTTCTTGAGGAGCAAAGAGCTGTCTGAAAATGCTCTTTCTCTCCCCTTTCGCATCTGCACGAGGAATTGTTGTCGAGCGCTTTGCGTCAGGCTACAAGGATCAACAAATACTTGATTAATTTTGCCTGCTCAAACAGAAATGCACGTGAAAGTTTGCAGTTCTGCTTAAAAGCTCTTCATCGTGGTGGAGTGTCTCTATAATGCAGCAGGAACTTTATAACCCTTTGTAAGTGTTTTCAGTGATTAAAATAAAAATAAAAAATCTCCTTTGGCTTGCAGTGCGAGGCATCTCCATTTTTAAGTGGAAGATGCAGAGACGTAGAAACAAACTGACCTGCCAGAGGGCACACAGTAAGTCTGATGAGAAGACAAAGTTATAATTCCGAAAGGGTTTTCTGTGCTTTTTCACTGTTGCCAGTAGATCTTGTCACCATTGAATGTGACTTTTGCCTCAGCATCACTGTGCTTCCGCCTCACTTCTTTCCTGACTCCAAAACAGTTACCTTCAGGTCGTGTTCTGTGAATTTTCAGGTACTGGGTAAATATCCTACCTGAAGATATTCCTGTCTAGCATTCTGTGTTACCGTCACGTCTGTTTACTCTGTTGTAATTGCAAGATCACAACCACATGTTCTAGGAATTTCAAGATGACTGTAAATGTGAGGTGGTACACTGCTCTGCTCAGTACATCTCTGAATTCTCGATTTTTTTCATTAGATGTTTAAATAGACTTTTTCTACGTCTATGTTCCGTTTCTTCTACAAGTCAAACTCCCGTTGACTGCAGGAAGCTGCATCCTACTGTACCTTGAAAATTTTACTCTTAATTTTTACTCCTTTACTCTTTTTACTCAGCCTTAAATTTTACTCTTCAGCCTACATTTAAAAGTTGCTGTGGAACAGTTGCTTAGAAATGTATATTTGCAATGTGCCTTTTACTTTCTTTTTCTGTTATCTTCCTGCGCAGCTTCTCTGAATCTCATTCCGCCATGAAGCAGCTGCCAGCAGAGACTATTCGTCTCCTTTCAAGTTCTCAGGTGATCACATCAGTCGTCAGCGTGGTGAAGGAGCTGCTAGAGAATTCCTTGGATGCCGGTGCCACAAATATTGATATTAAACTCGTGAGTCCTCTTTCTTCCTCTTTCAGAGAATTGAATGTAAGATAAGATGCAAGGAAAGTTGTTCCCCTGCAAATGTATTTTTTAGGCTGTTGTGTTTTGGGCAGCGGAAGGGTATTAATAGTGTTTATACATACATGTTTTCACCTCAAATAAAAATGGTCTCAGATCGGTTTCCATTACGTTTTGGATGCGAAACTGAAGCAGTAAGGTGTATCTTGGGGAATAAAAACTGTCAACTTACTAAAAACTTCTTTTTTTTTTTACTTACAAATTACTTTTTCCGACTGATATTTAAAAAAAAAAAAACACCAACATGTTGGACTTAAATTTCACTGCTAGACTGGCATGTTTAATGCTCCGTACAAAACATTTTCAGGAAGGTGCAAATGGAAACGGTGGAAGAGGTTGATGGCCATGCTGGATGTTTTTATGCTATGAATCACCATATTATCCCTAATTACTATGGTGAGCTCTGGCTACTTCTAACACTTGATAAAATAAGATGTTTACAAAAATAAAAAAAAAAGACTTGGCGTATCACTCCGGGATACTTTCTGAAAAAAAGAAAATAGTGATTACAATAAAGAACGTGTGTGTTTTCTTCCTGAGTTGGGTAAAATGGCTAACTGATCGACTTCTCTTGCTGCCATGAGCATTTTTGGGTTTTCAGTGTTTTTTCAACAACTGCAGAGTAGTTGTATCTCCTGCTTAAGAAGAAAGTGTGTTGTTAACAGTCTGGATAAGTAGATGTGCCCAGAGCTGCAAACACCAGTGAATGTCTAAGCTGTTCTTGAATGAAGGGTTACACAAATGCTTTTAATTAGGATTTTAATTCACTTTCTGCTTGTTTCTCTCAAGCGTTTTCCAGCTGAAGATGGTTCCCTACAGAGAGGAACATGCTTATTGTTATGATTATATTATGATTTGCCTTACATGAGCTGAAGATACTCTGCCTTCTCTATAGGCTGTGATGACCTCAATATTTAGACGACGTGAATTGTGTGTGCACAGTTACGGGGGTCAGAGTTGGATCCCGTGACCGATCACTAACTGCAAGAAGTCAACAGGAGGTTTCGGAGCCTTTGGAAATTGGTAGACCAAACTTTGTCTCTTGCTGAAGTGCCGATGCAGAGCCATGCAGATAGACCTCTTGTCGCCAGGGATTTCACGGAGCAATAAACCAGCTGTTTCCATAGCGACAGGTTCCGTAATCAGTTAAAAAGTGTATGAGTCTGTGCTGCTGTGGCGTTCTTTGTCAGTTCAGCCCAGCCCAAATCACTGTATTCCTGTAACCAGCAAACAAACCCAGCTTTACACAGGTTGTCAGTAGTAAAGGAGATTTGCTGATTTTTCTTCTGCGGGCAGGAGGGGAGAAAAACCTGCACTTTGCCCAGCTGTACACGGTAGTACTGTAAAAGGGTGGAGTGTTTTTCTGGGATTTTTTTTGCCGATAACAGTATTTCTATATCCAAATACTATGTGTAAATTAAATAAGGTTGACCACATAATGGAGCTCAATGACCACACCAACTCTGGATTACTTCAAAAGCACAGTAGAGAATGGAAGCTTTGAAATTTTGGTTTACAGCTTGAAGTTTTTTGCCTGAAACTTGCAGCATTTTCATTGTTTTAACCTTTTCCAGACGGATTAGGAAGGCTAGCAGATTCATTCAGACTCCTTACCCAATTTGCCTGAGCGAAGACTCGAATGCCTTTTGTGGAGACAGACAGGAGTTGACCTGCAGGTGCGATGGTTCTTGGGTAGAAACCGTGGCAGTGGTCAGTTGTAGTGGCAATCTTTGGCTACTGTTTTATTCTTGTAAACTTCTTGGCTGACCAGACTCCAACAGGGGATGTTATTGAGCATCTTTGCACTGGGCACCAACCAGGTTTTACACAGCATTGAGAAAAACGTCAGCTTATATTGCAGTTTAGATAATGCGATGACTTTAATTAAGAGCCAGCTGTTTGATGAGAAACCAAACCGTGGCCTTTCTATAAGGTGTTGAGTGGTATCTGTTTACTAACTTGAACCTCAGCTTTGTTGCTTTTAGAAATCCGTGATGGAGATGGCCTTGCTGTTAGTAGCACGGCCGTGCGCTAAGCATGTGTAGAACAATGGTTTTATTCTTGACATGATGCTCTGGCTTCAGGTTAAAATGTGCTAAAAATCTCATTCATGCAGCAATATAATTGCAGGGCACCAGTCTGTTGGTTTTCCTGACTGACTTTTTACCAGAGTTTACCAGAATGATCTGCAAAGTCTGAGACCTGCGTGTCTTAATAGAGAAGATGAGCAACAACCTGTGTTAGTAGTTGGAGTGAAATTGGGATTCAGGAAGGATGAATCTAAGCTACGGGTTTGCTGTTATTATACAAAATGGCTGTTGCAAACACTTGTTTCTGTACTGATTTTTTTTTTCCAATGCGTGAGCTGGGAGCTTTAATCCTTAGAACTTTCTCAGAGGAAGTTTAGCTCGGCGTGAGGTTGCTTGGTACACCTGATCCATCTCATCGCCTGGAAAGCAGAGTCCTACATCCATCTGCAGGGCATTGCTAGACATTTCTGCCTTTCATGATCCGTTCTTTTTGCTCTGGGAAAACAAAAGTTACCCAGCAACGGAACAGGATTGTTTGTGCCGGCTTAATAAACTGAGTTGACCTTACAGCTGTCCTAACAGAGCTGTAGCTGAAACAAAAACGGCACCATGCGGTTGTGAGCAAAAGAGGAAGGAGTTGAACCCTGTGGTTTGGCTTCAGCGACTGGTAGAGCAACTGAAACATCCCATGGGATCACGACCTCGTGTAGCGCAGGGGGAGGTGTTACAGAATACAAAGGTAAAGCACTGTAATACTTTAAGTGAAGTGTCTGCAAATAAAAGGGAGTAATATTAGAAAAGAAATAGAGAAAAGTAAAAAAGAAGTAGAGAATCATTAATGTAACACAATTCAAGTTGAAGAAGATAAATCTCGCTTTTCCTAGACAGTACTGTGGCCTGGAAGTGAAAACTGGAATGGAAGAGAGGGGTGGATTGTAAAATGCTCAAATCCTTTATTAGTGCCTACAGCAGCGGGGTAGAAGGTTTCTGTTTATATCTCCTTAAGGGTCGAGGTGCCCTGCTTAGGTTCTGTTTTGCTTCACATATTAACAAAAGCATTGTTTTTAACCTGAAGATAGATTTAGCACCATTCATTAACAGAGAAAGTTAAATGTATGTACAGTTCTATTTTTTTATCAGTTAACTAAATATATCTAGTTCTGGACCTATCTCAGAGGCTTCTGATGTTTCCCAGTGCAGAATATGTGTGAATACAGATACTGTCTTTAAATACCTTCCTTTTCCTTTTTTAATCGCAATATTTTTGTACTTCAGGAAATAACCGTGGGAGTACTTCATCTTTTTTTCACAACTGCTCTCAGTATATGCTCAGATGGGACAAGAAAATTAGTTCTGTTTGATCGATCAGCTCTCTGTGAGCAACCATCCCATGCTTTGCGTGGCAGCAGTGGTAATAGCCACTCGTTCGAGAGATTCTTTCTAAGCAAAAATGGCTTTAAGGTCGCCTATATGTTACACACCGCAGCACATTTTTCTGTATGTTGCATCATAATCTTTTGAAAGAGCCTGGCAGGCTTCTGTAAAAGACGTTTAGTTAGTGATCCTGCAGCTCTAATCAGCGTTCTCCGCTTGGCTGTCCCCATTCATGCCTTGCCCCCGTTAGAGTTTCAGCTCCTGTATGTTGCGACACGGTCTGGAGACTGGAAAACTACTCAAGTAGTGAAATAGTTTAAATAGACTCAAATTGAAAACAGTTCTGAGCGAGGCCTCACTGACTTTAACGGATGCAGGGCTGCATTTGTGGTGACTCCGAAAAAAATACAAGCCAAATAGGTAAGAGAGGAGAAAAGATGTGAAAAAGTCTTTAGCTTTCCAGCTGTCGATCTCTTTCGGAACTTAGGTTTTGCAAATCTCCTCGTAGTTTAAAGAAATTGACTTAATTCCTGCTATAATTTTATCGTATTTATATTAATATGGTGTTTCCAAACCACAGGGTATGAATTACATTATTCAATTAAAGAAGCCATCACTACTGCCCTAACATGTTTTATTTTCCTCTCTTTTTTTTTTTCTCCCCAAGCAGGGCCATTCAATGGTTGCTCAGTTTCTCCAAATAAGCAAATCCCCATAACTGCTTCAAACTTGTGTCTTAATTTGTTCAGTCGCTTTAGTGCTCTGTCACATTTCTTTCTTTCTTTCTATTTTTTTTTTTTTAGGAGAATTACGGGTTTAACAAAATCGAGGTAAGAGACAATGGCAACGGAATCAAGGCTGATGATGTTCCAGTTATGGCAGTTAGATACTACACCTCAAAAATAAGCTCTTCTGAGGACCTCGAAAGGTTGACAACATACGGTTTCCGTGGGGAAGCTTTGGGATCGATTTGCTGCATATCAGAGGTGAGCAGTTGCTATAAACGTGTCTGGTCTTTTGTTGTGATTTGCTTAGTGTTTTCTTTTGTATCAGGACATAGGTACATGATCCCTATACATACACGTAGGGATAAGGGATTCCTTAGAACGCTGGTTTGTCTTCTTTAGCCTTAGCAGATACGATGTGGAAGGGTACGGCTGAGTTTGCGACTTGACTTTAGGGTAGATCAAAATGAGGAACAGCAGGTGGTGGCCGGGAGGAGTCGTTTCAGGGAACTGGTGGCCCACATAGCTACCGTGCTGGGAGCGATTTCTGCCGTGATGTTATCTAGGTGATCGGCAGTCATGGGATCTCACTGGGCTGTGCGATCCCATGCTCACATTGCTCTGTGACGTGTATACGACTGCAGTTGCACAAACTTTGTTGTCTCTGTGAGTAAACAGGAACCTGCTCCTTGGACTCTGTGAGCCTACTCTGTATGTTTGTGTCAAGAGGACTGACGGCGTCCTGATATTTAGGGTTTAACTTGTTGACTGGAAGTAAGGAGGTTTGTTCAGAACCCTCTGAGAAGTGGTTGTGCTGTGATGCATCGTTCTCTGCCTTTCTGGATTTGTGCTGTGCCAAGGTCAAGTTTTGGATTCTTCTTTCTGAGTCGGTCAAGGATTACATCCTGCAAGGAGATACCGATACCTCTGATTGGAAACATCAGCCGCTGAGGTCAGGAGAGGTGTTAGAGCTTGGCTCCTTGCTCACTTGGGCTACATTCCCGTTGCACTAAGCAAGAGTGAGTTGTGTGTTTGGGTCGAGATTTCCAAAGAGGCTTTCAGCAGGGTTGGTGCTGTGACAGATGTCAATCAGTGATTTCTTCTAATGAGCTGTCAGAGCAGGATGCCATCCATCCTGAGCTTTTAATCAGCTCTATGGTACATTTCATAAGAGATGGGAGGTGGCCTGAGTGTATTAAGTGCCTTAATAGCTGTTACTACAGTCCCTGGACTGGTAATTGCATTAATTAAACACTTCTGGCATTAATTGCATTCTGCCTACCCAAACTGCCCCCTGAAGTTCCAGTTAAGAGTTACTATTGGCCCTTAAGTAGGTCTGTAATATTGTTATTTCCGTTTAAATCGGTGCTACTTTTTTCTCTCCAGAGGCACGGCTGAACTCTAAATGATTCGTGTGAGACACTGAAATAAACCAAAATATCCCGAAGCTCTGTATGTGTCATAACTTACATGTCTTTCGGGTGGTTGAAGTGCAGTGGTTCGGTCGTTTCAAATGTTGATACCTGAACTCGGTGAACTGTGGTTTTATTGAACTTCTGGTTTATGACTGGTCTGGCTGAAGCTGATCTGTGTACTACCATGATAGCTTACAAAACATGCTACTACTGATTGCTGGGTATGTTTGGGTGTGGAAAGATAACATGCTGTTTGTTTGAAAGTAGTTGTTATGTTTGTGGAAACTTGCACGAAGAAGTCGCCGCATGCCTTCTCTCACAAAGGATGAAAATGCAGAATTAGCCACAGATTTAGTCATTTATCTAACCTGTGTTGGAACAGAAGACACAGGAGTGTGTGCTGTAGTAGTAGGGATTGCTACTCTTTGTGTACTAGTGTGATGGAAATGCAGATCTTTTGGTTAAATAGATGGGAAAAGGAATAATAATGCAGAATGCTTCTGTGACTCTAAGAAACACCCGTAGAAGAAAAAATGGATGAACTAGTTAAATGTAGTTGTGGTGACGAAATGCAGTGGCAAGAGCAGTAGCATAGCTTACCTAACCTCATTCTGAACTTTGTGAATCCTTGATCAGCATAATTTTCTTTTTAAAATCTCTTTTCAGGTTTTGATCACGACAAAGACGGCCGCTGATAATTTCAGCACTCAGTATGGTTTGGATAGCAACGGGCGCATAACTTCTAAGAAGCCTTCCCATCTTGGGCAAGGTAGAGTCTCACTGTTCTGGTGTTCTACTGGGACAGAAATATTTTATGTTTCTCTGAGGCTCTATTTGATGTTGAAATACCTGTTCTGTACTTAAAGGCTGAGTATGAAATCTTTGCACCTGTAAACATTTCTTGCCTTATGTCTGTTAACTGGGAATGTGGTGTTATCGTAAGAAATAATATATCTCGGATGTTGGTTTGGGTAGTAATTCTAAACTAGTTTCTCCTCTGACTTGCCTCTTTCAAGCTGACAGCAGAAATAAAAGCTGTAAAAATTGAGCACCTCAGGTCCAGGCAGACTTACTACATAAGTATATGAAGGATTCATTCAGGAGCAAAGTAATGTTTCTGTACAAAGCAAAATCCTTGTTGAGGGGGGAAGGGTTGCCCTGCTGCTATGGGAAGGAGCTACTGGAAGCAGCGTGGCTGTAGAACCGGACAAAGTCACCGTTCTTCCTCACCTGCAGGAAGGGCGTGTTGGTAGAAATCCTTCTCTGTGTTTTGTGTGAAAGATTCAAAGTTGCCCTCGCCTCAGAGCCGGCCTTGGTGCTTCGGAGGGAATCACAACTCTTGAGGTCTATAGATATTTTGGAGGGGGCGGGGAGGAGGACTACTAATTTAGTATATTTCTTCTCATGCTAATGTAATGTAATTTAGTCTTACTGGGGTTTGTTTTGTATGCAGCAGCATGCAGACAGATCTCTTCAAGTAAGAATGAAGTTTCCTCAGTCAGTGGTATGCTTTCAGTGTACTTTCCGCTTATTTTTTTGGTCACCTGGTTGCAGGTACTACAGTAACAGTCCTAAAGTTGTTTAAGAATCTTCCTGTGAGAAAGCAGTTTTACTCAACAAATAGAAAATGTAAGGAAGAACTGAAAAAGGTCCAAGATCTCCTGACAGCATACGGTATCATAAAACCGGACTTGAGGATAACCTTAACACATAATAAGGTAATACTGAGTTTTTCTGTATCAGCTATCTTAAGGGATAGGTTTCTGATGAATTTATGCAGTTCATCTCATACTGACACAAAATGTTTCATTCCTAGGAATTTTCTTTCATCGTAAATTTGTTTTGGTCTTCCCCTTTTTTCTTTCCTTAATAGGTGTGTGTTTATGATGGTTACAGATTTTGATCCTAGACTTCTAGAATTTGGGCTCAGATCTCTTTGATCTGCTCCAACAGATACCTGGTTAGATATACAAAGGATACGAATCATTTTAAATACTAGTGCTGTAAGAATGATTTGACGTGCCAGTGGTTAGTAAAGGTTTTGGTGATGGTCTGCGGAACCCAGAAGTAAGACCTTACTAGGCCGTGGGGCCTGACCAAGTATTAAGCTAAGCTAGCTGAAAAAAACCCTCACAACTTACTTGGTTAGGCTAGATAGGTATTGTAAGTGCTCAATACAGAATGATGGTTGTGTTTAAAAAGGCTAAAAAATTCAAAGCAACTTGCTACATTGGTGTAAGTTATGACGGGATTTAGTTGAGTTCTTTGTTTAGACTTGGGGGACAGGTTCAGAGGATGTTCTTAGGCTATTTTGGCTTCTCAGCATGCCGAGCAGTAATTTTAAGACACAACTACAGAAATTGCAGACACAGCTACAGAAATAACATGCTGAACAGTTCTTCACCTGACCCCGATTTAATGTAGCCGTTTTTCTTGACTGTACTCCTGCTTTGGACATCTGAGAGGAAAGCTATGCTGCTGAATTTCCCAGTTGCCACAAAGCAGAGGGTGACATCTCGTGGCCACATCCCTCAGCAATTCCTTTTCTGTTCTGAAATGATTTTGTGTGTTGATTTTGCTGTTTGGCCTGTTCATTGAGCCCTTTCCATCAGTTACTGTATCAACCAGTTGGTCACGCTTTGATTCCTTTTTGGTGGGGAGGGTGAATGACGCCGTGCTTGCTTGAAATGACAACAGGTTGCTTGTCCTTTTCTGGAGCTGTATGACATGCTCTGATTATATTTATGCATGTATTTCCAAATACCAAAGTGCAAATATTGTGGAAAAACAAAAGCCAGCCAGCCTTGTGGCTACAGAATTCGTGTTCCAAAGCTGAGAAAGTTTCAGTCTTACTTTATTGGGACTACAGAAAGTTTGAAACCAGAGATTTCAGGAGTGTTCACTTCTAAGAATTTGTTAAGATCCTTGAAATAATCTGGCAGTGATTCACATTGGCCTTAAATGTTGGTTAATAAAACTATTATTGTCTTTTATTGGTGGTTTGATTTTGCCCTCTCTGTCAAGTTGCACATGATTATTTTTTTTTATGGTGTTTTGATTTAATCACCTTTCATTGGACTATTACGTATCTTGTTTTTCTCTGCTTATTTTAATGCAACGGCAATGATATGCAAGAGGTTGATGACACGTCTTTTTTGCAACGCTTGCTGAAAGAACAGTGCGTGGAGAGTGGCTGTGACATGTTGGGTTTGACTTCTGTTAGCTTCAGATGTCAGTTCTTCAGTGCACAGACTGAGTAGGTAAAATAACTCAGTACAAATGCTGTTTTCAGGCAGTATTATCTGCCGTAATGACAGAGATGACGCTGATTTTTTTGGGCTCTTCCTTCGGCGCTGCCGGCCTTACGTTTTAAGTTATGTAGAAGAAATGGAAACCGATAAGATACTACTCAAACTTTTGTCACAAGAGGTCGCTCAGTAGCTATTGCTGAACAGGGAAAATAAAAAGCTTAAGAAATCGTAGAGAAATTGTAGCCTCACTCTGTGCATGTGCAAATGCTATGGAATAGTCTGAAAAACACTTTGCAGATTCCTCTGTTTCTCCTGCTGTTTTCATTCCTTGCAAACTAAAAAGTGAGCTATTGCATCATATCTTTGAAGAAATTGGAAAAGTTGAAATCGCAAAGCCTAACAACTTTCAGCAGCTCTATTTGCATGCGTTTGACCACAGTGTCGCAGAGCATTAATATTCCTTAGTTGTTCTTCCCTCAGGTGTTGTGTGTTATTGTCATTAAAATGAACAATTCGGATCACAACGTGCTTTTCCTATAGTGATACTGCAGTATTTCTGTGCTATGATAACACTCTGCTGAAAAGAGTTGCCTGTGATTTTTGTTGTTTTTATTATTGCCTGTGATTTTTGTTTATTTTTTTTTTCTGCTGGTGGCTCTTATGTTTCCGTTAGAAATACTGTAGGAGAAAGAATGGGCGTCTAAAATGGCTCTGTTTTTTCAGGTAGTTCCTAGGTGACACATTAGTTTTTTAAAAAGGGTATGTGCAGTTATTCAGAGGAGTTCCTGGAATCCTGAATTGTTGAGGCTGAGCCAGTGCTTTCTGTTGCAGTGGAAGGAGATACACATCAGGAGTAAGATCAGGTTCCAAGGCTTAAATGAGCGAGAAGATAGCCGAGATGACGTGTTGCAGGAAAAAGATGGGTTGAAAGAATAGGAAGGGTGGTAAGTGGATAAAGTGTATTTCAAATCAATCTGCCAAATAAATGACAAAGATGATGCATCAAAACCAAATAAACAACGAGTCTTTGAAGTCTGTATTTTAAAAGGAGAATGGAAGAAAGCATAGCCCTGCCTAGCTTTACCGAGGAAGAAGGTAATGAGACTGAAACTTCTGTAGAAATGCTGAGGTCGGGCATCTGAGAACACTTGCCTAGTTGATTCTAGCAGACACTTGCTTTGGCAAGTCAGCCCTCTTACTGAGCTGTGGAACCTATGTGAATTTTTAGGGTGCGCGATACATCGCGTGATTGGTTTCCGCCGTGTTGCTTGTGTTTTGGTGTTTTTTTTTCTAAAAGGGGAGTGTCTTGTGCTTCTGAATGAAGCTTCCAGAAATTTTTCTTCTTGCTGTGCCGCATTTCATATCTGTGTTAGTTCAGGAAATATTCTTCTTAAGCGTCTGATTTCTTTTTGGTGAAGAACTACAATGCTTTTCCTGCCTTTGGGTTGTTTTTCAGTAAGGAAGAAAATAGATATCCTTTCCTCAGTCATCCCAAGGTTTGTTTATTATGTGGTCTCCATCAGTGGATTTCCAAGGTAGAAAATACTCTGTTGCTCTTTCTGCTCAGGATGTTTTGTTTGCATTAGCAATAAATAATGAATCACTTTGCAGATCAACCCTTGAGGTACTATTGCTATTTTGACAACTTGGATTAGCTAGTGCTCCTTCTTTTTATGAAGGTTTATCCTGCCAAGACATTCTTTGAATACTGATAATGTTGATCCTCTTGCCAGTATGGTTATGTTAGAAAGAGGTATTTTTCTTCTTTCATCACCGTGTTCCTTGAAAGCATATTGAATAATGAGACAGCCAAATGGAAATAATTTACATGAGTATTCAGCAAGTTTATTTAAAGTTAACATTATCTGAAGGCGTGCTATAAGAACATTCCAAAGTCAGCCACCGCTCAAACTGCGTCAAACTCTTCAGCCCGAAATGCCGTGTTCTGGCCCCCTCCGAGCTCGGTCTGTGTTTTCCCCAAGGCGGTGTCGGGCTCTTCCCTGGAGCAGCAGTTTTCACACCCTTTGACACCAGTGACTGGGTCTTACAAGTCACTGGCGGTCGTTAAATACCTTTGTGTGTGGAAAGGCTGGTGATATGGAACGCTTAAATTCTGTTCTACTTGCCTTTCCTCCACAAATGCTGAAGGGAGAGGGGACACCCGATAGCTGTACCTGTTTTCACAAATTCAAATATGATGGGGCTGAACAGATTATGGGAACAGGTGGTTTGGCTGGTGCCTGTCAGCAGGTCTGGTCCCGTGGCTTGCGAAAAGTACAGTTGGACCAGAAGTAGACTCAAGAAATTTTCCAGTTTCTGTTGGGAAAAATCTGCGTAAGGGAATATTTTTTTTATATTCCCCCCCGCAGTGTTTTTCATGCATAGTATTTTGAAGCCTTGGTCACACACAGTTCTGCCCAGAACTGGGTCTTGTTTGTTTTTTGAGAGAGTCGTGAGTCACAACTTCTGGGCGCAAGAGGTCAGTTTTAAAGCTGTTATTGTAACGGTGTTGTTCCCCAAACCCCTGCTGGGATTGGTGCTGACCTAAAGGATCCCATCTTCATTTCTTTTTCCTTTACAGTATGTCTCCTCTTATTTCCAAGGCTGGATAATCTCAACCTACAGTCTGCATCCAGTGGTCCAAAACGAGTTGGTTTATTGTGTCCGTGTCCTCTCTAGTAAGTGCGTTAGGGTAAATTTACCATTTTCACTATTAAGATTATACTTTGCATTCATTTGTTGTCTCGCCAAACTCTGCGGTAACTGTGTTGAAAAGAAATCCGCATTGAGCAGAAACAGCAGCGTGTAAGCTCTTTCTTGAGTTGGAAAGCCTGCTCCGTTTGATGTAACGATGAGAAATTAAGTCCCTCCTTAATCTGTGTGTCTTAAAATATAAAGAGGAATTATGACTTGAGAATCTGCAGCGCTCCGCTGACGTGCTCTCATGCTGACCTGCAATATAGCTCAGTCTTTACTTCTGCTCGTTGTTCAGTGGCTTTGCTGAGAAAGCCAAACAGAGGGTTAATTATGGTGGGTTTTGTGCCGAGGACACCTGTCCACTAGGAAATGCGCTGAGACCCTCAACTCAATTTACATCGGCCAGAGAACAGCTGCCAGATGGTAACTACTTTTGGTCACTACCAACCTGGTTGAATTTGAACTGGTGACCTAGAGGTGAAATGCTTTATATCCTATTACTAATTCCTTGAGGTTTCCAGTTTCTCATCCATCACTTTTTTCAAATGACAGCACAGTGTATGTCTGAAATCTCAAAACAATTACCGTTTCACGGAGCGCAGCGTGCGCTGCAGAGCCTGAGATGTGTCGTTAGCTCCTGCAAGGCTTTCGCACTTACTTTGTGCGCTTGAAAAAGGTTGGCAGAAAAAGGATGTTTTCAAAGCTGCCTGCAAGTTTTCCCCTCTTGCTTACCTAAGTACTCAGTTTGGTTAACAAAAATGACATACCTCTGGTTCACGGAAGGTTTTTAAACCTCCCTTTATTGAAACGGAATTGAAGCCTCCAAATAACAGTTGAGGATCAGAAACTAGGGGGGTTGGCAGTAGTTTAATCGTTCGGGAGGTTTTGTTTCTTTCTTTCTCTTTCTGCTGTGGATTAGAATTTCTCTAAACACCCGCAGCTGAACACGGTTGGCTAAAGCAGCCAAAAGCCTTACAGCTCTCTAGAGTCGTCATAATTCTTGGAAGGCTCTGGAGATGTGTTGCCCGATGGCGGCCCTCGGGTTCTCGTAGTATCCATTAGCTCCTCTCTTACCTCGCCTCCCAACTCCCAAATCCAAGCATTTCTCCACTGTGTGATGCTCAGGGAAGCCTTTTCATCGAGAGGGTGCTCTCGGATCACAAAAGGGCAATCTAGGGAGGAAATACATCCGAATTTGCAGGGTGAGTGGAACATTACTGCCTTTCAACAAACCCCCGGGATATCTGTAATGTCTGATTCCTGTGGGATAAGCAGGTATGTCAGCTGCACCTGATGAGTGCCTGGAGTTTCTCTGTGGCAAAACCTCTGCTGGTCATCATCCCACTTACGAAATGGATGGGACAGCTAATTCCTCCAGGACAAGTATAAAATATATGGGAAGATAACTACAATTATGTAGAGAGTTGCTTTATTTTTCTTTAAGCTAAATTGGAAAATTCTGTTTTCAAGAGAAGATCATGCAAGAGCTCTCCTTTAGTGAGATAACTTATTGGGTTTTTTAAAAAACTCACAGCAGTTATGGGATAGAGCTAGTTAATAACATCGACAGTCTTCTAGGCTGAGATTTTAAAGAACGTGGGTAAGACTTCATCTTGATCTCTTCTTGATCTTAGTGATAGGCTTTCTTCCGCTGCAGCGAACGCGCCAGCCCGTGCAGCCAGAGCCTGGATGTCCTAAACAAAAGAGGCTGCCCTCATTGTACGAGGGGATGTCTTTTTGTTTCCCTTGGGTTCAGTTCAAACTTTGGATGTTGCTGCCTGGCTCTGTTCTTGTTTTGTATTTTCTTAACAGGTAGGCAAGGTTGTTTTCAGTTATGTTTGAGCCTGATAAACCACTAGGTTTCAAGTGAGGAAAGCTGTGGAACATACCGGCCCAAAGAGTTAATTAACTGTCTTCAGCGAGATCTCATGTGCTGGGGTTTTTGAAGCAGTAAAACAAAACTGGAGAGACTCTGAAATACAGTTCTCTTCTGCACAGCTAACTCGTGTTCCGTTACCGATCTCTAGTTCCTGCTCTGCGAGACTTTTACACCCTCAAACTTTGTCACAGGATAAATAACACAACGTTTATCACAAAACAGATACAATAGGTGATTTCTGGGTATTAGAAGTCCACTTTGTTAAGTTACTGCTATTAGGTAATAAGTTAAATTCATCCTGTTTAACTTATTACAGCATCATAGTTGCACTGAAGGAGCTGCAGTCAGCAACAAGTTTTTCTTTTGTCTATGGTTGCAAGTCATTGTGGCTGCCGGTGGAAGTTCTAAAACATGAACAATAGTTGAGAAGGAGGAACGGGTGCATTTTTTTCCTGTGTCCTTCCTTTGAGGAGACAAATAATGAGCAGCTCTTATTCTCCTTAGCATCATATACCAGGGCCCCCAGTGGGAAGAGATTCTCCGCTCTTTTACACATTATTTTTTTTTCAGGGAAGCCTTCTGGGCTCTATGTGTGCACACCAAAACGCACAGAGATGCCCACTCCGCATGTGCGTGTACGTGTGTCATCCCTCCCAAACGTACGCGTGCGCCTGCTGGGGTGGGGTGGAGAGGTCCATGGACACGGACAGACACACACACACACACTTGTGGATATGTGCAATAGACTTTATCTACATTATGACATTTTGTAACATCTAGATCCTGTAATCCCCTTCAATGAAACAAGGAGGGAGGTGGAATATATTTGGCTAGCTCTAGCAAAACTTAAGATGGGCCATATGTAATAATATATCTTTGAGTAGGCCGTTTCTGCAGTGTCATCATACTGACCAGAGTCAGATTCTTCCTTGGCTCATCCTGGACAGCCGCTTTATATGACCTAGAAAAAAAAATATGGGGGGTGTGTGGGGGTGTGTATTTTTAGCTAAACTAAAGGGTATAAGCAAGGTTAAAAAAATAGGGTCTTGCAGGAACCTGGGAGAAGCAGGCACTTTGTAAAGTAAATAAAATGGCATGGGCATTGTTTCTTTGTGGATTTGCTTGATGCCTGTTGATACATCTGGAAAGTCTAGAAAAATAATTTTCTTCAAATTACCAGTTATTCTTACATTGCTGCTTCATAATGTGCTGTCAGGGCTAAAAATGAACACACAACCTATTCTGGTTTTGTGTAGTACAGAAATTTAGGAGTTGCCTGGCCTCTTCAGTATGTAGGCTTTTACCTGCAGTGGTAGCTAGTTGCTAAAATTCAGTCCTTAATGGTGAGTATTAGCATCTGATAAATATATGACTAGTTAAAAAGTACCCCCTGATCTCATTATCAGTGTCTGCTTTTAGCAAGCTTACATTTAATAAGTGCTCGTTTTCCACAGCTTTCTTAAAACCACGTTACTGAAGGGATCTTTTCAGAGTCCTGAGCCCCGGCCGTTCAGCAGGTCAAGCAGTGTAATAACCTTGCGTTAATCAGCAGCTGAGATTTATATCTGTACCTGCGGCATCACACTGGGATAACCGAAGATCAAGAGCAAGATGTTTATATTAGTCACGTAACAAGTGTCTTTCTTGCTTCGGTCACATGCCTTTAATCTAAAATATATCCAGTAAAGAAAAAATGGCTTGGCACTTTGTGTTTCCATTTTAAGTAATCGGTTTTAAAATAGAAGCGGTACAGGATATGTTTTATAAGAGGAGCTCTAAAGAAGAGGACAAATTCTTTCATCACTCCAAAATGTCTTTGAGGAGATTTACAGCAGGTGGAGAGGAGAGAGGCTGAGAGGACAGCCTGGGGCTGCCCAAAGCATGCTGCCTTCGCCTACGTCTGCTGCCGAAGCACGCTGGGGACTTTCCCTGCCAGAGCTGTGGACGCCCGGCCTGTGGCTCTGCTTGCTGCTTTCTTCTTCTCCCCTTTTTGTGTTTGCAGCCCTCCCTGGTGTAAGTTGTCCCTTATATTTGAGGGGCTTTTGCTCGCTGTAGGTGAGCCAGTGTGTGCAAAGGGCTGTCCGGTCGGTGTGTAGGAGCTGACTTAGATGTGGGCGGGACTAAAAAGCCCCACTTCACAAGTTTTTCCAGAGCCTATGTGGAAATGGAGAATTAAGGATTTGGGGTAGAGTTTGGAGCTCAACACTCTCAAAGCTTTACAATTCCACCTGTCCTGTAGGAAAGGAATATCATTTTACAGGAGCACCGTGTTCTTCTGTGGAATTCACCCCGCAAGGCCAGCGAATATCCCACTGGACAGGTGGAATTTTAAGTCTATGTATTGCATTTCTTGAGATGGGTGCGTGTGTAGTCTTCCCTTGCTCACCATGCTTTCACATAACATCCTGTACCAGAATACTGTGAACTCATTTTGAATTTGTTGGACACGTAGCACTGCTTTAAAACATGGATTTTAAACAGCACCATGACATCAGATTTAAAATGCAACTTGCTGCCTTTTTTTTTTTTTTTCCCCTCTTGTGTCTGAACGTTACACGTTGGAATACGCTCGGTCAGCTAACGGTGACGGAATTAGATCTAAAGTGTATCTCCATCGAGCAGTCTCAGTTACCTAGAAGCAGAAAGCCAACTAAGCAAAATTGTTGTTGTTGATACACAGCAATAAAAGTCAGCAGATGCAGAGTTAAACTTGTGGCTGTTTAGTGTGGGGCTTTTCGTTAGTGAGAGACAGAATTTCACCTCCCCAAGTAACTAATACTTTGTGTGAGTGGACTTGGCAGATAACTTCTGATGCAAGTTGCGGTTCACACTGCCTTAATGTATTAAATTTTTGCAGGAGTATTGCAAGATATGTAGCGGAGAGAGCAGCTATCCCTTTATCCTCATTTTTACAAAGTTTTCATTAGCTTGCCTGTTTTATAAATGCTTCCTTAGGAGGTGCTTTGCTTTCTAAACAGCAGGCTTGTCGTAGACCTAGAGTATCCAGATGAGAGCTACAGATGGACATCTAATATCCTGATTTCTACCTAAATGGCCTGTATCTTGAGTGTAAGTACTGTGAGCATTGCAGTGCCCACTTTCAAACATTGCCCACCCTGCCAGAGGCGTGTCATAAACACTCATTTCATATGCTCGGTAAAAACACGAAGCCTACTGCTCTAGGTCTGAGAGGAGGGCTAGTATTTTCATTAGTCTCAATGGTATTTTCATTTTTAACGATTGTTTTAGGAGCAGGAACGCTGATGACCCGTGTGACATCCATAAATACGAGCCTTGCTTCGTTTTCCGGTCGCTACCAGCTTAAAGAAGTAGCACAACGCGAGCAGACACACCGAAACGGGCCGTATCGTGTGTGTTAGCACCGAAAGTTGTGAATGTAAGAGGGTCAAAGTACAGAATGTTACATATACAGTATGTGTGCAGTTGCATATGCATGTTCGTCGACATGACTCGAGTTCAACAAATATAATGTCAAAAATTTGACTCCGTGCCATTTGTTTCAGGCAGTTATTTGGCAGAAGACCAGGGTGTCGGATCACAAAATGGCCTGTATGTCAGTTCTGGGAACAGCCGTTATGGGCAGTATGGTACCTTTTCAACACCGCTCTGAAGATCCTGAGGTGAGCTTAAACTTCCTTCTCCTCCACCTACTTAAAGCCTGTCAGTAAAGCGAGCTAAATCCGTATTCGAAAAGGAGGAGACTCTGCAAAAGAGAGCATCATCTCCAGGCTGACATCTGATTAATGCGTTTGGTTCTATTACCGTCCTCGCTGTAAAATTAATTGGTTTGGTGATTGAAAATCCACTCCAAGAATCATCTAGTTGGGACTCATGTGGCACTGATCAAATGGCAGTCAAAACAGTTGTGATGACAAATGCAGAATTGCTGATTGCTCAGAGCTGTCTAAGATGGGATTCCTGGCCCACAGGCAGGTTGTGCTCCGATTAATATCGAAGCATTTATAGCGGTCTCATCTTCACAGCCTCTTAGCCTTGCACTCTGAAGGATATCCCCTCCTTTTCAGTGAGGGGCACCTGAGCAGCCGAAGAAACACCTACTGAGAGGGCAGGTTATGCAAAATTTCCAGTAAACATGTCTTTTGAGGAAATACTTCAAAAATTCGGTTTGGCCCCTGTCAAAATTGAGGTAATTCCTCAGGATTTTCTCCTTTATCTGATATTTTTCCAGAAGATTTTTTTAGTCTGCTTCCATTTTTGCTGGAGAAATTCGTATAAAGGCGAAGTCTTGCTGCCGTGATGGTCCTTCAAAATTGCATTTTCCTGTACTTTGTAGTAACAAATCGTGCCCAGTCACTTAGATGAGGTGAACCACCATCTGTGAAGTCACAGTGGGTGTTAAACGCTTGCTGTGCTGCACGTAAGTTGTGTCTAATAGCGTTATTCAGAATTTAGTACAAAGTCTGAATATACATACACTTGGGGATATTTAGAAGGGACTCGCTTGAAGGAGGCTCTCAGGTTCTCACGTTACCTCTCTGCTATATCATGAGGCATCCGTATTCCTTGAATAGAAGTTGGGGAACATTCCAACTCTCTCTCTGTCTCTAAATAGTGTGTAAAATACCACATGCGTCGTTTATAGGTGTATCCCCGCGTATTGCTCACGCGCAAATCTGCAGTCAGAAACCATGGACGTTTCTGAATTGAGCAGCCAAACACTACGAAATGACAGAATGAAGGTTGCCGGTCTAATCCTCCCGTTCTCCCTTGTGTGCAGGTACTGGGACAGATATTTAATCACAAGGTTTTTTTCCTTCTCATTAGGTCCGTGCCCCTCTCGGTGCCCACACCTGAGAGCAACTCTGTAGTTCTTTTCCTTTCCTGCTTATTTTGTTGTGTAGCTTCATAGTCCTTTGCTGCAAAGCCTACTCTGAAGACGAGGCTAATCTTGCTACAAACAGCTTTCTGCCGCTCGCTGCAGAGTTAAAACGTGTGACGAGTGAGCTTTTAGAGACTGGCCCTCGTCAAAACGTCTCCATTATGAGCACTGAATGAAACTAGAACATATTGCAAGCCGATTCCAAAGCGTGCAGGAGCTACTTGTAAAATAAAAAGTGACCCGAGAAAATGCAGAATCTGTGTTTTTCACACCCCTGCTCTTGTAAATGGATGGGTCTATTTTGGCTGAAAACTTTCACACAGGAGTTTTTCTGAGTCTCCTCTTTTTCTGGGGAGATTCAGTTCAGGAGGCACATGGAAAAAGATAAGTTCTTAAGAAAGAAATTCTGCTGTCCGCTCAACACAGATAAAATGTATGTAAGTTTTGGGGTGTTTTAAATAGAAATGTTAATTTTAAAGACTTGATCTAGTTCAAAAGTAAAGATCCTGCTAGAGTTTCGAGTCTCTGTAATTTTGTCTTTCTTTTTCGCGTACTTTCGCATATGAAAGTTGTAATAATTAAGGCTAGTTTTAGAAATTGTTGCTAACTTTTAATGAGCATACTGATACTCTGCGTGGCTTTAAATAGTAACAGCAGTCAGCCGTTTCTAAATCTGACTTCTTAAATGAGTTTAGAGACTTTCAGTTTTGCTTTAATGTTGCCTGTACGCAAAAAAAAAAAAACACCTGTTGGAAGTGAAAGACTCCTGCGAATATTTGGGAATAAGAAAAGGAGCTCGAAGCGTAGGGAGGCTGTGCTAAAGTTGCCGAATTAAATCTTGAGGTGCTGCATGTTGGGGTTGGGGTTGTTGTTTTTTTTTGATAATCATCCGCCAGATATTTGACACCTCTTTAACTTGACCAGTGGTATTTGGTTCTGTGCGACGTTGCTGACCAGAACGCTCCGGCTTTAGCACAGAATGCTTTTGACAAGGTCAAGAGGGAATAAGGGAGCACACGAGGCTGGCGTGACGTAGATGAACGGGGAGGGCAGGCCAAATCCCAGGGATTTTAAATTCCGTTTCAAATGCATAATAATTTGGATTTTAGTGAATGCAGGCGGTTCTGCCAAAAGCAAAGCTAATGAGGTCTGATTTCTGCGTTCAGCGATCCACCCTGCTGCCAGAACGTTCTCTGAACTTTCCCGTATTTCCAAAATCTCCATCCCAGGGATCCATCGCTCCTTAGTGTGGGGCGATGTGTGGGGGGCGGTATGTGGGCTGGTCGGTCGCGCTGATGGATCCTGGCTTTTCGAAAGCCACAGATTGCCTTTTCCGCAGTAAGGTCATTATCTCGAAGCTCTCCTCTCCAAACAGCTGTCGGTTATCACAGAAATTGTGGAAATATAATATCTTTGGGATTTGTGCTTCTTCATCGGATTGAATTGAAATCGATCCAACGGTTTCAAAATTGCTTGGGGGGAGGCTGGGGAGGACGGGCAGCGCAAGTCACCGGCCTCGTCTTGACCTACCAAAAAAATTAAGAATCTCGACAGGAAAAAAATAAATCTTAAAACGTGGAGGTGCTTGAATCGCGTGATTTTTTCCGAGGCTCCTTGGCAGGGCTGCATGCTCACAGGTTCTGCTGCGGCCCGGAAATCGCGGGCACTCGGCACTGCCGCGAGTCAGATGATTCAGGTACAGGTGGCACAGGTAAATTTAGGTGCCCTGAATCCAGTGCCCTGTGACAGGCTATTCAAGGTGCCCTGCGTGTAGAACGCAGCGGGAGGGATCGCGTGGGTTTGGGCTTTCCCCGGAGGGAGGATTCGTTACCGGGCTGGGCGGCCGCGCATGCCTTTGGCTTGGGCAGGGGTGAAGTTGGGAACCCTCCAACCTGAAGCTGCCCAGTGTTGTTTGCCGCAGCCCTCGGCTTCAGCCAGCGACCTGGTGCAACTGGCAGTCCAAACGGGGGAATTCCTCAATAAATTGATCAAGAGAAATAGATACAAACCCATCTTTCTCAACCCCATTTATTTATTTATTTCCTTACTTATTTAAATAAACTTGGACTCCAGGGTAGTTTCATTTTAATATCTTGCCTCTAAAAAAGACATCTCGACTGTATTTTTGTTATCATTGCAGATAAACCTTTCAGGATTTCTCCCAAAAGCCGAGTCAGACAGTTCTTTGACAAGCCTTTCGGGTTCAGAAAGGAGTTTTGTTTTTATAAATAATCGTCCAGTTCATCAGAAGGAAATATTGAAGGTAACATCCTCTAGCTTTTTATTCAAGGAACAGAATCATGACTTCTTTGAGAACAGAAGCACCTACAACTCTTTTCCCCACATAAAATAACTGGAGTATTACAGGTGAAGATACTAGCATTTAAAACAGAAACCTCTTCCACAAGTGAGATGCTCCTGGTGCCTCCCTTCTGCTCCGTTTGCAGGCAGTCACGACCGCAGAGCTGGAGGTTGTGTGTATGGCTGTTACCAAAAAATGCAATTTCAGATACTCTCTAAGAGACCAGAATAGGGTTTTTTTCCTTTGTGTTAGCCTGCAGAAATACACCTGTGCTGTTTTCCAGAAGGGAATTTTATGTAGTTTCTTTTTAAGAGAATTTTTCTGAAAATAAAGCTTTAGATTTTTATCCACAAAATTTTGTCCGCAGCTTCTTGCTGTGGGCTTATCCAGCTGAGAGGCACACTTTCCCTTTAAAACTGTGTATGCACTGGATAAAAATGAAAGTGATAGTGCAGCAGCATTGGCTGCAGCTAGGCATTGTGTAGGCAGAATTTGATACTCTTGGATTTCTCACACTGCTGAACCTTGCAGCACCTCGCTCTGAGCAGCCTTGCTCTCCTAATCCTTGCTCTCCCCAGAAGGGAAAATCAAGTTCGTGCCAAAGTGTCCGTGTAGGCTTTAAAGCGGAGACAATGAAGTAGTTTTCAGCTGGCAAGCAGAGCTCTGTAGGTGTAAAACCTGAACTTGTGTGACGGATAAGGCTAAGCCACCTCCGCGCGGCTTTCGATGTGCCTGGTTCTTCTGGGAGCTCAAGGCTTGGCTTGAATCCCATGACAGAGACAGGTTTCCTATTTTTATGCATTCATATTTTTATTTTTTGTCTCTTTAACGTATTCTTTGCTTCAGCATCTTGGAGGATTCGTGATACTAGAAGGAGATGCAAGAATCTTTATTTGATCCTCCTGGTTAACGAGACCAAAATTCTAAAGCAACTAAATTGTGTTACAGTCTTTTGGTGGAGCTTTTGGCAGGGTTATAGAGAGAATAGTGAAGGGCAAGCAGAGTTTGAGAAAAGCTGTAAATTTAATAATTGAGTTAATAAAAGAACAGATTCATCCCGTTCTGGGAAAAGGGCAGGTCTGTGGTGCAAACAGACTTTAGTTTTGCTAAGAGACAGCAGTGTAGTTGCACGCTGTAGAAGTGAATTTTCTTTAAAAACCAAATAATAGTATTTCTGTTGATTGAGGAAGTAAGGATTGGGATTGCAGTCCAACCTGAGTATGTCATGTTTTTTCTTCCCGATTTGATGAATATGTTAATTCAGCAGGTCAGAGTAGATACCAGTGCTGTCTTAGAACTGGTTCCTTTTTTAAAAAAAACAATCTAGCTGTGAAGACGTGGAAACCACCAATAACTCCCCTTTTGGTGATTATTCCGGCATACATGTATACCCAGGAGCACCTTTTTAGCGTTTCTTTAAAAAAAACCCACCCACAAACCAATTCCCAACAAACCCGTTATGCTTCTGTAATGTCAAGTTCTGTTTCTGTGCCTTCGTGTCTATTTTATTGCCTTTACTGACGTGTCTTTATTAAATCAATCTGTAGTTAATTCGACAGTACTACAGCCTGGCGACACACAAGGACTGTGCTCGTTTCTATCCTGTTTGCTTTCTGAATATTACTGTACCTGCCTCGGCCGTGGATGTGAATTTAACACCTGATAAAACTCAAGTTTTGCTGCATCATAAGGTAACTGAGGTTTTCACCTGGTTTTAAGCTGTCAGCCTTTTACTTATGTAAGCATAATAAGGGCTTCTGGACTACTGAAATGTTTGAAAGTAAACAGTGCCACCGACATCTTTATTTTGTTTTAGTTACCTGATGGCTTGCCTCTATCACAGGACGGTTTTGTTGGACAGGCTACGTGGGGGATTATTCAAAATTAATTTCCCAGTTGATTTCAAAGACCAGTTTAAGGCTGTCAGATGTGTGTGTGCATCACCTTTGTTTTCAGATGGCTTTACAGTGATAGAAGATAAAGGGATTTATCATGTGTGTCCCTACATAAATCTCATGCTGACCTTCATGATTAGACTAAGTCATCGCCTTTTAAACGTCCTGTACGTTAAGGGTGCGGTTTCAAGTTAGAGCAATGTTTTGCCATTATGTGTACAGAGTCTTGTTGATATCAGTTGAGTTTCAGGACCTGCCCTGGCAGAGGGTTGGACTAGATGATCCCCAGAGGTGCCCTCCAAGCCCGAACATTCTGTGATTCAGTGAAATTTCCGTAAATTCACTTTTGCTTATTAACACTCCCTATGAAAAACAGTACCATGGAAATTAAAAAGGCTGTGTAGGTGAGGTGGGTTATTCAAACTGAATGCAGGCAGTCACACCAGAGTGCTAATCCTCTTCTCCACTCAAAGTTTTTGTATTTGTCTGTGTGAGTCTTGTAAACGTACTGCCTGTTAAGTGTTGTTTTTATGAAAATTAACCCAGCCTTCTTGCATTTGATCCAGATTAGAACTTCCCTTTGGCATTAGAAAAAAAAAGGTTGCTTTTTTTTCTTTGTTTTGTGGGTTTGAGTTTGTTGGGTTTTTTTTCATTTTCGTCATTTGGAGCAAAGCGGTCTTGGAAGCACGCGCCATGAAAGCACCTCCGCAGACAGGTTTATGTGAAATGGGATGTTGTTGGTGCAGTTTTCTTGGCTGTAAGCTGCTAACTCCGCGTTAGGTGGGAATAGCTTTACCTGGTACTGTTTTAAGCATCGGCTATCCTGTTACCAAGAAAGCGGTTAATCCGTTCTGTGATAACCAGCAAAGCAGAACAACTATCACAAAATATTTGAGGCTGAAGGTGTCCAGCTCAGAGTCTCTGAGCATGTGTGAGCAACTCAAATACAATAATCTGTCCAGATTTGTCTGAAAAATATTCTGATTAAGATCATTTTGCTTATTATTCTATATCCCCAGTATCTGTCAGTTACATTTTCACATTTGCTTGTGTGTGTGGCTTCTCTATTTTGGTTTGTTTGGTTTTGTTGTTTTTTTTTTTCCCCCAGGAATCTGTCTTACTTGCTGTTGAAAATGTGCTGAAATCACTGTATGGGCCACTACCTGCTACAGTCCCTGGTGAAAGTGATAAAACAGATGTTACCTCGGAAGACAAGTTTGTTCATAGAACAGAGCAAACAGATGTGGCTGTTATTGAAATGGGACCATCTGGAAACGATGATCTGCACGCTCATGCTTCATTCCTTTCATTCAGCAGTGACGTGCAAAACTGTCAAGCGGGAAAAAAACCAGAGATCTGCTTAAATCATCAGACGTTTTGCAGTGATAATGTGTGTAGTCGCCCCGACAAAAAAGAGGTTTCTGAGAGTGATGCCCTTCCAGCCAGTTCCTTAAATATATTGTGTGAGGAGCAACAGATTGGACAGAATATGACCGATACTGAAAGTAACGGTGTTCTTGTGGACCCCAAGTCTAGGAAAGCTGATGAGCATCTTTTGAGTTCTGGTAATATAGATGAAATAGAAACGAACGAGGAAGCCTTAGTCCCTAAAGACTTGCCTGAAATCTCTGCTGATAACTGGAGTATGGGAAACGGGCTTAAAAACCACCTAGGAGACAACCTGGAACCCGTCAAGATTTTGATTCCAGAAGCTGGGGGAACAGTTAATAAGCAAAATGAGCAGAGCGACAACCCACACATCTCGCCTCAAAGCATAACAAAAAGAAATGTGATAAGCGATAAATTTGGACACGTGAAGGCTTATGACTTAATTAGTAGTAGAATAATAAAGAAACCAAAGTCTGCAGTTGGATTTTTCACTCAAGAGTGTCGTCCAAAATTGATAGCTGATAACCCAAAGGCTAACATGGAGGACATTCTGCTGGAGATTGAAGAGCAGTGGAAGAATTTGAACGAAGAATTAAAAAAGAAGTAAGTTTTCAGGCTGTGACTTACTTCTAAATCTGGTAGTTGCCAGTGAGTCACCTGTAGTGAATTAAAAAAAAAAAAAATCATAACTTTCCAATTATTTATGAAAAAAATTAGAGCAGAAAATGATTTATAGCTTTTCAAGATCAGTACCGGTCTTGTGAGTTGTCATCTTTTGCGCACAGCAGTTAGGTAGGGATGGGTTTGCTGAATTTTTGTTTAGAGATAACAGGCAAGAAAATGCGTTGCTCGAATCCTGCGAGTTTGTGTTTTCTGAGAGCTGCCTCTGTGTTGTCACTCCCGCTGCACTGTCAGTGAAAACCAGCGTGGTGATGGATGAGGCACCGGATAGTTCCTCCACAGCTTTTCCGATGAACCGTTCTTTTTTTTTATTGCTACAAAGTGAGAAATTCTGTTCCAGGATCTTTAGTACTCGAACGTTTGTTAAACTTCTTTCCTCTAAATTTAGTACGTATGCCAACCCAGGCTGCCTCAGAACTGTGTTCAGAAAACTCAATCAAATGACACAAGGAATTTCTTTTCCCCCTAAACAGCTATTCCAGTGCTGGCTCAGAGAGTATAGTATGATTTGAAGTTTATTGTTTCAATTAAAACCAAGTATCTTTTTAGATTAAAATCTGATTGTCTTACTTCTGTGTTTTTCTAAAACAAGTTGTCATTGGGTTTTTGAAAACCATCTGCAACTAAGGGCAATATTTTAGCCTAGTTTGGGGCAGGGATTAGATTAGTTAAAATATTAGGTATATTTTGTTCTTTATGTGGCACTTACGGTAAAGATGAATTAGAATAACAGGTTTTGGGACATTCTAGGACAGTTAAAAAAAAACAAACAAACAAAAAAAAAACCCCTAAAACCCAAAAACCTTCCACATCTCTTTTTTTGTAACTTTATAAGATTACAAATGCTATAGAGCATCACTCAGATGAGGAGAAGTAGTTCTTCAGTAATTTTACATGTAATGATTTGAATGTGTATTGTGAGTTGTAGCAGAAGGTTTGGGAAATGAGATTTTAGTTCTGAAGAGCAAACTCACTGGAACTGTTGTCAAAATGTGTTTTCTTCATGTTATGAAAGCAAGGCAAGGTTGTTAAAGACCACTGAAAAGGACGTTGTACTAACCAAACAGTGACACTGGTGAGAGATGAGGAGAATGGTAAGAGTTCTCTCAATAGTTATTGAATTAATATATTTGGGTTTTCCTTGACTTCTTCACTTTGAAAACATCTGCGTTGTTCTGAATGACAGCTATGTCAGAGTTAAGTAAAACCTTTTGTCTAGTTTCTGCTTCATACAAAACTCACTCGGCAAGCAACGTGCCGCGATCGCAAAGGCATACATATGACAAAGTTTGTCCATCCCTGCCTTTGCAGAAATATTAATGTAATAGAAGAAATCTTCTCCAATTATATGTGTGCTCTTAATGAAGAGAAACAAAAGGTTCTGCTGGCTGCTTCAGAAAATGTTGATTTGCTCTGCTTTAGCTTTTGAGATTTCATGGTTGCTTTCCTGGTACAACTGTTGTAAGTGTGACTACAGATGAGCTTGATATTAGTTCAGGAAGGAGACCTCTCTGGTAATGAAGTTTTCCTTATAGGTAGGATTGAATGCGGTGTGGTCCAGTGGGTGATAAAGTGAATGAAAAATTTACTGCTATTTATATCCCTACATTTCAGCTTTGGTGTACCTCTTCTCCGCTTTTAATCTTTCAAAATTGCCTCAGAAAGTAGCAAATAGGAAAAGCTGCGCAGACGTCTTTTTCTCCTCCAAGGCAGCAATCCAGAACTGTTGTGTGTCTGGCAGAGAACCTGAGTCTTGCCTATCCAGATACCCTGGATAAATTGGGCCACCTAGAGGTAACAGCAAATGTATATCCAACCGGGCAGCCGAAGCGTCGCGGTTCTGAGCGCGCTGTACCTCCAACCTCGCGCGGCCTCGCTGGCAAGACCCCTCTTTTCCGGGGCTCCGCTGCTCCGTCCTCCTGCCGTAAAGTCACGCGCGTGTCTTCCAACGGGCGGGCTTCGCCTCAGCATCTCTCTTTTCTCTCTGTGGCTCCTCCAGCAGGTCTAAATGAGTTTAAATCCCTTTTTTGGGAACAGTACAACCAACAGATGTCTCCTAGTGACACAGGATAGCCTTTTCAAAACAAGCCAGCATTTATTACTCAACCGGAATGTAAAATGTTATGGTCTTTAGGTTATAATAGAAGAGGAAAGCTTCCATGCATGTCCACATTGGCAGCATCGCCTATCCCCCTGCTCCGCAAAGCCAGGATTTAATTTCTTGCGCTCACTCTGCTCTTACTTAATACACTAAATACGCTTAATGTGTCCAGCCTTAATATTTCTTGAGTGTCAGGCTCAGGTAGGAGTGGGAGAAATCCCCCTAAGTGCCATGGTAGTGGCAGCGGCAGTTATCCTGAAGGTGTGGGAAAAGCTCAGAGCTGCACGCACGTTGTCGTGGGACCAACAAATTTCCTTGTCAGCACTCTGCAGTAATTCTTTATGAGTATATTTGTACCTTGGGAGAAACCTGTTTTCAGCTAGCGTGGCCTTTGCTGCCTGTTGACAGGTAAGAGCGTGCACGTGGACAGGCAGCGGGAGTCACTAGGTCGTGCGTGGGAGCTTTTTATTGCCTGCCAAACTTCCCATGCATCTCGCGCCTTGTGCAGCTCTTTCACATTGGGGTCAACATGCTTGCTCAGCAATTCCAGAAAATTCCATTTTACGGTGTTTTAACCTTTTAGTTAACGTGTTCTCTTTCCTTTGGGTGGAGGTCATTTGGTGGGACCAGCTGGTCGCTGGCCATCCATCGTATCTCTAGCCAGCTCCATTCAGATACTGCCAGATATTAATCATTAATAACATTGTTCCTAATTAGGATCGGTCCTTCCATACTGTAGCTTGTCCCCAGCATCTGTTCAGTCCACACTGTCCTCTCGGCGTTAGTCACCCGTGCATTGCAGAAGCAAACTGAAAAGCTGATGTGGGAAATTAAAAGGTTGGTTTGCGTTGGTTTTTTTTTTCTTTTCCCTCTTCACAGTGCAGGGTAACACAGACGTAGGGTCTGATACTTACTCGTGCTGATAGCTCGTGATAATTTGGTTTCATTATGTGAAGAGGCTAATGCTGTGTTACATTCAGAATGGGATGCTTCTGTATTCTGGACACATAAGGATGTACACAAGTGGCAGTTTCCAGTCAGTTTGCTCTAAATAGTTACACCCAGATCATTTGCCTTATAAGGTCTGAGAGACCTTCTGTTGAAAGGTTGTTGCTATATGCTAAATAATTCATTTGGGTTTAGGGTGCAAGGGGAAAATAATAAATCGTGGTTTTATTCTTCCAGTTAAACCAAAGCTGCCTTTGAAACTAAATTTCAATCTAGTCTTCCATTCCTTCCTCGCACCCCGTTTTGCAAATTTTCTTGGCTTTAGGTTTTGTAGCTTCAGGGCAGGATCCTGAATTTCCAGTCTTAATTCACAAAGCAGAGAAGAAGCAGTTCTTGTAGCGCTTGTTGATTATACTTGCCTGTCCGGGAGGATTTTTGAAAAGGCAGAAGTTGTTCCCTTGCAGTTTGTAAACCTGCTGTTTTCTTTGATTCGGGGCAAATCGCTGATAGTGAGGTGTACGAATTTACAAAACCCGCACAATCAAAGCTTGTAAGGTTAGAATTTTCCTGATAGTAGCCTAAAATGACAGGCGAATTGGACTTTCTTTGCAATTTCGGATTATTAGTGTGTCACTGTAAGCTCAGCTCTCTTCTAGTTCAGTATCCTCCTGCAGTACAATTGGGTCTACTCAAAACAATATATTTATTGATCTGGTCAAAGCTATAAATGTATTTGGGATTTAAAAAAAAAATTCTGTTCAAGTGATTTCGTCCATTCATTTTAAAGGGAGCAGATGTTTTTTGTCTTAACATTTACTCCATATTTTCTGGGACATGATTTATTGCAAGAAACTGTTTAAGCTGACTTTTTTAGTTAACTAAATATTGGTACCATATGTGAATGCTAGCACATCATAATTAATTGCAAGTGGTGACCCTTTTGTTGACCTTAATTTTCCAGCATGCATACACATAATTGAATCAAACTGTTCCAGCAAGTAGCAATAAATAAATATGACCAGCTAAAATACTTGTGATAGTACTACTTTTTAAAAATTATTATTGAATATCGGACTGGTTTGAATTACCTGCTAGAATTCAGAATATCAAATAAGGGCAAAAAGAGGAGTTAAGCAAATCACTCCTTTGGCCTTCAGAAAAAGTGAGATTCATTTGCAGTAGGCAAGCGTAAACCTGGCATCTATTAAAGTTTAGCTATCTTCCTGACATTTGTAAACTCATTAAAGCTCCGTTGTTTTAACCATTTAGGCAGCGTTTAAGAGTAGTTTGTTGTCGAGTACTTTGAAAAATCGGTGAGTTTGTTAGCTACAGAATTCTATGATGCTTGTGACTATTCTGTATTCTTATGCTTTCTCCTCCTGTGGCTAATTTTAGGCCATTTGAAATCAAGTGTACTTCTTCCTAAGACTCAAGCTTTACTTAATGTAAAGTTATTTAGGCTCCAAACTCTTAGCTAGCCATATGGACTCCCCTTGACATCTCTAGGAGCTTAAATGACTTTGTAAATTGGGCTGGACGTGCCAGTGACGAAGCTCCTTCCAAGACTCTATATCCCATTGCAGATTTGGGTTGAACGCAGTCTTTGGGACCGAGGTCAAAAGCAACTCGCCGTAGCTCTTTGCATGATGCTGTCTTCTCCTCCCCCTTCAGTAATTCAGGTTTTTCTGGCTGTCACGATGAAGGAAAATGTCCAACTCGTCATCTTCAAAGGGTAATGTAATACGGGCACAGTCCCGGATGCCCTTCTGTCTCCATCACATCTCCGTCTCCATCCACATGTCGATGTGGCTGCTTGAATGACCCATGGAGGCTGTTGTTGTCCGTTGAAAAGGCTGCCTTGCCTTTCGTTTCAGTATGCAAGGATTTGGGGTTTTGTTTTGTTTTGTTTTTTATTTAATGATGCTACTGGTTTGTTTTCTCTTTGAAGTTATGAAATAAAAGCTGCGAAAGACCTGGAGCGATACAACAGAGAGGTCAAGAAAGCGATGGGACAGACGGCGCGCCGACCGGCAAAGGAGGCGGAAAAACAGAAACCCAAGCTGAAGACTTCCCCGTCCGACCAGCAGAAGCTTGACAAGATATTCCACGCTCAAACTGAAAAGAAGCGGAAACCTGAACAGCCGACGAAAATTGTGACGGTGCCTTTTTCGCTGAGTTCCTGTAGGCATCAGCCCCAGAGGCACGAGAAGAATTGTTCCGATGGACACGAGCTTTTCCTGATCCGTCGTCAGAGTTTTCCTGATGTCTGGGTATTTGCTACTGAAAAAGAGCTCATGTTGCTGAATCCATATAGATTGGAAGAAGCCCTGCTATGTAAAAGATTACTCATGAATCATAAGCTTCCAGTAGAGAAACTGGACAAGCCAGTTGTGTTAACAGACAGGTATAGTACAGTTGAGCAAAAATGTGGATATTATTTCCAGTATCATTTGATAATTACTTTTAGTAACCTCTGCTAAGGCCCTGCTTGCTAATTCTGTTATAATTTGTGCATTCGTTTATCTGCAAGAACAGGTTTTTGTGTTTTGTATAGTTTTATCTCATAGTAATGAGCAGACCTGGTCACACTCCAGTTGAAATAAATTCAGGGAATGGCTGGTGTAATTATTATTACATGCCTACACTTGGTCACTCTTTAAAGATATGTGAATAGTTGTGATTTTGTTTCTTTAAACAAATTGCTTCTTCATAATGCTTTTAAAAAAAAAAAAATCTCGATCGCTCCTCATCAGTAGCTGCTTCTTTCTGTATTTGTCTCAGGTTTAATTTTTCACATGAAGGATTTTGGGTTTTAACGCTTTGGGGATTTTCTTTTCTTTCAGCCTTATCGGTGGATCTCAGTATATGGCTGCTCTTTGTAAAATGCAGAAGGATCACCGGAGTTTCAATGGATCAAGTTATTTGTCAGATCCAAGGCTTGTAGCAAATGGATTCCAGATAAAACTGATAGAAGGTATGATGGTTTTAAAATCTTTGTCATACTGGGGCTTGTTTCTTCTGACTGAATGATTTAAATGGTAATGCAGATCACGTTACTTTGCATCAGCTTATCGTTTAAAGCTCTAATATCCTGCTTTCCTTAACACTGAGATTACTTGGCAAAGAGCGTAATCTTCTGTGTAGACCAGTGAGTGATAGAAACTGATAACTGAACAGAAAACCTTAATAGCATTTCAAAGAATGCTCTGAAATCTACGTTTTCCGGACTTATTTTTGCTGCTTTTCTCAAAATGCTGTATGTCAATATCCTGTAACTGCCATTCTGACAGAATAGAGATGAAAGCGATGAGAATTCTCTAGTTCTGGCAGCTTCTTCCAAAGGGATAATTACTTGCGGAAGCTTCTGTGAGTACGTGCTTTAGCTGACCACCCCTTTGCTGTTGAGCAGGAGAGGAGCTGGATGTGGTTATTGACTGACTTTCCCACCAGGGTTGTAACACAGAGCCCAAAGAGGCCAGGAAGAAAGGTGGCAGAATCACCATCGCGCCTTTCAATAGAGTTTGATCTTTTTTTTGTTTTTGAGACAGCCTGCTTCTCTACGTAGATCACAGAATAAGTCGGTTTTGTGTGAGATCCTTTGGCCTTATCAGGAGGGATCAAATGTTTATACGATTTAAGGGATGCAGCTGGAAACCTGGGGACAGCCCGCCCAGCGTTGGTTCTGCAGATCAGGATTTCTCTAGCCAGAGCTCCAAGGAAAGCAAACGTCTTTGGGGGTAGTACCTAGCTGACAGCTCAGAGAAAAGATGCTATAAGAGCTGTTAGAAATGCTATAGCTTCATGTGTTACAGATCCCCCCATATGTACAGCGATGACAGATCTACTGTAACATATGGGATCTTTTAAGGCTGGGGGCAAAAAAGGGATGTAGAGCAGCTCCTTCACTTGGAGCCTGGCTGTTTTCTTCCCTGAATCATCCACAGCAAAAGCAGGGAAACTTCTTTGTGACTCACTAACTCCCTACATAAATAGCAAAAACTTGGTAGAAGACATATTTCCCGTAATAATCTTGGAGTGAATGGTTAGGGGAATAAAGCACGTATTATAAGAGGCAGCGCCTAAAAGATTTATTCAGTTAAGCAAACAAAAAGCTGAGGAGCTCTGCGGTAGGTTTCTAGACCAATATGGGAGAAAGAGATTGTTGCTTAGCCCTTTTGTTCACATAACTGCTTTTTTTCACCTCCCGATACAGTAATCTGGATGTACTGTAAACTGGATGGGAATAAATTGAATGTGAAAATTTGGAGACAGTTTCTAGGCAACAGTGAAGGAGAGTTGTTGACCAACCTTGTGGAGATGAGAAACTGGTTTTAGGATCTCTTGATTAGTTTAAGAGCAGAATTGTGCAATTTAACAGCAAGGGACTTGACATAGTAACCGGGAAGCAGTAACCGTCTTCTAACCCTGTGTTCCTGAGTGTGTAAAATTAGGGAAATGAAGTCTTGTGAGGAAACTCTTCTCATTTGGTTTATGGTTAGTGAGAGTGGAAGTGCTTTATATGCACTGGGCAGGTCGATGAACTGTGGTCAGGGACTTGATCAGTACCACACGGCTGGCCCGTAGGAAGAATGGGAATTAGGTTTTTAACTGCTTGAATGAAACGTTACTAACATCTGAGGCTTGGCAGTCGTGTTTATAAGCTTCTGCTGATGACTTTACAGCAGTTGTGACTTTACACCGTCATGGATGAGGATAGAAATACCAGCAAACAAATGAAATTTTTCCCAACAAACCTGAGGATTTTTGATTAATACTTCATCAGCCCCACCTTTTTCTTTTTTTCCTTAAGCTCATCCCTGAGGTGTGCTCTCTCCACTATCTTCTGCAAATACTCATTACAGCTGATATTTAAGAAACACAGGTGTTCATTAATAATACTCCTTATGTGTTCCTCCGTGGGAGTTTCACTGTGCAGTTTGATGCTCTTTACTTTATAGATTCTCATTGTATAATCTTTGCAGAAAGTGACCTGCGCACCAAGAGTGACCTGTCCCGCCTACACAAATGTGCACTTAACCCACGGTAGCTGGAGAGTTTGCCCTTAGCAGCATCCACAGGAGAACACCTGAACCCCATTCGTTGTATGTCTACCTTTATACTTCATTTTTTCCCAACTTTTTTGGTTGGTTGGATCAGTTCTCAGCCCAATTATGAATTCTTACTTGCTGTCGAGGTCCACGGTACTATATTCAAAGGTCTATCTTTCCCTTTGGGACTTCAACCCTGACATGGTCATATGAGATGTCGCTTTCTGCGTGCTAGTTGATCCTTTATTAATAGCCACTAGTGCATGGCTTCCTTTTTCACCCGAGGTTAAGAGTTTTATTTTCTGTAGTAGAAAATTTCCTTTTTTTTTTCTGGCAGACACCTCCTCTTGTATGTCACAAGCAAAAGTTCCTTTCCTTATCTTTGAATTTGAGTGTGAAAGTGATGTTTCTGGTAATTTCTCCCTGCAAAATAACAAGCCTTTCTGTCGATCCTTGTGAGTAAGTCTGACATCTCCTCCTGTTAGTTCTAAGATACCTTCCAAAACAAGAACAAAGGAACCTTAGCTGCTCTAATTCGACGTTTGGCAGTTTTGGCTGCAGGAGAGGCTTTCTACGACCCATGGTGATCTCTGAAGAGGACTGTCAGTCTGGTAGCTTCTGTTGATTATTTGCTTAAATCTCCACGTGTATTCTGCCAGAGGAGAAGGACCATGGGTACCTTTATCATGTATCGAGTCTACTCATAATACTCTGATATAATGTGGAATGCAAGACTTTTGCTTTGGTATTGAGCACCTCACCAGGATTGTTTCCAAGATGAGTTGAATATAGGACGATAGATTTATTCTTTTTTTTTTTCCCCCTTGGTGTGGGGCTGTTTTACAGGATTGTTTATTTAGTAACAAGAAAATCTGAACACCTGCCTTAACTTGGAAGGTGACTTCGATAGTTTCCTTGTTGCCTTGGGCTTGCATCTCGACTGATCTTTGTTAAAAATGCTTCTTCTCAGTTTAAATTCCTAATTTCTAGGAATTTGTCACTGAGGAACTTTTTATTAAAGGTTTTGATTACAATTGTTTCTTACTTGGAAAGAAACACAACGTGTAGTACTGTTTGCCTTATTTGGGTGACTTGTCTGTAAGGGACAACTTCTCTCAGGATAAAAAAAAAATAATTCATTAGTCTTGCACTATGTTTGGGAGGTTTTGGGTTTAATCCTTAGAAATTGATTCTTACTCCTTTGCAGTGCTTGGAAGTTGTAAAAATACAACCGTACCTTGAATAGCCAAGACCGCTTGGTTAGTGAGGTGGTTCTAAACTTAAGTTACTCTAATAACCCACCAGGAGTCTTTCTCACATTCCCCCTCTTCCTGTTTCGGTAAACTTAAGATCTTTCGTAATGTCTCCTTGTTTCTCTTTATATCAATTGCTCTGCAGTCTTACGGAGTTTAAAACTAGATTTTTCTCTGGATAGCTGACAGTGAAAAACATGTTGTGAAATAGCTCCGAACGATCTCCTTGCTGGTAAGTATGTCAGTCAGGCAAAAATCAATGGTTTCTTTGTGGAACGTGCCAGTTGTTGTGATTTGCAAAGCTGTGACGCCGAGCTCCAGCCTGCCTTCCCCTGCCCTCCCGCCCCCTCATGTTCTGGCCTTACTGAGGCTTCAAGTGATGCTACCTTGGGGAGAGCCGTCTGTTTGCTTTTACTTAAGTCAGTGTTCGGGGATCTGCCAGGCATTTGTTTGCTGGGTATAGCTTGCACTGACCCCTGCCTACAGAGCAGCATTTCAAGAAGTAAGACGGATTGCTTTCCACCCGGTTCTTCTTAAGATGTCGTTGTTACACGTACCTTCGCTGCACATCTGTCCGTTTGCCTTTGCGAAAACGTGGATTCTTGGCCGGCAAGGAACGCGTTTTACCTGGGTTTGTAACAGCAGTGGGTCCTGGGCCACGGCCCAAGGCAGGATTTTAGGGTAGAATTGTCTGGCTGATAGAACAGGCGTACGTACCCAGCGCAGTAAGTATGTACCAAGAGTGTGCTTCCAAGGCCTCAAAGAGCAGCAACATTATCATCAAAGAGCAAGAAGAAGTGAAAGCACAGCCTCCAGAACAGCCCACGGAGACAAAGTACATGCTTGAAAATGAGCAAACACGCAACTCAATAGAGTCCATAGACTCAGGAGTAGAAATAACCCATCTAATAACCCATAATAAATGGGTAAATAATGGGTAAATAACCCATCTTCCTTGGAAATATAAGCTGCCTCAGCTCTTGTAACCCACCAGCGGAAAACTGGGTTGCTATTTAATTTCAGTTTTGACCCTAAACTGGAAGGTGGATAGTCTTATAGTGTCACCTCATCTAGGTGGCAGCTGGAGGAGACCAGTTTTTCCTGGCCATCGGGAAGGAATTATCCAAAGATGATTCTGAATGCTTTGTTTGGAGAGAGAAAGGGGAAATTTGTCACAATGAGAAATCCACATTTTTAGTCAATTGAAAGCTAGTTTATTTGTTCACGGAAACATTTTCCTTGGAAGTTGCAAAGCATTTTGTAGAAACTACCGTGGAAACTGCTTGAAGGCTGCTGTTTGAATACTCAAAAATCTTAGCGTGTATTTTGTCAAAAAATTTACAAGTTCACGGAGGCTTGGACATCTGCTTATGTCATCAGACACTGCCAATATCGGAATTCCTGCAGAGACCTGCAGGTATTATGTGTTAATCAGCATGCAGTGGGCTACTTTGCAGTCTAAAGAATGTAAGCAGGAAAGGAGAATGACAGAGAATAACGAAGAAAACTTCTCTTAGCCAGGATTTGTGTTGTTCGTTCTTATTTTAGACTCTTTAAAGCCCCCTTGAATTTTCAAAGTAACGAGCGGTATGGTGAAGTCAAGTCTGGCTTTCGGAATTTGCGGACAGGAAAATTGATATCGGCAACACCGATGAGTATTGAGCTTTAGCAGTCCTGTTAGCAAGGATCTGTGATTGGCTTATTGGATTTGGGGAAAAAAAAAAAAAAAAAGTTTTGCAAATCCAAAACCTCACTGTCGTGAAATGATGACTTGTGTAGGTGATCCTGCTCTGGCAGGGGGGGTTGGACTAGATGATCTTTGAGGTCCCTTCCAACCTTTAACATTCTGTGATTCTGTGAAATGTTAAGAGGAAGCGCTGGAAGTTCCAAGTTTTTAAACTGAAGATCTTAATGTTTGACACTTAACAAAGTTGTGTCCTGTCTTTGGTAGCACGGAGAGAGGTTAATTATTGAAAGGTTGTCAACTAGACTAAGTTCTCATTTTAGAGAGAAAGTAGCATAATCAAATGGACTGGAGCAGTTACTCAGATTGAGTCTTTCATTACAGCAAAATTAGGATAAAAATGAACAGAGCTGAAGGAGATTAAAAGCAGGCTTTAGCTTTTACTCCTGTCTCTTACTGGCAGCCTTTCCCTTGGGAAATACTGGCATAGTGCAGCATCTTACCTTGCCTTTCTGAACTGGCAAACTTTCAGATAGTTTAGCATTTTCCTTTAAGCTGGATCTGATCGCAGGCTTACAGCAGTACGTAAAAAATATGTCTGTTCTCGCTGGCCACAATTAGGGAAAGAAATCATGAAAAAGAGAAGCAAGACAATGCTGGGCAAAATCAAAGAAATAATGTTTTAAATTTAAAGCAGTATTAAATATGTAGCTGGAAGGAGTTATGTGATTTTTTTTTATTATTATTATTCTTTATTGGGGAGACAGTTCCCTATATCAAGTTCCTACTCTGATCAAACTATCTCGGGTTGTTGTTTGGATTAGGAACACGAATGATCCCTTATCGCAGCTCGGTTTTTAATGCACTTTGCACCAATCTGTTTGTCTCCAACTTTTTTGGCTTTGCAAGAACCATTCGTGACCGAGGCCGAATGAAATTGAGGTCGTTACACGGGGGTGGATGGATTTTGACAAGGAGAGGACAGAAGAACAGAATTCATAATGAACCTCTTTATTATTGTAGTGGAGGAAAAGGGAAGGGAGCCGTGCGGGTCGAGGTTTCTGGGCACCCAGCATGGATGAGAGGGCGAGCTCTGAAGGGCTGCACAAGGATTTGTGAGCCTGACCCCTAGAGAGCTTGCTGCTGACTGGGAGTGGGAGGAGAGTTAGCTGTACAGCAGCAACTTCAATTCCATTTTTTTGCAAATAGCGTGAAATCCGTTATGCCTCCAAGACTGAATAGGTGTTTTGTTGGGAAGGGTTGTTGAAATGTTTTATTCATCGTTCCTGTTTGGAGTGGTACCTGCTGCAGCAGCGATATCGTATGTGTGGTTGTATGAAGTCTGTCACAGAGCCATTAGTTTTATGGGCTTGAGTTCTTCCTTTGGCATGGTAGGAGAAAAAAAGTGCTTTTTATTGCAGCAGGAGCTGAATTTGTTATGATAACATTTGAACTCTGCAGATGGTTAAACCAATTACCTGGTAAATAATGCCAACACTCTGTTTTTTTCAAACCGAATTGTATTTTATGACTAGCTTCTACTTTGATTTAATGTGTGTTTTAATTAAAGCCGTAGAAGCTTTAATTAAAGCTCTGCTCAGGACTGGGAGCGCTGCAAAATGTTTTAAGCGTTTAAACAGTGTCAGCTAGGATCTGAATATGCTGAGACATTGGTGATGCGAATAGGCACACGTCAGCGAAATAAAACATTGGACAAATCAATGCTTTCCACTCCAAGAGAGGAGCAAAACACGTTTCTTAATTGCATTGAATTTGTGAGACTAATTTACGGAGTGATTTTACATCGGTTTCACTCTCTCTGATATGTTCCAGAATAGAAATCAAAGCAGCGTGTAAATAACTGGTTTGTGTTTGTATTTTCAGGTGCTTCAGCTACAGAAAGTCATCTGGAAATAGAAGGGATGGCAAACTGTCTGCCCTATTACGGTGTTTCTGATTTGAAAGAAATTCTGGATGCAGTAGTTAACAGAAATGCGAAGGAAGTTTATGAATGTAGACCTCTCAAAGTGATAAATTACTTGGAGGTAAGACAGAAGTTTGCCTTTGAATATTGGCCAGCCAAGCTTATAATAAAGCCTTAAACAGCTTGAAAATCTTCCTCCGGCTTTCTAATTAATGTAGTTCTGTTCTAAACAGAAGTTACTTTTGAGAAAGAGAATGTCATATCCTCTCTGAGATGTATGAGTTCTGCACTGCTTACCAAAATATTTCCAGCAGACAAATCCAGAGCCAGTCGTCCGGTGTGATAACGTGCTGAAAGCTGAGGCTCATAGAGTGTTTCCATGTAGGCATTTTTCAGACTAGGAAGGTGTATCTCCGTGTTAGAATACAGAACTGCCGTAAAATTGCTTTACACAGTCTAGAAGGCATTGCATCCAGAACAGTCATCAAAATCTAACTCCTTTATAAATAAATCTGTTAAGAAGTTATAAAATGATTTAAGGTAATAGTTTATAAAAAGTAGGTGTTAATGGATGCTTAATTCTCATGTAAACTTCAAGATGTGCATCCTGGAAAACAGAAAGTCCACTTAGAGAAGAAGAATTCCTGTGATTCATTCAAAGAAAGGGCAGAGACAGACAAATGGAAACTTCCTGAGCCAGAAAAGCGAGCTCAAACTGGAATTACGACAGCGAAGTAGAAAAATGAAGCCTCATGTCCGGTGAACCCCATATGCTTCTGCAGATGCTTGTATTTAGCTCACGTGGATAACTTTAGCTGCTAAAGAGAGCACATACTGACAAGCAACAGGGTCTTTTAAGTCCACGCTGTCCAGTGCAATAGTGACAAGATCTGCAGGGCACTCTCAGAGAGGAAACCGTGTGTTCTTTGCGAGCAGCCAGCATTAGGAGTTGCCAGAAATACAGTACTTGAGTAAAAGATCCTTTAATTTGTTTTACAGAAGTTATTAGGCAACAGTTGGAAGTGGAATGGCTTTTGTTACTGTATGATACGCAAATAGATAAAACCGCCCATCCAGAGACAGTAATGGGTGTGAAGTTTCAGAGACAACTATGTGGTACTAGTTGAAACTAGTAACTAACAAAAGTCATTTTCTGTCACTTCTGGTCTAGATGTTTCGCTAACGCTATCCTTAATCCCAGTTCTTAAGATCTCCGTTCAAAACGGTCACCAAAATACATGTTGAGTCTCTTCTTTCTTAAGGATTTGCTAGCACACTTTCATGAAGCAGCCTACTTCAAAATGGGACCTAGGCATCTACACAGAATATGTGTGTTATCTTTTCAACACTAATTATACAAATATTTCCCTGTCTTTTGGAGGCAGTAAGTTTGCAGCTGTCTTTGGAGCGAGTGGTGCGGTTGCATGCTACTTAGGGAAGAAGCTTAGAGGTGAGATGAGGAACAGGAACGGTTTGTAACTTGGTTTGGAGGCAGAGGCTTTATTTCCTCTGCCTAAAAATACTTATCAGTCAGATTGAGTGGGATGGAGTTGGTTTATGTAGAGATACACACAGATCTATGCATATAAAGGTATGGATCAAGAGATTATCAGAGGATGCTTATTAAAAGCAGAGGTACTGTTAGGAAGAAGATGTGTGTGCAGCAGTAACAGCAGCTGGAAATTACATATGAGCTAGGAAGTATGTGGCTTGCTGTCATGAAAAAAATCCAAAACCACTGTAAGCACTGAGGTGTTATCATTCCAGGGGTTAAACATTGGAAACACTGTTCACTGTCGTGACCAGAATTGAAACTTTTATCACCAGTTTCACATTTGAGCAGGCAGCATTTCTGCAGCTCTTGCAGTCTCCAGAAGAAAGGGTAGGGTGGTGGTTAAAGCAGCAGCCTGTCTAGGCAGGGAATAGTCCACAGTGATCTTTTTTCCCCACTTGGAAGAGTGGGGAAAAATCCCAGACAAAGAAAATGAAGATTCAGACAAAAATGTTACAAATGCTGCTTCAGGTTTGTACGCTGTGAAGGGAAATTGTTTGCCAAATCCACTTCTGTCTAGGCTGTGTTGCTGAAGTACAGAAGAGGAGACAGTGGCAGGAGGACACATCTTGGAGGAGGAAACAAAACACCTGGTGGCTTCTTTTTGAGGTTGCTTCAGGGGCTGTGTTTAGCAGTCATTTCTTTTTTCTGCTCTGGTGACAAAACGATGCAGTAGGCAATAGTTAACACCACATGACTCTCAAATTTCAGTGCAGTATTTTGCAAACTTGCTAGCCCCAGGTTAATGCGTTTAAGAAGTGGTACTTGAAAACTATTGTGGTTTTGTTTTTGTTTTTCCACAGGGAGAAGCGGTACGTTTAGCTCGGCAGCTGCCCTTACATTTGTCAAAAGAAGATGTACAAAACACAATTTACAGGATGAAGCAACAGCTTGGAAGGGAAAATAAAGGCTGTGTTCATGGTCGTCCTTTTTTTCATCACTTGACAGATATTCCAGAAGCTGACAAGCACAACTCCTCGGAAATTATTCAGTAAATGGAACGTTTTGTTTGGGATCATATTTCTCTTGCTTAATTTTGATCATTACTCTGTAATTTCAGTGTGTTTTGTGCAAAGCTTTTGTATAATGACTTTTCTTTATCATATGCTTACCTCCTAGAGACTATTTAAGTTCAAATGTGACTTGAAAACTGGAAATAAATACTGTAGAGAAACAACTCCTTGCTATTTTTTAAAGGAATTTATTAAAGAAATCTTCTCAACTGGTTTCATACTTTTCTTATTGCTGCAGGTTTAGAAAATCCCAGTATGCCAATTTATTTTTGGATTTGAAGTGGTTAGAAGTTGCTTTCAACAGAGCCTGGCAGAGTTTGTAGTACTAAGGACCTGAGCTGTTGATTTTCATAGGAGTGCCAGGTAGCTGTAGGTATTGAACCGTGGCATTGCCATGTGCAGTTATTGTAGTTAGGCTTTTATGGTGTATTTCTAATTGGAAATTGTCAGCTTGCGTAAATGAATTTTGAAGTCCTAGTGTCCAGTCTCTGAAAAGTTGGAGTTTTTTACGCTCTTATGAAAGTGTGACTCCGAAAAGTACAGTAAATTCTTGAAACTTCAGATCAACATGACTTGGCCAGTGACTTGAAAGGATCCGAGCCACAGGAGCACGGGACGGCGTGATGCCGCTACCTGTGTGTTGGTGCAGTGCTATACACAAACTGTTGGGGGGTGGGAAACGTAAAATATGACATAATGGCAACGTCTGCTGCACAGAGAGCTACTGATTCTGGTAAACTAGTTAATTTTCTTTCTACCGGCGCTTTTACTCCTCTATGGAAGCAGGCTACTACTTGAAATAGCGCTACCCGGTTATGCCTTCTGTGCGGAGCAGGTGCCATGTCTCTGGAGAAGGATGTTTAGGAAGTTTCGGGAAAGATCACCTAAAAATTTCTCTCCGGGCCCAGATGTTGTTAATGAAAAGGGGGCAGCAGGACGTGGTTTAGAGTGTTTCTGTGGCTCCTAAGTAAAGGGTTGAAGGTTACTGAAAGACCTGAGTTCGTGGACAAGGGCACAGCACCCAACAAGTAACGGTACAATCTGAAAATGCAAATTACTGACCTGTTGCTCTGCGTCAAACGATGCTGAGCTGGCAAACTGAGGTGAGAAACCGCATCTCAGCAGTGCCCGACAACCTACAGATTCTGAACTGAAAGCTAATGATGATGGGTTTGTGCTGTTAAAGTAAGTTTATCCTTTTCGTAAAGAGCAGGGATGATCGGAGGGCACAAGCAGGATGAATGTCTTTCCAAACTTAACCAGTGAGCAAGGCACAAGATGAGAATGTCAATGCAAAACCGGACACTTGTTGGCTGTAAATGTCACTCGGTGCAGAAGATGTGAATTTTTAGAATGGAAGCGAGAAGGTGGATGGAGACACAGGAAGGAGACGTGACTCTTGGCTCTGAGGGGGAAACAGGATCCCAGCCTTGCGGTGGATGCAGAAGGTTATGGTTTGTTTATTTTTATTCTTGTTTGGATGCAAACCGTGAAAGTTTAGAGAGTAGCCGTTAGAGTGAGAAAAGGCAAGCTGGAGAATGCAAGCTCAGTGTGCTGGAGCTTAAGTGAACACGTGCACCATTGTTAGGCAGTTGGGAGTATAATGTCTAAAGTTTAATGAGATTAAGAGTTGCTAGTTCTTTTCCAAAAGGTGAAATAACTGGTTATGCTGGAGCAAATGCCAGTATCTTGCATCTGGGTAGGAACAACCCCAGGTTCCAGTATAAGTTGGGGAATGACTTATTAGAGAGCAGTGTAGGGGAAAGGGACCTGGGAGTCTTGGTGGACAGCAGGATGACCATGAGCCAGCACTGTGCCCTTGTGGCCAGGAAGGCCAATGGCATCCTGGGGTGTGTTAGAAGGGGGGTGGTTAGTAGGTCAAGAGAGGTTCTCCTTCCCCTCTGCTCTGCCCTGGTGAGACCCCATCTGGAATACTGTGTCCAGTTCTGGGCCCCTCAGTTCAAGAAAGACAGGGAACTGCTGGAGAGAGTCCAGCACAGGGCAACTAGGATGATTAAGGGAGTGGAGCATCTCCCTTATGAGAAAAGACTGAGGGAGCTGGGGCTCTTTAGTTTGGAGGAGGCTGAGGGGTGACCTCTTTAATGTTTACAAATATATCAAGGGTGAGTGTCCCGAGGATGGAGCCAGGCTCTTCTCGGTGACAACCACTGATAGGACAAGGGGTAATGGGCTGAAACTGGAACATAAGAGGTTCCGCTTAAACCCGAGAAGAAACTTCTTCTTGGTGAGGGTGACGGAGCACTGGAACAGGCTGCCCAGGGAGGTTGTGGAGTCTCCTTGTCTGGAGACATTCAAGACCTGCCTGGACACGTTCCTGTGTAGCATTATCGAGGCGTTCCTGCTCTGGCAGGGGGATTGGACTTGATGATCTTTTGAGGTCCCTTCCAATCCCTAACGTTCTGTGATTCTGTAAGTCAGCATCGGGTGACTTATATAACAGTACCGTAGCAAAGTCGTTTGGCCAGTACTCGGGCCCTAGGTCGAGGATAAAAAGCAAATTGGTTGTTCACAGGTGTTGAGGTGGGTTTAGTTACTGTGGCAGCAGACGAGTGCTGGGCATTGCCGTGGGTGCGAGTGCACCTGGTAAAGCCATTGGGCTCTTTCCTCCCGCCCCACTCCCTTCCCTCCTCCTCTCCTGCTTGGGTCGCTGTCCTTTCCCTCAGAGGGCTGCTCTGGATTTCTTCACACAGGTACGTGGGGTTTGTTTTCTGTCCCTGCGGGGATGCTGGGAGCGGTTGGGTGGCTTTGGAGCGGTGAGTCTGAGGGGCTCCCAGAGCCGTGAGGTACCTTCGCGTTTTGTGAAGCGAGGAACCCCACGAGGCTTTCTGGAGAGCAGGCCAGGGCTGCCGTCGCACTCAGTCTCTCCCTAGCCCTATGGGCTGTTTGAAAGGAAGAAGAAAACTTAAAATGCGTAACAGCGAGTCGACTCGGTTATTGTCGTACTGGACCTTAGGGGAAAGCCCGGCGGGGCAGGAGCTGTCCCAGCGCAGCTTTTCCCACCAGGAGTGGCCAGGTCGGGGCATTTCGGGGGACTTGGAAGTATTTGCGCTGCCCTCTGCTGACATTATCACCGTACAGTTTTGAGCGTGTAAAACGCTGGGTGGGCAGGTCTGGGGTTCACCATGAAGGAGCATCCGTCCCTCCTTGTCTCCAGTCCCCAGTAGGTCAAGATGTTTTATCCCTTACGACGCTTCTAGTGGTGTGCTTGCCTTCCAAAAATAAGCCTGGTTTTCAGGTACAGCTGTTTCTAAGTGATAATCGGCGGCAGCCCAGACTGAAGCATAATTCACAATAAAGCTTAAAAAGCCTTTTGGCTGAACGTGGCTTTGCGCTTTCCAGAGGATTGTTTGTACGGTTGGTGTGGGCAGGTTTGGTTCTGGTGGTGGATTTGCAGCCCAGGTGTCTGCCTCGCCCTAATCCTGAGAAGCTGCTTATTATGTTAGCAGGAGACTGAAGAATTTCAATTTTGTGTTTAAATCTCATTGAAATAAAAAGGTTGGGGTTTTTTTTCCTGCAGATAAGTATTGGGTATAGACATGAAATTGAGGTAGCGACTGTTACACGTGTCTTTGCCGAATGCATGAGAAATCTTAATAATGAAGTTCCTATTTCCACTCAGTTAAGAAATGTGTGTGTCGAGGGATTTGGAGTATTTCTGGGGATTTTTTGGGGTTTTCTTCATTTAGTGTGAGTAGCAGCAGTTCAGAGAGTAATAGCAAAAGCAGAGGAATGTTTAACTTACTGGGAGCACTTAGCAGTAACTAAAGTCTGTATGATATAATTTGTTATTTCTTAAAATGGATTCTTCTTCTGTATTACCATATTCTCATATGGAATATTTAAAATATCTAGCAATAGAATCAATACTCCTAAGCAACACTATTTAGTTTTGCAAGCACCCGTTCCTTGGTCTCAGTTTGTGCGAGTGGTTTCTTTTCTTTTTTTTCTTGTTTTTTCTCTTTTTTTTTTTTTTTTTTCCTCTTCTCTACACACATAGTGGTATTACTTTCATGAAAGTACGTGTCAGGGAGCAACTTTTTAGGTTTTTGTAAGGGCTATAGTATTGGGTAAGCAGAGCGTGTTTTATCTTCTGTAAAGACACCCTGCTTTTCATTTGGTAGTGGGCTTCGTTCAGTTTTGCTTTGTTAAATAAACTTGTAATTCCAAGTTACCTTTTTCTGGGGCTGTGACAGGAATAATGAAGGATTCTTGAATGTTTGGGGGTTTGCTGGTTGTTTTTTTTTTTGTTTTTGTACCTGGCATTTAACAGGTTGGGTTTGCGACTGGAAGAAATTTCCGCTCCATCCATTTAATTTTGCAAATGGAAAGCTCCCCGGAGTAGCTTTTCCCCCCACCCCTTAGTGTGGAGTATCATATGTGAAATTATGGAGGGGAGAAATGGGGAGATGTTAAATCTTTTGTTAATGGCTTCGAATTAAGCACACATTGTTGCAGATGATTTGGAGGACTTATTTAAAGTAAATATACAATTTCAAGCTCAATTATCATTCATAGCTGAACCGAACAGAGCGAGGTATTAGGTCTGTGAATTCGATACAGTGTTACTTCATGATTGCAACGCTTTTTTTACAGCAAATTTGATATAGAACAGTTGCTAAAGGCAAGCTGCTGACTAGTGTGACCAACCGTTTTATGGGACACATCTGGTGCATTAGTTCAGGATGGGCCCTGCAGAAGAACAGAGCCTTTCGCACAAAACGAGAGGGAAGCTAACTCCACATGTATACGTTTCTCGCGGACATGCGGAGAGGTTAAACAATTACGAGTTAATTGTGTAAGCTAATAGGAGGGGTGTTCGTAATATCATTTCAAAATAGCTACGGGGTGGGGGGGGGAATGGAGGAGAATTATTGTTGTAAAATCTCAAATGAACGGTTTACACCTGTTAATGTTACATTTAGAACAGCTGTTTCTTTTATTATCAGTAAACAGATGCAGAAAGTAATGGAATGTTTTAAGGCAATATGTTAATCCCATCTTCCACTACTGAACATTCTCACAATATCATGATTAAATATTAACTGTAATGCTGCTGTCATCTGCAGTTACAGAATTCTTCCTTATTTTTTAATCGCTTTTGTATCTGACGATGTAAATGTTTGCCCAGAGTTATTGTAGTCTCTCTCATCAACCCGTCGTAACGTTTTTTTGCACGTCAGTGATTTTGGTGATGATTTTGCTGGGCTGAATTACTTGGCCGAAGCGACCCTGATTTTGGTTTTGCTCAGAGGTTGTTGCCATGTTTGTCGTTTCACCCTGAAATTACAAAATCAGTTGGACTCCGTGATTTTAAAGATCTTCTCCAACCTGAGTGATCCTATGGTGCTATAAGGAGAGAAAAAACTTGCTCCCGCGGGCCCAGGCCAATGCACATTTCATATAAACTCCCTATGAGGTTGGCTGGTGTTATAGGCGAAGCTTTGGTAGACCGTGCTTGGCTAGGTCCGGCACTACAAGTTGGGTTAGTACCAGCCAGGAGAATTTCTCATTTAGTGTGTGGAATCTTTTGGCTTCTGTGACAATAATTTTAATCGTAGTTCATTTATTTTCTGCGTGTCTTCCGACAAATGTATGGCGCTGCTAAGGTTTTGAGGTAAAGAACATCTACGGTTCAGACAACCGGTGGGGGGGAAAAAACATACCTCGAAACTGCAGATGCAATGCCATGTGTATCTAGGGGAAAAAAAAACCAACAAAACAAGTAATTCCAAATATTCAAAAAAATAGTGCTTGAGATGACGTGAAGTTTCCTAGAAACCAGTACCTGCCACTCAGATGTTCCAAGGTGGCAGCAGTAGTTCTTCAACTGGAAAATGTATCTGTCTTAATTTTAGAATGATAGCATCTGTAAATGTTCTCAAAAAATGCAGCATTTCAGTGAAGTAACATGCAATTGTGGAGCATTACTAACTCAGCACTCCAAGAACGGAAGCACAGAAGATTAATGCTGTAGGACTTGTTTGGCAGATTAGTTCTCAGGAAACGTAGAGACCAATGAACGTGGCAGCTGCATTATTAAAATACTGTATTCAAGCCCAGGTTAAATTGTTCATTCATGCATGGAGTAACTCAGCATTAATTGAATCATTACATTTTTTAGATATTTTAGATCACCGATATTTTTTGCTTCAGCACTTAAAATGCCTGTTTAAATTACGATATTCACAAGGAGCGAGGATTTTGACAGAGGAAGCGCTTATATGGGAGTGTTCACTTGTCAGGTCATTGCAGTAATAAAATTGCACTGGTGGAACTAAGCCAGAACCTTAGTTCTAATGCCAGGACAGCCTGTTTCTGGAGGAGTTTAAAGATGCTTGGTCAGGTAAAGTTGTCTAAGTTGATATAAAATAACAAAGAGGTTATGTCTTTCCTTGTTCTTGTTAGACTGGTGCTGTTTATGTTAGACAAATGAGAATGTTCCTGACAAAAAGTAAGAAAATTTAAAAAAAAAAAATTAAAAAAAAAAAGAGGGAGGAAGAAACCCTCTCCTGTTCATTAAGTACCTTTAGAGAAGTGTCTTGTCGTTTCAATTCCATAGAATGGAAAGGCAAATTTGTTTTGAAATGACTTGAGTTTATTTCATGTTAAGTAGTTGTTGAAAGGCAACTGGTTTCAGCTGTGAGGAGCAAATCTGGCTGTGACTCTTGTCAGACTGACGAGTAGTAGAGAGAGTATTGCAAAGCACCGTGCTGCCGGGTTTCTGTTCTTCTTCACTCGAACAGGCAGAGTCTGACTATTATTTAGTCAGTTAACATTCCTGGCGTTCCCTGACAGCTTAGATGTGTGTAATTTAGAACAAGAACCTGTTAATAGTTACTAAGGCGTGTGAAACTATATCCTTGTGGTTCTAGAGAAATGTTCCCTGGTCAGAGGAGTTCCTGCAGTTTCTTCTTCCGGAAGGCAGCCTCCTCTCTTTCAGAACATTCCCTTAATTGTTGGGCTTCGCACGCAGCTTCAAAAATCTCTCCCTTTTTCAAAACTGCTTGCCCGAGGTCCCCTTGCCATTCCTTCTACACCCTATTTGCGGTGGCCTTTGAGCGACCGGCACCTTTAGGAAGCGTGGGGCTGAAATTCTGGTTTTGATCTAAGTCTGTACAGAAATAAACATGATTATGCATCAACTTTTACAGCAATAGAATGGTTGTGTGGCCTTTTGGAACAGTAGTGGTTGATAAGTTTGAGGACCTCATCATGGGGGGGACCTCATCATGCTCTGCAATTACTTGAAAGGACATTGTAGAGAGGTTGGTGCTGGTCTCTTCTCACAGGTCATTTGGGACAGAACCAGGGGGAATGGGTTCAAGTTGCAACAGGGCAAGTTTAGATTGGACATTAGGAAGAAATTCTTCATGGAAAGAGTGGTCAGACCCTGGAACAGACTGCCTGGGGAGGGGGTTGAGTCGCCATCCCTGGGTGTGTTTAAGTGTCGCTCAGATGTGGTGTTGGGTGAGATGGTTTAGGGGTGAACTTGTAGTGTAGGGTTAATTGTTGGACTCGATGATCCCAAGGGTCTTTTCCAGCCTGAACTGTTCTATGATTCTGGGATACTGTTAAGGAGCTTCGCTGTAAAACCTGAAAACATTTAGTAGTGCCCCAGATTATGGAAAGTGAAGAAGCAGCTTGAAGAAGTGAAGCAGTGAAGAATCCAGCCTTGAGCTGGATGCAGAGTTTACAAGAGGAAGAAAAAAACCCCAAACTGCATTTCAGTTTCATGGCGTTGGGTTTTTCCTGTCATGAGCGTGAGCCTAGTGGTTAATAGGTGGGTTGTCCTTTATTCTTGCCTAGTTACAAGCTCCTTGTGGAGTCCTCAGGGCTGTGTAATTTCTGACTCTGTGCTGCTCTTGAGTCATCAAAAGTTATGAAGCTTTTCTTTAGTGTTGTGTCGAGTTTCTTCCGAATTTGTTTGGGTGCTCTATAGCCACAAAGCATTGTGCTGCAGTCCTTAACCGTGTGAAATAATGAGGATTTCGCGCGCTATTAGATTTTTATTTTTATTTTTTTAAAACCTGCACTATTTACAAGACTCAAATCGAGTCCATCTAAGTAAAAGCTTAAATGATAAAATATGTGGCGGTAATAATCATCTTGCCAGTTTTCTTCTGGTCGCCAGTCTGAGTCTTTTCACTGTAGCTCAAAAATCTGGAGCAAGTCTTTTGGCACAGCACAGTTTGTTGTAAGGAAGATTTAATAGCTTGTTATGTCCTATTTCTGTAAACAGAAGTCATTTAGAGTTCAGCAGATATATTTAGAATCAGCATTTGTGCTGGTAGTTACAAGCTGAATAAAATAATCTTTGAAAAGCTCAATCTGCAGAAGGGAATATGCGAGTTCAAATTTACCTTCAACTATTTCTCTTTTGAGACGCCTGGATTTATTCGTGTATACTAACCTACAAAACTGGGAATTGGATTCATTGCTTTTTTTTTTTTTATGGGTCTTTCCAATAACGGGTTGAAGCGTGGTGTGCAAATCTTAATAGGTTTAAAAGAGTTTTATGATTATTTCTATACAATAGGTCTGCTCCTGTGCTCTTTACCCTGGCAAAATCCCTGACTCTTCCTAGAGGAAGACTTCTCTGTCTCAAGGAGTGCAAGGCCAAATAGAACGGACAGCCAGAAGCTCTGGAGGGGTCTCCACTTTGGGTCAAAATATTAATAGGAGCTTACAAGGAGTGATTTGTAATCTAACCTGTGATTTGTTGACATCAAGGCACGCGTGATAGCTGAAAAAAAAAAAATAGAAAATTTGCAAAGTCAGTTGAACGTATGAGTTTTATAGCAAATAGTAAATTAAAACCAGAGTGACCTTTTGGTCTTGCTGATCGTGTGCATAAAGGTGTTCTGCACTGCTCCCAGCAACAGGGCTCTTGCTCAGGGCAGAGCAGGCACGAGCAATCCTCTTGGACGTTTGTTCTTCTGCTGTGTTTTTCACCGAGGAAGACTTTTTTCAATTAAAACGCTTATTATCACGCCTGGATGCAATTTTTTTGCGTATTCTGCTTTTGGGAGGGATAGTCGTTCTTATGAGAAAGGGTTCACTTGGTGGGGCACATGTCAGTGCCCTAGTTTAAATTTCAGTTTATTTCTGCCTCGATTGCTCCCTGTGGCCACGTTGGTGTGAAATCTGATAATTTCTACTGTATCGCTTCCAGTGTAGCTTTTGCCAAACACTCAGGATAAGCTGAATTAAAAAAAAAGATATGCTTTAATTAATAGTTTTTAATCCAAGTTGTTATATGTTGGGTTTAAATATCTTTTCCCCCTGTATTTTAACACAGTAATAAATGTTGTCCTTTCTTCTTTACTAAATGCCAGTGCTTTCAACGTCACAAAAAAATGTCATCCAGTCGTGTAATCACCCCATCTTTAAAGAATTATCTTGCAAGGATTGTTTTGCAAATAAGTAAAACATATTCTCGTATCTAAGCAGGACATTTTTCAGTTTTTACCTCTTCTGAACTTCGATTGTTTCAATAAGAATCAGAGAAGTTGTTGAGGTTTTTTTACGTCATTACTGAAGAGAGAAAACATGAGTACAATTTTTTTTCCTCAAGTTATTTACAGGTTCTAAAAAGACTTATTTTTTCACGATGTTTGTTGCTGGTCTTCCAAGCACCAGAAATGTGAACTTGTGTATGCAAGTTAGAGCCACCTTGTGCCTGTTTGTCCCCTCGTTAAAGTGGCGTGTTGAAAAGAAGAGTGGCCATGTAGCTGGCTGGTGGCAAATCTGGGAACAGAACCTAACCCGCTGATGGTATTTCCCCACTTTAGCTCCATTGGAAGTCTACCGGTCGGGGAAAACGATACGCCGGTACCAGATGATATATATGATGCGCGACACAAAAGATTTCCTGTTTTCCATTTATATGACGTGACCTGCGGGCTAACTGCAGCAAACATCACCGAGAAAGCGCCGTAGCTACATATACAAGTGTTCCTATTGATACGTTATTTTTCTAAGATTTTTGCTGAGTAAAGCTATTTCCATACACAAGCGTTTTTGGCCATCTGCAACTGCTTGTCAGTGAGCCCGGGTTGAGAACACTGGTCGTAATTGTAACCTCAGGAATGTGTGACCAGCTCGCGGCCAGCTGTGCATGCCCTGACTTTTCCCAGGTGTTAAGATACATGGCCACTTTTGTTCGCTTTAACCAATGGGGCAAAATACACTCCTTGTTTTTCCCCACCTTGTAGTAAACTTAAAACTGCTGGGGCTTATTATTATTATTATTTATTTTCTTTTTTTTAACGTGTCCTAGCGAACGACAAGACAAAGTTGTCGGCGTTGTTTACTTACTGTGCGTACATGGCAGAGCGTGCTGCATCTGCGTGAGGGTATGGATTTAGATAAATACAAAAAGGGTCCTTGGCGTGACTTGGTCTTGCGATAAATTAACGGCGTTGACCCTGCAAACCACACAGATGCTCTTTTTTCAGTCATTTACTTGTTTGAAAAAAAGATTTTATGCGTCTTCAACAGCATAAATATTTTTGTGGTTTCAGCCAGAGTGAGTCTGGCTGCATTTTGTAATCAGTTTTGGTTTAATGATCCATTTCAGGATCGTAGGGATACTTACCTGCTGTCTCTCATGTGGGAGCCTAGTTGGAACTCCTCCTTAATCTGCCCCCGAGTTGGCTGCATAGGGGGTTTTGTGTTTTGCCTTTACCTGTGTAGCATTTTCTTTACTTGTTTGGCATTTCCTCTATTGAAGGTGAGGCACAAATAGCTTGAAAGCATCACATATGAGCCCAAGTCTCCACCTTCCAGGTGTTGGAGGGGGCAGAGCACTTCCAGTAATCGCCAGGACAAAATTTGCTGCGTGATCTGTGACTTTCCCTTTAACCAGGTAAAAAGGATGAGCACGAGATTAACTTACAGACGCGATCGTTTGCCCAGTGTGATTGTTCTAAAGGAGTAAATCCACCTCTCAAGTCGCTGCTGTTGGCTGGTGTTTGCCAGCAAGCTGATAGTATATATGCTCCGACTAGTAGAGATGGACAAGAAAGAAGCTTGCAAGAAAGAAGCTGTTATTTCTATGGTCAAAAAGACACACGTTATCCCCAAAAAGTAACCCGCCCATTTGGATCACTTTCCGTGGAATGAACCCAGACCTTCAAGCAGAGCAGGTCTGTGTCTTCTGTAACAAGTTTAAAGTTCACAAAGGAAGAATTCCTGCCTTTTATGGCCTTTTAAAAACCTCGCACTGTTGGTTTTTGGTCATCTTTGAACGTAGTAAGGGATCACATTCTAAACCAGCGCTTTTTTTCCCTCAATATTCAGAAGTCGATGAGGGATGAGCACATGTGAAGACTTTGTATGTGCCAAAATGCTTTTCAAAACCTGGTTCTTAGGGACTCGAAAAAGCTCATTTAATCTTGAAAGTCAGTGAAAATGCTCCCAAACACTTGCTTAGAACTTGGAAAACGTACCAGCACAAGTTCTGCCTTGTAGCTGTGATGGCATGGCGCGCTCTTGCCTTATGGTCTTGCGTAGAAGACTGGATGGTGTGCTTTTTCAGGGGTGTTTTTGGAGTTAGATTACTGGTCCATGAAGCCTTTTTAAAAAGCCACCAGAGCACGCGGGAGAGCTGGTAAGACCTGGGATACAACTGCACGCTCCAAATCACTCATGATTTGTACCTCTGACTGACGTCTCTCCGATGAAGCTTCCCAGCTACGTACCAGCATTGTGAGATTCCTGAAACCGCTGGTCTTCGGTATTTCCTGTGAAACTTAAACCTAATGTTCAAAATCTGCATCGGGGCTGAACTATTCTGTCCTTTGTTTTCTGTTCGTCAAGGTGGCTTTTCTCATTAACATAAATCACAAAGCTCCTGCAGCAGTAGCGTTGGCCGTGTGATATACAGCGGCTCTGCTGTGGCCAAGGAATATTTACAACCCAAAATGCTCCGCTTTGCTCGATTCGAAGAAGACTTTCATTGTTTCTCTTTTCACAGCTTCTTGCATCCTAATGACTGATTCTGGTTTTAAGATGGCACAAGTGAGGAGAAAATCGGATGGAGAACCATCATGCTTTTATTTGGCACAGGTCTGATGCGAACAAAATAAATTAGCCAAAGACAAATAAAATGCACCCTGTGGGCGTTCAGAAGTTTAAAAACAATGAAATAGGAATATCTGTGGTGCGTTACGTTGGACTATGTATGGTAGAGAAGTTAAATGGCTTTAAATTGTGTGCAACCTAGCTGAAGAAATAAGATATTCTGGGGGGTGTGGATCCATGATGTGAACAATTTCAAAGAGTATTTGGTAGTCTCTTGGAATTTACTCCAAATGCTTTTGGTTCAATGGGAGTGAAAAGTTATGCTCCATTATAGCTTCACTTGATATTTTGTTTTGGAGGAAGGAAACTTGGAAACAAGCGACCATTTTATTTTTTTTTCATTGCTTAAAGATGACAGTGGAAGAAAAAGTAAGATGAGCCACATGCTTATGCTTCTTCCTACCTGCTCATCTTTCTTGCTTTCATTGTTGCCTTACTTAAACAAAAAGGATCAAAATGCGCGCACGTCTATCTGCTAACTTAAGTCGTGTTACTGAGCGCGGCTGGTGACAACTGTTTGCTTCGTATATGGAAGAAACTGATCTGTACGCAGGCTTTAGTTCCCTGCTCTTTCTCAGAGGTTGCTCTTGGAGTAGAAATAGGTATTTCTGATGCTCTCTCCCCATCTGCATATTTTTTATAGTACTTATTTATTGTTATACCTGCCGAGATGATCTTGAATGCTTTCTTTATGAGGACTTGAGACTTGCTGGAGTAGGAAACGTTTTGTCCCATCCAGCTTTCAAAAGAATTGCTCTGATTCAGCACAGCTTTTGATTGCGTCGCCGCCTGCCATGTTTTCAGGAGATGCTGCGGACTAAGTAGTATTAATCTGCTCAGTAGTTGGGTGGAAACACAGGGAACAACTAGGAGCTGTTTTTTTCCCTGTAGAAGCCCACAAAACCAGCAGAGCAGAGCCATTAGCCTCGTTCCTGAGGGCTACTATAAATTAAAGGTCCTGAGCATGAGGGGTTGTTAAAATTCTCATAGGGCTCTTGATAAGATGCTAACCCCCGTGGTCTGGCCCGGCTCCAAACGGGGTAATTACATTCTTCCTACCTAAATTCCCCCTGCAATTGCAATTCGATGTGCTGGTATTCCTCACTTCCTCTCCTCTGCCCTGCCCCGTGGAACAGTTGTTGCATTTCATCCCAGCGGTACTTGTTCTCGGTGACTGATGGAGTGATCTGCGTGGAGAGTCTATAAAGCATTTTAAGAACCTTTCTGGATGAAATGTAATTTACAATGCTGGCTTTTTTTTTTTTTTTTTTTTGTAATTGTTATTTTCTGCTGTGTAAAATGGGCTAGGTTAATCCGAGCCTCTAATGCGTGAGAACTGTGTGTGACAGACCTGGAATAAGATAGTACCAACAATTACTCTAGCTGCTCATTAAACTTCTTCCTAGGGGCTTCTAGGTAGAAGGAATAGCAGACCAAACTAAAAATATAGGAAGGCTTTTCTAAAGGGTTTATTACAAAAGAGGAAGAATGCGAGCTGTGTAGTAAGACTAATGTGTTTTTTGCCTCCAGCCAACTACATATTGAAGTGTGTATGTATATATATACATAAAACTATGTATGAAATGTTCCCTCTGCTTACAGATTCTCTTGCAACCTTAAGAGTAGTGGATCACTGCTAGAAGTGACACTTTTCCTACCACTTCACGTACTAGAAATGCATTTTGTTATAAAAGTGCTACAATTTTTATTAATGTTGCATGCTGGTTGGAAGTAGACTAATGATATCTGAATTTAAATGTTCCTTATTAGCAGGCAGATACAGATTTAGCACTCGATGCTTAACAAGATAGTAAGGGAGTATGTGTGTGTGCCAAATATGCAGAGACTTCATATACAGTGTTCTCTAAATGTGACACTTGCTTATCATATATCTTCAATACAACTAGGAGAAAGCCATGCTGGGGGATATCTTTGGGTTTTAATGTTAGTTTCTCTCTTTGCTCGTGGAGCAACTCGTAGCAAGCTGAGATGTACTACATAGGAAATCTTCATACAGACACTAACCTGGACGACCTAAATTCATATTTCGTGAGATCACTTAGTCTGGCCTGTCGGGTGTGACGAGCCGTTGAATTTCAATCGGTGTTAGAGTCGAGCCTGTGTGTTTGTTCGGGTCAGGTATTTCTTTCCTACGACGTCAGCACGTGGGCTGCAGGTGGGGATAAAAGATCACAATGTCCTCGCTATTCCAGTGAGGTCTCTCAAGGTGGTCCCAGCAGGCGACCTGCTTGCCGTGCTGCAGGGCAAGCGGAAGAGGCTGCAGGTGACTTGTCTAGTAGCACAAGAAATGTATCGCCAGTCCTGGAGGGCAAAAATCAGTGTGTGACCCCGTGCAGGTGCGTGTGATGCACGACCTGAACTCCTGCTTTCCATGCCGGTGCAGATCTCCGAGCGCCCTGACCCCTGCGCCAGCCAGTCGCTCTCTGGTGCTTCTGAGGAAGGTCCAAAAACTGAAACCAATCAATCAACAAACTGAAAAAACCTCTTACGTAATAAGATAATAAAAAAAAAAACATTTAAAAAATCTGTTTACTGTGATACAGTAAGTTTGGAAGCCTGCAGCCTAAAGTGTCCTTTCAAGGTTCGTCACTGTGTTTCAGTGAAAAACTACACTGTTATGCACATAAGGTACCTTTCTTATGCACATAAGATATCTTTCTCTTCGACCTGTGATGAAAGATGAAGTAAGTTTACTTAAATGAATTTAATTATATCCTTGACACCAAATTTAGCGCCATGTGCTCTACTATTTGTTGCTTAGAACAGAGCCTCTAATAACTGTGTAGCCAGATGCTAATGAACTAATCCCATCCAGTGTGGCTTTACTAGACTTTACCTTGCAATATGTAGTTTAGTTTTCTTGCCTGTGAGATATGTTCTCAGTTAAAAACAGTTTGCCATTAAAATTGTAATAAGCCATTAGTATAGTTTTAGTTCTGTAGCCTTTAAGAATGTGCTTTTTAAATTGCAATATATATTAGTGAATATTGGCATAAAATATGGCTGTGCTATCAAGCGTTTCTCTTGTGATCGTTTGTAGGTCATATCATGGCGAATGCAGTTTGAAAATACGTTTAGTTTGTAATTCTGTTGTGGGAGGAAACACGTTATTTTTCATTAGTTTATGTGTAAGTAAATTTAAGTAGCTTTATTCATACTGATGGTCTCCTAACAGGCACAAGAGCAATGTGCTCTCTCTTGCCATCAACTCTTATGTGCATTTCCCATCTTCTAAGCATCCTAAAGCATTTATATTATTTTATTTGGTTGAGCTTTGGCACATTTTGCACTAGCTTCTGTTTCTAAGGCGAGACACACATTCCTGGAAACTTTCAGGCAGGAAAAACCCTGTGTATTTTAATACTATAGAAACATTTCTTTTATTGAAGAATATTTTTAGATAAAGGCAGTCTGATGGAATAAAGCAGCAAAGGATTTATTTAAATGGAAGATGTTTCATTGCTGGGTACTGTGGAGATGCACACCCCATAATTCTGCGCATCTCTCATCTTTCTAATTTTTTTTTTTCTGTAGCTTTTTAATTCTAAGCATCTGGGGGTTTTAAGGTGTGACTTTTTAACCATCTGTTTTCCACTTATTTAAGTATGAAATTCATTCTTTTCCAGAAATTATTATCAAAGAACAGTGTGTTAAATTTACCTATATTATGAATTTCTTTTCAATTTCGATTTTCTATTCTTTCAGCAAGTAGTCTCTGCTGTTCGTACTTTCCTCCCTACCCCAGACTTTATTCTTCTGCAATAAGTTCTCTCTTTTGCTGTTGGTTTTTTTTTTTTTGCTGCTGCTGCTGCTTCTTGCATCCTCTCCCTCTGAAAAGGAGGAATGTGCTCTATTTTCTTCCACTCGTGCATAACTTTCTCCCTGTCTCTTGCTCTTTCTTTTTTCTTATCCACAACTCTCTGGGTTTTTTAAAACTGCCTCATCTACAGCTTCTTTCCCTCCTAGCACGCACTGCTCCCAAGAACAACTAGAACAATTAGAAGTGCCTCCTTGTTGCAGTATAAACTCAGTTTTATAGAACTCACGAGAAACTTCTGTATTTAAGGCTGAAACAAAAAGGGATTTTCTGTTCCACGCAGTTTCCTACCTATTTCTTCTTTTCTCATTGCTACCATTTTAATTCTGACTTGTCCCTTTAGCACTCCAAACTCTGAAATTCCTTTCTGCAGTTGCCTGCAATTAAAGCTACGGTCTGACAATTAAATATTCCAAATATGTACAAAATTCATCTCGGTGGGTTTGCATTGAGCTTTTTTGGGGAAAAATAATTTGGTGACTGAGTCAATGTGAGAAACACAGGTTAGAAATTTGAAAAAAAAAAACACCCCAAAAAGCTATTAAAGCCATTTTTCGGAGAGCCCTGACCTCCTCGTATTCAGGAGATGGTGTAGCCTACTTGAAGAAGTAGATTATTAGTGCCATTCATTGCAGTGAAACTGTAGCAGTGTCTGAACATACTCCAAAAATTCATCAGCATGATGGGATGTAGCCTTTAATGACTGCTAAATTCTTTTCTTTTTCTTTTTTCTTTTCACACAACCCTTTTGTTAGCTTGGTTGTGGAGACAGGTGGATATTTGCACAAAAATTTCGTTGTGCTCTTGGGGAAACCAGCCACCCCAGCGATACCGACTCGAAATGAAATCGAGATGAATAATTTGAGGGTGACTTGCTGAAGTTTTGAAACAGTTAACGCTCTCTTCGGAGGAGATGAGGGGTAGATAAATGGTGAACAACTGGGGAAGCTGGCTCTGGAGCACGTGCTCGTGAATTTGGACACCGACTAATCTGTTTTGGCCGTCGCTGGCACCGCAAATAACAGCCGAACGCAAAACCTTCCTGTTTCTTCCCACTCTTGGCGTTTTAACTTTCCACTGAGGGCAACCTGTGGCCGCTGGCTGAGAGCGGGAGAGGCAGTTTGGCTGGGGCTTCTCGCCCGGCTGAGCCCAAGGCTCCCTGTGGCTCTTCTGGTGATCTGATGGATGCAGAGCTCAAGTTTGGGAGGGTTTCTGTCTGGGGGGGGGGGTGTTAATTTTTTTTTTACCAAGCTGGAGTTGGTCCATGAGGTCCAACCAAGCGTATGAAGGGGTGTTGGCTGCAGCCGTACAGTTTCCGTGTGCCCAGGAAGAAAGCTAGACACCTCTGTTTCCTGTTCTACCATCTTCCCTGTTTGCCTTGGTAGAGTTGCTGGACTGAGAAAATCACCTAAAAACAGTGGCTAATATGAGGTGTCCTCATTCAGGGTTATCTCGGGCCTTTTTCTTATTAACTTCTCACACTATGAAGCCCTCCTGGATTTGTTTGGGGTTGTGGTTTGGGGTTTTTTTTTTTTCTTTTTGGTTGTTTATAAAGATGATGAGCTGTATTTGCGACTTCCTCAAAATGTTCTTATATTTAAATTGCTTTTTGTTGCTTCGCTTAAAAATGCGATCCTTTGCCTTGCCTTGGAGGGAGGTCACTCTTCTTGGTACTCATCGCAAGTGAAGTTTGCCAACTGTTTATTCATCGTCTGGTTCAAAAGTTATTCTAGCACTTTATCTCCTTTAAAGTATCTTTTTTTCTTTAACTGATGACCCAGTGATCTAAAGTTAACCTTGATATTTTAAAATTTTTTTAAAGGCATCAATAAAATGGAATTTATCCTCTCCTTGCTCCTCTCGGATGCCTCAATTGTCTGGTTTGCCCTAGCTGAGGTGGAAGATGTGGGGTAAATCACTTGGTTGTTGGAGTGTTCTCTATATGCTCTCCATTTTGCTCCTGAAACAACACTGGGTTGTCGTTGAGGTGTGTATCTTAAGGCTGATAGTGCCCTGTTCCTTCCACCTAATTGGCTTCCAGCTTACGTGTGGCCTCAAGACAGGGTGGGAAGTCTGCATGACTAACGACGAGTGTGTTGTGATGCTCTTGGATGCCAAGAGCTGAAGGTGTGGTTTGAAATAAGTGGAAAAGATGCAGAGAACCTGTGTGTAAACATATAGTAAGGCACCTTCACTCGAAAAATAGGAAACTTGTCGCGTTAGCAGATGTACTGGTATCTGTGCGCGCGTCCTGCAGAAGCAGGGTTTGATTATTTCAAGGAACTCTGCCACCGCCTGCTCTGTGGGTGCCCTCCTCACCTCTGCATCTGAAGAACTGAAGATAAGTAGCTTCAACCATATCACCTTCTCCTCCTCTGACACACTTTTCAGGATTTTGTGTTCCAGGATGGGAAGAATATTATGGGCTGCCTTGCCCTCGGGTCTCATCATCGTTGTCTTAATGCTCCTGTTCTTGCCTTCATGGGCTGTTCTGGCACCCAATCACTTTTTACCACTTCTGTCTTGCTTGGCTCAGTCCCGTAGAGCATCTAAAGGAAGTGTGACCTGACGAGCTTCTTATCTTCCATTCAGCCTGGGTTTTTGTGCTTCCTTCCTATGCTTTTTTTTTTGTGTGTGCGTCGGTGTAGGACAGAGTCCCTGCTACCCATGTCCCTGCCAGGTGCTTTGAGGTTGCACTGTCCCAGGTGGCTGCCTGCTGGGAAGCCACAGCTCCACCAGAGGAGGAACTTCACGTGTCCCTTTTGTCATTGGACCCACACTGAGAAATCACCTACTCGATACCGGGAATTTTAAATTAATATGGCCTTCTGTATGGTTATTGCTTCATCTGGAAGAGATGATGTGGAAAAGACTGTGTGGAAAATCTCTCGTGTCCTATGTTGCGAGAAAAATTAGGTATGTTCTCAAGTTTCTGCATAAGGTCGTTTTAGATTTTCAATGTAACCAAAAGATTTATCCTCTATTTTTCCTCTCAAACCCCATGTTTTATTCTGAACCACACTAAATTTCACACTCTCTCTGTGGAAAGGTTTTTGTGGCTCGGTGTATAGAAAAATGAATTGTTTTCATTATTTCCGAGACCTCTTTCCTTTCCTCCATGTCTTTGTGCCTGCTCCATACAAGTGGCAGATTTTGTCAATCCTGCCTTGATAAAACCAGCCTTCATCTGCTTCAGACTCTTCTAACTATATTAAGACTAGCTATCAAGTAACAAGGAACGTATTAAAGCCCTGTTCCTCTGAGGCTCACTCAGTCCCTGCTGCTTTCCCAGGAGCTGCAGCAGTTTCTTGGAGGGGGGGTTATTTTATTTTCTCAGGTATTGCTGTTTAGAGTTGGATTTGTACATTAATTTCCTTTACCTGGTGAGGCAGAGCTGTAGAAGGGGTTGGTAGCCTGCTCTCCTCGGTCTTCAGATGCCACTTTTGCACCTTGAAGCTCAAGGTAGAAATATCCTGGAAGGGTCTCATCTATGAGAGAATCTCATCTATGTGAGCAATCGCTTGGGGAATGCATTTCATTTATGTTGGAATATGCAAATGCATTCAAAGTAAATTTCTGTGTAATTGCAACGATCCTTGTTCCGATACCCCCTTCCACCCAACCATCCCAATTAGCTGAAGAAATATACATTCAAAACCCTGAAGTCTATATTAAAAACAAACCACAAAAAAAACAAATAACAAAGCCAACCAACCCTGCTGAAGTGCAGTTACGGTTTATAAAGTAACAAGGAGGGTGAACAAGGTAGAGTCACACCTAAATGAACACTTATTCCAAGAAAATCTGGTTGCAGGCATAAAGCAAATATGCAGCTTTTGCAGATCTGTGCAGGCAAAACATTTTCAAGACCTATTCCTCTATAGTTTTTCATTGTGTTCTTTAAGAACTGGAGACAGTGGGAAATTAAGGGAAAATACATTTGCAGTTGCTGGTAGTGACCGGAATGAGTTAGAGTCTTGGTAGAGTGAAATTCCTGCATTTTCCTTACGGTCTTATTTGCTCCTCAAATAACCTCCTATATTCTTTGGTTTTAGCAATGACGTCAGTAGCTTGGACAAAGTTCAACAAAGGAACTTAACTCGTTTTAAATTTTCCCAGTAGTTCCTTACATCATATTATGGCTCCAGAATAACAGAATGTTGTCATCATGTTTGGTTCAGGCTTTTGATTTCAATTCCCAAGTTGCGTAACTCTTTCAAAATCATTCAAGCCTGATTCAAGCTCCTACAGCAAATGTAATACTGAATAAAAAAAAAAAAAAGGGAAGAGGGGCTGGTCAGTGTAAATAAAAATGCTGTTTGCCTCCGTGCCTGTGCTTGGGTGGATGCTTGTGTAAATGACTGAGGCTGAGGAGCAAGATCGGTGATAAATGACAATCTTAAGCGATGTGGTTTCTGTTGGAAAGGGGCATCTAAGAGAAGTTCATGTGTGTTTGGCATAGGTTGGCAGGTGGGTGGCTTCAAAGACAGAATCGTAGGATGCGTTGGGCTGGAAGGGATCTTTAAAGGTCATCTAGTCCAACCCTCCTGCAGATCCTCCAGGAAATGCCAAACGCACGTACCTAAGGATTTGGTTAAATCACAGAAGATTGGGTTTGTGTGGCAAGGTTTTGGTAACAGGGGGATGATGGTCTTGCCTTCTGTGAGGAGCTGTTAGAAGCTTCCCCCACGTCCGAAGGAGCCAGTGCCGGCCGGCTCCGAGACAGACCTGCTGCTGGCCAGGGCTGATCTCTTCAGATGGTGGTAACACCTCTGGGATAACGTACTTAAGAAGCATAAACTGTTGCTGTGCAACAGCAACTGCAGCCAGAGAAAGGAATGAGAATATGTGAGAAAAACAACCTTGCAGACACTAAGACTGATGAAAAAGGGAGGAGGAGATGCTGAAGGCACCGGAGCAGAGATTTCGTGGAGGTTAATGGTGGAGCAGATGTCCACCTGGAGCAGGGGAAGAGTGAGAAGAGGCCTCCTTGTGAGGAGGAGGCGGCAGGGACAATGTTATGGACTGACCACAGCCCTCGTTCCCTAGAGGCAGAGTGATCTCCCCATCCTTCTCTCCATCCAGAGTCTTGCACTGTATTTTCTCTTCCCTGCCCAGGTGAGGAGGGCAGTGACGGAGCCTCCAGCCCGTGTCAGCCCACCGCGCTGATGTGGAAAATCAAACGGCAAGCGCCTTGCAGGTTCCCTGTCATTTAGAAAGTAAAGATTTAAGCTCGACTCTAAGAGGCCCTTGCAGCAGTTGTAAAGGAATCTGACACGAATGTATTTAATCAGATGTAGAGTCAACGTAATGATGAATAATGAATAAATACATTCGTAAACAGGTGCAAAACAATTTTTTTTTCATCTTCTCCCCTGCCTGGAGAGCTACCATTGTTATGTGATAGCTTAATATTTCAACTAGAACTACAGCTGGAACGGCAGTGATATTGAATGATTTTCATTATCCATTCTGTGCCGCTGGAATGAGCACAGCCACCTCAAATACTACTAAAATCTACTCATCAAACAGACTTTGTGAAAAGCTTTATCTCTTTCTTGCAGATGGGTTGGTGGAAAGCCTTTGAAAGAGCTCTGTGCTGCTGACTGGATTTTCAGTTGGTTTTTTTTCTTTTTCAACCTGTATCACTTCAAGTCTTGGGCTGCAACTATAAAAGTCCTCACCGTCTTGTCTCTACCACTGATGTGGCAAGTGGCCTTTGAAAGCCAGTCCATGATTTACTTTCCAGAAGGGCTTTTGCAGCACTAGAGCTCTATTGTAGATGGTGCATAAACTTGTAGCAGAACTGTAATCCCTACTCTAGAACAATCAGTGGCCGCTTCTAGACTAATGATAATTAGAAAATCAGAAGCGATTTGTTTCCAAACAGCATTTCTTGGCTTCCTGCTACGGGTGCTTGGAAACACGTTAGGTTTCATGCCATCGTAACGTTGACTCGGCTTCTTGCTGTCGCCACCTTAGATTCAGAGCATCTGTCTTTACGCGTCTAATATCTGCATGTCTTAGATAAACCTGAACAGCAACAGTTTTCGTATTCCTGAGGCTAGAAGAAGAACAAAAAAGCAAAAATTTATGATGATAGTCAGGCCCAGGAGATCACTTGCCAATTAGAGTCACAGGCAAACCAGACTCACCTTGGGGAAATTAGCTAAGTAGCAATCTAATCAGAGTAGGGTAAGGAGAACTAAAAACTAGACCATAAAACATCACTAGTTGAGGATGATTATTTTTAATTCAGTATAGCGTATGGAAACAAGCTTGAACAAGATCACTTGCTTTAAAAGTCTTGACTAGGGAGAGGTTCCTTAATAATAAATATTTCTTCTAGCCTTGGCCTTTTGGACTTGGGGAAATACATTACCGTGCCAGTATTAAATATATAATGTGGTTTAGAATCACCAATGGGTTTGGCTTCCCAGCTGTTTCTAAGTGTTGGCTTGAACACATAACAACTTGAGCGTAGCAGACATAGTCTTTTTCATGCAGTATATTGTGTTGCCTTGTTTGCGTTGTATTTCCGCTTGAATAGTGTGATGTCAGTATTAAGGAAGTAAAATAGACAGTAATGACCTGTTATCCAGGTATTTAGAAAACTCTAGTTAATTTTGCAGAGACAAATACATCGAAATATGTTAATAATAGATGTAATTACCTTGGAAAATCCATTCTGTATTTTAAGTTGAATTACTTGAATTACTGCTGGCTTCAGGAGGATGAAAAACACTGCCAAAGTGGGTCAGTTTTATTCATGATGAACCAGAAAAAGAAAAGCCGGTGTCTGTTTTCCCTAGAAAGGCTTTCCACTGCAGGAACGGGATTTGGAGCAGCACACACATGCCTGCAGGATCCTCCAAGACTCTGCTTCCTGCTACTCTATGTACTTTTTCAAAAACCTTTTGGCGAGATAAGGCAAAATCTTTCCAGTCGTTTAATTTTGTGAGTCTGCAGCTTTTTGGTGATCCTTTAAAAAATTTGCGGTTGGTTGTTCAGTTTTTACTGTTGCTTCTTCATGGATGCACAGGGTGTAGTGATAAAACCGTGCAAACTTCTTTTAAGTTAACCATATTTAAATAATTGCTGAGCCTGTCCAGTTCATGAAGCCTGGGAGGTGTCACAGCGGTGATGACCTCATGGGGGAAGCTTTAGGGTTCTCTTAAATTCTCAACCCTGGCTGTTCCCTGGCTCTCCCAGAGCAACCATGGTAAGAAAGACTACGAAGAAAAGCTAGAAGCAGTAGATCACTGTTGAGAGTCCGTCAGAGCTCAGCGTAAAACAAAGGGTTGGTAACCTTATAGAAAGGCAAAAACTACCAAAAACTGCATTAATGTCCTGGAGGAAGGCTAAGAAGCTGACAACCATAAAAACCTTGTGTTGCATGGCTGCTCTTCATGTAGGTCACGGGGACGATGATGTGTTATCCATCCTTGTGCCACCAAGGACTGACTTATTTTCTAGACTTTTCCCCGGTGTTCTGTATGCTACATTTGGGAGGAGTAATTCTTTTGGAATTTAAGTGTATTTTGCCCTAAAACCAAGTGTCCACACACAAGAGCCTATCCTGGAATCACTTTATTTATTTATTTATTTATTTATTTTGGAAGGAGCATTTGTAGTTTGTCTTCCTGATGAGTAGCACTAAGTCTCTGCTATTGCGAGGCCGCTTGCAACAGCTCTTGAATCAATGGGGTTTGGCTTTTTTATCACCTCGTGGTTTTTTTAGCTCTAGGGGTGGAAACTGAATTTCCAGCTGAATGTAGGGTAGCGATCACCTGGTGACAAGTAGCTTCAGACAAAATGGGCAGAGTGTAAAGTGTTTGGCTCTCTGTGCTATGAGATGAGGTGCTGATGGCATTCCTTTGAGGTGATGCGAAATCTCAGAGAAAAGAGCCTGCGGGTTTTTTATCTTAAATCACAAAGGAGCGTTCGGAGACAGTGAAAATCCCGGAGGATCCTTTGCGCTGGTGTGCTCAGATGTGTTACTTCAAGGTGAAGTATTGGGCTTGCCCCAGTCGTGACTTAGTTCAGGTTACTTGATATGAAATTGGATTTTCCCAGACCGATACGTTACCTCTACAGGATAGGTATGCTGTCGTAAACTCTGTTGATGTGGAAGGAGGAGGAAAAATTAAAAAGAAATGGTTTAGGGTCTTGCAGTTTCCTACTGCTCTTGGAGCCAACTCACCTTCTGGAATAGTACTTTAGGGAGCAAATGTTGTATTTCCATTATTGGTGTGTCCTCACTGAAACGCTGAAGGTATTCTAAGTTTCTCTTTCAGTTCCATGGTGAGGAATTTCTTTTTTTCTCAAAGGCATCCAGTAGTGCAGGAGCCCTCCGCTATAGCGGTGTGTACGTTCAGTAGGGAATCTAAGTTAGGCAGGTAGTAGAGAGCTAGCCAAAGTTAGTGTGTCTTAAATATGCTGTAGAGTGCACGTTAAGAGTTAGAAAACCTGTTTTGTTTTTATTTCTTTAGAGTTCTTACTGTTTGGCGCTATTATGAAGTTACATTGCATGTCTTGTGGTACTGCAGATACCTCCCTAAGATGTTTAAGCCGCTGTGCTGTACTTTACAACTTCTTTGCTCTGAAATTTTTGCAGACATAGACATATCTATTGTCATACGGGCTTGAAGAGCTCCATGCCCTTCTTGCTGGGGTTCTTTTAGTATGAATACTTTAATGTGTAGGATGATATTTTTGTTGCCTATCTTCCACTGTCCAGAAGATAAGAAAGCTCGCAAGAAGTTGGGTTTTGCTAACGCTGCTCGACGATTCTCAAACCTGTTCCAAGCAACTTTTCTCAATCTTCCTTTACATGGCTTCGTTTTATCATGTGCCAACAGGAACTGGAATGTTTGAGGATGTAGTTAATTGGGATCAGATCTTCTGTATACAGAAACGCTTTCTTTAGTTCTAGGACTGGTTGCTGACTTGCCTGTCGCAGGGCAGGAGGAGATGGAGTTATCCTGGGGAACCTATCAAGTGTGCCACTAGGACCTGCAGGTGATGAGAGGCGCTTTGTGCCTCCCACAGAGGGCCACCATCGCCCCAAAAATATCAAACCTGGAGCATATATTAGCTTTTAACCTACTTTGCACTGTCCTTTTCACTGCAATAGTTTCAAACACTGATGTGATTTCATCTCAAAGGTAGAATTCTTGTATAGTTTTGTTGAGAACAGCTACTGTAGACAGAGCTATGTTTCCAGACCTCGGCATTTAATGCAGGGTGTCCTCATAAAAGGGATGGAAAATCTTCAGTAGGGCTATTTCAGTGGCTGTTGCTCTAGGATTGTCATAATTACATTGTGAGTTCTTCTGTTGCAAAGAGAAGCTCTTTTACACCTTTTCATCAAGGTTATTTTCATTAATGGCGTCTTGTGATGACGATCCATATTGGTATCTACGTGGCATACTTAAAAGGGTGGATTTTCTAAATAATTTACTTATCTCTGAATAAAAGCCGAGGTAGCTAGTGGATTATTTTGTTTTCAGTGGGGAAATTATTAGATTAATTGCTGGTAAAGAGAACAACGCCATTAAGTCACCTGTGAATTATTAGAAATTGTCTCTCTTTGCACAATATTTCACGTAGCTCTACAAACACCAGTACAAATCATCCATCTGGCAATAGTCTGGAGATTCCGGGTGTTGTGACACCAAAGATCACAGGGTAACCCTTTGGTGTCAGAGTGCATGTGTAACCCATGGGAGTTCAGGCTCAAAATTATATCAAAATCCTTGAAATACACAACTAATTACACTTCTGATTAAGGAGCAAACATTCTACTATGTGATGTGCAGTATTAGTGCGGATGTGAGGAGTGGCAAATATACGTTATCATAATTTTCTTAAGATACTTCAATTGTAAGATGAGTATTTATTAAAAAAAAAACTGTGTAGCGTTATTCAGGGTAATGGGAACACAAGTCCATTGTTATATCATTTCTAGAGCTGTACCTTAACTGAGAAAAAAATCGTTTCTAGGGCTGTACCTTAGCTGAGAAAAAAAAAATCTTCTGTAGTTCTTGAGGAGTGCTTGATCAGCAATCTCAGAATAGGGTCCCTTAGTGTATTCTACAACACAGGAGTAAAACTGGCAGAATTTTGCACTCCAAGAATAAATTAATATAAATTATAGTCTGCTCTGGGTTGAACTAAGCAGGGATGAGACTGCGGACTAATGCTGCAATTTCATACTAAAGCCACTTCCCCATTTAGGTGCAGTCAGATTTCCCTTTTCTCCCAAATGTGTGAAATATTAAAAATACCTAACTAGAAATTTTGGCTTTGAACAGCCAAATTCCACAATCTTACCAACTGATTTTTTTTTAATTTTTTTTTGGGTTGACAGGTATACTCAAGGTCAAACAACTCAAAGCAGAACTCTAGACTCCTGCCTTCTGAATAGCAAGTTAAAGAAATGTCTGTATTTCCACCCAATTGCCCATGTAACTTTCTTGGTATTCCCAACTAAATTCCTGGGATGATTTTTTTTTTTTTAATACATTTATTCGCAGTAGTCTCAGTAATGCGCTAAAGCAAGCCACCATAATGGCAAGACTCTCTTACATTCTTTCCACGTATATAGAATAAAGATTGCTTGATTATTTTAGCACAATGGAAATCTGGAATTGAAGACTTTGGTATCGCTTATGAAATAACGGTCATGAAATTCAGATTCCACTCCTTGATTTTATCATTGGTTCCAAGGGAGTTTTATTCATTGTTTTACTGTTGGCTTAAATATGACCATCTGGACAGACAAAAGGAAGAATCTTTCTGGGACTTTTTTTTAAGGATAGTTCAAATAACTCTTCCAGTTATTCATGCTGGCCAGGCATTGCTGGAAGCAGTCAAATACTAAAAAAAAATTTAAAACTAAAGAATCATTAAAGAATATAATTACACCTAAAATTCAGTGGAAAAGTTTCAAATCTTTAATAAAAAAAAATTTACAAAATGTTCTTTACTGCCTCAAGCCTATGCAGCTCACAGAGCGAGGGATTGGTGGAAACCTCCTGACCTGACCCATTGATGCATGCTGAGAGAAAACTTTAAAGTTAATTGAAACAAAAGATGAAAATATTATTCCTCCTCCTACCTTGTGAATGATTCTATACTGTTCTTTCCTTGCCTCGTGTAGTAAATCATTATATATTCCACATTAAGTGGCAGTGCTTTAGTAGAATTATCCCACAGGTTGAGAATGCATTCATTCAGGAGAAAAGAAATACAGAATTTAAAAGGCTTCCCATATTTTTAAACACAAACAAGTGTACACACACAAAACAAACAACAACAAAACCCTCTACAGAAACCCATCCAAACCACCTGAAAGCCCAAAACCAAAGAAACCCCCCAAAATACCCAACAGCAGCACAACACAGGTAAAAGGGGAGGAGAACCAGAAACCTTGTTCTGCCTGTATAACAATGTAATTGTCTTTTGCTGTTTATATGAAACTCCAGTACTTTTTTTTTTTTTTTTTTAATAAACCACATACGAGTTGTTGTCACTTCTAGAACCGTGCCAAAACTATGCAGTTCACACCTGTGTATGGGGGAGTCAGCTCCTTGCCTGCAGGTTGGGGCATTTTGGGGTGTGAAGCTTACTTTCGGGACCTGGCTTATTCTACTTAGAAGAAACTTTAGTTTTCTAGCAAAAATATGGCACTGAGTGCCGTTAGAGGAGCTCCATCTCGCCTGACACAGCATCCCACCCATTCTGTCGTTGCAACGGGCAGGGTCTAACAGGGATAACTTTCAAGTTGTGGTACAAGCAAGCTCTGGGTGTGCTGGAGATGTTGGCGTTTGCCGTGAGCTGGTGGAAAAGTGAGTAATCCCGTTTTATTCTAACTGATCTCCTTCTTAATCAAGAGTCGAAAGAAATTTTTGGAACCAATCTTTGGTTCTTTTTCGGCTAAAGAGCTGAAGGTTAGCCGTATCTCATCCAAATATCACGTGGCGAGGATTGTACCTTCCGCAGGCATAGTTTTGTCTGAGAGCCACTCAAAAACAGGGAAGGAAAAAAAAAAGAGGACTTTTCTACGCAGAGCTAGTCAAATGAGATCTTGTACGCGTGTGGTGGGAGGTTCAAAGAAGCGGACGTGTTTCTGAGATGTTTTGTAAAGGCCGGTGGTCTCCACGCAAGTACAAGGTAAAGGTGAGATGACAGTAGCACTGTGGCCAGAAGACGATGGTGGACAAAGGCACAAGCCTGTGTAGGATCTCTCACTAGACTCTACTGTGCTGCCTAAAATAAGTGAAAAAATGTAATTCTCTATTGCTTGTTACATGTCATGAAAGAATAGGTAAAAAACATTGCCAATGAGTACCTTGTTCGCTAATGGTTAAGAGGGAAAAGGTCTTTTATTGAAAATTAAATGAATCATGGAATAAGTGAATCGTGGAATAAGTAAATCATGGAATGATTTGGGTTGGAATGGAACTTAAAGATCATCCATCTCCATCCCTGCACCATGGGTAGGGACAGGTTGCTCAAAGCCTTCTCCAGACCAGGTTGCTCAAAGCCTCCTCCAAACTGAATAATCCCTTCAGAAGCTTTTAATGAGAATTAAGTACTAAAAAGCTAGTGCTATTTCTGAATATTTTTTCCCTTGGAATCAGAAAATCTCTATGTGCTCTTCAATCTTTACTATGAATGTTTTCATAAACAAAGAGTGAGCTTTAAAGGAAGAAAAAATGAGAATTTTAAAAGCTGATAAAAATTTTGACCACCTTTGGGCTTACCGTTTCATAGCAACCGAGCTTGAGTCTAGATCGGAGTTGATAGATAAAGAAAGTTGAGACAGATCTGGGAGCAAGAAGGGTACGATGCTGATAGAAACCACAAGAGCTTTCTGTGGGAGCACTTTATTAATTGCACAGCGTTGTGAGGACGCGGGTCCACGAGGACTGGCTACGTGTGGAACGATGGTGCTGTGGGTTGCTCTTGGGGACAAGCCCACTTTTAACGCGCTCTTAGAATAATTTCTGTCCAGAAATAAAATACTCAGTTACGATAGTTATGGTTGAAGCAAGCCCTGCTCTTCAAGACCTCTGCTCGTGTTGGGATTTTCGTTGGCATCCTCCGGGATTTGTCGCTGGGTGAGAAACCAACTGAACAGAAACCTCCGGTCACCTCATCGGGTGAAGCTTCGGCGTGTTGTGGTGGCTCTCGCCAATAGCGATGGGCTTCTCTTCTTTATTTTTATTTTTTTTTCTGTTGTTCCCAGCACCTAGGCTGCCCTAGCCTGCGGGGCAGCAGCGTAGGGGAGGCAGCTGAGCTCAGCCCGAAGGCATGTGCCCGACGTGCCTCCCGCTCTGCCGAAGCCGCAACCTGATGCTGTAACGCGCGGCAGCCAGGTGTTGGGGGTTTGCCGCTTCATATGTCAGCGTTACCCGACGACATGAAAAAATGATGACAAAAAAGCAGGTGGGAGAGCAGATTTGCCGTTTTGAAAAATACCTTTTTTAATTTTTTTTTTTTTTTTTAAAGAAATGTTTGGGAAACGGCTGCTTTTCAATATATACAAATCCCTTCAGAAATTTTAAATGAGGATAAAATCAGAATAAGCCTCTAATTCATAGGTGGAGATGCTGAAGCGTAAAGCAGGTGTTTGCTCTGCGTGCTGTTTTGTATGATGCTTAAGCGAGAGCACTACTTCAGAGTGCTTTGTGGCATCGAATTTGCAGTGCTGCCTCCCCAATACCGTTGCTTGGTTGGGAAGGGAATTACTCCTCTCTTAGGTGAAAAACTAACGAGGAAAAAAAGGTTTTGACTATTTCTACAGGAAGAATTCATGAATTGAATAATCTTAACTACAAGCTATTAGCCAAGTCATGAGCAGTTGTAATTTGGATTGCTCCATAGATTACGACGCAGCAGATGATGTTTAAATTGGATTTGCTTTAAAACATCTTTTAATCTTGGCAAAGACCTTGCCAGTTTAAGCATTCTTATGGTGGAGGAAATGCGAGTTTAGCAAAAAAACCTCCACTATCATCCTGGATATGGGAAGCCAGAATCTTTCTTGCAGTGTCGGTTACATCCCACCAAATTATTTAACTCCTTTCAATTTCATGCTCCATTCCTTGAAATTGGTAGCAGCAGACCATCCTTTGCATACAACTGCTTTACAATGAAGGTTACACGACTTCAGCTTGTTGTTCTGCTTGTTTTGCCGTCGTCTCCCAAACCGCTTTTTAATAGTTTTGTGGGAGCTGCCTCCCACAAAATGCCTCCATAATGTATTCCCAGATACTTTTCCCGTACCATTATAATCTTCAAGGCTGGTTGTTAATTTTAGTGGCGAAAGATGGAACATAAAGGTGCGTTTTCTACCAAAAACAAGCATTATTATGCTTTTCTAACCAGAGATCCTAACTAGATCTCACCCAAAGATCACAGAATTGCTGAGCCAGGGCTTTTCCCTCTGCTTTTCCACAGACAGGACTCAGTCAAGCTGAATCCTTAGCTTCGCTTTTACCCACTCAAGGTAGTATGATCATTAGAGTGGAAAACTGAGGGTTTGGAAGTTAAACCTGGTTATCGACTTGTAAGTGAAAGATGTTTCTATAGGCAGAAGAAGGTAAGAGCTTTAGGGTCACTGGCTGCTCTCGATGCGTAATCAGATTTAGAGCACAAATAACCTCTAGGTTAAGAACTGATGCGTCACAGAGCGACTCATGGACACTAAGCCATTTTATTTTCTCTGGAAACCGATGTTTGAAAACAGGCATGGTGTGAATTGTGTCCACCCCGGAAGAAAAGGAGCAGTCTTTCCTGTAGCCTGAGAAAGCCTGAGCCACCAAGGCTGGCGAAAATCAGCCAGGTTTATACTCCCAATGCTGCAAAGCTCATTGCTGATCTTGACACCTCATCCACTAACTTCATCGCCCTAACTTCTTCCCTTGCATCTTGTCGGGGCTTTTATGAACTAAACAGGAGAGAGAACTGGTGCTTTAGTGTTTCCAGAGTGGTTAAACATGTTATTTTGTTATGGGTTCACCCGTGCTGCATGCGCGTTTCAAGGGAGAGTCACGGTCTTGTGGGGGAGGCTCGCCTAGAGAAGCGGATGCAGTTGCATCAATAATTTACTCAGTGGTTCTTTGCCACGTGTCTTGGGAATAAATTGATATGTAGGTAACTTTGTTGGGATGAAAGTAAAGTGCAAGCACACGGGCGAGGTTTAACTAAGGTTCTTCAAGATGTTTTTGCTTAATTATATAGATGCGGGGTTGTTTTGGAATTAGCTTGTCGCGTAAAGCTTCCAGCTAGTCCCTTCTGTAACCTGCTATTTCCTACCTTAAAAAAATTATTATTCATTAGATTTATAAGAGGATCGTGTGATACTTCATGTTATAATCCCCTACTTTGTCTTGCTGTAACTTTAACAAAGTGTGAGTGCCTGTACTCGTGTGTTCAAGCCTAATCTCAGGCTGATTTCTTTTTTGAGACATTTAGCCAAAAGGGCTCGTTCACGTCCAAGGACGAGTCAATTCGATAATCTCCCCGATTTAAAAAAAGAAACCACCACTGCCCAAAAAAAAACCCCACAAACAAAAACTTCTACCAGAAAAACCCAAACCAAACCAAAATACCAAAGAACAACCACATAAACCATACCTAGACTCTGTGGAACTGAGGAAACGCTACCTAAAGCTGCGGATGGGCTGGGCTGGGGTGGGCCATGCCGTGAAGAAAGGGAGGAGAAGCACTGCTTGAACCACTGGTGGGACTGGAACTGCTTGAACTGGAACTGCCTTGGAAAACTGAGTTCTACCTGTGTCCTTCCTGTGGGATTCTTATGATGCCAGGCAAGGAAATGAGGCTATTTGTCCAAAATTATCCCTCGTTGCCTATTTTCTAGGCATGCAGCTTAACGGTGATGCACGGAGCACTCACAGCTGCTGCTGAAGTCTCTAGGACCTCGGATGTATAGATTTATATGTATATAACCTCATGCATTTTAAGGATATGACAACTGGATGGATCGTTGGCATCTCAAATTGTCAATAAACACATCAGTTATGAATAGTTCAGCAGCTAAAATCAGCAAGATCCGAGCTCCTTGAGGAGCCCCTTGTACGTGAGGTCACTATTAAAAAATCGGGAGCCCAGGACACCGCTCTACCAGCGTTTCAAGTTCAGCAAAAGGCGAAGGGCATGCACTGCAGGAAATCTCCAAGGAATACAATTTGAACATCAAGACGGAACGCAGGTCGGAGCAGGATCTTTTGGCAATTCATGTTATTTGTCTTCTAGGTTTTGAGATGGTTTTATTTTTACCAATACAGGCAAAAATAAACGCCTCCATCACCACGCCGCCCATTTGCTCAGGGTGCAGTCGTTACCGGGAAGCTGTAACAGGGGAAACTAAATTTGCATCAGCTTTAGTTTGGCTGTCGTGAATAAAAATAATCATGCAGGTGTAGCAACAAGACTTTGGTACAGTCTGAGATGATATTTTAGTTGTTTTTGACTAGCTAGTCCGAACGGTTTGGGAGGCTTTCGGCACGCCTCACGCGGAGGGATGCTATTGATAGTTCATATGAGCAGGGAGAGACTTATTTGGTGCCTGAATGTCATGAGTTAAAAGTCAAAGGGCAAAACGTTGGTCTTCCTTAAAGCCAGGGCAAGTTTTTCCATTAGCTTCACCAAACCTGGGATTTCTCCCTTAATTCTGCAACTTGGGTGTTTTGGAGAGGCAGGAACAAGGGTTGTACTTCACGTGGCTTCACCCACACTCTGCGTTCTCAGAGGTTTTAAAATTATCTTTATTTACTCTGATTTGTGTTCTGTGGGAAACTAAATTGCAAGTGTATTTAAGGGCCCCAGAGACCCTGGTCTGATGAACCACAGCTGCTTGGACACAGCTTCAGCAGAACTGACTGTTGAAAAGAAATCATAGAAAATCTGGGTGCTTTTAAGTGTCAAACCTCATTGCTCAAGCTTTGAATTTTAATGTCCTTATGTTAAATAAAAAATAAAAAAAAAAAGTAAAAAACTCCATACAAAATACTGACCACCTAGGCAAAAAATAGGTAAAAGGGGAAGTGACAGGAGATGGAGTGATTTTTTTTTTGCAATTTTATGGCGGATTCGTGCAAAGGAGAATTCAAAACTGAATTCTGGAATATAAGAAAAATGTGTATCGTACTAGCGTGAAGGTGTTTTAACAGTGTCCTCTTCATAAACGCCTGTTTTATCAGTTGTATTTCACATGTGAAATGAATCGGGCTTTACAGTAAATAGATCTTTTTAATTTTGATTAACAATTTTTTTTACCGTAAGGAAACCCGTACAGAGTTTGTGTGAAAATCCGTGTGCCACGTTTACTCAAATAAAGGTAAGACTTGGCTGCAAAGTTTTAAATATAATAAAATGCCTTTAATAGCAATCTTTCGTGGTATCATCATTATTTACGGACATAACATTCAAAGTACGGAAATTCAGTTGTGGATCAAAATGACCGTAAAAACACTAACCCAAAGAACTTTATAAACATGTCAACACCCATCATTTGTCACAGCTGGCTCATACCAATGTAAAAAACATATAAAATGCAGTATAATTCTCAACATATGGTTTACTTTGTTGCATTGTTCATACGTATTATTTGTGTTACAATTATATTATGAAGAGAATATTGGGTTTTTTCGCTTATTAAACTAGAGGTTAAAATCATTCTTTTCTTGCGATGAACATATACCAACAGTGATTAAAAAATAAACATCTATTTACAAAATATTGATGCATACATATTACACAAGTCAGTTATACCAAAGTGGTTTCTTTTTTTTTTTTCTTTTTAAAACAATATCTGTAGCAACCAACTATTTGCATTGGTTTATCATAGTGCAAACGGTAAATGTTGCAAAGGCAGGTTGTCGGGTGGGATTTTGGGTCAAATGTCGGACTTCTCTGCTGCCTTTTGTTTTACTACGTCTAGAAAACGATTCCCTTTCGTTTAAAAAACACCTATTTCTTGCGAATGTTGAATAGTGTACCTGAGGAGAGGGCAAATTCGTTATTAGTCTAAATTCTTTCACTTAGATAACTACCTTTCTATTTACTCAGCCTGCTTACGTAGCACCATTGCCGTTGATTACTAACCTACTAAGGAGAAAAAGGAATGGAAACACACTAAATACACTACGCCATCCCTAATTTCAGGGCTTGTCCGTTGATGTGGAATTTCATCCGATACGATTCTACACTAATGTATTCAAGTGTTTAAGGACGGTTCTGGTGTGTCTGGTACCGGTATATATTTTCCTGTAAATAAAATATGAAGTAAAGCTGTGAAGAAATGGACTTAAAAGCTGGCTCCTTCCGTCCTCGGGTGAGGAGGAGCTTGCTTTTGCTTACCGACACGTACCAAAACCTGCGCGTAAATTTGCGTCTGAACGACTGAACATTGATTCCCTCGCAATGCAAGAACTTCGTGTATTAGAATCCGGTGGTGGCGGTTTTTTTGGGGGGGTTAGGTTTTTTTTGAGGGATTGGGTGGGGTTTTTTGATTGTAGCTTTTCTGTTTCACTGGCTCAAAGCCATCCGTCGGGTAAATGTATTGTCCTTTAGTTTACGTTACAACAGCCTATCATAAAAGCATGTAGGATGCTGGCAACACCTAGCGTACGTATCTTCACAGTTTGAAAGACTGGTGGGGGGTACAACATTATTTTTCTTTTTAATTATTATTTTTCTTTTGGGGTGTGGGGTTTTTTTTTTATTTGGGTTTGTTGTTTTTTTTTTTTTTTGGTAGCTTCCACAATTTAACAAAGCGGTGGATCTCACGAGCACCCGCAGCGATCTACAACCATGGCCGGAATCTTGCCGTAGATTATTTGTTCCTTCCCATTGAAGTACAGCATATTTATGGGGGACATCTTGGTGGGCGTGCAGCAAGGGCCGGCCGAACCGCGGGGGTTTGCTTGGTGGACGAGGTGAGTGTGCGGATATTTTTGTAAAAACACAAATTCGCATTCTCCGGAGCAGTAATTTGCTTTGTATCTTTTAGGTGCAATAATCCAGTCCCAGCCAAAAGCTTCGAAATCCACCGTCAGCGGGTAGCGACAACATCGAGATTCCGTCGAGTGCTCATCGCAGTCGAGGCCGAAATCTCTGCGGGACCGTTTCGGCGTGTCTGTAACTCTGACCTCTAAAAATGGGTTCTGTGAGGAGAGGAGAAAGGATCAGAAGCGTTACTGAGGTAAGCCTGAGTACAAAAATCGTGCAAACAAGTAATATTTCAGACATAGACACATCGAATTAATATTCTTAAATCATGTCTGCAAGCAGAACTTTGTCCTCCCTGCTCAGGGATTATTCCTGTTTTTTTTGTGCTGAGGACTAGCATTATTCTCTAGAAAGAGCTTTAATTCCTGAGTATCACCATTCCCTCAGTGCTCGCATCATTTCTCTTAACTGCTCCAAAAAGTTTCAGAAATTTGGAGGATGTTGGGGTTTTGTTTTCAGTGTGGGTTGTGATTCTTTTTTTTAAACTCCACAATTAGAGTTACCACTTGTATTTCTTTTACTTTTTTTTGCTCCCCAAAGGGAGAAAAGGAACTCCAAAAGCTTTTAAAGGGCAGGATTGGCTGGGGTCAGTCTCCGTTTTGTGAGTCCTTCTGAAATTATGTCCATGAAAATCATGTTGAGTTCAGGCTTTCTTGGGTATTGAGGAAGGCTTCTCAAGGAGCACAAAAGTTCCTCTGTAATCGCTGTCATGCTTGAACGACTGCCACGGCAGAAGAAATGAGTGTTTCGCTTGCTAGCGCAGGTTACTTGCATTTCACAGCTTCCCCCTCTGGCAGAGGGCTGGATTTGGAGGGGCAGCCAATATTTTGACTATTGAAAGAGTCCTGTGGCCAAGAATGTGCCGTTGGCCGGTCCCCGAGCCATGTGCCTCCTACCGAAGGTGCGTTTCCCCAGCCACCAACCGGAAAGGAATTGCCACCTTTGCGACCACTCATTTGAAAAAGTTGCATGCACCAATTCCAGCCCTGTGTGTTGGTTCGCAGGATCATTTGGATTGGAAAAGACCTTTGAGATCATTGAGTCCAACGCTTAACCCAGCACTGCTATGTCCCCTGCTAAACCGTGTCCCCAAGCATCTACACAGCTTTTAGATATCTCCAGGGTATTTAAATACCTCCAGGCTGTCCCGGGAAGGAAGACAGTTCTTTAGGAGTAAATAACTTTGTTGTGCGGGTTTGTCTCTTCCAAGATACCCGCCTTGACGGCTGCAAGTTGTCCAGCTGCTGGAGAGGCTCCTCTCAAAGGTCAATGATACGGGGAGGGGCTCAAGCTGCTGAAGAGGAGCCCAGGGGCAGAGAAGTTTCTAACCCTGCCCTGCTGCTGAATCAGTTTCAGTTTCGTAGGTGGGGGTAATGTGGGTCAACCACACACGTGAAAGCACAGCGTCAGGTGTTCGAGCAGACGGAGGCGGCGAGGACGCTCCTTACAATGGTATCCAATGGGCCCCTTCCAAGTACGGGAGGTCCTCGTCTGTCCTGGATCTACAATTAAGATATCACGGCGTTTTTCCTTTAAGTTCTTTTAGCTGCATTACGCTGCTATGAGGTTAAATCTGGACATCAGCAAGGCCTTTGACACCGTCTCCCACAGCATCCTCATAGGTAAACTGAGGAAGTGTGGTCTGGATGACCAAGTAGTGAGGTGGGTCACTAATTGGTTGAAGGGAAGAAGCCAGAGAGTTGTGGTCAATGGGGCAGAGTCTGGCTGGAGGCCTGTGTCTAGTGGGGTCCCTCAGGGGTCAGTGCTCGGGCAAGTGCTGTTTAATATATTTATCAATGACCTGGACGAGGGATTAGAGAATGTTGTCAGCAAGTTTGCTGATGACACAAAACTGGGAGGAGTGGTTGACACCCCAGCAGGCTGTGCTGCCATTCAGAGAGACCTGGACAGGCTGGAGGGCTGGGCGGGGAGAAATCTCATGAAGTTCAACAAGGGCAAGTGTAGAGTTTTGCACTTGGGAAAGAATAACCCCATGTGCCCGTATAGGTTGGGGACTGCCCTGCTGGAGAGCAGCACAGGGGAAAGGGACCTGGGGGTGCTGGTGGGCAGCAGGATGGCCATGAGCCAGCAGTGTGCCCTCGTGGCCAAGAAGGCCAATGGCATCCTAGGGTGTGTTAGAAGGGGAGTAGCAAGTAGGTCGAGAGAGGTCCTCCTGCCCCTCTGCTCTGCCCTGGTGAGGCCACATCTGGAATATTGTGTCCAGTTCTGGGCCCCTCAGCTCAAGAGAGACAGGGTACTGCTGGAGAGAGTCCAGCGCAGCCACAGGGATGATGGAGGGAGTGGAACATCTCCCTGGTGAGGAAAGGCTGAAGGAGCTGGGGCTCTTTAGCTTGGAGAAGAGGAGGCTGAGGGGGGACCTCATTCATGTTTATAAATATGTCAAGGGGGAGTGTCAGGAGGATGGAGCCAGGCTCTTTTCAGCGACGTCCATTGACAGGACAAGGGGCAACGTGTGGAAGCTGGAACACAGGAGGTTCCATAAAAATATGAGAAAAAAATTTTTCATAGTAAGAGTGACAGAGCCCTGGCACAGGCTGCCCAGAGAGGCTGTGGAGTCTCCTTCTCTGGAGACATTCAAAACCCACCTGGACACTTCTCTGTGCCATCTGCTGTAGGTGATCCTGCTCTGGCAGGGGGGTTGGACTAGATTATCTTTGAGGTCCCTTCCAAACCCTAACGTTCTGTGATTCTGTAAATGTCACACAGCCACGTAAATGCAGTTGGACTCGATGGTCTTAAAGCCTTTTCCAACCCGAATGATTCCCTGATTCTGTGACGAACGCGTCGATCTGCCACACAGAAGTCAGCGTAATGTAGTATTCTTAGTTGTGATTGTTTCAGCTGTGATAGGCTCAGGAATTTTTATAGGTTGCACATGATTAATGATTTGCAGAAACAAATAGCAAGGAAAACGCTGTAGTTTAACTGGTACACTTTGTGTTTGATTTGCTTGTCTATACTTACAAAAAGAAACCGGACAGTTGTTTTAGGCTTTTTCTCATCATATACGGTGTCAAGCAGAATTTCCCAGTTCAAACGTTTTGGAAAGGCTCACTTTTGGAAATTCCCTCACTTTCTCAGTGATACCGGAGGCAACTTTCCTATTAGTGAAAGAACCTAATTGACTATTCTTTTAGCTTTATGTAAAATAACTGCTTATCAAACAGTATTGGCTCTAAATTTTGAGAATGATGTTACTTCGATGGTACCATGCATCAGTTGTTACCAAAGCACTTTCTGGTTGATGCCTCTCAACATCTCAACATTTATTTAGATGTGGTGTTGGAGGAGATGGTTTAGGTGTAGACTCTGTAGAACAGGGTTATAGGTTGGACTTGATGATCCCAAGGGTCTTTTCCAGCCTGAATGTTTCTCTGTTTTTTCTATCCCTCTAAAGTACTGCAATTTGTTCTCAATTTTTGCAGTAGGGAAACAGAGGCACAAGAGCACTATCAATTTGGATGTGATCAGAGAGCAAAGAACAAAAGAATTGGATATACAGAGCTTTCATCTTTCATTCCCTAAAGAATGCTTCCGTTTTACCCCTAAAACACAACTTAAATGCTTTCCAATAAAACACAAGATATCGAAATGGTATTTTTTCTAAATAAACTTACCAATCCATCTTCACCTGGTCCTGGGAAAGTTACAGCAAGGTCCCGTCCATTCTCGTCAAAAGCTTTTATTTCGATGCCTAAATTGGATTCAGGCTGTTTGAGCCAATTTTGCAACACCGTCTTCACATCAATACTCTGCCAAATGCCAGTGCCTGGGTTCATGTCGAGTTTCAAAGATCGAATTCCAGTGTATCTCGTACCATCTTTCATGGGTTTAATAAGTCTCAGGATCTGCACAAACACCGTTGTAGGTTTTTGGACTTGCCTCAAGTATATCCACAATTGTGCCTTTACTACTTTGTTATATTGTATCTTAGAGCTAAACTTAAAGAAGCAACATTTTGGTTTCCCCTCCATTTGTACAAGAAAATCAGCTATAAATGAATGGAAAGAACAGATGTTATAAACAGCACCAGCAACAGAGCAGAGTCAACTTTAATTCATTTTCTACTATTCGCTCTCTAAGGCAAATTTAATGGGTGGCAACGCGATGGTTATGCTATCGCCTAAAAGTAACATCACATGACAAGGAACCGACAATCGCATTGTTAACGGGCTAGAATAGGGGCTGGCAAATCGTTTTCTAAATATCTCCAGTTGGAGCCTTGTGCTCTGAGCAGAGCGGAGGTGATGGGCAGCTGTGAGAAGATGCAGGCTGTGGAGGACCTTGGAGGTTCCCAGCATGCTCGGGGCTCTGGCTGGTGGTACCAGGGTTGGGGGCTGACCTGTACAGCAGCAAAAAAAAGCCTCTTTCCCAAACAAAAGCCACCCGGGGAGAGGGCACAGCCTATTCCCCTTCGCAGTGGCTACTAGCGCCTCGCTACTGCTAGTCATCTCCCGAGGACCTTCACAAAGCATGCAGAAGAGCAGCTCCGCGTCAGCTGACTTGACACGTGTGTGGGGATCCAGCTATTTCTAATTGACTAATTAACCTTCTCATGCTACGCAGACAGGGAGAGCCCTGGACAGGTTCCACGGCCGCTTTAATTTCTTTTCTCAGGAAGGGGGGGCTGGGGAATAACGCAGAGAGCACAGGATCGTTCTGTTTTCTTTTGAACAATATCATAGGAAAGTCACGTGCGGTGCTGTGCTCCTCCTTCCTGCGACGCAGCTGTCACACCGAGTCATGGCGAGGGCTTTCCATGCCAGGATAAAATGGGTAACGCTAATCTTGCGGGGCTTTGACATTCATAAATCTCCCCACTTAAGATACCTGTCTCCTTAGTGCATTTCAAATAGTCGAAGGGCTTTTCATAAAAAGTAGGAAACGAACTCAGAGCAACGGAGCACAGCGACTGTTCTGCGGCCGCCGTAATTATGTAACAGTTTAATTTAAAATAGTTAGGAAGCCTTGGACATGAGAGGCTGGAATAAAACCGCTGGGAGACCTCAACTTTGTGATAAGGCTGCGGGAATATATTGCTATTAAGTGCACAACTTATTAATCCATAACTTGCAAAATTTTACAGATGCAGCCACTGGAGCAGCTGATCTTATTCTAGTGTGCGTTTTGTCACGGTATCTGCTAACGTGCCTTATGCGTCCTGTCACCTTTTTCCTTTTTGACATCGTTTTCGTGTTATTTAAAAACAAAACAGCTGCCACAGCCTTTAGCTGAGGAAGAACATAAGATACTATAGAATTAGCCGTGCAGAAGACACTTGATAGGAGCCGTGGCAGATGTTTAGCACTCAGAAGATAACTCCGAATCTGCTCATTCAGTAAATGCCTTCCTTCTCCCTTGGCATGGCTACCGGCGCCAATTGCCGTGGCATGGACATTTTAAACGTTTCTATCCGTTTGCACACGTATTTGCTTTAAATATATAGTTTTAACTGGGAGGTGGGTGGTGCTAGTTTATGGGATCAGCAAGGAAGCAAGAATTTACCGCTGTGCTTACGCTCGCTATAAGTGAGGTACGCCTGGGGCTCTGAGCTGTATTCCTGCCCATTTCTATTTCCTCCTAAAAATACCGGCCGGTGAAACCTCCCTTGGGAAAAACACTGCCACCTCGTTATCCGCCCTTGGACTTGATATTTGGGGTGGGAAATGCCCCGAGTGCTGCAGCTCAAGAAGCCAACTAAACTGCAGCCCTCCCTAAGGCGCTGGGCAAAGCCGAGGCATGAGAGAGTCACGAGCAGAAAACCCGGCGCTGAAACGGAGGCTCCCGGCCGCCGGCCGTGTGAACCTGGCTCAAATTCTTTCGGAATCCCGCTCTCCTCCCTCCCTCCTGCAGCCCTCAGCCAGCAGCAGCCTGTTGGGAGAGCCCCAGGAGGGGCCGGGTGGTCTCTAGAGCAGGGCAGGCAGCTCTCTCTCTGTGTGGGAGGCGAAAGGGTTACTTACACTCCGTCGGCATTGTGATGATCGTTTCGGTGGTGGCATGGTAGTCATCGTCTTCCAGAGAGCCATCGCTACTGTCATCTCTCTGGACGTCATACTGATCGATCAGCTCCTGCAGCGGAGGAGCTTTGGGCAAAAGTTGTCGGATAACATCCCTGCTGATGTTGGGAGCTTGTTCCAGGCGCAGTTTGCTGAGGATCTGGATTTTTATGGCTTCTATTCTGGAGGATTTTGTATTCTGTCTCCACGTACAAGCATTGCACAGTCCGTCCTTCTCGGCGTTCTCCGTGGGCTGACCAGCGTCATCCAGAGCCACCGGATCAACTGAAATCAGCACGAACAGGTAAATATAAACAGAGATCGCTAGCTTTTGCATGATCTCACATTCAGTGCCTGTTCCCTTTTTTTTTTTTTTGCCCTCCTTATTTTCTTTTTCTTCTCTTTTTTCCTTTTTTCTCTTTTTTTTTTTTTTTCCCTTCCCTCCCCCTTTCCCTTTTCAGCACTAAACAGATCCGCGAGAGCAAACGCAATCTGCGAGACAGCTTGCCACACTGGTGTGTACCTTATATATTCCGAGGGGGCTTTTTATACTCCCAACTTTGATTAGGCTCATGTCGTCAAACCCGACGATTGGTTGCTGTCCCAACAATGAATCTGGCTGTCAGAGGGTAAAGCCCTGTCGATCACAAGTCACTAGCCCGCGTTCAGTTACAGCCCAGGGGTGAGCTGATTTATCTGGGTGCTCGGCAGAGGATATGCCTTCGCCTACTGCGGGGATATATTTCCAAGTATTGTGGGCAGCAGGACTGAAAGGCAGCACTGTCATTCTGAAATTCATACCGACCGGGTACTTGCACTACGAATCGACGCACACCTCCCCCCAAAACTTGCTTCAGGCTTCTGCCAGGTTTTTTTGTGGGGTCTGGGTTATTTTTTAAATTTCTTGTGTTTTTTTCTTTTTTCTTTTTTTTTTGCTTGAAAATTTGCACTATTTAAAAGGAACTCCTGGGGGACTGCTGTCAGCAGGCGGGGAAAAAATTACTTTAGAAGTGCAGTGCAAACAGCACTGATTTAGGTTGTTGGACCGTTAAAAGTATATTGAGCAGTTCATATTTCAGGAAACTTTCACGGGTTTCCCTGCCAGGTGCTAGCTAAAGGAGTAACAAAGATTTTGTGCATATGTGACTCTATGTAAACGTGCATCTTATCTGCTCGTCCCTTCAGCACGTACCAAAAATCAACAGAGTGAAACCTTTACTGAATTAACAGGCAGCCGCTAAAAATGGGACTGTCCCCTGCTCACGCTGTCACTAGGTAAGCAGAATCCTGAGCACGGAGTTAAATATTGAGAGATCTTTAGTAGGGGAGGTATTTTTAAGGAATATCTTTAGCTGCTCGCTTGAGTATGATGCAGAAATAAGAAAGTGTGCTTTTGCATGAGTAGTGAAAGTATTAAAAGGCTCAAAGCATTTGCGTCTCTTCTTTTTCCATGTCACCTTTTATTTCTGTTCAAAAAGTCTCTGATTTATGCTGCGTTAAGTCCCACATTTCTGGGCTTTCTTTTGCTCTCAGGTAGCTGTAAGTTCTCTATGAACGTTAGAGTCTGAATACAGTTTCTGCATAAGAGAGAGACATATAGGCCTGATTTTATTTGTCTAGGTTACAGCTTATAAAAATCTTGCAGCAGCGTAGCTCACCTTCGATGAGCTGTTAGCAGCACTTGTGGAATTCAGGCAGAGGTGGGGGGGTTACCATTCAGCAGGCAGAGATCCTGTCGTTTGTGTACCTTGTGTGTAGCTGCCTAAGTCAGGACCAAATTATCAGTTCGTCACAGAGTTTCTCTTCTTCTTCTTCCGTTCTGAATGCACCTAAAAATTTGGCAAATGGTTGGGTTTTTTTGCATACGTTCATGTACAAAAACTGTTGCTGCATAGAATGGTGTGGGATAGAACTTTCAAAGAGCTATTTTGCTGCCTGGTCATTCCTATTATTTTGCATCACCTCTCCAGGGCATGCAAATTCACTGCGTAGCGCAGAACCGAGCCTCATACTCAGCTCGTCACCAGTGACATAAATCACGAGTACTCAATTCAAACTGATTCTCCTACCCTGGTGTAAAGTTGACGCAAGCGATAGGTGCATCAGGTTCACACATTCCAGGCTTTTGTCTTTATGCTCAGACCCAGATATTCTGATTTTGGCCAAAATCCGCTTTTAAAGCAAGAAATTTGATTTCTCTGCTCCTGAGCATCTGCTTTTTACACAAGGCACGGGTGCAGCTACTCTCAACAACAGAAGTGGGCTTGGCGGTTCGCTGGAGCCAGAAGCCAGGAGCGATCTGAGTGCCTGCCATGGCTATAACAAATTTTTAAACACACCTCTAAGGGCATTTGAAGTGCTGGAAATGTATTTTTCTTCCGAAAAAATGCATTGACCCTTTTGTGAATTTTTTTGGGGGGAGGATGTTAAGTTCAGGTGGGTTTTTTTTTTGTTTGTTTGTTCACTGTTATGAGGGTAAATGTCATACTAAAACAGGTGGGGTTTTAAATTTTTATTTTATTTTAAGGCAGAATTATGTATCCGGTTGGGTATACAAAGGGATCTACTCCCAAGGAGAAGAAGTTTCACACTAGAAACAGTTTTAAAGGGAACAACGAACCATCCGTAAACAGGTGGAAATTACGATGCAGTTGTTAATATCAGAGTAATTCCACTCTAGTGGAACATTTTCATCTTCTGTGATTGCCATCTGTTTCTTTTCTGTGAGACTGCATGAATTTGGAAGAGACTTTAAAGAGCTGCGCTTGATCAGGAGTCTCTATCAAAGTCTCTAATTTCTAATTTACTACGAGGTGCAAATTGGTTTTCTTTCTGGCTTTCCTTGTTGCATTATTGGAAAGCAGTGATTACAGGAGTAGGCAGCGGAGGTGAGAGAAGTGAGTGATAAAATGACCAGGTAAAAGTTGTCTTAAAAATTAATTTGGCAAAAAATAATAATAAAAAAAAAAACCACCAAAAAATACTGATGCGTTAGCACCAGCAAAACTGAAGAAGAGTTAAGAATGCAATGCGCATTCTACTGAACTTCATGGCGTTTTCATATTATCTTTGGGGTTTGTGTCATTCTACCCGCCGTGCCTGCCAACAGCGAATAGTATTCCCAACCTTAACTCTTCAGAGAGTGTGGCGCAGGCCCCCAGAATCATGCAAAATAAGAATGTGTTCCTTTCTAAAGGAAAAACATAACACATCTGTCTACCTGTCCACTTCTCCTCTCCTTGTCCCCCTCCCACCAGGAGGAAAACTTGAAAAAAAAAAAAAAGAAGAGAGAAAAGTAAAACCCACAAACTCACCAACAGATTTGGCGGCTCTAGAGGTTACTGTGAGTTTTATGGAAAAACAGCGACTGTAGAGGAAACGGAGATTACTAATGCCCTCCCTGAGGAGAAGGCGAATGGAGCCCAACCATTACCCATCCTTTTTGGCAGCCTCTAATTAGCCAATCAGCTCGTTAGCCGGCACGCTGATAGCTCTGGACCATCCCAGCGTGTCATCCCTCACCGGGCCAGCAACCCAGACAAGCCAGATAGGGAGCGGGACGGGATCTGAGCTTATTTTGGAGGTGGACCAAGCGGCCGTGGAAGGGAACCAGGACGTTTCTGAGAAAAGGGAGAGTTGCAGGGGTGTGAAGGAGCTGCTCCCATGGCAGGGAAGGAGAAGGACATGGGTTAGAACCCTGCCAGAAACTGGACGGTTTCCTCCTGTTGCAAGTTAGATTTCCAAACGCTTCCTTGACCAGAAATTCCCTCTTCTTTTCTCTGGTGTTGAAGTCAAATGAAATCATTCCCGCCATTGATTTGCCTCAGAAGGCAGAACCCGAAGAAATCATCAGGTGGTGTGGAATGTACTGAAAATTTGTGATGGTTCTTAACCCCGATGTCCTAACTCCAAACCAGCTGGCTTCTCTCCCTGCTTTGCCTTGTGGGGAAGATGTGTTGTTCTCACTGAGGAAGGTACACCTCGAGTCACTTTTCTCACTTTTGTCAGCACAAGGCCCAGTTTCTAGAACAGGCAGTTCCATTTTAACCATTTTTTGGACTGGATTCATCTCTCACTTAGCTGCAAGAAGCTGGGAATAGTGTTTGTGAAGTAATTTTGGTCAGGATGATTAAATTTGAATAGAAAAAAACAGACGGATAATTAAATGCAAGGGAAGTTAGGGTGTTTTAAGTGCTTAACTCTGAGCCCAGCTGTCCCAGCGCACCGGCTGCTTGCTCTCAGCCACCTGAACCGCGAGATTTATGCGTCGCTTTGACCCCCAAAGCAGATATAAGGTCATGCCTGTAAAACACCTAGAAAGAAATCTGGCAGTAACAAAACCCCTAGGAAAACATCATCCCAACCACATACATCAACTAAAGCTGCAGCTACTCTACGGCAAAAGTAGCCTGTTTTAAAATTACATTTATTTGCCAGGACTTCAAATACAAACGCTGTAACTAGGATAAATCTTTGCTCTGCAACACGGACCCTGAAACAATTTGTCCTCTCCTACGTTTTTTCTTTCTCTGCAGATGTAGTCGTATAAAACCTTCTAAACATTGTGCCTTATCAGCTGCTGGAAGTCAAACTTATTTCTTTATTCTAGGCATTTAATTCCTTCATATTACCCCCAAAAAAGAACTAAGTTCATCTTGTTGGCCTCAGTTTCGAGTTCCAGGTATCGGAACTCCAGAGAGGTCCCCGGTTACACACACCTGTGCAATTCTAAGGGCTCCACCCTTGTTACAGGAGGCTGCCTTTTCCTCAGACCTGCGGCTTTTGTGCTTTTACCCGGAAGTTTTGCCCTTCATCCTGACATCCATCTTACAAAAAGCTGTGCCAGCCACCGCGTCGCTGGTGGGAAACCTTGAATCCCTCCAAGGAGCTGTTACGGGGCTTGGAGAGGATTCACACCCATCAAAGTGCTCGAAACACCAAAATACTCTCTTTTGGCGTTACAAGCTGCCAGCCTGCCTGGGTTTGCTGGGAGGCACAACCCTCTGATGGGGAGTTTTGGGCCCGGAGCTCAGGGATTCGGTGTGAGTGGCCTGGCCTCTGCTGGGTTCTTCGGGAACGGCATCCGCTGGGAAACCACACACACAGCTCCAAAGAATCATAGAATCATAGAATGGCCTAGGTTGGAAGGGACCTTAGAGATCATTTAATCCAACCTCCCTGTTGTGGGCAGGGACGCCACCTCTCGACTAGAGTCTTTTTCTTTTTTTTCCTCATTTTTTCTTTTAATTTTCTGTGGGTTTTTTTCTTTTCTTTTTTTCTTCCCCCTCCCCCCACCTTTTTTTCAATGGGTTAACAGCTAACAGATATTGTTGACAAATGCAGAAAAATGCGACACGGTGAACTTGACTCTATTTAACCATGCCCGGTGCTGCAACAGACTGTATTAATCAATTCTTTTGATCAGAAGACAGCTACACAGGGGATAGATTTGACTCTTCACCTCAAACCATCCCTTGCCTCCGCTGAATATTGATGCAGGTTGAAGGGGAACAACCCGTGACACGGGGTACCTGCTTGCGATGAATGAAATCACAGCGATGGAATAAGCTTCGTTTTCTCTTCTGATTTTTGCGAGCTGGCTTTGAGGTCAAGCCTTCTGAAACTCTTAGCATTGGCGAGGACGAATCCATAAATGCACTGAGTTCTAACAGTTTAAATCAAAACTGCTTCTCTGGGGCTTTGCCAACGAAAGTTCTTTCAAAAATCACAGAATCATGGAATGTGCAGTAACGAAGACAGTAAAGACCAGCAACATTAACCACTTCCTTTACAGAGCGCTTAGAACGACACAAGTTGAACAATGAATTTTTTCCTCACTTACAAAGCTAATTTAGGAGCACGTGGATGACGATTTTTGCCCAAAAGTGTGTGCATTAGGTTATTACACCAAGCAAGCAGAAAGAATAAGATAAACTGATGGTCCAGCCTCTTTTTTCCCTTCTGCCACTGCAATATTTTCTACTTGTATACGCTGCAGAATTTTGTATTTTGCAATATGGGAGAAAGATAGGTACTGGTACTTGAAAACGCCCTGTGGAGAAAAAAGAAATGGCTTTTTTTTTTTTTTTATGACAAAATATAACATATTGAAGGTCTTGAAGGCATTTAATAACAAAAATGCGCAAATGTAATTTTACTCCCTCTGCTGTTTTATATCTTTCCTGAGTCGCTGTTCGCTCCCTGGCGATGTACGAAACATTTTTTGTACTTGTGAGCTCCATTAGGAAGCATCCCGTAAGAGCACCATCTGAAGGAAAGCTGCCTGTACCAGCTCAGGCATTAGCTTTGCTGCCTTTTCCTCCTGGGGAATTGTCTCTGGCTCCTTTAGCTTCCAACCCCTCACAATTTCAAGGCTTATGCCTAAAAAATTTTTGCATTTTGTTGTGTTTTGTTTGGGGGTTTTGTTTTTTTGTTGGTTTTGTTCTTCTTGGGACTCAACAGCTTTTCTCCCCCATCAGCCTCCTAACTGGCAGAATCAGCCAACGAGCTGATGAGAAAGGATAAATCACAAATAAATTGGCTGGATGGGGATTTATTTTATATTTTCTTTACCTTCAGGAGCAGACTTCTAAACCCCCCCCTCTCTTTCTGCAGATGCATGAAAGCACTTGGGAATTAACTCTTCATAGTCCTGACACTGGCCGTCACTGTATCAATGAAATCTATGCCCCGTACTCATGGAAGATTTTGTATTCTTTAGTGACTATGCAAATAGTTGAAAGGATGCTTACAAAGCCTAAGTTGTGTGATAGAGCTGAAATATTACAGCGGATCTTGCTTCGGAGTTTATTTTTAAGGCATGCTAGCATAACGCTGGCTGGAATAGGCATGCTCTGATTAATGAAGACTGGAGAATGGCTTTTAGTGAGTATATCTGGAAGAGTTAATAGAAAAAAAATATTCCTAGGATACCCAGATTGATAGATAGTTATTCCTGTGTTACCGGCTTCGCGATAACTGTACAAAGCCTTTTATTTTGTTTAAGTCAAGCGAACTTTGTACCGGGATGCTTTGAGTACACAAATCTGGGAAGCTTGAAGCAGTAGTTCAGAGCCATTTCTGAAGTTTTAACAAGTAAGGGTTGTATAAAAAAGCCAAGCTTATGACCAATTTAAAATATGGTATTTTGACCGAGTCTTTAAGGCTTTCTAGTGCACATTGATTAAGAGAGAGGGATGGGGCAATTAGGAATGCAGTGCGAACTGGAAGTAAAATTGACTGCATCAAATGGCTTTGTTGCACTTTCAACAAATTGCCAACGTAGCTCCGCATCAAGAAATTGAAGCCTTTTGCCATTTTGTCCAAACCCTCTATAACAAAGGAAAATGAATTGAGAACCACTGAACTGTGCAGTTCACTGCTTTGCTAGTTCGAAAGTTTGATTGATGTATCCAACGATTTATATCAATAACTTGGAGAAAGCAGCATAAATTTTAATATCCCAGTAATAACTTGGTAGACAGAGATCACTTCACTATATCCTAAACACTGACAAAAATACTGTGTTTGTATATAGAAGTTATAGATATGTATATATATATGTGTGTGTGTATATATATGTGTTTGTTTATACATATGTGTATATATATATGTGTTTTAATGAGACAAAAAAGGGCAGACATATATCTATATACATATATGTTTTAATTAGACCAAAAAGAGTAGATATATATAGATATATAGATATACAGATATAGATATATAGATATATAGGTTTTAATTAGACCAAAAATAGCAGATCCTCGACTCAAATGCTTGTTACTTGCTTAATAAAAGAAGTTGCTTTTCTGTATAGCCCTTCTGCCCCATCAATCAGGCATTAGCTAGGAGAACCATGACATCACTAAATACTTTCCAAATCATGCTGCATGATGAACGGTGTACATTACTTATAAGAAACAAGGTCTGTCGAAATAATAAGGAATTACTTATTTCAGCGTGTATTTGGAATTGTATGAAATATATATTCGTCATGCTTGGAAATGCTAATTATTTAGCGGTAGGCACGTCTTTTTGCACTTTGGGCTAAGGTTTGATGTCAGCTGAGATTGACATAAATTGATAATCTAACGGGTTAATCATAAATCAAATTCACAGCTCGTTGTCTGAGTGTCACAGTATAGAGTTAAATTTAATTTTCTCTTTTGCCCATTCAGCGCTACTAAAGCATCAGAAAAAGCAGAGAGCTGGTAGCCAGTTTTGTCACCTCTACTGCGAGCTACATTGAACACACAACCAAGCACGTTCCAAGGGAAAAGGGTGGTATTTTTGTGTTATAACTATAATTTTTGCTGGTTTTCAACAAGCTCTTTGAACGGCCCTCGAGCTGCGTAAACCCAGAGTGCAACAGGACAACGTGACAAGTACGATCCCACGGGAAATCTTTATAATACCAGCAACTACCGCTGCATGGCACAGAATTTAATTTCTGTTTTCTAGAGAGAATCTAATCAACAAGCATTTTTCAGTGTAACAGCGTCATCCGCGGTTTGTAGATAGTGAGGAGGTCAGTAATTTCTCTGTACGGCCAGGTATGATGTGTATTTGGGTAGAATATATAGCATAAGAGTCCTAAAATGCATCATTTACAGAAATGTTATATTTTTAACCTTCTCTGTTAGGAAAGGTGACTTCATGGCAGCAATCGCTGGGGCCAAAGCATGACTGGATGGGTGCTGGTGCTGAACTGGTTTTATTTTATCCAATCTGATTTATTTATTCGTCTCTTGCAGCGAAGTTGAAATTTGTCGCAGTTTGCATCCAGACGCACAGAAATCTGTAGCCCTCATAAAATAGCGTGGACTTGGGGCTTTGGTTTGGGGTTTCTCTGGAAAACTTCCATAAAATGATCAGAGGAAGAGAAGGTTATTTAAACAGAGAACCCCGATACAACTAAAATTTGATTAAGGAATAGTAATCAGTAAGGAAGCTAATGGGGCTCAAGACAATTCTTGAGGGTGTTGGAGGAGCCTCACGCCTCCAGAGCAGGTTTTTCATCTGTCTGACAAGATCAGTCCAGAGCCCAGAATTCAGGTTGTTTTCACTGTGGTTCAAACAAGCCTGGTAAACTTTCTCTGCTTTTGAAAAGTTACAATGGAAAGAACTTGGAAATATCTCATCTTTCACTCCCAGGATTGTGTTCTTGGATCTAATTCAGCCATTCAGCACGCTAAGCATTATCGTTCAGTTGATTTATATTTCTGTGCTTTTTAACAGCCAATTCCTTAATATTTATGGGCATCTTTTTAATCCTATTCATGCGGGGAATAATTTATGTGAAGGGAAACGTGGCTACAGGGACAGCAAACCGTGCTTCTTGAACCCCTGTTCCTCCCGGGTCTTCTCATTCTCTCCTCTGGTTTTCACCAATTTATTTCGCTTTCCAGTGAAACCATCATCAGCCTGCGTGTTCTATGAAATATGTGCTTTTCTGCTGTTTAATTAATAATCCCCCAATTTTGGGAGAGGCTTTGAAGATCAGAGGTAACATGCATTTGACGTACAACCAGATCCTTCAAGTCCGCTCAGAAAATCCTTTTCTTTACCAAAATCGTGGGCACTGGGAAACTGTATAATCCTCAGGAAATCTCAGTAAGCTCTGCTAAGGGCTGGCTTCAGCGTCAAAGCATGAGATCAAAAACCCTTTCCACACTTTAAGGTGCCCATTACAGTAACTCGAAGTGTTCTGAATCCATGTTGAAATGGCAGCGTCGCCTGTGGGCTCATGATGTATTAGATAAAGAGATTTCGCTTCTTGTTACTATGGAATGTCCTCCCTTCCCCTTCCCCTTCCCATTATATGGTCTCTTGTACTTGCTCTGAGAAACACAGAACAGTAATTTCTTACCTGCCTCCTCTGTTCCGTGTAGATAATTTATCATGTTCTTTTTTTTCTATAGTAAACAGGTCAATATTTTCAATATTAGTGTTTCAGCCCTGTATCATTTTTGTTTCCTTTCTCAAGAGCTACTCCATGAGGAGTTCGTTTCTCTTAAGATGGAGTAACCGACAGTATTCTGTAGATGTCTACAATACTCCAGGTAAAGTAACATATTGATTATATAGCTGTAGATAAAATATAATTGTCTTACATTTACCTATGCTGCACACCGGTATGTGTGACTTACAGACAAAAACTGCATGTTGAACAGAAGTTTTTAATTGAGCTATTCACAGGGGCATTCTCTTTAAATAATGATAACTTCTCTCTTTTTTTAAAATATAACAAACATAAAACCCTGTAAGCTTGGCAAGTTATTCCATTCTTCCTTCTGACTGACTGCAGATCCCACAGACCAGTTTGCTCCCTACATCTGTTTGACTGGAAGGTAGAATGAAAGTATTTTTCTTCCAGTTTAGCTGCAGCCCAATCTCATGAGAGCTGCAGCTCTTAAGGGTGACATTAAATTGTTCTACTTTGAGTGGTTCTGGCTTCTTCCATGACATGGAAATTTCTTGCTTCTCCCATGCCATGGAAGTTTCTTGCATCTAAAAAAGAAATTTGCACAGGTTCAATTTGCCTAAGCAACGTATTTTTTAAAATTTGTGTCACAGTTATAAAAAATTGTGTCGTATTTTTAAGTACTTGAGCTTACTGGAGCGATAATTACAATCCGACATAGTCTTGTCAGTGACATCCGTCAAACAGGATTTAACAGCAAATAAGAACCCAAAACTTCTCAAAGGTGAGATTGTATCACATCAATGTTCCATATGACATCTGAAGTCTGCCTCTCCCTACAAGGCAAAAGAAGAAGGTAACAATATTTTTACTATGACCCAGTGGCATAGGATACACCTAGTGTACACACCACCCCCTGGTGCGTGGCATTCAGGAACCGTACAAGAATAAACTGATTTTCAGTCTGCTATAGGCGTGAGCATAGGAGCAGCAGAAGTGAAAGGAAAATAAAAACCAAACAAAATAAATAAAGTGACTTTGTTCACTTGACTAACATTCAGCCACGGCTTCGTGAAGTGGCTGAGAATCTTCCAAAATGTCTTTTCATGGCTGCTGTAGCACTGAGAGTTTCGGGTCCTGATTCTGGGCACAAGGGTGGGGAATGGATGCGATTGCAGTGCGATGTTCATCGACATGCCTACATAAACATTTCCAACACCATGAAATCCACTGCGGGAGAGTAAAGCACAGAATACTCTTGCTTTCTACCAGGGAGAACGAAGAAGCTGTACCAACATCCAAAGAGTTGCAAACATTTTTTGACCAGATTCTTTATTCTCACCTATAATACTGACAGAGTCAAATGCAGAGATTTGGTAGCATGGAGCTGTTTTCTTCTTTCGAAGGAAGAAATAACAATACTGGATTTGAAGGGTAGCAAAGATTCAAAAAAGGCACACTGCTTGGCAGAGAGACCAAATCTCATCTGCAATCCCATTCTCTACCAAGCACATACACAAAGCCACAAGTAAATAGTAATAAATCCTGGAAAAATATCACCAGAGACAAAATATTCCCAAGGCAGTGCTCCTGGAATCCTCTGAAACTGAATTAAAAGATCATAGGGACTTCCAAAGGCCAGGTGGACCAAGCCCTAAGAGGACCCAGTTCTTGACTTTAAATTCCGGTGCCCTTTGCCCTTTTGCATCAAGCAGGATCCTCTTCCAAAAATAATTTCCTGAATGCAAATGACCTGTTATAGCACTTATTACGTGGGGTATAATGTTCGAAGCAAAAGTGAACCTTAAATTAGTTGAAGAACACGTATGAAACTTGCAACTTCTAATAATAGTGAAGCAAGTCCTCCATATGTTGTTATAAATTTCAGTCCGAGATGATTAACGCGGCTCACAGGCGACTCTTGTAAGATGATAGAAGAGATATTTTTGCTGCCTCTCCTCAGAGGGCTAGTGTTTCAAAAGGATTTTCAAACAAGCATCGTTCAAGTGAGAGATGTTTCTCATTTTTTCCTCACCTTAATAAAAAGGTGATGAACACCCTCTTCTTCACCGTGTCAGGATATGAACATCGAATACCATGACAGCTTGATGTGACAACAGTGTGCATACGATATCCGTGAAATAACATGTTGTGTTCACTAGTACAAGTCATTAATTTCTTGTCGCTATCATTATGTCGGAAATAGAGCGCCTGTCCTGTAAGCGTGCAGGGAATCTCAGAAGTAAATTGGACAGGTCCCTCTTCGTTCCAACTTATTTGTACTTCCAGCGGGTTTCTATCCAGCATATTTTAAATCCATTCCGTCAAAAGACTTTAGGAAAAAAAAAATAATCTTGCAAACTCTTTTATTAATTAAAGCCATGCCAATAGTAAACTGGGCTGCAAGTTTTTTACGGCCATAAACAAGCTGTAGTGACCCGGGATCTTTTTTTTCCACATAGAAAAACTGGCAAAGCTCAAAGGATGGGTTTGGGCAATGAAGAAAGCTTATTTGGCTTCAAAATCTTAAAACTGGCTCTACTGAAATCTTTGACAATTCTGTGACTTAGGCAAATATTTAATTACTGACAGTACGTGATGCTGTTCCTAGATGGGAGAGATAAAACCACTAAATATTCTTGTTTAGCTGCAACAATTCGTCCTGATTCATCCTCCCCGATTCAGAAGAACTGAGGCTTGAAATGCCCGTCTGTCTGTGTGTGCGACTGACGCTCGCTAAAAAGAATTTGTCAGACCGTGTGTTTGTGAGCTCTTGGCCGAGCCCCTGAATGACTCCTTTTTTTTTTTTTTTACACTAAATACAGGCTTGTTTGGGAGGGAAGTGGCACAAGTTTTGCCATGGCAATTGCATCCATCACAGAGTCTGTGTCTGATTAAATTTTTCCACCAGCAAGACACTGTGCGGCGTACAAGTAGGACCTTGAACTCGGATCAACACGAGATTAACAATGTTTAATTCAGCCATCAAAAGGTAGACTTCTGGCTCAGGGGTGAGGGGAAGAAAGGAGAGACAGAAAGAGTATGAAAAGGTATTTTAGTAGGAGTGAAGTTCCAGAATTAAGCTGCTGGGTTGTTGGCGGACGATCCATTCATCTCTTGGACATTATATTACCTTTCTTATATTACCTAATTTGTCAAAACTTAACCGTAGGACATTATGCCAAGACTCAGTTCAAGACCTTTTTATGAGCTGCTGGATTATTGTGGATTGTTAGTGTACACACACAAAAAAAATAAATATAAATATATGTTTATGTGTGCGTTGGAACTTGGGACTACGTCCCAAACTGATACGGTGCAGAAAGTCTGATGCTTCTTGACAGATGTGCTCTGCAACAGCCAAGACTGATCCAGACAGGTTTCATTCTCGTAGACTACTTGATGGTGCTCCTCTCACATCTGTCAATACCAGCCAAAGAAGGTGTGCTCATCTGTGAGGCAGGGCTTCCTGGAAAGTGGACGAAGGTTGGAAGTCCCACCGTTAAACTTCCAGTGATGAATTTTGTGGCCTTGGGATTATTTTTGACAGGCTCTATAAGCTTGATTTTGCATTAGATCTTGGTTTTCTTCTGGTCTAAACCCTATTTGTAGGCCAATGCTTGGGAATCACCTCTCAGGGAGTTTTGGCAGTGTATTTCTGGACATTTGTTATGGCTCTAGCATCTGAGTCTCCCTTAGCTCAAGGCCCAGCTTAGCACAGCAACCTCAGCGAGTCCCAAACCTATCACCGCCCAAAGGCGAACGCTAGATCTCAATTAACACTGCCCACTCAAACCTAGGTCTTAATCCTGTCTTCATCCTACCCCAAAGCTTATTCCCTGAAGCCTTCACTAGTTCAAATCCTATGCCGGTAGCGTAGCAGCTCATTTTTAATTATTTTTTAGCAGATCATAAGCTTCAATGGGTTGTTTAGAGTCATGAATATGATCAGATCAAATAATCTGAGTCTTCTGAGTTGTAAAAACTGTTCTACGTGCTATCAAAATTACCTGTTCTTCAAAGCCCTGCTTTGATGAAAAAAATGCATGGCAAGCTTGTGCTGTCTAACTCAGTCTTCAAACGAAAATATTCTTTCCACTGCTATATTTAAGGTAGGAATGGGTATCATAAAATGAACCACAAATTGGGGAAACTGAGGCTTGAAAGCAGAACGTTAGTCTACGTCCCAAAAGGGTCCGAGATGTGCGCTCATGCTCTGTTGAATCAGTGTAACCTGAGGCACAGACCATCCATAACTACAACTTGTATCAGTGCAATTGTTCTACGACACTCGTGATGTCCTCAAGGCAGTTTTTTTCCATGCAAGACAATTGTTTGTACAAACAAAACAATTGTTTGTACCATGTCAAAAGTTAATTTTTCCTCCTTAGAACAAATTGCAATGTTAGGGGTATGCATACCATGAATAAAATCAATTTTTCTTATTTTTTTTTCTTTTCCACTATGTAGCTATAGATAATATTTCCATTTATGACCTTCAAAACAAAAATTATTGCATCTTGCTGTTTGATCTATGTACTGTCATAAATTTTCCTGTGTACAAGAGTTCTGATTTTAAGATTATGCTGCTGAAAACGTCTTGATACAATGGAAGAGATATATAATAATGGCTAGTAGGTCAGATAATTAGATCATTTGGGTATTTCATAATGTCTGCAGGTATCAAAATATTTATTATGTGAGGTAATCATTGTGACAGTTCTTTGTCAGTAAATTGGACTCTTCCAAAAATTAATTTCAAATTTATCTTCTCCTTTCTGTGACAGCTGAAGTAATTTTGTGACTTTATAAAAGAATTTATTTGACATTTGTGCTGAGAAAGGTGATGTCGGTGTATGAGAGAAAGTACATAGGGTTTGATCTCAGCCAGAGAGGCAATTTAGGGAAAGGAAAGAGTCGTCAGCAGCAGTAGCTCTAGTTCAGTCACCCATAAATCTCCCCGAGGGATGCGTATCCTCAGCATCCACATCCTTCGCTCCCCTGTCTTTGCCCTAATGTAGCCTCCGAGGGAGCCTCTACCCCAGCTTCTTTTTTAGGCCATCTTCTGGCTCATTTCCTATTTGCAAAATCCATTTGCTCCCTGCTCCAAAGGAGCCAGTCTTTCTGCCCGTCTTATTAGTGCACGGAGCAGTTCAGACCTCGCCGCAGGGCGAGTCTTGCCCATAAAAACACAGGATGAGCGCATTTCTCCGACCGACGCCGGGCTGAAATGACGCGGCGGGTTGACCTCAGCCGACAGCCAAACACCCACACATCCGCTCGTGCCCTCCGCACTCCTCCTGGGTCTGGCAGGGTCAAAGGGAAGGGAGAAGACTCATGGATGGAGAGGAAGACAATTCACCCAGCGAAGCCAAAGCCAAGGAGGAGTTTATTCCTTACTCCCTCTGGGCAGGCAGATGTTTAGCTGCTTCCTGGGAATCAAGCCCTCAGCACGGAATGACCAACGATTCCTTGGGCAGCCAAACACCATAGACACAGATGTCCCTCCTCCGTTCTCCAAGCACGTCTTGCCCGGTATGGCGTCGTAGGGCAAGGAATATCTCTTTGGTCAGCTCAGGTCGGCTCTCCTGGTTGTGTCCTTCCAAATGGAGGGCATGCAACATTGGTGAAACCCTTTAGTGGCTCCCTGAACCTCATCCTCACCAGACCTGGGACACGTACAAAGCCTGCTGCTCTTCTTTCCTGTCTGTTAACCTTCTTTGGTTGTTGCCGTCAGTGGGAAAAGTGGAAGGTACAGATGTTGGTACAACATTCCTCCGAAACACATTATTTCTCCGTGATTAATTGCGTTAATTCCACAGATGTTACGAGATTGGGAGGAGCGGGGTTTTAGCAAGTCGCCGCTCTGCTGATCCGTCTGCTGTGACGGGAGCCTTTATGCCCGCCGAGAAGCAATTTCCTACGCAATGTTTTACTTTAGTATCTTTTTGGCTTGGGAAGCCTGAGGGTGATTTTTTACTTTGGAGAAGGGAACGTCAGGGGAAGACTGGGTCCTTAAATTCCTCTCGCTTCTCTGCGCTATTTCCCTTTGTGTGACAATGTTTGTACAGCTACTGCTGTGTCGCTGTCCTCAGGGCTCGCAGTTTTTGGCGTGCCAGTGACCGCATTCAATGTAATTTTTGCTTTTTTTGCCAGATAGTAGTTGACTATCACAAAGCTATAATTTTCAGCTCACGAAAAAGATGGCGTCGTACGTAGCCTCACGCTGCAGGGAAGCCTGATGCGACGTAGCGCAGCACACATCCCAAAATTTGAGCTTATTCTAGGAGAGATCTAAATGTAAAAACATTTCCCTGCTTTCTGGCCGCCCGGCTTCTCAGCTGACTGCAATTCTGGTGGGTGGCTTTTCAGCCGCAAATCTCTTTTGATCCTCTTTGCAATATTCTAATGCCTCATGTTTGGTTAATCCCCTTGCTGTGCTGCCGCCGGGTGTTTTCAGGGCTGCCGGTCGGCGTCTCCTCCTGTGCTTCACGTTTGACTGGTGTTAGATGGAAAATAAAAAAAAAAGAAAGGAGGACTTGCATATAAATTAGGGATATTTCTCTGACTGGTATGTTACCTTATTGGCAAAAAGATGTAAATAATATTTGGTATTTACTGTTTTCCTGGTTTATGTTTTCCCAAAAGCTGTCATCGAGTGTGAGAATTAGTACTCGGAATTGGTTTTAAAATCGGCTGCTTCTGAATTGCTCAGGGGTATTTGCTCTGCCTTCACTGGAAGCCACTGACCACACTGCCCTTGGGGAGCGGGGTGATCTAGAGAGTCCCTCTCCGACGGAGGGGACACAACCTGAAAAGCCCCAAGAGCATCAGGAAAGCATTAGTCTTTTATAGTATAATAATCTTTGGGCTTTAGAGCAACCCGGGAGAATCCGGGCTGGCGAAGCTACTCCGTGTCGGTCACCAGATCCTTAACAAAAGTCTTGCATTTTAGCAGTTTGGTTTCTGGGCTTGGTCTTTGCTTTGCGTGACACTTCTGGAGCATACGGCATGTATCAAGGGCGGCTTTGTCTTGAACAAGCATCTTAATTTTTGAAAGGAAGGCAGATATGCTTGTATCCAGTGTGACTAATATCCAAGTTTTGCTTAATCCCATTCTTTCTCTTCCAGAATTATTGCTCTGTGTGGTGTCCTCCTTCGGTCCTTCTTCCTATATATCTTTAGGCCAGGCTCCTGCTTTTACCTCGCTATGGATAGACGACGATGAAAGGGTCTTTTTGTGTTGTGACAGTGCTACAAAAGATGGAAGCCGTGTTAGCTAGTTATATTTTTCAGCATTTTATATTAACTCTGTCTTATTAATGTTTCCTGCTGCAGAAGGTGTAGGCTGGGAGATGTCCAAAACTGTCAGAGAATGGACTAGAGGAGATTTATTACAAACAGGCGTCAGGTTTCTGACTAAAAATCAGAAATAAGGCAAAGCATTTTGAGTTCTTATGTTGCAGAAAGCAGAGGACAGAAGCTTCCAGGGGCTCTCTCTGACTTAATGTTCTCCTGTAAACTTGGTCTTCTCTGTTCTCCAAAAAAACCCACCACTTGTTCATACTGGGGTCTTTTTAAGAGTATTTCAACAAGGTGCGGTGTGATGTAAGTGCTTGAAAATATTACAGGTTTTATCAAATACCCAAGCCTCAGTTTGTGAATTAACTATGTTTTAAAGATTTCTCAGATTGCCTTAGGCAGACTTCCACTACAAACTTTCTGTTCAGCTACTGCAGGTGGAAGCAAAAAACGTCTAACAACTTGGACGTTAAATTGGCTAAAAATCTGGGCTGTGCGGCAACGTGATTTAATTTATAACGCCTCTTCTGGTTTCTTCTTTTTTATTACTGGTAAGTATGGTTGTTCTATGGGAGAAAAGAATTAACTCCCACACATTGCATTTTATTTCGTCTAAGCAGAGCACCCGTAAAGTGTAACATGTATTGTCGTAATTTACTTTTTAGCTCATCTATAAGTATTTAGACAAGTTCTAAATAAATAACGTTGTTTCTTCCTGGAAAACATTGCAAACATGGTGGCTTAAATAGTTCCAAATATCTTCTTGCAGGTGCTGGTGAGGAGATGAACTGAATTACTGCAGCTCAGCCTCTGCCTGCTGAAATACTGCAACATACACCGAAGTGTAAGTACATGAATAAAACTAAGGACATGCTTCAAGTTCTGCTGCCATATGGGGTATTTCACTTATTTTTGGGGGAATAAAACAGGCTTTTCCCCAAGTATCTCATTGAAGACCGACATTAACAACTGTTCTCACACAGTGCTGGGAATTCATTAACACTCAGGCAGTTCAGTGAATATACTGATGGTTCGTGTTGGTTTTTCCTTTGAGTTACAGCAGTAAATGCACATTTGAGTAAGAAAATCAAAAGAATCAAATTAACAGCGATGGGTTAAATACTATCTTTTGAATATTCAGGATATCTTCACACGAGAAAGTGAAATTAGGTTTGACATTTGCATTCTAAAGTTACAAACTCCCAAACCCTGGTTTGAGAGCAGGAGGATGGGATGTTCCAAAAAGTCAAGTCAATGTTGTGAGTGATTTCTGTGGCCTGTGTTTGGGCATACTCTAATCGTACTCGTCCTTCCTTTCAGTCACTATGGCTGTGGACATCAAAGAAATATTTTAAGAAAACAGGAGCTCTGGGAAAACGCTTTGCTAAATCTCTGTTGTGTGCAGGATGCGAGGGCAATGCATAATACAACAAGAAGTAGGTTAAAAAAAAAAGCGAGGGAAAAAACTATAGCTGAGGGAACATCTTTTCCATCAACAAAGTTCTTGAGCACTTATTTAAAAGGTAATTATTTAGCCTGTAGTGCTGGTTGTTGCAGTGAAGTTGGCCTTTGCCTCATGGATCTGATTCTGAAACTCAAACAGCTTGCTGTGAGGCGGTTTTGAGCATCTGGGTAAAATTTTAAGGCTTCTGGATTATTAAGAAATTTTGATTGATGAGAAAACCTCAGGGTTTTAGTGTTTCAGACTCTGTATTGATTCATTTCAGCCAGTGCAACGTTTTCCAACCCTTACGGTGATCAGGTGATGCAACTGTGGACATACTAGGGGGGAGCTACGGGGGTAGAGGATGCTTGTCCCGGCTTCCCTGCTTTAATTCTGCGACTGAATTAGAAACATGCACCACAATAAAGCCCTCCCTAATGTAACTACATGCTTACATGTTATAAAAAAGATAACTGAGAAGCACAGCAAGTACAAAGTTGTTCAGGCAGCAACCGATGACTCAGGACTGAGTTGGCTGGATTTGGACAGACCTAGGACTCCTCTATGGGGTTTTGTAGCCCTTTTTGAATGCCACGTCCCAGGTGAACGAGATCTTAGATTAATTTGAGCACTGCTTTGAGAAAAGGACTTTTTTTTGTGGTTTTTTTTTTTTAAAATCTCCTTTCCGTAAGAAAGGCAGGGAGAATCTGATGTAGGGAGAAGGGTTGGCAGATGTGGAGCAGGAGGTTGGAAGGGCAAGGAAAAGAGCTGTGAAATTGTATCAGAGGGAGAGAGAAACTGGGTTTCATTTATTCTGTCATCCTTGGACAAACTCATTTAAAGTTTGCCGTCTGGTTCAGATGGATTTTACCTGGCAGGGGGTACAGGCACCCTGGTGACTCCGTGGCCCTTCTCCCTGGGTGGCTCCTGCACCTCTGGGGCTGAGGTACTTCAGATTTGGCCCCAGCTTTTTGCCCTGAAATGCTTTACAAGCTAAATATTTCATCTGCTGCCTGGTCTGTGCCTGGTGGGTAGGCATTTCAAATGGATGCTCTGCATTTAAAAAGACTGCTTTGCTTGAGCCCAACATAATTAGCAGTCTTGCATACTCTGCAGCAAATAAAATATTAAATAGGTTTTGGCACCCAGAAATAAACACCAGCTCGAAATCCTGCCGGTATTCGAAGAGCTGCTGCTCAAAAAAGCAACGAAGCTGGTTGAAGGGTCTCAAACCTGAGTTCCATGAGGAGAAGCTGAAGGACCTGGGGTTGCTCAGCCTGAAGAAGAGGAGGCTGAGGGGAGACCTTCTCGCGCTCTGCAACTCCCTGAAAGGAGGGTGTAACGAGGTTGGTCTGTTCAACCAAGTAACAAACCGATAGGACAAGAGGCGACGGCCAAGGAAGGTTTAGATTGGATATTAGGAAGAATTTCTTTAGGGAAAGAGTGGTGAGGCACTGGGACAGGCTGCCCGGAGAAGTGGTGGAATCACCATCCCTGGACGTATTTAAAAGGTTAAGGTTTAGTGGTGGACCTGGCATCGCTGGGTTAACGACGGTCTCTTCCAACCTAAACGATTCTATTCCATCAGGAAGCTTTTTTCCAAAAAAAAAAAAAAAAAAAAAAAGATGGCACGATTAATATTTTTCTGTAGCAGCACAGCGCTTGACGCTGCCTGGCAGGATAAAAGCCGCCGAGAAAGCGATTCCCCTGGGTGATTTTAAGTTAAAAAAAAATAAAAACTCCCTGAGACCAGAAGGAGGAGGAGGCGGAGGCGGAGCTGATGCTGCCGCTGAAGGGCAACGGCGGCACCTCCCTTCCCCGCCCCGGCAAGCGCCAGAGCCGCCGCCCCGGCGGTGCCGCGGGGAGCGGCGGAGCGGGTGAGTGGCGGGGGGTTTGGGTTTTTTTTCAGTCGGGAGACCCCCTTGGTCCCCTTCTCTGGTCGCTACCTGTGCGAACACCCCGGGGACGGGCCATTTTTGGCCCGTCCCCGGGGTGTTCGCACAGGTAGCGACCCGGGAGAGGACTAAGGATGTCGGGGGGTGATGCTGGTAGGGCGTTGCCGGCTGGTTTGGGTGGAAAAAAATGGACTTTTAGGGTGTTTTCTCTTTTTTTCTTTTGGAGGAGGGGGCCATTGAATAGGTGGAGGAGGGGGGCTTTGCTCAAGCTCTCGAGAAGAGGAGCAGCGCCAGAGTTTTCGGCTTGACGGCGGGGTCGCGTCTGAGCGCCAGGTAGGGTTTGTGTCTCAAATCTACGTGGTGGCGACTAGCAAGGGCTGGCCTTCAGCATCATCACCTTGTGGGGAGGAAGAGGAGAGCTGGGGGGTTTCAGGATGGGCGTGCTTCACACCTCCCACCCTCTCAGGGTGGGGTTGGAGTCCTCCAAACTGAGCTGCTGGGGCACCCCGTGATGAAATTTCGGTGGTAGGATGTGAAGCGATGCGGGGCGGGAAGGTGAACGGCGTGGCTGGCTGCTCCGCGTTTGCTGGCCGAGGCGGCGCGAGGTTTTCTTGACTGCCACGAGCACCTTTCCCGAGCTCCGGCACAAACCTGCGCCAGGAAGGTTACCTTGATCCAGCGGCGGCGTCGAACGCAGATTTAGCGGGGTTAAGATCAGCCGTGGCAAAAAATTTGTAAAGCGTTTAGAAGCGTCTCATGCTTTCTCATAGTTCAGGTTTCTAAATATAGTAAGTTAAAAAAAAAAAAATGAGGGAAAAATACAAGGATTTGTACTATAGTCTTAAAATGCCATTCTTAGCCTTCAGGTACATGCAAATCGTTTTTCTTGTGAACATTGTGTTCTGCTGAGAAAATTCTTCCTTTAAAATGGTTTGTACAAGTCGCGCGAGGGGTTGTGTAGAGCCTCGTGATGCTCCTCTCTCTGGGGACAAGGTGGTTCCCCGGGCAGGGTCGTGGCGGAGAGGAGAGCTGGTGCAGGGCACGGCTGCCTCGCCCGGCCAGCGACTGCCTCGTTCCTCGGGCGCGAAGGCAGCGGCTTTGTTAGAAGCAGGATCTTGGCACGTTGGGAAGTGGTGAAATTCAAGAAAGCAAATACCGGGGGAGAGCCGTGAGACAGTTTTGAAGGCTGACACAGTTGTCGATGGCAATTCTGGGCAGCTTTTGTACAGCTGGAGCATCTGGTTGTGAGCTCCTCGCTTGGTTCTCTTACTCCTTGGCTGATTCCTGCCAATCGTTAGTAACATGGGAGTGATTTTTAAAACATGGGGCTGTGCTTTCCTGCACGTTCCTACATGAGACTTGGAAAACCTAATTCTGATCCTCTATAGGGAGGTTAAAGAACAGAACGGGGTTGCGTGTTGCTTTTCTTGTTTTCTTCTGTGGCTGATCTCGGGCAGATCCTGGCCATCTCCTTCCTTCTGACTTTCCGTGGTGTTAATCCACGTGGGGCCTTTCCCTTCCAAAGGGCATCACAAAGCAAAGCAACTGAAGTCACTCAACACTTATCATCTGCAGCTCCATATGTTCGGAGTCGAACCTTGTGACAGACACCACAATAAAGCGTGGCCCTGTCACACTGAGATACTGCTCCGCTCTTTTACCTGCTGCGGCTCATCGGTCCTCGCTGGCAGCATCCCCAGGCTGGGCAGCAGCCAGTGATAATGGCAGGAGGAGCTTTCTTGCTTACACAGATCGGTGCCTCCCTGTTCGTCGTCTGCCTGTCTTTGGCTGGCACCTGCTGAGGACAGTAATAAATGTTTATAAACACGGTGAGATCCTAAGCTCTAGCACCGGAATAAGTAACTCGATGTTGGGCTGAAGGTGGGCTGTTAACAGGTAGGCTGTGATTCCATGATTGGGATGAATGTTTTGTGGTAAGTGGAGGAAAATACCAGCTTCTTCGCTCCAAACAGCGTCACAGCATCCTAGTAAAGCGACAGGCTTCTTCGTTTGGACCCGGTGCTGTGCTTTAGAGCAGTCTCACCTCGGCGTGGGGCTTGGCCAGTCTCTCTGACACTCTTTGGTGGTATGCCTTGCGTTTTGCCCTGCTGTGGGCAAGATATTTGTGAGGGTCTTCTTCAGGCTATAGATTTGCAGCTGATACACACGGTGTGGGCTGATAATTGCAAGATCTGTGGGCTTTTGAACCCGTATCTTTCCGCGGTACACGGCACAAGGAGACCGCTGTATGTCGACTTTAAAAACTTTGCATCCACTTCTTACATTTTGTTTCTGCGCCCTCCCCAGCTTTGAGGATCATTTTGTGTTTGAGTTCTTGGAGGGTTTCAATCTCCTCTGCAGCCATTAGCTTTTCCTTCCTCTGAACCAAGGCATTCCTCTCAAATTTCTGTAGCTGGCTTCTTTAAATCTTGGCTAAGCTTCCTGCAGGTTTTGTTCCCGAGAAGCTCAGCATCTTCTTCATCTCCCTACTTCTGCATCCTTCCTCTGAGGCCTGACTTGCTAAGGAAATCTGTTGTTCCACTCTTACTCACCTAGAAAGCTTCTGACAGCGGTGGGCATCTCGCTCGCGCTGCACGAGGGTGGGTTGAGTTAATGTTCTCCCTCATACCTGATCTGCCAGAGAGTCTGTACCAATTAATGTCTGCCTGTATTCTGAGACACTGGGGAGCGGGGGGAATCCAGGCACTGAAAAATAAAGAGGAATTAACAGATTGCACGTATTTCTGTCCAAATCTGGAGAAAACAGCAGTGGGTACAGCTGCTCAGGCAAGCAGCTCAGTTAAAACAAGAGGAAAGTTTTCAGCATCCTCTTCCCATCTCACCTTCAGGCCACTGCCTGAGCTGCAGGCGATCCTGGGAAATAAAGGGCTGTACTGGAGGGGGGCGGGAGGATTTCAGGACGGGCTGGCTGAGTACAGTTTTACTTTCATGAAATCAGACAGCTACCAAGCACACCGTGTTCTTCACTTTTAAAAATACTTTTTTCTTTTTTTTTCCCGGATGAAAACTAACCTCGTGGCTGCTGCAGACTGTACCTGCTGGCATTGCTGTTTGGTTTGTTGTTGCTTGGGGATTTTTTGGGAGGGGGCGTAAGCCAAGTCTCTGAAATTCCAGCATGTACCCTGAGACAGATAAGCAGGAGACTCTCACTTCCACGCTAATCCTGCATAGCGGTTGTTTGCAGTTCCTGCATCCAGCCCTTTCCAATCTGCAGCTCTTATCTCTTGTTGGCAGTGGGGGGAGAGGGAGAGGACAGCCCTGCGAGGAATGAGGGCTCCGTTTTTGCTTGTTGTTACCCGAGTTGTTTTGGGGTTTCAAAACAAGGATCTTGGGAATCGCGCCCGTCTTGTAATAACCCTAGCTTTTTTTAAAACTTGCTTTTCCTCCGATTAGAAGGAGTCTTTGTAATAAATGTCGCTACGGAGCGTCTCCTCCATGGGATTCGCAGAAAAATGGGACATTAAGGAAAGGCAGAAATTAAAACTGGCGAGTTGGGTGGCACCGAGAGGCCGTGCCCCGTGCTACTCTGCTCAGGGGGAACCTCCGAGTCCTGCCGCGACGGAGGCGATGCTGTGCCGAGCGAGTGATTCATCCCTCTGCCATTTGCGTGCCGCTGCTCTGTTCGAATCTGCCGACGATCCAAAGGCAACGTCCTCCCGAACAGCATCGCGCCTCGCTAGAGAAAGGCTAAGGGGAAAGGATGTTCCGAGTTTCTGCTTCCCTCTGTTATTACCCGGAGGATGAAAATATTTGACGCGGTTTCGGGTGCTGTTCGGAGGTCTGGATGCGGTTTGGTTTCCCTGTAAGAGCAATGTTGATTGTTTCCATGACGGCGCTGGGGCGATCTGAGTGTTCTCCTCGTGCGCTTGGGTCATAAAGGTCCAGGTCTCAGCAGAAGCTCTGAGAGGCACAAGTCAGGAGAGAACTCCTAAGCTTGGGCAAAAGCTGGAGCGCTCCAGGTGCTGGCACCTTACACGTCCTATGTCCTTGCTGAAACCCTCTTGACCTGGACTAGCTGTGGATGGAGGTTGGCAACCTGCAGATGGTGCAGGAGCCACTTGCCTGAGCAGTGGCCCCACCGTACGCCTGGGGTTTGGTGCTGGGTGTAAATTGTTGCATCCTGCCGTTCAACCGCGTTGAAGTGCTGCGTCATCCTTTTGCCTTTGTCAAAGACACATACTGCGGGTGAAGAGGCAAACAGGCTTCTGCAAGGCTGAGTCTAGCTTGGCGATAATACGTGACTTGAACACCTCCATGAGTGCTAAGTTTTATTTATTGGTTCCCTTCGCAGAGTCCCAGTCTCCGTCGCGCCGCAGACATGTGCGTCAACTTGTCAAAAGCCGACGCGGTTTTGGTAAGTAGCACGTGGAGCTTCGCTTGTGGATACCGAGGGGAAAAAAACCCTCAAAGACTGCCTGGCTGGAGGAGGCTTACGGAGTCATATTTGAGCCTAAAAGGTTGGGAAGTGAGGAGCCTGGCTCTGTCACAGCAGAAATTACTCGGCTGCACGAAGCTATTTTGAAAAGTCTGACTTATTTCTAACCCAGTGGCTATTAGCAGAAAGTATTGTAGAAAGCTTTTCCTTTCAGTATAGCAGTGAACTTCAAGGAGATTTTTTTTTCAAAGCTCTTATGGATGGAAACTATTGAAATGGTGGCAGGGACTTACTTGCCTGTGACAGCTAGGGATGTTGCATAACAGCAAAACTCTTGCTGTCATCATCGTATGAAGATGTATTCCAGAGAGGCAGAAGGAACTCTGATTTTTGGATAGCTCACATTTATCCTTTTGTAATTATTTCTTCTTGATGATTTTAATATCTTCAAAAGTCTTATTCATTTAAACAAAACTGTAGTTATGCTAATAATGTTTTTTCTTCCTGTATTTTATATTGTATAATAGTGAATTTCAGGCATCCTTTTGCCATTGTTTTTTTCCTTTGGTGGTTAGAAATGACCTTACCTAGGCAGGAAACCAGGCTGGCAAAGAGACTGCTTAGCTCTCTCATGCCAGGTGAGTTCAACTCTGTGGTGCGACTCCCTTAATATTTTTTCTCTCCTTATCTTACCACAAGGCACACGTGTAGTAAGTAACAGGTGAAACAATGCCCAAACTCGCCTTCGGGAATTTCCAGTTCCGGGGATATGGGAGGAAATCAATTGTTTCCAGTTTTTTTTCTCAAAACAATACACAGCATCCATTGTATTGAAGTGAAATGAGGTATTCAAAAGCATTATTGACTATGTGTCTGCGGAAGCTGAGCACAGCTAGGAACCTGCACTGTCCCGATAAAATGATTAAATCACCTTTCCACTTACTGTAAAATCGGTCTTTAAAAAGAGAAGGCGTGTTAAGGTTTGCGATGGTGCTGCTGTAAGCCCTGGCTGAGAGCCTGGCGGAGCAGCTCGCAGCTCCCTGACCTCCAGCTCAGCAGAGCAGCTCGTCCCTCCAGGAACCGCATCTGCAGAGGTTTGGGCCTGAACCTCGAACCATCCAGGCGGTGGTTTCTGAGACACGACTGGCCACAGATTAGAGCTTGGACACCCCAAGAAACAGGCTCCCATCCGACAATTTTGCCTTGGGCGGTGACTGAATGCGACATGGTGCTGGGAGTAAAATGAGCTTTTTCTTCTTTTTTCTTCCCCCCGCTCCCTCTGAGAGTGTGAGCATCGTGAGGAAGGCTAGAGAGGTTAAAATCCCTGCCAGAACTTAATGCTCTGGAGATGAGTTAAGCAGAACACATTTAAACAGCCCTTCGCTACTTATGGTTGGAAAACCATGAAAACAGCCAAAAGATTGAGGGCAGCTCTGTTTTGTCATCATTTACGCGCCAGCAATTATTAACTCCAGTAGAGTCAGCGAACTATAAAACTTCCTGCGGTGACTTGGAAAGTAAATAACTAAATGAGCGACGGGCAGGAATTTAACCCGGGGTCGATAACTTTGCTTTTAAGCTCAACTCGTAATCAATTTGGAACAATTTAGTTGTCACGCATGCCTTGCTATCTGGAAGTTTTGTAGCCCACGCGTGCCTCTGTGTGCAAACATTTGATTTAGCCCAAGGTAAGAAGACGGCAACAGAGGTAAATCCTGCAGAGGAAGATGCTGATGCAGGGAATTTCTCCCCACCTGCTTCGGGAGATGTTTGTCCTCCCTCTGCTCACATTCCCTCCTTTCTGCTAGACACTAACCCGTCTGTCGCTGTCCCCTAATAGAAATCTCCAGTTATAGGATGGAAACATCTTAAAAGAATAATACTAACTGGCCTACTAACTAAGCTGGCTGACCTCCTTTTTAAAAGTGAAAAAAAAAAAGGATAACACATAAAAGAATACAGCTCCAAACTGGAAATTATTTTTATTAATGGTAAATATTGAAAATAGGCACGCATGAAGTATTACTCTTAGAAAGTTTTCAATTATTCAGATGTCGCAATTGCTTTCAGACTTCTCCTTGGCCTCTCGGGTCTGTAAGGATGTCCTGTAAGCCTTTTAATGTATGCAGCATGGATATAAAGCTAATGGGTTTTATAAACCTCCATGGGCATAAATGTGGTTTCTTGTGCAGTGAAGAGAATTCTTCCTTTTACCTGGTTAATAATAAGTTATAGCAAGAAAAATCTCCCTGATAAGCTTAGCTCCTTGGTGTTGGCTCCTTGGTGTTTACGCTGCTAACCACACTGCCTACTCTAAAACATTGGCACGTGCTGCAGCGTGTCATTCTGCACAAGAGAAACCTGCAGAACTTTAAAGTTTTTTTTACCAAGCTTTCTCCAAATGTTCTGATAGAAAGCTAGAGGCACGAAAACATTTGTGTGTGCTTTGGGGCTTCGGAAGCCTTTCAGGTCCAACTTTTGGCAGAGAACACCAGCCACCGCTTCTGAGTGCTGGCCCTTCAGTACCACAGACTGTTTTCTGACCGGGTAGTGATGTTTTTATGAACTAGCAGAAAGAGGAGAGAAGCTTGTCACCCTCTCAGGAGTGAGCTGCTAGGCTGGAGAAGTCCCGTCCTACCTGCTGAAGTACCATTTGCCTGCAAAGGGGGTTGATTTCCTCTCCCAAGACCTGCCTGTGATCAGCTTACTGCATTGGAGCCCCTATTTCCCCCCAGTATATAAAACAAAATAAATAAGGTTTAACATCTGTGCCATGATTGGGTTTTCAAAAGCTATTTAAAAAAAAAAAAAGCAGATCTGTTAACTTTGGCTGACCTTAGCACAGCGTCATCGCATGAAGCTGGAGGGAACAGTTGGTTTCTGTGCAGCGCGGGCTTTATTTTGCCTGGCAGTCGATTAACTCCGATAAGTGGGTAAGCTCATGCCAAGCAAAGTCAGGCGTATCATGAGGTTCTGCTTTGCCTGGGTGGAGAAAGTAGCCAGAGAAACAACTCTGTAGGCTAATAACAACAACAAAAAAAAGCATTAAACATATACCAGAATTTGGGACGGAATGATTCTGGTTGTTGAGGAGTTTGGCAAAAGGGGAAGAAGCCAAAAAGCAGCTCTTGTTTCTCGTGAATCCCTTCTTGTGACTTGCCTGCTCAGGTCTCATTGAGCAACAAGCAGGATGACGCTGAGAATTGGCGCCACTCTTGCCCAAAGGGTGGGCAACAGCCATGGCACAAGGCTTTTGGTCGGTGGTGGGAGCGTTGGTGCTTCTCTGGGGTGGTTTGGGGTTTTATTTTTATTTTCTTTAGCGGCAGCAGCAGTCACCAGAGTGAAACGGGGTTTGTTTACAGATTCAGGAAAAGAGCACTGCATTGTCAGTTTGGGAGAAACATATTATTTCTTTTTCTAAGACCGTTACATTCCTAGATGGCTTGCAGCACGCACCGGGAATTGCATTCAAAGGCGGCTGGAATTCAGGTCAAGCTTTGCCTACTTGTAGGAGATGAATGTTACCAATAAAAACATTTTACGCCCACCATGCCGAGATCTATTCAAGTCGCTTCTACAAGCGTCTGCGGTGAATTTTCTTTGAGCTCGCTGAGAACGGTAAGCTATTTTCTTGCATTTATATGAAACACTGTTTTGACAGATTTCTGCGGGAGTAAAGAAGCACCAAAGGAGACGTTCCGTCCTTCGAAAATAACGGGAGCCACTGGCAAGAAGCAGCAGCACCGTGCGTCAGGCGGGGAGGCCGTTCCCAGGTTCTCGCAACATGCTGTTGAACTGAATTCTGCGGCCGCGTTGTCAAACGTACCATGGGATGCATCAAATCCAAGGCTGCCTTTGCCGGTTCGAACGCTGTCCGGGATGAAAGGATTGGGGAAGGTAACGATGGATGCGCCGGGGAGAAATCATCTCTGATAGCGGTGAAGGTGGATGAGAAAGGTCCATCGAGCACCATAGTGCTGGACTATGCCCACCGGCTCTCCCGCGAGATTCTCGACCAGGCAGTGAAGCAGTGGGCAGTGACTGAAAGCAAATACAGCGACATCCCTTTCATCGAAAGCGACGTGCCCTGAGCCCCGGCTGCGAAGGACTGGCTTCACAGTGAGCGTCCCGCCTCGTTAAGCACTTTGCAATTGGTCCCAGCAAATAAATGGAGTAAAATCAGTTGCGGTTTGAGCGCAAGGCCGCTGCGCAAATGTGTTGGGCAAGGGGAGGCAGGAAAAATTTGCCTTTTAATCGCCATTGCTAAGGAACTAACTGGATTACAGTTGAATCGATGAATCAAGTGTCATTTGTTATCGGCCGTCCGTTGAGTATTTTCTGTCTTTGTATGCGTTGAATGTGATCAGAAATTAGTGTTAAAAGAGAGGATGGGGACGTGGCTGCCCCGCGACTGTACAAGCGCTGCCACAGAGGCCCCGAAGGTGCTCGACGACGACATGTGGGTTGTTTTGATGTACTGCATAAAAAAAATCCGCGGCCTGTTTGTAGGCGAAATGAGAAGGACTCTCTGCGCCTGGTAAATCTGCCCATGATTTTGTTGAAGTGAAACCAAGGTCTGCATGTAGCAAAGATAACCACTGTCATAAATTTTGCTTTGACCTGTCTAAATCTGTAAACCACCAAGTAAGGAAGGTGGTGAGAAGCATTTTCTAAAACCAATTAGAATTCAGGGAACCAAATAGATGATGATACTATTCAAGTTCCGTTCTTAAGGGAACCAGTGAGCAACATGATGATATTGATTAACGGTGCGTTGTAAGAAAGAGATGCTCCGGCTTCTGTAAATGCATGATGGCTATTCTCTAAAATCCTACGATCCTGCAGGAAGATATAAGGAAGGACTCCTGATCACTGTGTTCAGACCAAAGCTGCTCGGGGTTTGGGGTTTTTTTTTGGTTTGGATTTTATTTTTCTTGTTGTTGTTGGGGCGCTGTTTTTTAGGGGGACTTTCTTTGTGTTTTTTTTTTTACTGTAACTCAAGATAGGCGTGCAAAAACTACTGATGCTGACTAGTGAAATGAACCTGCTCGCAGGTGTAACGATGTTTTAGGACTATTTGGTGGGAACTATGGCTGTGTTACACTAACGTTTCGCTCTAAAGCACCATCTTCCTTCAGTTCCTGTAGGCTCATGGCTTACCCGGTGGTAAACCCGCGGGCGGCGATGCAAGTCCGAGCTTACAGAAACCTAAAGCCCGATCAGTGCACTGAATTAGTGAATAAGCCTTAGGCCCAAAGCTAAAGGGCTACGTTTTTCTCCCGGTTTCACCCAGCTCGCATCCCAAAACCGTACCCTGCTTCTGCAGGGCATGCAGCCTGACCTGCTGTACTCACTGAAATATCAAGAAAGGGATGAATTAATCATGATCCTCTTAAAGCTGCAATTCTGCTGACGTTTCACACAAAGCAAATGCCTTGTAAAAGCCTAGGGGTTTAGCACCCGTGTGTTCCTTTTTCTGTTCTGGCCAGTTTAAAAGATGTAGATTCATTTTTTTCTTTTCCCTCGATCAAAGTGTTTTCCATGTTTTCATTTTATAGAAAGATGCTTTCCATACTGGCAAAAATTGTCACTATTTTTAAAAGGTACACGTAGTTCTAGTAAATGAGATAAAGCATGCTTTTGCAAGCAATGGGAATCGTTATTTTTAGCTCGTTCTCCAACATGACAAGTCTATGAATTGAGCCGTTTTGCAAATTTTGTGACACACAAACTTGGTTATTTGAAATCCACCTACGCGAGGAGCTGGCTGGATCAAAAGTAAAGGGTGAAAGACGTTTTGGCAGAGTGCGAGACTGCCATTAACCCACAGCAACCAGACTGGACCTGGCTATTAAGACTGACATCTTGCTGAAAAAAGAGAACAACACCTGCTTACGTGGTAATGTCGCCTTCTTTGAAGTAATGTTGTCTTCTCTGAAGCCATATTGAAGTGGGACTATGGTATTATGGCTCATTGAAATTCTATTGCTAACGTGTTCCTTGAAACTCTAAAGCGTGTAGAACATTAGATCATACCAAACAGCTGCTCTGGCAAAAATAAACCCTAGAGAGGCCACGTGCTAGGGTGAATTAAAAAGCAAAACCAAAACACCGATCAGATCAATTGGATATTGCTTAGCCACGGTATTAAAAAAGACTCCTCACCTTACCGCTAAAATAAAGCTTTATTACAAGAAAAAAAGCCAACTTTTCTGTAACATTAGTCTGATATCAGTGCTGATAAATCCTCCAGATTTCTCCAAAGGAGAAAGTGACCTAGGTGTAACGAAACACGCGTGGCAGCGGGCTTCCGTGCGGAGCGCCTGATGCTCCGCTTGCTCGGAGCCCCCCGGAAGGCGAGCGAAGCGCCCGCTGCTGCGTGTCGTGCCCAACCGGTCACTCACCTGCAAGCCCAGAGCTCGTCGTCCCTTGTTACGGCTTGAAAATTACAGGGCAGCCTCAGGAGGGATTCAAGTGCAATTCCAGCCGGTTTATGATGCTTTCTATGACACTGGCACTTCAGCAGCAAACGGAAAGCAAATGAGATTGCAAACCCGGCCGACAGACAACAGGGAGACAGCTTCTCACCAGGAAAATAACCTCTTTTACAAGATGCTGTCCTTAATAAATAACGCACTTACCCTAGATTAAAAATAAATAGATAAATGAATGAAAAATCTGTTAATACTGCAGTCTGGTGAGGGATCGAAGGGAGATCTCTTCCCGCTGTATTTTTAATAGGCACAATACTACTACTACTACTACTAATAGAGACTGCTTAAATAAAAATCTGTTTACTTACCATTAGATTACTCGAAGCTGTGCTACAGTGTTCTAAAGCCACCTATCATGGCTCTCCAGTGAAGTTGCCACTGATTTTTTGTCTTGATTTTGTGTAATACAGGCGCTCCAGTATGGGACTGGCATACTCTGCAAAGCCATTTACTTCTATTTAGGAGTTAAAAGTATATTTGCTTTATATTTTCTCCAGGAGGCGTAAGTATAGTCTGAGTGGGTACGGTGTGACTGACTTGATATTCCAGTAATGGTTCAAACCACATTCACTGCAGCACAACTTTGTAAAATTGACGTTTCTGGAGTACGACACATCGGTATTCCCAAATGAAACACACTACAATATATTTTTACAATATTTTTTTGTGGAAAATATTTTCTTGTGGACCAAATAAAATTAAACTTCCCATCTGCTTGTATGACTTTTATTTGATAAAAATGCACAGATCGGACAGGATCCTGTTTGAGTTTGGGATAATTGCTGGTCACATGAATGTTGGAAGCAACTGAACATGCAAGTCAAAGTTTATTGATTCAGAAATAAACTCTTGCTAAAATGTTTTAAGTCTTTTCCAATCAAGAGCAGATGTGATCCCTACTCCCTGGGGACTGTCTTTTTCATTAAACACAGTTGCTGACTTCTCCTTTAGTACAAAAATTACGGAACAAACCAAATTTTAAAAAATAAATTTAAAATAGCCATTATTTAAGAATCTAAACCCTACAAAAAAAATCATGGGGGAAGTTTAATATTTCTTGCAGAACCAACATGAGGTAGACATTCAAGTCATATTTTCAGGCATACCCGAAAGGCATTAGTGAAACCTCTCAAGTGCTTTGGAAAACAAATTCGAGGACTTGTCTCGTAACGTGGTAATGTTTTTGATTTTGCTTTCCATTTTGCTCACCTCCCATTCTTTGAAAGTCACTCTAGTATCTCACCTTGATGCCTGAATTTCCTGGACTCTGTTTCCAGGCAACAGCTTTTAGGAGGGAAGGACACTTAAGCCAGCGTAGATCATTACTGACAGGAATAAAAACTCTGTAACAATTCTGTAGTAGCTCTGACTTTTTGATTCCCCAGTGCTGACTGCTGGTTACTGTTAACTGAACAAAAGTTTTCTTCCTTTAGGCGCAGTGGTTCGTCTTCAGAGAAGCCAAAATGTGTGTCTGTGACCTGCCTATAACTGCAGAAACAAGTAGGAAGAGATACTGACGTATGATTTGATTAACCATAAAAAAAAGCCTAGAGTCTTAATGTTGAAAAAAGATTAGCAGACATAATAAAAAACTTAATTTTAACACCCCCCATGCAGTTTATACTTTTAGCAAGGGGCTCTGGTTACGTCAAATAACTTCACGTATTATTAGTATCAGAATCCAGCAGCCTTTTGTGGACACACAAGGAGGGCTTTCTGACGTGTATTTCAGTTTTGATCCCAACAAACACATTCGTTAGGATACAGTCGCTAACAGCAGCAGGAATTGTGCTGCTCAGTATTCAGAGGAAGGTCTGAGACAGTTATTCCCTCACCACTTTAAGAACAGGAAAAACCTAGCAAATGGTGAAATCACGAAAAACTAATTAGGCAGTTCAATCAAACTTAACAGCATTTTATAAAAACTGATTTTACAAGCTAAGAGAAGCGTGCTCTATGCTCTGGCAATATTCTGACATTTGAAACATCTACATCATGTAGCACAACTGAAATACTGACCAAACGTTAAACCAATGGAACAATTTCTTGCCCCCAGAACTAATAACATGCCAGTCTGACCTTTTATTTAAAAAACTACTTAACACCACAGATTTAGCACGTCTTGAACTTCCTTTTCTAGTTCTGTTTCAAAGCTTTAAGTGTATTTTATTTCCATTGTACAGAGAAGAATCTGAGGCACAATCCCAACTTAACGGATCAGTGACGGAACCAAGAACACAGAGGTCTCCTGACTTCTTGCTTATTGGGTCATCCCTTAACTATGCTCACTCGCCCAAAGGTTCCTCCTAAACTATGAGTCAATGCAAAAAATTAAATGTTAATCATCGTGTAAAGCAGTAAAAATAACAATTGCCTTGAAGTGATTTTTCCCCTTATTAACCAGAGATACGATTATTTTGCCGTTACGGCAGTGTAACAAAAGAGAATGTTCCTGAATGGAAAAAAATTAGGAATCTCAGGTGAGCTAAAAGAGTCTTGCCAAACTTTATCACACTACTATTATTTTTTTGTATCATAGAATTATGCATATGTGCAAGACGTCAATAGCTTTGATCTTCACCACTTGAGATCGTTGCTTCCCAACGGCTTAAAGCAATCGTCCACGAATTCATTGCTGACTTCTTCTAGAGCAGCTGGCTTCCATCTGGGGGACTGGTCTTTGTCGATCAGCACTGTCGGGTGGAGTATAAAACCACAAAGGTTACTTATAAACTTCCTCTAATTCAGGTGACTTCAGATTGCACCATGACAAGACAACTACAGCGACTACATGGGGGAGAAAAAAATCAAGATGCTCAGGAAAAGACAAGAGTTTTTGTACCAGATATGCTTCTACTCTAATAAAAATTCTTGTGGCCTGTCTGGAGACGTAGCTGGGAGTACAAGGACCAGTGGGTCGCTTGAGGAGTAGCTCAAGCTTTGTAGGAGACGACCTGAAATTAGTGCTTTTGATTAGATCTGCTACTCTTGCCTGCTTTTTCACGTGAAATCGGGAGGAGGATACATCACGCTCCTTTTGGACGAGGGCTTTCACACCTCTGTGTAAAATCTGCCTCTTTTGTAGAGTACCAGAGGTCACTCAAAGCAGGTGTTAATGCCTAAAGCTAATTTAAACACATCATCTAAACTAATACTGAAATAAAGGAGGAAAGTGTAAAGCAAAGTATGTGGGAAAATCAATAATATTTGTCATACTGCCAGATGCTGTGGATCAATGTGGATTTAACTGTGAACACTTGTATCATCTTAGGACGTATACTTTATGCTCTATCCTGGGAAATACATCACTGAAGATAAAACCATCGGCGAATGAATTGCATGTAAAAGTGTAAAAGGAAAGCAGCAATCCTGAAAAAGCATTCCTGGAATGCTGAAGGCACGTCAGCAAGAAGAGCTGCTCTAGCAAACAAGTCAGACAAGAGCGAGCATACTTGTGTGTAAAAAAAGACCTGTATGAATGGAACTCCAGAGTGTCCTTCCCAGCATCTTTGTGCCTCCAAGAAAAGCCATGAAGGCAGTATTCAAAACGTGAAAATTGTATAATTTAAAGCAGAATAGCTGTAGGAACTGTGGCTCTCTAGCATGCTCTCCTCAGCACACATCCCCTGCAGCTGTACAGCCCCAGCAGCAATGCAGCAGGAGCTGCACCTGTGCGGAGACCTCCTGATCGCCACAGCCACAGCACGTAGGGGAGGACGGGCAAGAGGCACCTCTCGAGCTCCTCTGCTGAGAACAGGATTTAGATTTTTTGGCTTTGTTAGGGTGTTTTCTCTGAGAAACAGTTCAAAGTAGGATGATTCTAAAGGCGTGTGGACAGAAGATGCTTGAAAAGGTGAGATATTTTGAAGAACAACAACTGTTGGGTTTTTTTTTTTTGTTAAGTTCTCATGTCTTTCTAAACAGGCTTCGTTCTTGGTGACTGAATTAGAACCATCTGGAATAAGAAATGTGCAAAGGAGTTAGATTTTAAGTTCAGTGGAAAGAATGCCTACCTAAAGATTGTGTCTTATCAAAAGACTGTTTGTAGTTAAAAACCCGAGACTTGAAAACTTGTTTTTAACTTTCCCCTCTGTAGCCAATACTTGGAAAGTGCCTAGAAAATAAATACCAGTCAAATGGCAACTGCAGTAATTAATATTTCTGTTCTGTAAAAGAGTGATTTTTTTCAAGTGGGTGACTTACTGAAAAGTTACAATCCTACATGTTAATTGTGATGTGAAGCCATGGATTAGCTGGGCTCAAAATACCTCCTTGTCCCAGATCAGCTATATTTGTTGCACCAGAGCTTACCTGATTATTTTCTTCAGGTCTAGTTCAAGTTCACAATCTGGTCAAGGTAATCTTAACCATTACTCACAAAAGCCAACACTGACTAAGGGTACTTTAAATTAGGAAAAAAAACCAAGTCCACGTGTATATTACTACAGCTGCAACCCTGAAAGAGAGTAGTAATTGCTGATAATTCTCCACTCTACGGTACTACTGTATAATCAAGTTAATCTTTCTGTTTCTGTGGCCAGCTTCGCTCTGATGGATAAACTGAATGCTCCTAACAGTCTCCCCAATGAAATCTTTCACCTTAAATGAGTTGAAAGTATTAGTTTTCTAACAGCATCATGAAAATATCTCCTTTCTGCATAACTTCTGTGTATTTTGTGTTTCTCCAGCTTGAGGTATCAAGAACTAGCAGAATGGAATGAAAATTCTGAAGACTTCTAAGGTAGGCTAAGGGAAGTTCATTGCGATAGAAGTAACCAAACATTGGTATTTTGTTAATGGCTTTTTCTTGGTTTACTTTTCCCCCGCCAAAAAATATCTGAAATGCCTCTGTTCAGTAGCGGTGACTTTACTGGACTTCAGTGAGGGCTCTATTGCTCCATTCAGCACAGTCAAAACACTGCTCTTTCCAAGCACTTGAAATTGGGGTAGTAATCAAGTCTCTCTACCTCCTCCCCGCCCGCAGGAGGGTGAGGCTCACATCTGCCAGCGCCGCAGGAGAGAGGGCAGAAGCGGTACAGAAATAAGATCTTTGCAGGATCAGCAATGGGTAGAAGGCCTTTACAATTCCATTTGAAGTGTAAATTCCTGCACGAATAATCAGGAGGCTAATTTATCAGTGTTTCTTTCCCTGCGGGCTGTTGAGATTGTTGTCTACCTGGAGGTGTTGGGGCACTGACTCCAAAAATGAACATGTTTCTTCCGCAGTAAGAATTAAAAAAAATAAAAAACAAAATTCTTGGAAATTACCCAGAGTTATGCATTTCTTAGATCGGTACCTAAAGTTTTCAAAGACCACCGTTACCGTTACATGGGAAAATGCTGATGAAATATGATCTGAGTATTTTATGCTTTAAGGGTTTTCACTTTTCTCTAGTAGCTCCAGTTGCAAGAATCATAAATGGAGAAGGCTGTTTGCTATCGGACTTTTCGGTCTGATTGAAAGAAAGCTGTCTAAAAGAAAAATGAAATTTTGACCCCAGGTCCAAGTAGGTCTAAAAAGCTTTTAAACAAACTAGTTCCCTAGCATGCCTATTAAAATTATGGTTCAAAGCACATAAAAAGCTGTTATTAAAACCTGACCTATGGCCATTACTACTGAAAAACAACCTTCAAAAACTAAAATCTGATTATTACATCTTAACAAGTAGCAAGTAGGTCAAGAGAGGTCCTCCTGCCCCTCTACTAGGCCCTGGTGAGGCCACATCTGGAATATTGTGTCCAGTTCTGGGCCCCTCAGTTCAAGAAGGACAGGGAGCTGCTGGAGAGAGTCCAGCGTAGAGCCACAAAGATGGTGAAGGGAGTGGAGCATCTCCCTTATGAGGAAAGGCTGAAGGAGCTGGATCTCTTTAGCTTGGAGAAGAGGAGGCTGAGGGGTGACCTCATTAATGTTTATAAATATGTCAAGGGGGAATGTCAGGAGGACGGAGCCAGGCTCTTGTCAGCGGCGTCCACTGACAAGACAAGGGGCAATGGGTGGAAGCTGGAACACAGGAGGTTCCAGAAAAATATGAGGAAAAACTTTTTTACTGTGAGGGTGACCGAGCACTGGCACAGGCTGCCCAGGGAGGTTGTGGAATCTCCTTCTCTGGAGACATTCAAAACCCGCCTGGACGCGTTCCTGTGCGCTCTGCTGTAGGTGATCCTGCTCTGGCAGGGGGGTTGGACTAGATGATCTTTAAGGTCCCTTCCAACCTTTAACATTCTGTGATTCTGTGAACTTAGTGGCAGATCCTCTTGTGGTAGACATGGTCAACAGCTGGCTCTTAAATGCTTGGAATTGTAATGCTTTAATAAAGGAAAAGCTAATACTCAACATTTTTACCACTTGTGGGTTTATTCGCTACGGCTGATCCTGTGAGGCTATTGTCTCGCTTCCTATTAAAAAGGATGCTCAGCATGGTGCTGGGTAACATTTTTGAGATTAGACCCAACTACAAAAACGATCGTGAGATTGCACCACTCTTAAACAACAGAAACAATTTTAAGGTGACAAATCTGAGAGCAAGATATATGCAATAAGCAGAGAGCAAAAGAACAAACTATTACTCTTAGCACTCCCCTTTGTGCAGCCGGATCTCTGGTGGTTGGGAGTTTTTTCCTTGCCCTGATACCACTAAGCCTTTGCTATGTCATCCTGTGTAGAAAAGAAGCTTCCCAACTGCTGTCCTCGCAGCTTCTTTACAAGCAGTTTGTGTAATTTACTGGCCATACTGGCAAGTGATTTGCTTTTGTCCTCTCCTGCATCCCCAGACGGTTTAATGACCTTTGCGCATCACAAATGAGAATCTGGTTTGGTGTTCATCTGACTTTCAGGCTTTGAGTTTGTCACTTCCTGAACAACTACCTTTCCGCGGGTTACAGAGTGAGTTAGAATATATCCTAGGAATATTATCTTTAAGACATCCTTGTCCCTATTACCAATACAATGAAAACCACCTACTTCTCAACATGTGTGGTAAATTCTTCAATGGAGCGTCTGCTAATCGGGGCTAAGGATTCATTAATTAAGATGAGAAACTTTTTCCACGCTGTAGAAACAAACTGCACCTCTCGCCACAGGTTGTCTTTAATGAATTATTACTAATGGTGAACACTCAAATTAACATCCACTACTCAAGTGGATTTTAAACTACTTCAAAAAGGCAGACATAAAAAATGAGGAGGTGTAATATGTGGTTGAGCATATAACTGTGTGAATTAGAAGCCAGGTTCCCTCAACCCTAAAGTGTTATTCATCCAAAAGTCGTGTACTGTAAGCTCCTTGGAAAAGGAAATGCCTCTGCTGTATTTCGTCTTGTGCTGAATAGTACGTAAATAACTATATCACAGTTTCTAACAGATGCCACATGGGGTTGGACAAACTGCAGAGTGAATCAGCAGTAGAATCAAGGACGGAATTTGTCTGTCCCCTAAATGAACTTGCTGAGCTGCTGCTCTACTCTTACCACTACCTGTCTTGACCGATGCCTTAAAATGCTGAATTATTTAACATTTCATTTACATATATGAAGTTTTTTAATAGTAAGACACCTCTATACAGAGATATTTTGGACATGGGTGAAAGTGGTTGCCGTTCTAGCAATTTTCTATGCAAACAGTTGTCCTTGACCTTGAGTATTAAACCGTCTTACAGCTGCCTGAACCAGTTAGGTGGCAACACTAAATCCAGGCTCATAAATGATACAGATAGCTACTCACTGCTGCTGGCATTCAGTGCATTTTGAACTTTCCCCGTGAACTTCTGAAACCTTTTCACTGGTGCTGTGCTACCAGGTGGATAAATAATGTTAGGAAACTCAGATTACACAAAGGCAACAAGATGGCTGTTATACTCTGAAGCAAATAATAGATTTTGGCCAGACAGGAGTCTGCGAAGTTGTGGCAAGCTGGAAAGTGTCCTCTGCGCTGCTGCTGCACGTACTTTTCTTAACCTCCAGAAACATAATGTAACGGTGAGTTTGCATATTATTTTCAGAACTATGGTCTCAGAACTATTTCTGGTGTGCATGCTTACCTGCTCGAACCCCTTCGTAGAAGTCATGTCCTTTCTGAAAGACAAGGGAAAAAGAAAAAAGCTGCAACGCAACAGATTCCATTTATCCCACCTCTCTGCAACCTGCTTCTGCACGAAATCCAAGTTTCTCAACATTCGGTTAAATCCTCTTTGTGCTGTTCTCATCTAGTCGTACTTTCTCTTTGATAAGAATTCTATATCCTCTCGTTTAAATGCAGCCACAGCTCTTAAGGTCAGTTTGTCGAACTGTAGTTGTCTGGCCAGCTCTTACACAGTGCAAGCCCTCTGTGTTTTGGCTGGTTGGTTTTTTGTTTGTTTTAGAAAGGCAGACGTCAGATTTAAATCCCTAAGGATGATGCTTCACTAGCAACTGAGCAGCAATGCTAGTTTCAGCAAAGATATGGCAAAGATACCAACATACCAGATTTAGATGTATTTTCACTCTTTTTTCAAGCATTTGCTTCAGCACAAGTCTTTTTCAAAAGTGTGACAAAATTAATAATGCCATGGGGAAGCTTTATGAGGAATTCATTCAGGTACGTGCTAGCAACTCTGTTCTAGCGAAAGGATCACCTCTTATGTTATCCAGGTACTTAGCCCTTACTACAAATTAGTACCAAAATCTTTCTTTTTTCTTTAACAAATTTATCACAGCACCCCTGAAAGGCAGTGATACATAACTATTGCCATCCTGCTGATGGGAACTGAGGCACCGAGGACCAAGCAATTTAAATGGGAAATCTGCTCAGAGTTTTAAAATTGTGGTCCAAACACAGAACTTCCTGTACTGTAACATTATCATTGTTTTCTTAACAAAAGCCCTGTACCATTCCCATCTGACCATCATTAACATCTCCTTCAGGTTCCATGTAAAGACCTGGAACTGCAGAAGAGACAGTGACAGCTTAACAAACACACAAAGAAGATACTGAAAGTTAAAGCGTGTGAATAGTGAGCCCTTGATGTAAGGTATATAAAACTGAAGTCTTGGATTAACTTTCTACCCTTTGGTGGCTGACCGAGGTGAAGGGCTCAGCTGGCTGCTTACCAGGCACGCTTGGCTCAGCCTGTATTCCATCGTGAGCACGTCCTGTAAGCTCATGGAGGCTCCTTCTTTGAGCTGTCTGAGAGTGATCTTTAAGGATGTGGGTGACATCTTACTAATAGTCTGTGGAAGACATGAACAATTATTTTTACTCTCTGCAATTTCTGACATATTTGCAAGGCTTTTTTTCTTTTTTCATTTTAAACTTTCTGAAGTAAATGATGGGACTCTCCTCCCTGAGCTCACATGATACATTTTCCTTCTGCTCCCTGCCACCATGCTGTCGTACTAAATGAGCTTACTTGCACAAACTTTTACTGGCAAGACCTCTGGGATGTATGCCATCACTTGAGGAAAGCCGAAAACTCCTAAGGTGACACCATTTATTACTAGGCAGAGAATCTTAGGCAGCTTCAAAGCCATCACCAAACAGATTCTTCTGAGAAGTGAAGGCGAGCACAACAAGCAATTACTTTGAACATCATACGTCTGAACTGCTCTTAGATGTTACTGATACTGTTTCTGATCTTAGTATCGTGCAGTATTTAGGTTTTATTTGGTCCAATAGTTGGTGCAGGTAATAACAGTAAGATTATTCTCAAACTTTAAGTAGTTGCTTTTTGATCATCTGCCAAAGAATAGACAATATAAGAACAAAAAATAAATTATATAAATCAAGCTTAAATGCGTATTTGTCCCTCCCTTTTTTTTTTTTTCTGGGATCAACAGACACTGCAGTAATTTAGCCCTACATTGTTCTGCCGATAGGAAGCCTGGAGGTCTTGCCTTCCTTCTTTTGACAGAGCTACAGGCTATAAATATTATGCAACAGACAGGATCTGTTTAAGGCACACAAACAAATGCTGTAAATCTCGCTCTCCCGACTATCCTACCATTAAGAGCACACCAGTAAACAGCAGGGGGAGGTGGGGAGAAAGGACAAAAACCTAGTCACGAAAACAGAACTGAGCTTGTGAGGGATAGGAGCTCAATCTTATTGTTGCTGATCTTTGTTTTCTACTCTGAACAAGACTCTTCTTCCTCTGCACACTCAACTAAAAGCTCTGTATGGTTCACAGTCCAACAGACGTTTGCTGTTAATTAGGACAGTTTTACCCCTACTGAAAAGCAGCAGATGGTAAGATTTTGCCTCTTTACATTATTTTCATTGCAGACATGAGACTCCTTACGCACGGACTGCAACAGCAGGTTTCCAGTCACCACCATCAACATTTTTTCTGCCTCTCAACTCCTCTTCGCGCCCCTCCAGACACCAGCTGATGCGGCGGTGACCCATTTTGCCTAATTAAGCTAGAAAACGTGCAATCGCCACGCAGGCAGGAGGCTGTGTGACTGTACCTTCAAAGCACTGGTTCTGGCCTTCTGTTATTTGCACGTTGACCACTTGGCTCGAGAGAAACTGGCTGGACTTGATCTTGAAGGTCTCTTCCACCTGAAACTATTCTATGGCTCAAACTGAGACCTGGTGTAGCTCTCGAAGAACAAGCTGCCTTTTGGCAGATATAAACCAGCTGTAGCTCTAATCACTTCATTATGCAGGTCTCGGAGGGAGAGCAACTCTTAACTGGACCCCTGATTCCCCATGGTCCACACTTGCTGGCGCTACCTTCGGAACGGAGCTTTTCTCCTTTGACTCTCGCATTCTGTCACCTAGGTTAGAAAGTCTTTGCTCAGGTCAAGTGAAACGGCACTGTGCAAGCAGATGGTTCCACAGCTGAAACTGTAATGCCAAGTTCTTTCTGGTCAAAGAAAGCACTGAAATGGGGAAAATCTGGAAACGGGACTTAAGTCTAGTGCATCTAGGAGTTGCCTGATCTTGGCATATTGATGAGGTCGAAGGTGGAGGAGGCACTGCCATAAATCAAAGTGAAGGAAGAGGAACAAGGAAAGAAAATGGGTAGGTGTAATTGCAGAAAAATGAGTCACCAGCATTAACTAGAAATAAATTCTCTGTACAAAGAGGAGGAAGGGATTGGTGCTCGGGAAAAAGTCTGAAAAGGAGGTAGGATCGGCTGAACAGGGGAGTGCCCAAATACAAGTAAGTCTTCATAGAAGCATCTGACATCTACTTGAGTACCTTTGAGACAATCTTGATTTTGACATCATGATCCCAAGAGCTACAAGCTGAATCTGCAATAGACCCAAATTCCAGTAAGATACTATCAGAAGGTGACTGAATTAAGTGGCACTCATGCAGTGGAGTTCCTTATAAACATAACAGCTGGAATAGTTGCTGTATCTCTTATCTCCAAGGCCCATTAAAGCTTCTGTCCTCAAGGGAGCCATCCTTTAACCTAAAAACAAATCAAAAAAAACCTCCCACCATCCTGCCTGAAACAGCTTGTAAGAAAGTATGTGAAAACCAAGTCACGTACTTCATACTTCCTGGGTTTTCACCCCACATGCTTACTTTAGCCATTAGAAATGGTACTTCGGACACTCAGATTAAAGCTTTTTTCGCCTGAGTAAATCCTGAAAACAAAGTAATTCCAAGAAGTAAAAGGTTTTGAGAAATCTTTTACTACGAGTACAAATAGTGTGTTTGTATTCCAGCCTTCCCCCTTTTGTAACTGGGTTAGAAATGCGATTTAAATCACGAAGCCCTTCTCAATTAGAATGTTAACAAATTTACATTCTTCTTATTTGTGCAAACAACTTCAGTATCAGCCATGCGAAAGCCTTTGCCAAGCAGGCATGTTTGGCAAGTAAAAAGTGCAAGTACTGTAGATCAAACAGAACAGGACACCTGGGATAGCATGGCTCACAGCGCGCTTGGATTCAATGGGGTAACAAAGAAAACAAGGATATACTTTGCTGTTACAGAATCCTTTACAGTCTGTCTATTTATCATTTGAATCTGCTGGACACTGAAGTGAAACCTCGGTTTCACACAGTGACAGGAAACTCGTCTGTGGGCAAACTCCTCCTCCAGCTACAACTAAGTTTAATTACAATTCTGCTTCCCTGGTGAAAGAAAAAGACAAACCCCAATACAACCCTCCAATTTAACTAGCAAGCATCTCCTGGAGAAAGCCAGATTTGTATCTGAAATCTTTTTTAACATTCCCACCCCCCCATTAAATGCATTTTTCTTCTTTGCTTTTGTGGATCTTCCACAAGGAAAAAAAAATTATCTGATCCTACAAACTTTTTCTTAATCCTACTGCTTAGCACACCATGTGTGCAGTTAGAAGCTCGTCTGAAACTTGTTCACCTCGATAAGCTTTGCACCTGCTAGAAAGTGTGGTTTGTTCGTAGGTTGGTTTGTAGTTTGGTTTTAGTTTTGGGGCTTTTTTGCCCCACAAATTCCTGTATGGACAGAAGTAACTCATGCTAACAAAGTTTAACCCCTGGCCAGAAGGGACAACAGGCAACTGTTCAGGAATTTCTGTCCACTCCAAGGACAGTCGTTCATTTGTGAATCGTATGAAAGAAAAATGCCGCTAAAAAGCCCTATAAAAGACATGAAATAAGAAAACCACAGAAGCAACAAAAGAGCCTTTTTGTTGTTGTTCAGGATTAACATTAATAATTTTAAAAAAACCCCACAGCTACACAAAAGCACAACTTTGAAGTAGAAGGCATGGTTTTAAATTCTAAATTAAAGATATGAAGTAAATGTATCCTCTAAAACAAGGAACAAGAACTTTTTTTTTTAAAAAAAATAGGCGAGATCTGCGTTATGAGGCTGCAGATGAAGGAAGCAAACTGGGCAGGTCTGTGTAACTAGAGCAAACAAGGCAGAATTAACTATTTATTTAAGATATTTCACTAAGTGTTTCCAGATTCTGCATCTTTTGTAACAGAAACTGCATTTTGAACGCAGCACCTTTTAAAGGCTCCGTGCTATTTGAAAAAGTTCCCCTGGATCAGATTATGCCTGAAGGTGCCATAAAAATTGTATGAAATCAACTTAGGGAGAAGATATATGGAAATAATTCTCGATTGTTTTCAACCTCCACTGCAGTTAATCCATACAAGGATTACCATAAAATCTACAAATAACCCCCTTGAAACTCAGTACCGTAACAGAACAAGAGCCACCAAAAGTGCCTGCTGTTAATGTGCTATCAAACTGTCTCAGCAGACGTAACTGATTTTCCTGCCATCTATAAGAGGGGAGAAAGTGAAGAACTGAATTATACAGCCTGTACAGTTTGGGGGGAAAACCATGCTGGCAGCCTGTGGTAGAATTCAGGTCTACAGACACGTGAAATGATTGTCTTGGCACTAGTTCATTTGGCTCCTTTAGTCAATGAAACTTGAACACAAGCAGGGGGAAAAAAATTAGCTTTCTCTTTCATTCGATTTTGATTTTTGTAATACACACACGAAACTTCTTGTGATGTACTGGTTGGCAAAAAGGGAAATCTTAAAAGTGCCTTTCTCAAAAACCACACGCGAGTTCCAGTGACAGGCTGTTAAATATTTAATTAATAACTAAACCTCCAAATGTATCTCTGTATCTGGGACGGGATGCCTCATGTTAATGACACTAAATTATAAAATTATATTCCTTCTGCTCACATGAAAGCCCAATGGTGATGGATGTTTTCTTTTATTACAAGAGCAGTATTTCTTCTGAGCTATAAGTAAAATTAAAACACAACTTGTGTTCTATCCAATTCTAAGTAATACCTGAAGAGTTTCAAGACACTTTACAAGGCACCTGAACACATACTTCAAAGGAAAGTGAAAATAAACACATTACTAATAAATGGCTCTAAGTTGTTTCTTGATTTTGAGGCTGAGGTATGGATTAAGTTTGTAGCGTCACTGTATGTTTCTCGAGTAGTGACTGCATCCGACCCTCAGAAATGCATTAAAAAGATCAAAAAACACTTTGCGATGAGAACTTGTTGTTGACCCAAATGAGAGATCTGGAATGGAAGAAAAAGGACACCATTCTTCTGGCACTGCTTTATGCCAACCCTTGGTAATAAAAATGAGAAGTTATAAAAGGAACCTTTGTCACCAACAACCCTCCGATCACAGGGAGGGGAAAAGGGAGTTTGGTTTTTTTTTTTACTAGATTACATTTCTACGCCGTGTATGACAGGTTTCACATTGTGTGGTTTCACAGGGGAATATTCTTGCCCGAGTAGAACTCCTGGCAATCCCACAGGACTAGGTGAGAACCAGTCCAATGTCCTACTGGTGTCACGTAGTACTAGTCACGTTAATAATGTGATTAAAGTCTGCTCCGTGATAAGACTTAAAATCTCTAACGAAAATCACGTAGAAGACATTACCTCTAGCTGCTTAAGGGCAAAAGGAGAACCATCTTCCTTTAATTTTTTAACAATTTCTTCCATACTGTTTGCTGAAAATAGACTAAAAGAAAGAAAAATGTTAATGAATGAACTGCTTCAGCCTTCTTCTTCCCTCTGGAGTGCTAGTAACACAGAAATTAGAAACAGAGCATAAGCAGATTTGGCTTTTTTTCAGCAATGTGTTTCCTGCTTGTACAGTTTTAAGTAAGTTGGTTGTCAGGCATCTTCTTTTCCTTCACACATCTCTAGTGTTTCAGTAAACCTTACTTACGAACTCTGACATTTACCTGGAAACTTTAGTTTCTACTGTCAGTCTTACAGGTATTTTTATAACACATTAATTTTTTAACTATCAGCTCCATTATACTGGTCTGATGTCAACATGTTTTGTCTCTAAACTTAATTACTGCTGCTTCTTATCCCTCTCGCTTATTTCTCCTTCCCTTTCTGACACACGCAAGTTCCAAACTATTGTGGAACGAGTATAAATGTGCTACATAACATTTCCTATCCAACTGAACAATTACTCTCACAAATCCTGGTCCAACTTCTATAGAAAATGTTCATTTTAATGTGCCATAGGGAAGTTGCTTAGCATAATGGCGTATGAACCAGGAAAATATGCTCAAGTACTTAATATACTGATGAATGAAATATTTGATGAGCTACAAAACAAAAAAGCTGCAATTATTAACTTGAATGTAATTTCTATTTCCTTATCTGTGGAATACTGATACTGCTACTTGATTTAAACTTCAGACAGAAAGATGGATGAATACCTGTTAATTTTCTCCATGTGTTCATCAAGTACAAACTTCTTTTCTTGATCAACTTTGCTCTATTTAAAAAGCAAAGACATATTTTACTTGGTTATTTTAGACTGAAGAGCTTCTCAGTACTGGAAGAAAAAAATCACTTGTGTTACAGAAATATAACTCATAAATGCTCATTTAACATGCACCAGGCACTGACGTTTTTAATGAATTACAGTTTTGCCGTGTGTATAAAGAAACTTGTCACCTGTGAATGTTAAAGATGTCGTCTCATAAGACAGTGCTTGCTCTGAGCTACTACGTATGCACAGTTGGGTGGTTATCTCGTACGTGTAATCATGATTATTTCATTTTCTATCAAATACACTAAGAAAGCAGGTGCAGGTAAATCTAACCAAACCCCTGAGAATATTAAGAAAAATAATTTCTCTTCCTTACCTTTTCTCTGTTATTTTTCAAAATTTTATTTAGACTACTAAAGAGTGCGAAAGATCCGTTGGCCTTATGTGGAGAGACCGTCAGATGTTTCGTATCTTTTGGCATGAAAGGGTTTAGGACATAAGCAGGTGTTTCAGTTTTCAGTTGAGAAAAGTTCCCTGTCATTTCAGCTCTGATAACTAAAACCACGCAGCTCCCTTCTCCATTCAGTGTCATCTCAAATTTCCTATTTCACAGCTTTCTATTTTGTCAAAACCATCAGTGCTGCTACATAAATTGGCTTATCCCCTTTATTTTTCTAATTAATCTTTCCACGTGGAGTTAGCATTTGCAAAAGAGAAATAACAAGAGTAGACCCTGCTCATTTTAAAGTTAAACTGGGGAGTAACACTCACATTGACTGAATATGGTGAACACTGATTTGACTCCAGATGTTTCTTTTTAAACAAAATCACAATGCACATCAAACAGCTAAAATAGCCACTGAACAAACTGACTGGAAACCCAAAGCCTAACACAAACACTCATCGTGTCCTATCAACACAGCTACATTCACCTCCAAAGTCACAACTATGAGTTTGGCCGCTGGGAAAGCAGCACCTTCCTCCCCCTGAAAATATTGCTTTAAGAACTCCAATGCTTTCCTTACAGCACTACGCTAATACTCACCCTACCGATAACTGCTGGGCTTATTCACAGTCTTTCAATTATCTCAAGGTTACCAACGCATAGAACGTTGAGAAATTAACAACTTGAGCCCTGAAATTCAGGCGTCAAATCTGGACTGCAGATGGTCTGCATCAAAATAATGCTAAAATTTTACAGCAAAGGCATCAAGCTAGCAAAATAGTGCTTCAGATGGATAAAGAGAAAGTTTCCGGGACGGAAGTAAACATCGGCTTCCAAGTCAGCAGCAGGGCACTGAATAACTGGCACTCTAAGTTCTGCAGCCTGGGGACTGGGTGTTTGCGTTTGTCAGAACACCTGAATTCCCGGGGAACTCCCCAGATGGCACTTGCCATCACGTTCAACTCCCAGTCTCCTAGCGGCCAGCTATTTTGCCTTCTGCAAAGCGCGCTAGAAATCCAAGAATAACAGGGCAAATTAAGCAGCAATACGTTTTTGGCATCATGTTCCTACCTGGAAATTTAGAGACACAGAGAGCGAGCTGATCACAGGACTTTGATGGGTATCCAAAAAGTAAAATGTGAAAAAAAGACTTTCAAATTTAAATTTTTACCGCTGTAGGCACTAGTGCTATAATTATAGAGTGCAAAGAGTTTGGAAACCCATCATATTTTTTTTTCAACATAAAACAAATGACCTGTATCATGGATAAACAAGATTTGTGTATTTACTTATAGCGAACAATTCTGCTTGATTTCATTAACTGAGCAGATTACCTTCACATGGTAAGAGTTCAGTAAGTCTGCAATGTTTTCTCTTGAAGGAGACTTCAGGGCTATCAGGTCTTTCTCTAAGGCAGGTAGCTATTAAAAATAAGGTTTAATTAAATTTTTTTTAAAAACTAGAACAAAATGTACTTCTTGGATTATTACCACTATGGTAAAAGTACTATATGTGTGTATAAACACACTGCCCACCCGCCCCAACTTTCAGCCAGATTTTAGAAAGGTACCAAACATTCACTTTTCGGCATTGAACCGTCAGGATTTAATTATGCCCGCAGTGATGAGCAAAGAACTCTGCTTGCCAAGCGCACGCCCCGGCGCATCGCTCCAGCCGCAGCAGGTCAAGCCAGCCTGCAGCAGCCTGGCAACCATCCTGGGCTCAAAATAGCGTCCAGCCGGCTTCACAGAGAAGGAAAAACGACTTGCATTGCTCCTGGAACTGACTCTGAATTTAGCAAATATCCTAATTTTTCCACATTCTTACAGCTACTGTAAGAAACCATTAGGGTATCTGTTAAGGAGAGTGCTAGAGAACACATGAATGAAATAAAAAAAACTTCGCAGCTGTAGAAATAATCTCTAATTTCAGACAATGTTGTCTAAATGGTACAATTTTCCAGGCAACTTCAATCGTGCCCCTCAGCAGCAGAGTCATGAAGATGGGCAACATCTGCTCCCTCTTGCGAGCAAAAAGCTGTCGCTAGCTGGCAAGTGTTGTAACATGGGGCCAGCTAATCCAACCGCATCTCTGCGTATTCTCAAACTGATAAAAGACGTTTGCTGTGCTACGTGACTCAAATTTGTCGGTACGGCCGCGCCCTTGCTCAGTGCTGTTCAGCAGCTTTACCCTTTCGGCTTCTACGAAATGCGTAGCGATGCCAGCTTCTAGCACATCTCTCCCTTTCAGCCGAAATCCCGTTAGCGCAAGGTAGTAGCCGATCTTTCCCGATAGCCTCGGCAAGAAATATCCTCCACCCACATCAGGAAAAAGGCCTGTAATAAAGAAAAAAACAAATGAGAAAAACGTGAAGGGAGAAGAACTTGTCCTAATCAAGCGTGTAACTTAGTAGCTTCTTCTTGCCTCCCTTCTTTTTCATCTGCGCTCATATTCTGCATAGTCTGCTCTGCACCTGCTCAGTTCGAGCCATCCTAACTACAATGTTCCCGTGGCCATACACAGGGAAATCAGCTCTCACAAAACTGTGAGGTTGATTTGCTGAGATTGCTCTAGAGCTGAACAAAACTAAACTGAACATAAGGATTCTTTAATAATGAAGGAATTTACCAAAGGTGTAATGAATCCTCAGTTGCGCAAACACGGTCTGCTGTAGCTTCTACTGTTTCCTTTTGAAGCTCCCGGTTTTCCTTTCCTCTTACACTTTTACTCCTGTTGTATATGCTCCTTGCTTCTCTCAATACCACTTCCCATATGTTTCTGCTTGATACTGGGTTTCTCTCAAAGTGTTCCACGTACTTGTTGGGTGGTTTTTTTTTTTCCTTTTGATAGCATTTACCAATTACTTCTCAAATCCCTACTTAAATAAGTGAAGACCTGAACGTTTGCCGGGCTGTCCGGGCTAAAAGCCTGCACCTGCACGGCTGACTTGCAGCCTGCGCTCGGAGACAGACGTGGTGCGTTTCACTGGAACCCCAATTGTGAAACTCAGCAGTTGCCAAGCGCGGCTCCGTTCCTACCTTATCTTGCAGAGATCGGATAAGTCTCTTGCCTTAGAGCTAAAAACTTGGAGGGATATACAGGAAGTTGCCACTAACATCACCTTAAAGCCCACCTTTACAATCTACTTCCATCTTTTCTCCTTCTCACCAGTGGCTTTTCCACACCCCCCTAGGTCTAAGCCGCTTTGCAGTGCTTTATCTTATCTACGTCAAACTCCCACGACCCAGAGCTGCCTTTCCTTCGTGTTTGCAGAGTGCCACAGCTATCTATAGCCCTTTATTTATGGTGGGGCAGGGATGCAGAAGAGCTGTAGGAAAACGCAGCGGCTGAAGGAACGCTTTGTTGTCGTTCCACAGGAAGGGTGTAAGGCCTGCTGAAAGAAGTGAACGTATGCAAAAAAATCAATTAATAACAATATCTAGACGGCTAGGCATTTTTAACGCACGTCACGAGAGATCAAAACAGTCAAGCACTTAAATCTAAACAGATTTCAGTGGTTTTACTTCTAATTGATCCTGAAAGGGGTTTAATTTCTTTCTCTCCTAGGCAAGTTCTAAGCTTTTCCTTTATGCGTCTTCACGGTCTATTTCTGTTTAAGTAAGTCCTTGTCAACACAAGAAATGTATGTAAAGAACATAATTTTTGTTAATACTACTCACATCTTTACCTTTGAAGAAGAAAGCAAAGAAGTCATCTCTATTATTATAATAATTTTATAAGCCTAAGAACCTTTTTGTTTAATCTAAAAAAAAAAAAAAAATTGCTTCCTTTAAATGTTTTTTTCTTGTACAACAACTGATTATGAACTTCAGAGTTTAGTAAATTAATGTTGTATTAATGCTTGAGCTATTTCATTTAGTAAGTTCTCCTGCAGCAGAAAAAACCTATTTGGTGGGCTGCAGTAGTTTTTGTTTCTCTCATCCCAAACTTCTTTGTTCAGAAAAATTACATGACATTTGTCAGCTGGCAGTAATTTCTCTAATAATTTTTCAGGAGTTATAAAAATGATATAATGAGCTTCCTTATATTTGGGGGGGGGGGGTTTCCTTATGATTTAGTTGACTTGATGCTCGCAGCTCATTTAATATTTTAAGAATTTCAGAATAGGTCTTGCTTCATCCAGGAAATGTTTCACCCAGGCTGCACAGCAATAAACAGCAGAGGATATGTGTGAGACACCCTTTAAAAAGATGAAAAACGCTGGACCTTTTAAGCATTGCTAACAGGGAGAACTACAAAAATTCAGTCATCAGCTGAGCACGCATTTTAACTTCTAGTTAAATGATGAATGGAGCTTTGAGCAACCTGCTCGTGGCAGGGGGCTTGGACCTAGACGATCTTTGAGGTTCCTTCCAACTCAAGATGTTCTATGATTCTAAGACATTATTGTACTTAAAATACTCTCAAAGAAAGCAGAATATCGTAATTTTTATCCTCTTTTCAGAACGGAGTCCTGATTAATTTTTTTCCCTTCACATTACTTGTTAGATTTAACATCACGTAACTGTTTGGAAATTCTTTTAAGAAATAAGGGTTGCTACTCCTTGCAACTGATTACCTGAGGTGCCATTTAAGCTGGTTAACCACCAGATAAAGGTTTTCTATTCCGAATAAATGTGTTCATCACGGCCTCATATTAGAGACCAGCCTCATTCTCCTGCACGGAGACATAAAGATAAGAACAAATGCAATCATCCTTCAGATGCCTTGCCTTGGAAAGATTTAGAAATGAGGAATTTCGCAGGAGAGGAATGCAGGGTAGGTTATAGGTTTTGAGGACTCTTCATAAACATTGTTGAGAAGCAGGGAGAAGGGACTGAGACATGGATGGAAGCATTGATGGGGTACACATGCCAGACAAGAGCAGGTTCGGCGTGGATACCCTTCATACCGCTCCGAGACTCAACGCTTTTCTTTTGTAACATCTCAAAGTTGACACTGAAGTGGTAGCATCAAACACTGGAAAACACAAGGTACGTGTTGCTACTCAGGAAAGAAGAAAAGGCGACGCTGTGATCTCACCTGTACACAATCTGTACGCATGGGTCTACGTTAACGATCTACAAGAAAAGCTGGAAGCTGGTGTTTCAAAACCTGTCTCGTTAGTGTTGCAGATCAGCTTGTGGTACAGCCTGTTTGACTCCTGCTGATTTCCAAATGAAAGCGGACACGCTCACGCTGGCATTTTCCGACTTTCTCTGCCTACATCTGCAGCAAAGACGCAGTTCCTCAGATCTACTGCCATTTTTTTTTTAAATTGTCTCCCGACAGTCTTTGTGTCAGTCTAGACAGCAAACCTCAGGTTAAAAACCTCACTGTCAAGCCTCCTAGAATGTAGATCAGTTTTGATTCGTTTCATAGAAAATACCTTCCATACATGGTCATCTGCAATTCCTTTTTAAAATCCTTTTAAAGATATTTCGCCCTGGTTACACTCACACATGATAATCTGTTGAAATACTTACCTATTGCTGTTTCTGGCATCGCAAAAAGTGTCTTTTCCGTGGCGACTCGGAAGTGTCCGTGGACAGAGAGGCCAACTCCCTATGCAACAGAGCACAAGCAAAGGACACAGTTAGAGAAGTACCACTAAAAATAGTCACAGTCCTCTGGGACACACCTTTTGCTTCGCTCTACAATTAAATAACATTAGCTTTACCACGCGCATCTCGACAAGGTATTAAAAGGCCTCTTACAGCTCAAACACTGACAAAGCGTCGCATTACCTTGACAGTTTGTCTGAAATAGCCCTCTGTGCTTTAAAAGACTGAGGAGTCAGGCAGAGATTAACTTCAAAACCCCATGGGTGGCAGCAACAGAAGCAGTGACCCCATTTTCTCCATTAGGCTAAGGGAGTCGACGTCCTTTTGCTAATATTTACCCCGTCTACAATTTTTGCACATCCTTCAAAGCAAAAAAAAACAAACCCCCACACTGGTACTTTTGGAACATGAATTGCACAAAGTTGTAATCCCAATACTTTAAGAAGAAATAACTAACTATTCTTACAATGTGCTAATTACCTCCTTTAACAATTCGGGAGTTTTTTAAGCAGGAAAAGCCTTCAGCATTATTGGTTAGAACTCAAAAGTATGCGGTTGGAAACCATCTGTGGACTTCTGGTTTCCAAGTCAGAAATAGAATCCATGTTTCTGAGTATCTAGCCACAAAATTAATTTGATTTAGATCAATGTTCAAGAGGCAAACTGAAGAGTTGAAACAAAATGGTTATCTGACAAAGTTACTATTTTTTTTTTAGTAGTAATAGCAGTTGTAATCCAAGGGTATTTGGATTACTGGGCACAATCACAACATCTGGGTAAATAAGTCTCGCTTCTCAAAGCTTATCTCCACGATACGTGCCAACAGAAACGTGTGTTTGATCCTACCTGGAGGCAAAACCCTGTATCGAATATTTCACAGGGAGTTTCTTCACACCAGTATTTTCTCTCTTCTCCATTCCCGTTTCAGCTTGTTTCCTCACCGTTAACCTTCCTTTTGCTCACTCCCATCCAATTTTTCTGTTCAAACTAAGATATCTTAAATATCATTGGCCCAAGCAAGTCAGTGACTAATTTTGCTTAGGTAAAGAGATCTTCGGGTGGCGTTTGCATTACAACTTTAAAAAGTCAGCTCAATTTAATAACAATGAGATCCATTTCCTCACACCCTTTTCATTCATTCTTCCCTGGCCTCTCTTACAGTCCTGCCCAGCAAGAAACTGTCACTGCGTGTTCCATTAGGGTGATACGTGACTAAATCTGAAAACATCTTCAAGCTTTTTCTGCAAGAACTGCCAGTTTCAGGTTTTAACACAATGTATGATTTTTTTTTTTTTTATATTTCGGTCTAATTTCCTGAGAAATGGACGTATCATCTTACTTCCTCCTCTTTCACTCGAGGACTGGCCAGCAGCGGCGGATCCACGCAGCAGCGCGGGCAACGGCCCTGGTTTTAGTTCTCTTGCCCAGGCAAAGCTATGTGTAAAGCTACTCCCACTCTAAAACAGCTCTAGAACACTGAAAAGAAATGGAAATGTGACTTCATCACTTCATTTTTTTTTTTAAATACCATATTTTGAATGCATTTGGTAAAGCCTGCTCTTGTTTTTACGCACGTTCAGCAATAATGACAACCTTATTATGGAGAGAAGGGGTTTTTAAAAAAAAATCGTGCCCATTTTGGTTTTTCTAATGCTTCAGCTGGTTTTTTTCTCATCCCATCTTTAAGAACACAAATACTCTCTATCACAAAGCATTTTTTCTGGCTTATTTCCTACACAATTATAAGTTTGTGTAAGGACTCAAATCCGCAGCTTGAGTACTAACTAACAGCCTGGAGTGTGAACTCCACGAAGAGAGCTTCTCTTCCAAGCTTGTTCTTTTTAATAGAGACAAAAATAGAGTTTTAATAACAGCAAGTTGAAAGAGGTACATTTCTTTTAAACAAGTAATTGAATCAGATTTCACTGTCTCAAATGCTTCAGCCATAATTGGATTTGTTTTCTAGATAGCTTTTAAGTTTTACAGTATAGATACGAGCTTAATTTTAGATTTCTGTTCAAAACACTAAAACTATATTTTCTTCTTATCCATTATAAAGAAAATGGTGCCAATACGTCCTTGATTCTTTGAATATAATTCCTAAATAATCCAACATTTAGACAAAATTATGGGTTTTGGTATTTATTAAATATCTTTATTCAAATAGACTATATCCTGCACTGTCAGAGTCCTACCCTTCTTGATCTTTAAATACATACTAAAGTGAATGTTTCCCTTCAGACTTTTCCCACATGAGAGATTCCTACAGTGAATCAGGTTTGGTATTTTAATACAGATAGTTTATCTTAATACTGGCATGGAACTTCTTTTTTTTTTTTTCACTGACAGCTGAATATTTGAATTTTGTAAAGGATACTTAAAGAATGAGACTAGAAGCTAAAGAGTTAAGCAATTAATGATCAATCTTTCTCTAGGTTATATATATGAATTAATCCACAACATAGATAAGGGCAGAAATGGTGGTCTGACGAGGTATTACCAGAGCTAGATCAGCTATGAAGGTGTTTGGTTACAAATTAATCATTTATTACTACACGGATATCTAGATACTAACCTTAAAACCCGCATGTTACAGCTCGACTGTCAGACTCAGCGTACCCTAAGGAGGCACCATAATATCTGGGGCATTTCAGTCTGAATTCCTCAAAAAGCTTCTGAAAAAGCCAGCAGAGTATCTGAATTTTCCCTCCCGTACATGATTTCCTCCTCAATGCCGTCATTACGCGACTGTGTATAGAAAATTTATCACTGACTTCCATTTTTTTTTTCCCTCGTGATGAATACAGAACCTCGTTAAAAGTATTTTTCTAATGAAAAACAAGGCGCAAGTTACTGACGGACGGGGAAATGGAAAACAGGCCCCATGAAAGTTGTGGCCAGAAGGCTTTTATTACCTTTAATCGAGAATGACCCATATTAGTAAATCAAAGAACTCTTCACAGTTATCAAGAAATCGAGGGCCACCACAAGAGAGAACCATACAGAGCAAAATAAAGACGCCCTCGGGTATGAATAACATATGGAAACATCTGTTCATGTACAGAAAAGTCAACATGTGTCACCGCAAAAACCATAAATTACACTTTGGTTACTGTTGCTTGTATCCTCCTCACTCGTCTGCTGAGGAATTTTTAGCTCTTCAAGCAAACAATTTGATGATAATACAAAAATCAATATTGTCTGCAGTGAAAAGTCCTGGTCACTCGTTTGTAACCGCATGAGCATCCAGATCCTGGCAGGGCTAGAACCACGAAAGAAATGCTGTCACCAACCAACTCCATCTGAACACAGATGTGTAAAAACAGCCGAGGTGCAGCAAAAATGTTTTCAAAAGCATCGGCTGGCAAAGTAAGCCAGTGGAATTGATTCAGGGAGCAGCAGGAGCTTATAGTTAGATCAAAAATCACTGACGTAAGAGCATTACCCCCTTGCATCCAGACACAGCACATCTTAAAGGGAATCAAAATTAATCTTCCGTCATCGTTAATGTTACGGACCACTCCAAAGAGTATAATCCATTTTTATCTGTAGATATGAGCAGACGAGACGACTTGGTGAACCAGAGCAGCGTAACAGATCGATCTGGACTAAGAATATTATTTTCTTTGGTGACGACACAGAAATCAACTCTATGCAAATATTTTAAATATGTCATTTAAAAAACACTGCTTTTTGTGAACTTTTCAATCATCCAGCGTGGCATTTTAAAACAGAAAATATTAACGTATTAAGTATAAAATACTAATTTCCACAAACCGATGATGTATTAGGGATTCTCGGTCCAAATTCCTACAGACGTACAGAAGCATGATGAGCTGACTGGAGATAGATTATCAGTAACAGTATCTGATGGTTCAGCCTTGTTCTTCCACCCCCTAATTATTTTTTAAAAGTTGGTCCAACTGCACTAATAGTAATTACAGAATCACAGAATGGTCGGGGTTGGAAGGAACCTGAGAGAGCAGGATCACCTAGGGAGAGCAGGTCACACAGGAATGCATCCAGGTGGGTTTGGAATGTCTCCAGAGAAGGAGACATTCAGGTCAGGTTCATCTTCCAGTGAAACTTAGGAGGGAAAAAAGTAACACACAGGCCATTCTGCGCACCAATGCTGCGACAATGCGCATCCTTTACCGAGAGAACGAAGGCAGAGCGACTGAGCTGAGGGTGGGCACCCGTACCAGCGCCGGGATCCACCAAGAATTCCTCCCGATAACACAGAATTTTCTGCAATCGCTTGTTTTTAGAATTTCCCTCGTTTCTTTTTCACTGCTGTGTTTCTGACATTTCGGTAAGCCCTCAAAACTTCCTGGCATCTACAGTCAGCTCCCTCCGCTAAAAAATACTCTTTCCCAACCGAGTAAGGAGAACTTTTAATGGTCACAAGACTCCTGCTGCCACGGAAAGAACAGAGCGGATGTAAGGAGGCTTAGATCTGAAAAGCCAATAGCAAAACTAATTCATTACTAGCAAGTGAAACTTTTTTCTAGTGTTAAATTTGGAAGCATTCTTTTTTCCCCCAATGCTCTTCCTCGGTGTTTCCCCATGCATAAATGGCCACGCTTGTTTGGAAAAAGGTGCTAAGTGTGGTTCTTTATTATTTCTAAAATTCTGGAAGACAATCTCTGGCCCTTTGTCCCTCTGCATCACCTAAAAATGTAGCAAGAAATCTGTATGTCCAACTCACCACGTCTTAACGCTGGCAGAGAGGGAACCCGTTTCAACAACTTGCGTCAACACAGAACCAAGCTTTTATGTTAAGAACAAAGGTTTTACCTTAAAGCTGAAGGAAGAGAGCTTCTTGCTCTCAGACATGCACACACACATGCAACAGACCTTTATTTAAACGTGGGCATAGCTGGTTGGGATGCCAGAAGTGAACTGAGAGGATTTTGTTCACGATGTTCTACTTCTCAGGAAAAAGTGCTTAGAAACTATAAGATTAAGACCAACTCCAGGAGAAACCGAGCATTCAAATTCTTTGGGAAATGAGAAAAATTAGCACAAACATGAAAGGACGGAGAAGCAGGCAAAGATAATTCTCTTCAGAACTTTTCTCCTTGATCTGTAAATGTAGAAAGTACAGCTTAAAACTTCAGCTTTAGTCTCGGAGTAGGTAAGTGATGCTTGCTCTGCGGTGTGATCCGCCTGTCCTCACCTTGCCCGGGAATGCAAACACAGTGGAACTCTAAAAGAGGAAGTGCAGAGTGATTTTATGGTACTCACTTCTGTAAGACGTACAGCAGGATGGCCATGAGCCAGCAGTGTGCCCTTGTGGCCAAGAAGGCCAATGGCATCCTGGGGTGTGTTAGAAGGGGAGTAACAAGTAGGTCGAGAGAGGTCCTCCTGCCCCTCTGCTCTGCCCTGGTGAGGCCACATCTGGAATATTGTGTCCAGTTCTGGGCCCCTCAGCTCCAGAGAGACAGGGAACTGCTGGAGAGAGTCCAGCGCAGCCACAGGGATGATGGAGGGAGTGGAACATCTCCCTGGTGAGGAAAGGCTGAAGGAGCTGGGGCTCTTTAGCTTGGAGAAGAGGAGGCTGAGGGGTGACCTCATTCATGTTTATAAATATGTCAAGGGGGAGTGTCAGGAGGACGGAGCCAGGCTCTTTTCAGTGGTGTCCGTAACAGGACAAGGGGCAATGGGTGCAAGCTGGAACATAGGAGGTTCCATAAAAATATGAGAAAAAACTTTTTCACTGTGAGGGTGCCGGAGCCCTGGCACAGGCTGCCCAGGGAGGTTGTGGAGTCTCCTGCTCTGGAGACATTCAAAACTCACCTGGACGCGTTCCTGTGCGCTCTGCTGTAGGTGACTCTGCTCTGGCAGGGGGGGCTGGACTAGATGATCTTTGAGGTCCCTTCCAACGTCTAACATTCTGTGATTCTGTGTGATTCTGTGTACGTTCAGGAAGGCTGCCTTTCTTTTTTCTGGGTGTAAGGGAGTGGCATCCATTCCTTTTCATAGTGTGTATTAAAGAATCTTTGTGGAGCTGGGCAAGGGAGGGGAGTTTTACCTACTGCACCAGTACCGACCTGTAATTTAAAAGACTTGTCTTCAAGACGATGCCTTCTGATAAGCCTTTTGGGGGCATCGCATGCAAATCACTGAACATCCTGTGTTTGTTTTACTTGTTGATGGCAAGAGCTGCTGACATTAGAGTCTGATTAGCCCCAAAAAAAGCAGCGTGCCATTTGTCCCGAGGATCACACGCAGGAGCTTAGAGCAGGCAGGCCGACGTGGCAGATGTTAAATACACCGTAATATCAGCGCAGAGCGAATCCTTTTTCTTAGCACTGCCCCAGCGCTGTTTTCAACATCCTACATTATAAAAGCGAAGCCGTACACGAGTCAGTCTCACAAAGATTTCTTTCAAATAACTCCTCGCAGAATCCGTCTTCTATTTTGCAGCAAAAGCTGCCTTCAGCTTTGAAGCACTGGCAACAAAACAGGTCACGAGCTTTTCCGTGCTACGCATCCCTGAGTGCCCAGAAGGAGGGGGAGACGGGGAGAGAGAACTGGAAAGCAGCTTATCTAGGTTTAGTATGACAATTACTTTTACTTCAGGGCAGATTTTAGAGCATAAATTAAAACAAAACCAAAGATGTTCACGTTTCAGAGCGCGATGACTGACAAGAGGCATGAAGGATTTATAAAAAGGAAGAAGAATTGGGAGATCTCCCAAGAAGCACTGACATTTCTAAGTTCGTTTCCTAGCTGTAAAAAAAAAAAAAAAAAAAAAGATTAAATGGGTAATAATGCCCACTACAGTACAGAAGTGCTGCGCTACGCAAAATAATAATTTTCCAAGAAATTTCATTTGCGTCAGTCACCCAAAGCACGTGATATGTAGATATTTGTAAGTAATAAGCAGAATTTCTATAGCCTGCCATAAATCCGCACCGCACATTGACCAGCAAACGACCAGCTGTTTGTTCGGTGAGCAATACCCACCTGTGCACTTCAAGAATGCACATTCCTCGAGCGGAAAATTGCATCACAAAGGGGCAAAAAATGTGAGATTGTACAGATGTGGTTTGTTACAGAATCACAGAATGTTAGGGATTGGAAGGGACCTCAAAAGATCATCAAGTCCAGTCCCCCTGCCAGAGCAGGAACGCCTAGATTATGCTACACAGGAACGTGTCCAGGCAGGTCTTGAATGTCTCCAGAGAAGGAGACTCCACAACCTCCCTGGGCAGCCTGTTCCAGGGCTCCGTCACCCTCACTGAGAAGAAGTTTCTTCTCGAGTTCAAGCGGAACCTCTTATGTTCCAGTTTCAGCCCATTACCCCTTGTCCTATCAGTGGTTGTCACCGAGAAGAGCCTGGCTCCATCCTCGTGACACTCACCCTTGATATATTTGTAAACATTAATGAGGTCACCCCTCAGCCTCCTCTTCTCCAAACTAAAGAGCCCCAGCTCCCTCAGCCTTTCCTCATAAGGGAGATGCTCCACTCCCTTAATTGTTCTAATGTTTCCTGGTTTCTGGACATTAGTCTCAAGTGCTGCTACTACCTGCACCTCCATATAAAATCTATATGCACACAACTTATACAAATGCATCCTAAAACCAAACAGATTTAAAAAAAAAATCCCCCAAAACAGATGGAGGGATGTGGAGGACAAAAGGGAGCTCCTTCCCCACATCAAATTTTATCTGCCTGAAGAAGAGCAGAAGACACCAAACTTAAACTTTTACAGAGCAGCTGCAATTATCGCAGCCTGTAATATTTGCCTGGCTTCTTTTTCTGCAGCTTCTCTATTAACAGCTCATTGTTCAAGTACGATCATGATGAAGTCGAGGACTCCGTTTGTCTTTACACATCCCACCTTCCTCTTTCAGTCCTCAGCTATTTGCAGCTAAAAAACACCAAGATTCAGCGGTTTACGCGATTTTTAACTTTGGTTTTAGATACAGACGCAACTTTCATTTGAAGACTTTTTATGGAAAAAAACAGGCAAACATCAGGTGTTACAGTCACAATGATTTTTGTTTCACTGGTCTGCAAGAAATATTAATGTAATAATAACTATTGACCAAATCCTAGTAAAGCGTAAAGTTTAGATGTCTGTAACTACATTGGTCGAATCCCCACGGCACCTGTAGCAAGGCTCTCACAACACTGGGCAAGAAAACATAATATAAATATAGCTGTGGGAAAGGGTTTGCTGCAAATTACATTTCTAGTCGCTATAAACTCTCTTAAACTCGATGAATGAGGTCCAGATCTGTCATATATAGGCAAGATGTTAAATAAGGTAAGGTAGACATGGCAATAAGTAACCGATATATTAAGCAAACAAAACACTGACTGAAAATCTTCCCCTCGATAACGTTTCAAGTAGTTAAGAAAAAATGCAAGATGCAGCTGGTATTTGGAATAATGAATTGGAAAACTTATATATAAATAGTGAATTGGAAAACTAGATTTTTTTTTCCTGTTAAAATAAGCATGAGGAAAAAATGTTACAGCTTAAATTACATGCAAGCAGCGCAAAGTGTGAATATACTCCTAAAAATACTACTGAAAATTGACTTCACGTCTCCTTGTAAGAAATTCCTTTATTTTAGGAACTGGTCTTCTTTTCACATAATTCTTATTCTGCGACTGAGCCTGATTTCCATTAGAAATACCGATCCCTGATAAAAGATGACAACTGCTGGTTAGCTCACTCGGTTGAGCGTGGTGCTGATAAAACCAAGGTTGCGGGTTCGATCCCTGTTGGGTCCCCATGTGTTGCCTGATCTAGTTGAGAGGCGTCCTTGCCCATGACAGGGAGGTTGGATTAAATGATCTCTAAGGTCCCTTCCAGCCTGGGCCATTCCATGATTCTATGAACTGCATACGATACCTTTGGAGTAAAATTCCTCCGCAGATTTCAGCTATTTATTCCACGCAAGAACTTCCAAGAGCTAAGAAATAAGCAAATACGCTATTCTTCCATACGGGACAACCACAGCAAGTCGGCCAATTCTTCCCGTGACGTGCCAACACACACTTTTTGGCAGCAAACATCCCTGAACACCCCCAAGAGCACAGGGGTCTAGTTTTTGTTAAAATTATTGTCAAAAGCTGCTGATTGATTTCACTGGCACTTGCAGTTAATGTTTCGCATGTCAGGCATTTACTTTTACCTACGGAAGAGCTTTGCCACCAAGAAAAATTACGTATCTGATGTAAATCTCAATCAGCTCTTTCTCCATAGGTCTCACAAGACTATTAGAAAGAGTGAACGCTGGAAATACACAAAGCATTAGTGAACAAACTTCTGTAATCATAAAACCTTTCCAGAATGTTGTGAAGTAGAACTTCTCAAACGTGCCAGGCTAAAATTGGAATAAAAACCTGCAAACTCCCTCCACAAAATTATTAAATTAAATTAAAATTTTGACAAGTCTTTACTGATTAAAGCAGGGCAAAAGCTGAAGAGAGAGATGTGTTCTACTTTTTCTTGAAGAGGGTTAAAATTTCCTCCTTCCCCAAAGGCCAAATTCTTCTTAAGCCAAATGGACTTTACATGATGCAACAGAGAATAACTCCAGGGGAAAGATGCAAACTTCAATGAAGCAAATTTCTGCCTTAAATACTGCCGAGATCCGATTTACAGGGAAAGTCAGATTCTTCTAATGACGTCAGCCTCTGGAATCTTTTGCTGAAAAGGAAGTGTCACTAACATGAAAAAGAAATAAAGCTAAATATAAAGTACTCCGTTCATTCTCCTACCCCAACATAAAAAGATCCAGGAATTCTGGATCTGTAGCCCAGAAAAGAAGCACAGTTGGGTGCTTCAAGCCACCTCACTCTGGAGATCAGACAGAAAGGAGAAGAACAGCGCTTAAGGAAGCAACACCACACACAGAGCATGCAAATATGTTTTCCATGGAGCAAATGCCTGGAGCTTTTTCAGGGGTTTACAGCAACCATGAACTCAATATAAATAACAGTGTAATGCTCTTGGAAAAAAAGAACTACTTAAGGTATCGTGCTACCAAAAGGCTAAAGCCTAGACCCAACACACCTGGGCAGCCTTATCTGATGAGGTGGAGATATAAAAGGCACTGATAGGTACCAGCTGCAGGTGTGTCTGGCTTTCTCGTAGGAGAAAATAAGTTCTAGTGGGGTTTTTTTTCTTTGTAGTATTCAAGGAAGAGGGTAGCTCCCCAAGACTGACTCCCTGACAAACAAGTTCCATTCCAAGAAGAAGATATTACAAGCGGTAAAAGGTAAGCGACAAAGAAATGTGCTGTGGTGGAAGCTGATGTTACGCAAGGCGAAAAGAGATTGGAGGAGTAGCTTTTAGAGTAACTATAACAGTGGACTTCTAGCACCTGATGTTTAGAGAAGCTGCTATTTACACGGGCAATTTGTGGCGGGCTATCTCTGTAATACACAGAGTATAATTATTCTGCTCTACTTGGTGCTGATGGGTCCTCCAGCTGAAATATTGTCTGGTCTCTGTTAATGAACTGTGAAGTGCACAAATTGGAGAGATTCCAGAGGACTGCAAGAAGACCAAGAGATTTAATCTCTAGTAAAGGCTGAATAACTGCCCTTATCCCTAGAAGCAACAAACACAAGTATCTCTGCTGGAGAGCAGTGCAGGGGAAAGGGACCTGGGGGTGCTGGTGGGCAGCAGGATGGCCATGAGCCAGCAATGTGCCCTCGTGGCCAAGAAGGCCAATGGCATCCTGGGGTGTGTTAGAAGGGGAGTAGCAAGTAGGTCAAAAGAGGTCCTCCTGCCCCTCTGCTCTGCCCTGGTGAGGCCACATCTGGAATATTGTGTCCAGTTCTGGGCCCCTCAGCTCAAGAGAGACAGGGAACTGCTGGAGAGAGTCCAGCACAGCCACAGGGATGATGGAGGGAGTGGAACATCTCCCTGGTGAGGAAAGGCTGAAGGAGCTGGGGCTCTTTAGCTTGGAGAAGAGGAGACTGAGGGGTGACCTCATTCATGTTTATAAATATGTCAAGGGGGAGTGTCAGGAGGATGGAGCCAGGCTCTTCTCAGGGATGTCCGTTGACAGGACAAGGGGCAATGGGTACAAGCTGGAACATAGGAGGTTCCACAGAAATATTAGAAAAAATTTTTTCCCTGTGAGGGTGCCGGAGCCCTGGCACAGGCTGCCCAGGGAGGTTGTGGAGTCTCCTGCTCTGGAGACTTTCAAAACCCGCCTGTGCGACCTCCTGTAGGTGATCCTGCTCTGGCAGGGGGCTGGACTAGATGATCTTTGAGGTCCCTTCCAGCCGCTAATGTTCTGTGATTCTGAAAATGTTCTTTGAGAGCTATGCCTGAGACAGGAATATATTGATTACACATACTGAAGAGGTTAATTAGACACTAGGGAATCTTAACTTGAAAGAATAATTATGTGCCTTGGGTGAAATAATCAGAAAAAAGAGAATTCCGCCTGTTGCAGAGTTCTGAATGCATTAGGTGAGAATCTGCTAAGCGATCATCTAGCTACGTTTAACCCAAAAGAATAATCCTGAGGCTCCTCTCAGCTCTATTTTTCTGCGTAGTCGAAAGCTTAATGTATTTTTACATTATTACCTGAGTGACTGACACCAACTCAGTTCTTTAAAAAAATTCTATTTCCTGATAGTCACCTTAAAGAAACTCTGTGTAAGTAACTTAAACATAGACTCTCGCTTTAGAAGTAAAAGAACTTGTCTAAAAATACCGTACTGCTAGGTGTGTGGACAGAACTAATGGAAAGCCACTCGGGAACCCAAGGACCCAAGGAGCAGCCTGTTTTCTCCTACTCCCAGTGCTCCCCAGGTCCTTTTCTCCCGAGGAGAGAATGAAGCAGTCAGCACTGTGCGTGAGCATTGCTTTCACAAACTGTGCCCTGGAACCCGAGAGAGTCAGGGATGGAAATGAGGTTGGGTGAGCTTTCTCTCTTTAAAATGCAAGCTATATTAAAGTTCCAACTTCCTACTACTCTCCCTAAACAGGAAGAATAGAGAGTAAGATTCTCATAAGCTGAAGCACAAGGCTTTGCAAAAGAATTAAGAGAGCTGGCAACTCTACCAAGCTTCCTTTCTGTACTGAAAGTGTTGCACGTTACCGTGTACGTTAAAATCTACTTGCCCCACAGGAAGACGTTTTCTCAACTTAAAACTCAAAGCGCTAATTCTTAAAGCAAGAACGATGGTTTAATCTTTGTAAACCTGTAACTTGCTCAAATAAACCTAGCAAATATGCTGTGTAAGAGGGCAGACTAAAGGATTAAATCCTGTACATAACTCCCAGAAGTCAAGAATTTCTCTATTTGAGCGACAGTCTTTACTTATCAGTAGAACTTATTCATAATATGACACCAACAAGAAGGTACTTTGTATAGTCGTGGATTCCTCCCTAAACTAAAAACAATGGTCTTAGCTCCTGAAAATCATGTACTTCTGTTCTGCCACTAAAGTTTTCAGTATGCTTTACATAAAGTTAGTCCAGCGACCTGCACCACATTCATGAACTTCCAAAGTCTATGCCCTGTATTTATTTTTTTTTTACTTTGTTTTTGGCTCTCAAATCTTCACCTTAAATTCTAAGCCAAATCATCCAAAAGTCACCACTCAAACCTGTCTGGTGTGGTTCATTTGACTCTGAAACAGGTTTAATTACATTTTTATTAATTGTTTTAGTCTGTTAGAAATAGTATCCAATGCAGTAATATATTTGGCACCAAAGCCCTATTTCAAACCATAGATTTAGACTGAGTTTACAAAGGATACTTCTATTCATCTCCAAAGAACGTGGGAAAACATTGGGCTTTTTCTAGAAGCCTAAACTTTCCAGCTCACTTATGGACAGTAATATTTTACACAGGCGAAAAAAAAAAACCCAAAACTCTGAATTTCTTGTGTACTGTTCAGGTATTTTGTTTCAAGGTAGTAAAAAAACTATGGATAGAAGTCAACTAATAGAATCTGAATAGTAGTTTTTTAGCACATGCGAGTAGTTTTTAGTATATGCTCCGCATTCCCTTCAACAGTAGACAACCTTTAGCAATAAAAATGCTATTTCCGTGTCTTTAGTTTGCTCCATCAAACGTGCTTGTCACTTGAACTTACTGCTCTGAATAAGTACAAAAAGATACTGAATCTCAGGTTTTGAGGAACTACAGAAGTAGAGACAAGAAGGAGCTGAAAACAAGCTCCACAGCCCCATCTGTTGGCTAATTAAGCTCTCAAGAAAGCCATCGGCCAACCACACCGAAGTAGAACCTGGTTTTGGCTACAGTTCTGAGCTTTATCATCACGAATCTAGGACATCTGTGTATCAGTCACAACTTTACTATTAAGCACGTAAAAACTGAGTTTCTAAGACGCTTGTGTGATTCCTAATGTAGTTTAAATTAGAGCAACAGAGCACTCCACGTGCTGCTCCTCTGGGCCAGGTTGAGATCAACTTGGTTTGCATTTTCAGTCTGAGATAAATGTTTTTAGCGAAACTGCGGTGCTTAAGAAGCCTCCCTTGATTTTTAAGCCTACTTGCTTCTAAAGCCAAGGGCTTGAAAGGAATTTTTTTTATTTTTTAAAGGCGTTTACTGTAGTTTGTTTCTGTCTCCCACTGACTTGTAGGGACTAAGAGAGATGAAATATGACCTCATTGGGTTTAAAAACACAGAACCCAGCATGTGAGTGATTTCAAGCAAAGCATCTAATTACATCATAAATAGAGTAACTCCTTCATACGAATGCAGTTCTAGTGCATAGTTACAGTAGGACAGAGTACTCCTGTACAGCAAGCAGAACAAGGCAACAGGGTGACAGTGACAAGTTCAAGGGCTGTTCCAGAAGTTTTAATCTGTAAAATCTCACTGCACTGATCCAATTTGTACCGCAACGGAAAACGGCTGCTGGAAACCTTAAGTTTGGTTAAGGTCAGTCATGCTGAGGCTCCTGGTGCTGAAAATGGTGAGAGAAGAGGGTGGGGGGAGGAAAGATAGGAGCGAACGTGCTGTTCCTACATAAGCATTGGTCCATTTAGTGGAATCAAAACAAATCTCACAGACGGGGGAGGTGGTTGAAAGGAAAAGCACAGAAGACAACTCAAAACTAACACAAAACACAGAAAAATGATGCAGTGTTGAGAAATACTACTGCTGACCTTTGTTAAACTATCAGTAGACACTTCCATGTACTGTCAATAAGGGGGGGAAAAAGTGCATTGACAAAAATGTGCACGCTTGTAGGCAGGACATGATCTCATAGCAAACTGCAGCTACATTAATGTGCAAATTAAACGTTGAGAGGTTAAAAAAAAAAAATTAAAAACTGTTCAGAAGTAGTCTGGAACTTGAAACCTACCTGCTTGTTCCCCTAAGTTAGGCTGCCCGCTTGCTTTATCAAAATCTCGTCCCCTAACCCCAAGTGAAGGTAACTGCTGCTAGTATCCTCAAGCTGAGGATAAGCAAGCAAGCTCTCATTCAAACTCTAACGGCAACTCAACTCTCCCCAGGTCCCACTGAAATCTGGGCACCCTACAACCAAAATCTGGGCACCCAACTAGAATTTCAGACCAACTGCTGTCTTTTCAAAGCCCTTTAAACGAATGGCAACTAATAAAGAAGCCGAGTAATACAGGATCATCTGACTCCACTACGCTCTCCTCAATCCAAAGAAATACTTTCCTTTCCAAGGAGCAAATTTAATCCTGCTTAGGCCACAATCATAACGAGCAATCTTACGAGATGACCAAAATGACGTTGCATGCTACTATTCAAAACTCCATACAACAAACGGACTTCCTATCTCTCATCCACAAATCTTCAGGTCTCCTTTATTCAAGAAAAATATTTTTCTGCAAGAAGAGCTACAAGTCTAGTCCCCTTTACGCTGGAAACAATTTAGAGACACTAGATGGTGGGGGGGGAAATGGCTATTTAGCCGAGATCTCTGGGGCTCGGCAGCAGAGATGCAAGGGGGAAGAGAGCTGTTGTGTGTTTGGATCACAAGCTGAAAAGGCCACAACCAAAACAGATGAAATGTGTAAAGGAAGACAGAAAGGGGAGAGTCACGACACATGATGGATCACGTAGTGTTCCACTTCTTGCATCCTGTCTTTGACAAACTTAATTTGGCTGTACAGCCAGATCACACTGATGTGCAAAAAAATGATGTAAGTAACTCTGTGTGACGCTACCGCAAACGGGCTTCACTGTCAAAATCATTGCTCAAAATAATGTAGGATTACTGTATTCTACTCCCCGCCACAATGCAAATACAGAGGTGAAACTGAAGAGAACAGCTTTTTTATAGCATGTAGAAAAGCAAGGTATTGCCCTTTTAACTACCCACTCATGGTGTTTAGAGCCAACAATTGCTGAAACAATTATTAGCACTCAGTAGCAAAGTGACGGAGTCCTCTCCGTGCTAATTTAGTAATGAGGTGTGGCCTTGCGAGGGTGGGGGAAATGAGGATCTTATAACTCATGTTTTAGGAATACTGCAGAGGTGAGAAAGTAGATGCAGTTCCAGATTATTTGTTGGAAAAATACAAAGCTCATGAATGTCAAAGTATAGCTTAGAATTATTTTTTTTCCAGTCGTTCAAAGATTTATCCTTTATAGTTCTATTTTTTAACACTTTTTGCGTGGAAAACACTTCTCAGCTCCTGCACGACCTACAAACTCACACTTCAGTATTCCAAAAACCTTTGTGAGGGTAGTGTTCTACGGTGCCAAGATTCTGCTCTTTCTCTCAACACGATCACGAGATCCTCAGAGGAAGCAGTTGCGCGAGAAGAGCAGTAATCTACCCTGACAAGCAAGATACAAAGGTTCAGACTATGATGTTTGTTCTGGAATTGTTTGAAATGCCGTGTGTACGCTGTAGTCAACTCAAATCCAGAATGTTACATTATTTTAAAGCAGATTATATCAGATATCATGCCACGGTACTTAACTTACCCCTCCCATTGTAATGCCGTCAATAAGTGCCACGTACGGCTTCTTGCAAGTGCCTGCAAGAAATTTTAAAAAAAAAAAAGTGCTTTTTTACAAAAGAGTGGACCTGTGACTGGCCGTATACATGACACATGTCCTCATGCCTTACTTCAGCAAAAGCAAGAGAAAGTTAGTGGTAAATTAAACAGTAAAATCCACTTATAATAAAGCTACGTCATGTAATTTTCAAGCAAGGAAAAGCAACAGCAGTCACTGACTTACTGCTTTGAGTGTTGTAAGAGAACATTACACAACCACCAGACGTCAGATTGTTTGCTATGCAAGCACCTGACACTTTTGCCACATCTGGTAATAGTAGTACTTATTCTTCCCAAGCGCATGAAGCCTTAAATTATTTTTCTTGATGAAGGCAAGAAAGGTACGTGACAAACACGCTAAAACTGGAAACTCTGTCCAATGACGTAGAGAAACTTTTCTGAAATTACTCTTAATCGAAAACTCTACACTCCTCTGTCAACCTAAGCTGATACACAACACGTTCACCTCCTCCCGTAGCGACTAACACTGGACACAGCGAATAAAAACTCAAGCTGTATTCAATTAAAGTAGGTTTGGAGAAATCTCTTCTCAGCAAAACATTCAACTCTTACCCTAAAGAACTGATAACCTTTCTTAATATCTTTTACCCCACTAAACTTTACCCGGTGCCTTTTTTTAAGACAACAAAGCCGTTAACTCCTATCTTGAGTATTCATTTATGCAGTTTATTTAAACAGAAAGCTTTAACATAATTTGATCTTCTGCTTTCTGATTGAACATTAACAATTTTCCATGCACCTATTTTTATCTTGGGTGTTCTTTGAAGTAGATCGATGATACTTAGTGCAGAACTGCACTGGCTGCATCTAAGACTTAATTTGCCCACGGCAGAAATAAAACTACCCAGAATTAGAGGATGGGATAAGACAGTTATCACAGCAGCTCAAACAAAACAAATGAACCTGGTAAAAAACCATGATGTTATCGTAGTCTGTTCTAGATCAGAAAAGGAGAAAGTGAATTTACATTCAAAGCCAGTGCTATGAAATCTGTACTGCTTCAGAATTTGCTGCTAAACATACCAATGGCATTGTTCAGGGTATATTCTTCTCTGAAGAAATCTTGTGCCAGTCTATCTCCAACTTTTCCTGCATCTGTGATGGCTTAAGAGGAAAAAAAAAGTCTGAAGATAACTGTAAGTTTAATAGAAAATACAAATAAAAACTTAGTATCACATTATGCCATTTTTTTCTCTACAGAAATCAACTAATTTAATCTTATTTGGTTTGAGAAAACTTGCTCAAACTTAAATACGAATGTGAAGTTTCCCATCTGAGTCAATCCTGTTATGCTGGAGGCTCTGTCCCCATACTGGTGAGAACGCAGTCCATTTTCTATGCTATGAAACCCTTTCTAACATCTGGCAGTCTTGTTTGTGATATTTTGTACCAATATATAGAAGACTCCCTTAAAACAGATCATACTGAAGACTCTGAATACTAAAAACGAGAAGCCTAAAAAGGTAAAGACAAGAAGCCTCTCTTCCCAGGAATGCTTATTACCAGTTATTCATAAAAACCCAATTTTTACTCTTTTATACAACGTGCCAACAGCTGTCTCCTGACAAATAAATAGCACCTGCACATCAAGGTATCAGAAGTCAGCGCAAAAAAATCTCCTGCTATTGTGCAGCTCCCCTGAGCCACAGTAAATAAAGGCAACCAACACAAAACAGTAACTGGCAAAGATCTGGCAAACGTTGAAGTGACGACAGTCCTTACCTCTGATATCGCCCCCAGCACAAAAAGCTTTTCCTCCAGTTCCCTTTATAATTATTAGAAAAGTTTCAGGATCCTGCTCCCAAGTCTGAAAAGAAAATGTTTCCACGTAAGACTAAAGCCTGTGCAAAACATACTGTCTGTAATTCTTCTGTCACGTTTTCAAAGAGCAAATGAAACCGAACTTAAAATAGTTTGCCTGAAACTGAAGTTTGACAGCTAAATGTCTTTCTGCCACTCCTGCATCCTCTTCAACCTTGACATCAGAGATCAGCACTGCTGCCTCAAAACAAATAGAAGAAAAACACACTGCTGGGCCAGAGGGCTGGGGATATGGAAGATGAAATAACAACGTTTCAAGCCAAATTGTGAAAGTTGTGCAAACAAAGATGCCCAGCAAGGAAAACAACATTTTGCCAAAAAACCTGCAATAATTGTTGATCAAGGGCTGGATCAAATCCATTTGTGCACAGATGTTTCCCAAGGTACAAAGACTGCGTTTGGGTTTTTTTCCTGAATTAAATATGCTGGTAGAAGACTTCAGCAGCAGTGCAACCATATTGAGAAGATTCCTTTTACAGGCTTTTTCTTCCCCTTAAACTATGTTTATATAGCCCTTAATCAAGTAAATTTACCCAGATAAAAGACTAGACATAGCTGTTTACCAGCACTGTATTTAAAATTATGCCACCTTGTATGGTTGTGCTTCAAATAAAGCCCGATACTCAGCACTACAATATTTTTCTCTTTAAATGTTTTTCAAGGAGTGCATAAATCTGCAATAGAACCTTGTACCAAGAGGCAGGCACCTATCTAATAAATAACGGTATCTAGGAAGTCTGAATTTGTGCAAATGCCAAAGAGTATCGTTAAATTAAACAGGCCTGTTTGCGTGCTTAGAATGCCACATTACTCGACTAGCTCGTAGAAACGCTGCCAGTGAATCCATAAAGTTCTTCAAGGAATGACACTGACAGCCCCTTGTTCCCCGATGGCTCGTATCTTTTATTTCAGTCCTGCAGCCTTCCCACGGAACGTGCAGGAGGCAACACCACGGCACAGCCTGCAACTCGTGTGTGTGCCGACTGACCAGCTGGGTGCTGCCGAAAGGAATGTATGAACACTGAGCACTGCCTGGGTTTAACTCAGTTCTGGTTTGAATTTGGGTGCCTCTTTATCAATCCAGATGCTCAATTCAACTTGTCCTGACAGCTTCTTTCTTCAACGTATCTTCTCTTCCTTCTAATTTGCTTGAAGCTGTTCTGTCCCATCCTACAAATCTGAGCTCACTGGCTGATGCGCTCACACGGGCTTTCATTCTTTAAATCACTACACCAAGCGTCAGACTGAATTTTAAAATTGGGTTTAGGTAACGTACGTATAGTGGATGGGTAGAAGCAGAGCTACTAACCTTTATTTGTGGATAAATTTGTCGGATCATAGAAAGGTTGACTGCATTGAGAGCCTTGGGTCTATTCAAAGTTATGATTCCTGCACTTCCTCTCTTTTCCAACAACACTTCAGCTGTTGAATCTGTTTGTTTAGACATTTTCTGTACATGTAAAAACAAACAAAGCAAATGTCATCACTTAAATGCCTTGAATTGCATACGTACAGGTATGTTTATGAAAACGGGCACTATCTAAGATAACAGAACATGCATTTTGGAATTGTATGCTAAGGCTTTCAATGTACTTCACATTTTATTCGCACTTCCTACTGAAACCAGTTTAGGTTTGAGTCCTTCAGAGTAACAAACCTCAGACGAGTTTTTGAGCCACGCACTCCGACGATGGCATTTGAGTTCACTAAAAAACACATAAATATTAAACCACAAAACCACGGTTCGTTACGACTGACACTCTGAGAATACCTGTAACAATCATAACAAAGGCAGTTTTACCAGTCTCGACTGACCGTCTGACGCTCCAGCGTGCACATCGCTTTGTCCGTAACTTTTAACAGCAGAGGACAAATCACTGCGTTATCCTCACGACTGACTTCAAACTCACAGCTGAATGATACGTAAGGAATATACAGAAGCTCGCACAGAATCTAACTATACAAGTAGGTAAGGCCAAAATAATTAAGCTTTAATTTGAAGTCTAACAGAAACACAATGGCATTTAGAACCAGGCACATTATAAGTTGCGCGCGTTGTCCGTCTCAGGGGAGTTGAGACTTAGAAGCTTCCAGCTTATTCGTAACCGAAGCTGTTCTTACCAAATGTTGTAATATTACTCGCAGTCTGTCGAATGGCCTGAAAAAGAAATATTTTAGAAAGACAGCTAGCACCATTGAACGGAGTCCTCGAAAGCGTGACTGCTGAGTTAAGCAAAGATCTGTCAGAAAAACTTCTGAACGCAACTGTTGTACACTCTCCTTTATAAAAATCATGGAAGTTAGAGGACAATTTTGGTATTAATGCAGCTGGAAACTTCTTTGCTTCCCACTAAATACATAGAGACCAATGCCAACTAATGTTTTCCAGGTGTTAGAACCTGGAAATAAGAAGTGTTTAGGGGATATTTCTGATGCCTAGCGGGGTGTGTTTATTTAAAGACTTACAGCCTCTTCCCAGCTGTTTATATAATGATTTATTTCACAGTCTTGTCAAAACCTTGTGCATTTCCAAAGCTTCCCTTACCACAAACCACGCACTTACACCGGCTTTATGGAACAGCTTGAACATGTTTCAACACTTGGGTCCCGCTCAGTAGATACCCATCCTTGGGTATACTGTGGAAGTGTTACTCGATTTTAGTGTTATTTATTAATCAAGACGGCTGACAAGGCTCGCCTCAAGGAGTGCCTCCGTCTTTCACGGCCAATTAACGCGTTCCATGCTAAAATCCCGGCTCTCTGAGCTACTTTTTTAAGCGTGCGCACCTTTTAAAACGGGGAAATTCGGCTAACCCGGCCCTAAATTCTATTTTAAAGCAGCCCAGGAGGGTTATACCCTGAGGCCTGCCTACAGTCCCGCTTCCCGCCTCAACGCGCCGAGGGGAAGCGGAGGGGGGGGAGCGGCCGCCGCCATCTTAAATCCCCACCGGCCACACCGGGGGAATAAAAAACCTTCCCCTCGCCTCGGCTTCGGCCCCCGCCGCTTCTCCGTTACCTGGCCGGCGGCCTCAGCACCCGGGCCGCCATGGCGGCAGCCGGCGCGGTCGATCGCCGTCATCGGGTAAACGGGGAGGGGTGAAGGATGGGGCGCATGCGCGGGGAGCTGGGTCTCTCAAGCCTCTTCGCGGTGTCCCACCCGGTAAACGGGCAGCTCTGAGGGGGTCGGCGGCTTCTCCGGTGCCCTCGATACTCGCGGAGGTTGCCCGCTTGGGCGACGAACCCCCCCCCGCCCGCCCTCCCGCCTCAGAGAGGCGGGAGGGCGGGCGGGGGGGGGGTTCGTCGCCCAAGCGGGCAACTTCCTTGTGTAGCCACTTTCCACTCAAAGTACCTACCAACAAAGGCAAAAAGTCGGTGTTTTAGGAAAGGTTTTTTCTTACTTTGACGGGATTTGAGGCAAAGCGTCGCTGGTGCCCCTCCCGGATTAGTCCCAGAGGTGCGAGGCCGTCCCTCAGCGATGGCGGAAGGTAAAGACAAGGCGAAGCCGTGGCGGTTGGCGCCCGGCATTGCCAAATTGCCTCACTGCAGGGGCTGGAATCTTATTTAGGCAATGTTTTGAGCAGTGAAAGTGGTTTTTTTTTAAGATTTCTGACCTCTTTTCTCCTCGGCTACCGACGCGCGGGTCGGCACACCAAGATTAAGGAGCTGCTCGAACGGAACATCCCACCCAAAAGTGGTGATTTTGGAGGGTAAATCCAAGGTTTGAGCAGCTCCCGTGGCTACTGCCACGACAGCAGCTCCAGACACAACTGTGAACTTCAGCACAGCGTGTTTTCTGCCTAAATAGGACTTGCAAGTGGCAATATTGCCTTTTTTAAGAAAGAAACATTAAGGCACTTGGAACCCAGAGTACCAAATTAACTTTTATTTCAGTAACTAATCCATATTTGTTTGTTTTTTTTCTTTTAGGGTGACATATACCAGCATGAAACCGATGCTGAAAGGTGTAAACCGTGGATTACGTGACAATACAGTGCGTTAGGTAGACATGTAGCTTCAGCATCTCAGTGGAGGAAGTCCTTAGCGCTGGCTGTCTTGATTCACGTTCAAGTTTTTAAAAATAAAACCTCTTGGCAAAATTATTTTGCCAGAGCAAGAAGTCTCAGCCATTGAAAGCACTTCTAGTAAAGTCCCCAGAGGGCAACCTTGCTCTTCGAGAAACAGTTCAGCCCTTGCTCATAGCAGCGTCATCTGCGTTGGCATTTCCGTTGTGGTGACTCCCAGGGTGTGTTAAATTTAGTTGTAAAAATCTCAATCAGACTAAAAGGGTACAAAAAAGAGACGGAGGGTATTTCTGCAGTCTTGTACCCCGTGTACAAAAAATAATTGAGAGCGGACTGTGAGGTGCTTTTGCAGGCATTGGGGGATTGCCTGCTGCCAACTGATTAATTGCGGAATTCCGTAGGCGATCCAGACTATTGGAACGTTTACCTGCAGATTATGCGAGCATCAAAGATGCAGCCTGTTACCGTCATCTTGAGTATATACAGCCCTAGAAGCTGTTTTACGGCAAGCTCCACGCAATTAAATGTAAACCAGCCTGAACGACACCAAAGTATCACAGTTGTAAAGCTGTACCGTCGCTTAAATTCGTATTTTGATTCTTTCTGAGGATAAGCTAACTCTGCGTCTCTCATCCAGGCATAACCAAATTGTGGGGAGTTTGAGAAGCAGATAACATTTTTGCACTTTGTACCCTAAATCTACGTGTTTTGCAGACAGTTACAAACAGAACCTTTTTGTAGGATGTGTCGCTGCGCAAATGGAGAAATCGGTATGCGGAAGCTGGCCGTGGGTAAGGGCAAGTGGAGGCTGTTTGAAACCCTTGGAAATCTCTTAATAAATTCCACCTGCACATGGTGCACAGGACATGATTACACAGAGCGTCTGTTTCTGGAGTTCAAAATAGAAATCAGTGGTCATCTTATGCTGATTTTAATCTTTAATCCAGCTTTACTAAATAATAGTGTAGACCCTTTCTTTGTTGTCTTCCAGCTGTGTGTCTGATTTAGAACAAAAGTAGAAGTAACAACATTGTCTTGCAGCAGCTGCTTATATCTTTCCGTGGTACCGACACTGAATTTATGCTTAATGTTTTCTTTACATTTTTTTTTAACTGGTTTCAAGGAAAAGGGGTAGTGTTAAAAGAGCCATCTTCCTTGAACCTAGTGTTCTTCCTAATTTTAAACCGTGCTGCTGATGGCTTGAATTTACCTCTAGTTTTTTTGGGGGAGGTGGTAGGCATTTGCAAACTGTAAATTTTTCATAGACAGCCATGTAGTGACTGCAAGCCAGTCCAAAAAAAGTAACTGGGCTATCATCCTGCTTTTTAACAGCCCTCCTGCACACCCCCTTTTTTTTGCAGAGGGGAATATCAAAGTGAAAATGTATTCTAAAAAGTAAATAAATAAGTGGAAATAGGAAGAAAAAAGTGAAAATAGCGGAGTTGTATGAGAATAAATGGAGTGAGATGACCTTTAACTTGGGAGTTTACGGCTGATATTAGTATTAAGGAATGGAGCTGCAGGAGAGCGGGTATACTAGGGGTGAGCAGCAGCCCTAGTAACCAAGCCAGGAACTCCAGGAGTGAAAGTGCAATAACCAGAAGGATAGGCAGGTTGTAATTCCTCCCCCTGGAGAAGTTTCCTGGCAGTGTGCTCAGCAGGTTTGGAAAGAGAAAACAAATCGCAGACTGTAGGAGGGCTTTAGAGCTGAGCAGATGTTTTGGGGTTTTGTTTCTTGGGGTGGTTTGGGTTTTTTTTTGATTTCTTTTCCAGAAAAACATAGATCTGTGTGATTCTGTGAACTTCGTGATGTGGGCGCTCCTGCTCCCGGGAAGGGTTCCAAGAGCAGCTTGGCTGCGTTCTGTGTGCCACCTGTATGCCCCTAATTAGCCACTAATTTGTCCTTCTCACTTACTTGCCTCTGAGAGCTCCCAGTGTCATTCACCAAGAGCTGATAATTAAACAATACAAGCGCTTCATCGTGCTCCTGTGCCCAGGTTTGCTGTAAGTTTGATCGTTTCCTCTGCTGGTCTAACAGCTGGGATCTAATTTCTCTACGTGCGGGCAGCAAGTGCATCCCTACAGTGTATGAAGGTGAGGAAAAACGCGTCTTGAGTGAAGGCTTGAGGAACAGAATGGGAACATTTCCAGTTGATTCCTGCTAACTGGTCATTACTGTACTGACAAGCAGCCCTCACATTGTTTTTTCTTGCTCCAATCTCAGCTGACAATACTCTAAAACACCTCCACAGATGACACAGGTTCCAATTTTCTGGCACTACTGTGGGCAGCTGAAGTGCTAAAGGCTCAGGTCTGCAGTGGAGAGTCTTCTGTTGACATCAATGAGAGCAGAAGTAGGTTTAAAACACGCGGAAGATTAATCTGTTTCTCCACTTTGTGACAACAGGCCAGCCCAGGGACAGACTGAAATGCTGGAAACACGTGTGATACAGAGAAGCAAATTTCTGCTTTTGGCTGCAACGTGAGTAACCCTACGGGAACGGAGTGCCTTCCTCGGGGCTTTTGGGCAGAGACTCTTCAGAAAATGCACCCATGTCACATCTAAAGTCATAGATTTGGAACGAGGGCACAGCTAATGGCACGCAGTGGTGAATTTCTCCCTTTTTTTTTTTTTTTCAGACCAGTTCATTTGCATCGTATCAGTGGGGAGATAGAAGTGTTTGGAAAAGGATGAAAGCAAATCCATACTGAAACTGCGTGAGCGAAGTACTTTCCGTTTTCTCTTGGCCTCAGAGGGCACCAGGGGAAGCGTGGGGGTGGCTGGGTGCTGCCGCAGACGCTGCCGGGAGAGAGGCCCCAAGCGAGGTCCATCCACCAGTGGGATCCTCTCCTCCCACCTCCCCGCCTCAGCCGTAGCGCTGGTGCTTCATCCATGACGAGGTTAGATGGGACCCTGGGCAAACACCCTCCTACGTCTTTCTTCCCTGCTGCCACGAGCAATCTGTCACTCCTCCCCTAGAACCACCCTCCACCTACGCACCAAACCCGAGCTGTGAGCAACGCCCTCTTCCCTCCCCGCGGGTCTGTTCTTCTTGGCGGGTGAGAAAACGCGATCTTCCTGGAGATCCGGTCACCCCCCCCCCCGAGTTTGGCTTTGAGACCCAAGCTGTTTGATACCTTTTAGGAGCACAGGGCTTGGAAAGCCCTGCTTGCAGATCTATTGTGTTGGGTTTTTTGTGGGTTTTTTTTTTATTGGTGTGTAATTGCACACGAGCAGGTGGGAAGGGGCTGTTTGCTTCCTACTTGCTTTGCTGTGCCTCCCCTCCTAAGAAGGGCGGCTTCCTTCCCTTCCTGCTCTCAGCCTCCCACGCATCCATGGATGAGAAATGCTGCAGAAAACTGACCAGCTACCAACCCGCCCACCTGAGGAGGAGGAGCACTAGCAGCAGCAGCAGCAGCACATTTCTCTCCCTCTCAGTTTTTTAAACACAGTTAAAAAGAGCTGTAGCGTGGGTGGAAATAACTGTAGGGAGTGTGTGTGGGAATGGGGCCAGAGGAAAGTGAATTTTCTCCTGGTAGGACAGCTAACTTCTAGTGGACCAAAAATGAAAAAAAAAAAGTCCTCCAAGGATATCTTACTGCTGAGGGTCTATAATTAGTTCTGAAGGCTGCATTTCCCAGGTCTGGAAAGAATGAAACTTGAGGGGTTTTTTCCCTCCCTGGTGGTGCAAGCGCTGGTGCAGTGGCAGCCAGCAGCCCTCGCCCGGGGGAGCTTGCCTGCGAGACTCCAGGAGTCTGCTTAGCAAATGCTATTTGTATTGCATCCCGTTGTGTCATCGCGGCTCTTGTTCTGTTCACGATTGATTCCGCGCGAGTCAGAGCTGCCTGTGTGTAGGAAGAGAAAAAGGCGTGTGGTTTTCACCAAGTGTGGGCCTGGATTTCAGAATACCATCGCTGTCGGACCTCTTGAAATAGCGCTCTGCCAGAGCATCAGTTAATTCGAGATTTACTCTAAATTTGTGCTTCCAGAAAAAATTAAATTCAGGCTTATTTATATTAACAGGATGTTATTTGGGGTGCTCTGCTTGTATTACATGGAAGTAGCAGTGAAACTCGTACGGGAAAACAAAGTGCAAAGTGGGACTTGTGTGTCTGAAGAAATCTCTGACAGACTCTGAAGAATCATAGAATCATAGAATGCTAGGGATTGGAAGGGACCTCGAAAGATCATCAAGTCCAATCCCCCTGCCAGAGCAGGAATGCCTAGACTATGCCACACAGGAACGTGTCCAGGCAGGTCTTGAATGTCTCCAGAGAAGGAGACTCCACAGCCTCTCTGGGCAGCCTGTTCCAGGGCTCCGTCACCCTCACTGAGAAGAAGTTTCTTCTCGAGTTTAAGCGGAACCTCTTATGTTCCAGTTTCAGCCCATTACCCCTTGTCCTATCAGTGGTTGTCACCGAGAAGAGCCTGGCTCCATCCTCCTGACACTCACCCTTGATATATTTGTAAACATTAATGAGGTCACCCCTCAATCTCCTCTTCTCCAAACTAAAGAGCCCCAGCTCCTTCAGTCTTTTCTCATAAGGGAGATGCTCCACTCCCTTAATCATCCTAGTTACAGAATCACAGAATCACAGAATGTTAAAGGTTGGAAGGGACCTCAAAGATCATCTAGTCCAACCCCCCTGCCAGAGCAGGATCACCTACACTAGAGCGCACAGGAACGCGTCCAGGCGGGTTTTGAATGTCTCAAGAGATGGAGATTCCACAACCTCCCTAGGCAGCCTGTTCCAGTGCTCAGTCACCCTCACAGTGAAAAAGTTTTTCCTCATATTTTTCTGGAACCTCCTGTGTTCCAGCTTCCACCCATTGCCCCTTGTCCTGTCAGTGGACGCCGCTGAAAAGAGCCTGGCTCCATCCTCCTGACATTCCCCCTTGACATATTTATAAACATTGATGAGGTCACCCCTCAGCCTCCTCTTCTCCAAGCTAAAGAGATCCAGCTCCTTCAGCCTTTCCTCATAAGGGAGATGCTCCACTCCCTTCACCATCTTTGTGGCTCTACGCTGGACTCTCTCAAGCAGCTCCCTGTCCTTCTTGAACTGAGGGGCCCAGAACTGGACACAATATTCCAGATGCGGCCTCACCAGGGCAGAGTAGAGGGGCAGGAGGACCTCTCTTGACCTACTTGCTACTCCCCTTCTAATACACCCCAGGATGCCATTGGCCTTCTTGGCCACGAGGGCACACTGCTGGCTCATGGTCATCCTGCTGTCCACTAGAACCCCCAGGTCCCTTTCCCCTGCACTGCTCTCCAGCAGGGCAGTCCCCAACCTATATTGGCACATGGGGTTATTTTTTCCCAAGTGCAAAACTCTACACTTGCCCTTATTAAACTTCATCAGATTTCTCCCCGCCCAGCCCTCCAGCCTGTCCAGGTCTCTCTGAATGGCTGCACAGCCTTCTGGTGTGTCAACCACTCCCCCCAACTTCGTATCATCAGCAAACTTGCTGACAACATTCTCTAATCCCTCATCCAGATCGTTGATGAATATATTAAACAGCACCGGCCCAAGCACTGACCCCTGAGGGACCCCACTAGACACAGGCATCCAGCCAGACTCGGCCCCATTGACCACAACCCTCTGGCTTCTTCCCTTCAACCAGTTCTCGACCCACCTCACTACTTGGTCATCCAGACCACACTTCCTCAGTTTACCTATGAGGATGCTGTGGGAGACGGTGTCAAAGGCCTTGCTGATGTCCAGGTAGACCACGTCCACTGCATGGCCACCATCCATCCACCTGGTTATGTCTTCGTAAAAGGCTATCAGGTTGGTCAAACATGACTTCCCCTTGGCAAAGCCATGCTGACTGCCCCTAATAACCTAATAACTAATAATAGTTGCCCTGTGCTGGACTCTCTCCAGCAGTTCCCTGTCTTTCTTGAACTGAGGGGCCCAGAACTGGACACAGTATTCCAGATGGGGTCTCACCAGGGCAGAGTAGAGGGGAAGGAGAACCTCTCCCGACCTACTAACCACCCCCCTTCTAATACACCCCAGGATGCCATTGGCCTTCCTGGCCACAAGGGCACACTGCTGGCTCATGGTCATCCTGCTGTCCACCAAGACTCCCAGGTCCCTTTCCCCTACACTGCTCTCTAATAAGTCATTCCCCAACTTATACTGGAACCCGAGGTTGTTCCTACCCAGATGCAAGACCCTACATTTACCCTTGTTGTATTTCATTAAATTTTTCCCTGCCCGACACTCCAGCCTGTCCAGGTCTCGCTGGATGGCAGCACAGCCTGCTGGTGTGTCAGCCACCCCTCCCAGCTTGGTGTCATCAGCAAACTTGCTGATAGTACTCTCTAGTCCCTCATCCAAGTCATCGATGAATATATTGAATAATACTGGTCCCAGTACCGACCCTTGAGGCACTCCACTGGATACAGGTCTCCAACCAGACTCCGCCCCATTGACCACAACTCTTTGGCTTCTTCCCCTTAGCCAGTTCGCAGTCCACCTCACTACCCGAGAGTCTAGACCACACTTCCTCAGTTTAGCAGCAAGGATGCTGTGGGAGACTGTGTCAAATGCTTTACTGAAGTCAAGGTAGACCACATCCACCGCTCGGCCATCATCTATCCACCTTGTTATATCCTCATAAAAGGCTATGAGGTTAGTCAAGCACGACTTCCCTTTGGTGAAGCCATGTTGACTGTCTCTAATGACCCTCTTATCCCTGATATGCCTTGAGATGGCACCAAGGATAAGTCGTTCCATCACTTTCCCAGGGATGGAGGTGAGGCTGACCGGTCTATAGTTACCCGGGTCCTCCTTCTTGCCCTTTTTGAAGACTGGAGTGACATTTGCTTCCCTCCAGTCCTCAGGCACCTCTCCCGTCTCCCAAGACTTGGCAAGGATGATGGAGAGTGGTCTAGCAATGACATCAGCCAGCTCCCTCAGCACCCGTGGATGCATCCCATCTGGACCCATGGATTTATGGATGTCCAGATTGCTTAATTGGTCCCTAACCCAGTCCTCATCGACTAAAGCAAACTCCTCCACTGCCCTGACTTCCTCTGGGGCCTCAGGGGAACGGGGCTCCTCAGGACGGCCTCCGGCAGAGTAGACAGAGACAAAGAAGGCATTCAGTAACTCTGCCTTCTCTGTATCATCTGTCACCAAGGCACCCACCTCATTCATCAGTGGGCCTACATTGCTTCTGGTGTTAGTTTTATCTGCCACGTATTTGAAAAAACTCTTCCTGTTGTCCTTGACCCCTCTCGCCAGGTTCAATTCTAGGGAGGCCTTTGCTTTCCTAGTTGCCTCCCTACATCCTCGGACAACAGCCTTATATTCTTCCCAAGTGGCCAGCCCCGCCTTCCAAGATCTGTAAAATCTCCTCTTGCCCTTGAGCTTACCCAGCAGATCCCTGTTTAGCCACGCAGGTCTGCTGGCTCCCTTCCTTGACTTCCTACGTGTCGGGATGCTCTGATCTTGAGCACGGTAGAAGCAGTCCCTGAACGCTAACCAACTGTCTTGGGCCCCTTTACCTTCAAACAGCCTTGCCCATGGGATTTTCTCTAGTAATTGCTTGAAAAATCCAAAGTTTGCCTTGGCAAAGTCCAGGGTTGCAATTCTGCTTGCTATTTTGTTTCTGCTACATGAGATCCTGAACTCCACCATTTCGTGGTCACTGCAGCCAAGGCAGCCCTCAACCTTTACTGCTTCAACCAGATCCTCCTTGTTAGCGAGGATGAGGTCCAGCAGTGCTCCTCTCCTAGTCGGCTCCTCCACCATTTGCAACAGAAAATTATCATCGATGCACTGGAGGAACCTCCTGGACTGTGGCTGGCTGGCTGAGTTGTCCTTCCAGCAAATATCAGGGAAGTTAAAATCCCCCACGACAACCAGGGCCTGTGATTGTGAGACCGCTCTCAGCTGCCTGTAGAAGGCCTCATCAACTTCCTCACTCTGATCTGGTGGCCTGTAATAGACACCCACAACAGTATCTCTCCTGCCAGCCTGCCCCTTAATTCTAACCCATACACTCTCAACTTGCTCCTCCTCCATGCCTGGATGGTGTTCAATACATTGTAGTTGCTCTTTCACGTAAAGAGCGACTCCACCACCTCGCCTGGCTGGCCTGTCTTTCCTGAAAAGGACATAGCCACCCATGACCACCTTCCAGTCATGTGAGCTGTCCCACCATGTCTCTGTAATTGCCACCAGATCATAATCTCCTGCCCGAACCCAGGTTTCTAGCTCCTCCTGCTTATTCCCCATGCTGCGTGCATTGGTGTATAAGCATTTCAGGGAGCAAGCTGACCACACTGATCTCACCCTAGGGGGATGGGAGGCCACCCGGTCCTCATAATTTCTAGAGCACTGCCCCGCCGCAATCCCAGCTATAACCCCATCCCCCTTCATATCTAGTTTAAGAACTGAGGGACCAGAACAGCATTCAGGTTCCGATTTGGTTTGACTTAGCTCTCTGGAATACGTTTGTTACAATCCTGATCAGATTTTTTCCTAATTTGATTTAGTTACATGCATTCTTCTCAATCCAGAACTCTACCCATAAATTTATTTTGACTAGATTCCTCACCAGCATCAGACTTTCCATATTTATTACTGATGCAGAATCTACTGTCAGGGTGTGCTCTGCAGTGATTCAAAGAGATGCAATAACAGCCAATTAATGACATCTGACTTTCAAAGTATAGGAGATTCTTTTATTAAAAAAAAAAAAAATACATATATATATATATTGCATAAGGCATGTAATTTTCTCCTAGAAACCTCAAACTTCATATTCGGATGGTTTTATCCCGGTGAAGTAAATTCCTTCCTGGAGAAGAAGCACGCCCTGGAGCGTGAAATCCTGGCACAAGGCAAGTTCCCTTCCCATCAAGGCACAGCAGTTTGCCAGACCCACCTCACAGAGCAGGAGTGCGCAGATCCAGGCCAGCCGGGAACTGGCTCGCGGACTTCAGTGCCTACCCTCGCTGCCAGCCTGTCTCCTGGAGCTCTGGAGATTTTACCCTAGAGGAGGGATGAAGAATGCAAACATCAGCTCGGAAATAAGCTCAGAAACAAAGGAAGTTAGGAATAAGCCCAATTAACGCGTTCGCATGTGACAAGAGGCAAAGATCAGCTGATGGACTTGCCTTGGCAAGAGCTAGAGTAGTATCACTGCAGATGTGACCTTAATGGAACTCATTCTCCTGATGTTTTAAGAGTCTTATTGCTGAATGGTGATATTTTAAATATATCCTTATCACCTTCCACTGAATCTGAAGTAACTCATAATTATAATCTCCTGGAATTACATACCCACCCTTCCAAATAGTAAGTTCATGTCACTTGACTGATTTACCTTAAAGCGTTGCAGGAATTCCTTTGTCAGTAGCATTTTGAAGCACTCTTGGCCCGCTCGTAATTCTGTCTTGCGTTTAGTGGTGGTTCAGTTAACTTTAAAGGTAGTGCTTTCATACCTTTTATATCAATGAATGTACCTCAGATTTTAAATGCAAATTATATGCTTATCTTGCCAACTATGGTTAGCCTGAAATTTTCCTCCTATAATCTATTGTGGTGGAATGATATTATTCGAGAAGCAGTAAAAAAAAGAAAGAACAAACCGCCAAACGTTTGGGATCATTAAAAATCTATTTTGGGAGTTCAATCCTGTGTGTAACATTCCTGTTGGCCTCGCCGTGTTATCCGTTGCTCAGCTGGAACGTCACACGCTTTGGTCTTGAACCATCTGGTACCGAGCCTTTCCTTCTCGGGGGTCGTCGTGAACACCTAGTTACTTCGTTTTGTTTCTGCACAAAAGCACTTGATGCTAATTAGTTGCTTTCTGACAGTCCATGGATTTGATTAGTACGGAGAGCTCCTCAGATGTTCATTTTAAGAATTTGTTGCTCTAAATTCCAGGGAGGCTCTTCAGCGGGGCAGTTTGGCTGACAGCGTGACGGTCGGTGTCGTATTAAACAGACGCGTGCGTATTCAGCCTTTCCACAGTACTCATCCGACACCTCACACGGGTAGTAATTTTCAATTGAGGAATTTGATTTTTTTTTTCCAAGTTGATGTTAAGAATGTTTTTCAAAATTTCCATTTAGTTCTGGAAAACAACTAAAACTGATCGTAAAATACTGCCTTCGAAGAGCGCTGCCTAGGGAAGGATATTTCATTTCATGCCACAAATGATGCAAAGGACAGTAGAGCAGATTGGAAAACTTAAAAATGAGGAAAAAAATAGGTCAGCAGAATAAATAGAGGCCTTTAAGCTATGAAAAAATAAGCATGTGTCACTTACTGCTGCAGATACATTCTGTTTCTGCGTGTAAATTAGCAGCCTCCAATACAGGGTAATTGTGAGCAAACACAAATTCAGTGCAACTCGATTTACCAGCTCTGTGTATAATTATTAATGGGGTGGAAAGGACGTGTAGCAAGTCAGAAGGGAAAGTGGTTGGTTGGTGTTTTTTTTTTAAAAAAAAAAAAATATTCTTCCTGGATCCTAAGCAAACTTGCACTGGAAGCGGCAGAGCTAAGAGTACTTGGTTCCTGGAGCCCTTACTCGGTGGCTATACTTTGCCAGGAACATACTGCTCAGTGAAGAAAGGCACAATATAGAGTTCACAGTAGAATACGTGGTCTCTAGTGTCATTAATTCCTCTCTGTACTTTCAATCTTTGTCTGCCCAGGGATTTCCTGGTGCCACTGGTTCTCCCGTCCGCACCGGGACCTTCCCTCTTGCTCTGCGATAACAGGCTGGAAGGGAAGTTCGTGCTGCTGAGAGCAGGATATGGGAATATATAATTATTTCAGAAATAACATGCATCACAGTGTGATTTAGTCATACTTTGACACACCTCTGTCTGCCAAGAAAAATGCAGGCACTACCTTACAGAGCTGTTGCTAAGAGCACTTCTTCAGGCTCTCGGAGTGAGAAGATGCTTTATTGTGCGGTTAACTGCAGGAGTTAACAGCAGGGTTTCAGGCTGGGACCTGCCAAGGTATTAAAGCACACAAATCTGTTGCTTGAACCAAAGGGTACGCTTCTGCCTAGGAGACGTAGCACCACGTAGAACTAACCTGGGACATTATTTCATAAATTTAAGAGACTTTGAAAAGTGATTTTATTGACGTCTGTAGCCTGAAAGAAATTAAAGAAGTTCTGGGCAGCACCAGGAAGAAACATCTTTTGCTTAATTTATGCTAAACTTAAGCAATTTTGTAAGAGACTTTATGTTTGAAAGTGGATTTTTCTTTTCTTTTTTTTTTTTTTTGTAATCCAAAATGGTAATGGAAATCTTTTTTTTTTCTTTTTTTCCCCCATGACTGAACAGGAGAATCTTGAAACACAATTGGACTGGGCGTCCCTTTTTGTGTACCACCACGAGCATCCCCGTAGCTTTTGCGAGCCTTTTGGAACATTCACCATTGTCTGCTTTCTTCCTGGTAAGAGACAGCTGAATCTTGCAGGTCTGTCTGGCATCTTAACTACAATAGCAACACAGAATTTTCAACAGGCTTTAAATAGTCAGAAGAAGCAGACGTTGAGAAATAAGTTTGTAGCTTTCTCGCTCTTCTGCTTTAGTTTTCACTTCTATAAAGTGAAGAAAGTAACCAGTAACCTTTACTGTCTCACTGTAATATCAACATTAACGTTACAGCTGAAGCGCTAAGATGCTGTACGCTGGTAATAACAAATCCGCCGCACGAAAGATATCGTCTGTTCTTGAGAAAAGGCGTACGTATAGTTTATCTTTTCTTATACAAGAAAATGCCCTAGCACAATGACCCCCCTATCACAACGAGATCCAGAGGATGAGGATTCAGATACTGCGTGCTTTGAATTTCTGCATTGCTTTACAAATCAACACGTGAAACATATTTTCCGCTTCTTTTAATAAAAAGAAGAGAAAAGCTATTCAGTAAACTGGTGTGGGGGGTTTTTTTTAACTCGGGATCTTGGATGTGTGTTAGTTGGGATATATTCTTTTTCTTTCTAAATACTCAGACAGTTGCTTCACTTTTCTGTAGTGCTGCCATCTATCAGCTGTTCCCCAGCTCTACAGAAGAAAGCAGGGATTGATTTATTTTTTTTTTAGCACAGGACAAACAAATCCCTGTGTTTTCAAATGTGCTCACTTCTTCTGAGGAAACTTCCCACCTGTCTAAGAATTTCCCACCTTCTTCACTTTTTAAGTAAAAAAAAATAAAAAATATTTACAGAAGTAAAAAACCTCAAATTTGGTCAGGTCCTCCAGTATGCAATTTCAGGAGGTTATGGAGGTTCTAGCTCTGTTTCGCAGTAATTCGTTTGCTTTTGTTAGTTATTCACAATAAGCAGTCATAACCCTTGTAGGCAACATAATTACTACAAAACAATTGTGACTTTGTGACTGCTGAGGGACAACCAGAAGCAGATCTCTCGGGAATTTGTGGAGCTGTTTCTAGAAGGTAAAGGAAAACGTCATCCCTAGAAGATGTCACTTCACCTAAAGTATCCGGAAACTTTGCCAAAGATTTCCGTGACCTGCGCTGTATAACCTTTCCCTTTTCTTTTCTGCAGGGAGGGGAACTGTTTGCAGCTCTGTGTTAATCTTTCACACCTATTTAGCTTGTAGAATGTGGGCAGTATTTGCCTATTTCATAAAAAAACTGCAGCCTAGCCACATTTTTCAAGTCCTGGAGCTCAGTAAATAGCTAATGAAAGTTCAACTTTCTAGAGTTGAACCTGTAGTTCACTTTCTGCCTCGGTTTCCCAGATAGGCCTGAGTTAATTAGTAGCCAACCTTCCAATGCTCGTTTCCTCCTTTTAAGCCTTTTGTGCCTAAACCAGGTGTATTTGTTCAGCCGCTGTTGTTGCAAGATCACCCCCACCCAGCTGAGAGTCCAAAGGTTTACCAGTTTTGTTTAACTAGTAAATATAAAGGTGGGTAAGATAAGTTTTGTAAACCAATTACTGCGCTCTAGTTTAGTGATACTGCAATTGACTTAAAATTTGGTTCCCTCAGGTCAACATCTAAAATACATTGCAGATTGAGGTCTTTAAAATTCTTCTGCAGTATTACTACTTGGAATGGTAGTTGACGCCTAAATTACTAATTTGGAAAGTACGAGGGACACACAAGGTAGAGAGGCAACCTCCGTGTCATCTACATCTACGTCCGTACCCATTTCCGTGTTTGCCAGTGGAAACTACACAATCCAGTTTACTGGAGAATTTTGAAAATGAAAAGTCTTACTTCGGTGAGTGCTGTCTGAAGGGTTTTTAGGCGTTGGGAGGGCCGATTCGCACTTGTCCTCTGTAGCTTTTAGGGTAATTGTTTAACTTTTTTATGCCATCACAACCTGAACAATGACAAAACCCTACACTGCTGAGCTGATGGCATTTCAGACTCTCTGCAGTGACGTTACTCAGCATGTAGGAAAGAAGGAACCGAGGCCTTCGGCTTCCCTGAATGTTCCCTGCTGTTGTTGCAATCGGTGGCCAAAGTTCTGGATGACACAAGGAACATCTGACTGCTGCTTTTCTCACTAAGGTGTGACTGATGTCAAGGAGCCAGCTGCTGATGGCTTGCTCTGGCTTCTCCTTCTGTCTAGAGCTAGCAGGCAGTTGCTGCTATTTTTAATACATTAAAATGGCTCTGCAGAATACGAGACACGCCTCCTTAACTCAATACGTCTGAGCTCTTGAGCTATTGTTTAAGAGGAAGCGTGAAGGTTAGTAGCACTTGTTACATGTTGACCTAGGGAACTCAAGGCTCCAGGAAACCATCGGTGGCCCAAAGGTGATCTGCAAAAACAGAGCTGGTGTTTACTTGAAATGTTAAGTTGTTAGAATGCACAATATTTTGAAAAAAAAAAAGAAAGGGGAAGTAAACTGGTACAAAATGTTTGAGAACATTGATTTGTTGTTATTCTAATCTCTTTCAGTTGTTCCCCAGAAGATGACAGCTCTTGAAAACAAAAAGACAGAAAACCAACCATGCTGAGTCAGATTGAAGGATTGTCTAGCCCAAGACATCGTCTTCCAAAAATGGCCCTGAGAGCCTGCGTGGGGAAAAGTAAGAACAGGGCAAACATGGCTCACATTCAGTTCAGGGGACTCCCAGCTTGGATGTGGTGGCATTTTTTTTTCTGTCTAGTAGCCTGGAGTTTTCTCTTCTGAGCATTTGTCCAGTCTCCCTTGGAAGTTGACAAATGTTTAGCATCCACCGTGTCTTTGCAAGTTTGGCCATGGCTCCTCCTACCTTCATTTCATGTTCCCTAATCCATCCATATGAGAAGAAAAAGTAAATTAACCTGCTTTCTCCAATTCATGACTTTGTAAATCTGCTATATCCCTGCTAAGTTGCCTCTTTACCTAACTGGTGAATGCGAGGCTACTCAGCTGTTCCATGCAGAGAAGTCATTCCAAACTTTTGAGCATCCTTCTCAGAACCTTTTCCAACTCTAATATATTCCTTTTGAAATAAGGAGACCGTACTGATTTTTTTTTTCCCTATACTTCATATGGGATCCGTGTCTGTGTGAAAAAATAAAATCCATATATTATGCTAAAATAGATTTTTTTCTTACTTTGCAATTGGTTTTGCACTTGTAATCTCTTTTTTTTTTCTCCTTCTAAGTACTTTGACAGGTTTGAACTTTCTAGTTATAAACAGTTAACAGCACACCGTAGCAATATAAGAAATCCTCAGGGAGCTAGGTTGTACATCCTACCCTGCAGGCAACAGACCTTTTCTCGACTATTAATAGAACAGGGGGAAGAGAGGGGAAAGAAGAAAAGGAATTAGTAAATGCCTTTAAAAAGCATAGGTACTTAGAATTCATAGTTGATGTTCTGATTTAGGAAGTCATGAGATACGACATAGAAAACAAGGTTAGAAATGTTAATACTGGTGCATAGACAAAGACTATTTTTTCTGCATTTGTCACCTTCCTGTGGTTTTTTTTCCTCTTCTTTTCCCACCCAACCATTTCAAAGGCATATCTTCCCAATGACGCATCAATTTTCTGTCTGCTCGAGGGTTAGAAATAGCTGAGCTGTTATAAATAGATCACAATCTGCAAGAGACAAAGAGGATGGAAATATTGTAAAAGGTTAGCTGAGAAATTTGGATGTGGATTGAGATTTTAGAAGTCTCCGACAGTGGAAGCACTGGGTTTGAAATGCTTTATTAGCTGCGGCAAAGGAACCCATGCTCCTTGTGCAGTGGTGGGGAACAGCCAGGTGGGATCAGGTGGCACTTCTGGTCATGGTGCCAAGCAAAGAATGACGTCCAGCCCCGTCTCTGGGAGCTCACGATTCAGTCACGTGAGAAGAAGGCACCTTGAAGGTAAAACACAAGAGGCAATGACTCCTTTATACGCTGTAGAGCCACTACATCAGATGCATAACTTTTCCCCCGGAATTTTTCTGGCAGTACTCATGTAATCTGAATTGGTAGCTTTCATCGAGTTTACTCCTTTTCTCCACTTTGCCTCCAAAGCACCTTAACTTTAAGGAAGTGATTTAACATATGGTTGAAACCTTGTCCAACAAAGCAGTGAAAACAAAATCAAGATTGGGAAACGGTCTAATATCCCATTGTTTCTGTCTGAGTACTCTCTTTGTGAGGTCATTTACATCCTGTTGACGCTTCAAGACTTTGATAGAGCAAGTAGTTGTCCTGCACTGAAACCAGATACCTGGGAGGGCTATTTTTCCTCCTGCCATATACGTATAGCTGGGGTCTGTTTTCTTCTCTTCCGACTATCTAATTCTGTTCCAGTGACAGACGGTTGGGTGACTGGGGGTAAAATAACACATTACATGGAGGGGACAAACTTTCTCTGTGATGTGTTTCTGTTTTGAAGCGAAGCAGTTTCCTGAAACCAGGCTGGGTTTCACAGTAGTTACATCATGGCAACTGGCTCGGGACATGAGCTGTACATTCTCAATCTTTGCCAAATCTGGTGTCATAGCACTAATGCTGGACCTTGTCTTTGCTTGAAGTGTGTCTCCAACCGTCATTGTTTTTAAGCGAAGTTGGGGCCAATACACACTGTAGAATCCAGTTCTTCCAACCTAAATGAATATCCTGTTGAAAACTAAACGTATGTTTTTGGTTTTTTCACTGTCGACAATTTCATTTCCAGGTTTGGGAAAGAAACTCTGCCAGGGAGGAATCCAATGAATTTATTAATGAGATGGGTAAGTATAGGACTATTAATAACTTCTAAGATTTTTTCGTCTTATTTTTACCTTCAACTTCAGACTCTGAAATAAACAGATGTTGCAAATCTTTCCACCAAGAATACTACAGTATGTTAAGTCCTATCGTAAATACATTGTGATGATCAGGATATTGTAGAAAACTGGTGGATAGCTGTGTACAGTGCTGCTGAAATAATCTCTACCATTAAATGAAGTCTTTATCTCACATTGCACTGGTGGAAAACATCTAAAAGGTTTCTTACGTGTCACTAAGGACTTTTATTACCAGCCAAATACAAAAATGGAAACAGTGTTCTCTAAGAATGGGAGAACATTAATGGTACTATTCCATAGCATGACTGACAGAAGAGTTTACCTGTCCTAAACACATTTTAAATAGGTGAGTGCTGACACTTCAATACTGTGGTCCTTTGTGCCTCATCATCTCCAGGATTTGAGAAGAGCATCCGCACATTGCGCTTTGATTTCATGCTTTGGTGAGGGGGGACTGTTTGAAACCCACCTTGAAACTGAATTCAACTACCAGTATCACTTGAGTGTCCTCGTATTAACCAAGAAGTTAAAACATAAGTTAAAACATAACTTGCAGAAAACCTGAATTTAATCGAAGAAGTAAGATGATAGGACTGTGTTTGTATCTGATTCAGGAAAACCCAGTGCTGTTAAAAACTGCTTTGAGCTATCACCATTTCTTTTAACTATATAAGTGGTGAGAGCTAGTACTTGGATTAAAGGTGAAGAATAAATAATGCTGTGTAAAATCACAAGTAATTTTCTTAACTAATCTTTCGTTATGTAGAATACTGAATCTTTTATACAAAGGATTAGTTACTCCTTGTTCATATTGTGAATAGAAAAGTTTCTGATAAACTTTTTTGACGTTATTTACCAATATTCCAGAGCATGTAATATATACAGAAGGACACACTTGTTAAGCTGGTACTTAGTCATTTCTATTATTAGAGTCGCGATTTGGAATTAGTTGCTGCACGGTGTATTTTATTTCCTTTAAAAGCTGTGCTTAGAAGCTTAATTTAGTCAAAAGCTGAGAACTCAAATTCCCATTGACCTCAAGTCATTAACTAGTAAGGAGGAAAACAGGGATATCTGCCCCCATATGACTTTTTTTTTTTTTTGTGGATGTAAAGGAAAATGATAGAAAAGAATTTCTGACTTGAATGTCAGCGTGTGTGCAACCCCTTGCTCTCAGAAGGGATAGAAGGTTCAGAGAACTGGTCAGTTTGCTGCCCCTCAATCACATAGCTGCAGTTATTAAAAACACGTTATGCTTAAGAGTTACTTAGTAGGCTCAGAATACAGTGTAGAAGGCTGTACTTGTGTTACTGAAGCCAAGTGTGGAAGCAAGGACCCGTCCTGCCAGGACGTAGCGGGCAGAGGAGGTGGGTAGATAATGTCCTGTTTTTAACTATTCTGCCTGCCATTTTGCACTTTTGTTTTAACCTTCCTAGTTTTGATTTAGAATAAAATGAGCGTATGTGGGGGCCGTTTGCTTTAAGTTTTCCAAGTCTGGTGTGTTCCAGGGCCCCTGCTGCAAGAGAAGGTCTAAGCAGCTCCATCTCCCAGCTTTGGCCAGCTAAGCTGCCCTCCTTCGGTGAAGACAGCCCAGTGCAGAATTCATTGCAGGTTCGGTGGCTAAACTGCGTAACTCGTCCCTACTCCCTGCCTGGATTACACGCTCAGCTGGGCTTTGCGCCCTCTCCAACCTGGAGCAGTGGAGCGTCTGACAGGGCCAAGGCCATCACGTTCTTGCCCGTGTTCATCCTTGCATCCACATTAGCAGCAGCCCAGCACGCACAGTTTGCTCTGTGGACAGCAAAACTAACGAAGCTGGAGTTCCTGTGGGTTTGCGCTTTTACAACCCGCTCCCTTGCCCCCCGAGCTCTAAACGCCTGGCTGTCCCTTCTCCTTTCCTCCAGTTCCCTTCTTGTTCCCTTACCTGACCCCACTTCTTCACGGGGTAACTTCACTGCTGCTCAGGCATGAACTGCGATTTACTGGACAAACGGGAGCTGGCTGTGGAGTTCACACGGGGCGCTTTCGTGCTGTCTTGTCTTTCTCTCCCTTTGTCTGCCCCTGATGTTCACAGGAATTTAATATAACACATCATGTTTGGTACCTGCCAGTGGCTTCAAAGGTTTTTTCGGGCCAGGAAAGGTCGACTACTGTAGAAGCAGGTAGCATGCAAACACAAGTCTAATTTCAAGGGCGAAAAAAGAAAGGCCTATCCAGTGGGAAAAAGTGTAAATGTAGTCACAGTAAACATCATTTCGGCAACTAGTGTTTGCTTTTGTGCGCTGGTTTGCCTTCTCTTTGCTAATGAGTGTAATACTTCTAAAAGAGTTAAAAATCAGGAAGAGAATCCTCTGCTTCCCGGCCAGATGAGACAGACCACTGCAAGGGTAGCTCCTTACTGGCTGTGAATATTTCATCCTCTGCTACCACTGACATCGCTTGCAGCTGGGTATGATTTGCTGATTCACTGGGTGACTATTTCTCAGCTCCTCCCATGGGATTTTTCTCTTATTGGTAACAGAGTTGCTGTTATTCTTTGAAACAGTAGGGAAAAGCCACTTTGTTCCTCATAATGACTTAACGTCTTCCCACAGTTACGCTGGGATGTGTTCAAACTGCTGCCTTAGGAAGAACTTCTTGAAGAGGAAGAAACAAACACCTTAGTGCATTGCTTCTCCTAGCAAAGGATCGACTGAAAAGGTCGGTTTGCTCACGTGGTGCAAAATACATTCAAGGTCTGATGGAAATGAAAGCCTTTCTGGTGTCTTCACTGTTCTCTGGAGCAAGTCGTAGCAGCACAAATCTCAGCTTCAAATTATCTTTCTAATCTGACTGATGTAAATGTGGGGTTTTTCTCTCTGTCTTTTTTTTTTTTTTGGCTCAGAGTTAAAAGCTGCTAAAGGACAACAGAGTATTTTGTGTCAACCAGAAAGTCTTGATTTCAAAGGACAGCGCTAGCTTGTGAAACCGAGAAGTTTTCTATATGTTAAGATTTAAGCTCCTAGAAACCATTTCCATAAGATGGAGCCCAGATACTTGACCTTTGCCATTACTGGAAAATATCAGAAGCACAAGATGCATTTGTCATACGTGTAACATACCGGATGTTTTCCCGTGGAAGTTTTGTGTGTTATGCTACACCTGTTTTATTTTTCCGCGAACCTAAGGAAGAAGTCACTGAGTCAGCTGACACCACTGAGTCCTTTCCAAGCAAAATCTTGGTTAGAACTCTGTGGTTCCAGCAGGTAATTTTGTTTATTTTAGTTTTGAAAGAGAAAATTACTTTTGCTTTAGTTTTTCAGTTCAGATCCACAGGCATTCTGTCCACTTCATGGATAAGTTTAACCCAGGCGTGGATTTATAGTACAGAGTTTTATTATACGGCATGTCTATGTATGAATTATATTTATTTTATAAAATCTTATTTCACAGAATCGCAGAATGTTAGGAGTTGGAAGTGACTGCGAAAGATCATCTAGTCCAGCCCCAGTGGCCAGGTACTTATTCACTAGTGTCACTAGCTGGGAGAAAAAGGTTGTTCTGTGGTGTATCACATTTATTTATTGCATTTTACTGTGAGTCACAGCTTGATCCCGAGGTCTTTGAAAAAAGATCTCTTTCAATTAATGGAAATGGATTTTATACCTGAGTCAGCTTGTTATTTTCTGTCATGTTTTATACTAGCAACTGTTCTAATAGTTGAGCTTTGAGTAGCTTCCCAATACATTTCCTTCTCTCTGAACACGGCTTTGGCTAGAAATGTGTAGCCTTTGGTGATAAAAACACGTGAGGACAGTTGGTGTGCACTGCAGCAGTTTCTCCATTTTTGCTAATCCTCATTTTCAGAGCTGAAAGAACTCTGAGCAAGTGTAATAATTTCTAATCCAGATCTATACGCCAAGCCTTGCTGAAAGAAATGGCCACGCAGAGCCCTATTATGTATGGTTCTGCTCGGGCTGGGGTAGCTTGTCAGGCTGGCATGAAACTGGTCAGTGCTAAGGTTTTTTGGAATGCTTGCCTTACGATGCCGCCCGAACAGAGCTCGGCCTGAGCTGTGGCACCAAACGTGGTTGGTACTGGATTGGGCTGTCAAACTCAAGTGAAAAAATCATATATACATATATATTGGGGTTGGACTAGATGATCTTTGAGGTCCCTTCCAACCTCTAACATTCTGTGATTCTGTGATATATGTATATATATAAAAACACACACTTTCAAATTTTTTCTGTATATACATGTATGTATGTGTAGAACAGAAATATATGTTTCAAGATACATAAAGTTATGTTTATATATTTATATATATGTGAGGATATTTTTACTATATATGAGGAAAACATTGTAAATTGCTCTGCATTAGCCGTATTCCATACTCTGGTCCTCAGCCGGAGCTTCTTCCTCACGTACCACATTATGCAAAGGACTGCAAAGAAATGTTACATATTTTGTCTTAATTCAGAGAGCATCTTTAATTTTTTTTTCAATTATTTTGTGTTTGTTTAGGAAATATCCCTGGCCCCTCTGAAACTAAGCAGAAGGAAGGGGGTTGATCGGTGTGTAATTCCTCAAATGCACAGCTCCAAGAAAAGGTAGAAGATGGTCACGTTCTCGGTGGGTGGTGGCCACGGCCGAGTTATTGGAGTTTGGGGAAAAACTGCTTTTATGGCTCCAGTAAGAGTTGTCTGCCCCTACAAAGATCAGCTTTCCCTTTCCACTTCACAGACAATGACTGGAAATGAAGTACGTGTTCCCCTTAGAAGCATTCCTAGTAATTTGCCAACAAGTTTCCATCAAGATTAAATAATTTTGCTTGGAGCTGACATCTGATTCATTACAGTAATATTCCGTAATGAAACCCCCCCACTATATGAGCTGCTAGTTGTCTGTCTGTGACTGCTGCAAGATTACAGGAGGCCTGGTCTCCTCAGACAGGGTTTCACAAAGAGTTTTGAAAATCCTCCCAGAGACAGATGACAAACGAGCTTTCTCCTGCCCCAGGTCATCTCCCCCGGGAAATTCAGCTTTTGCCTCCTGCCTCGTTCAGGAGGGGCCTTTCCCGCAGAGCTAGGCCAGCTTTTCGCCATGTCCCTGATGGCGTCCAAACATCTCACCCCGTGGGTGCGTCAGCATGGCGGGGCAGCGGCCCTGAGAGAGCGCTGTCTTCTGCTGGGACTGCTGGCACTGCACCTGCCACGCCGCCCAGGGCTCGGACGAAATGGGCCCAACGCCCATGGTGGCCCCGTTCCTCCACGCCTGCTCCGTGAGGCAAACCTGTCGTTTTCTTGCCATGTCTTCCCTTGGGTGAAATCATGCCAGTTTTTTTTTTTTCCCCTTGAGGAAAGGGGGACCGTCTCTAAGAAAAGGGAGGCACGAATAAGAAGACGCAAGCGGTCACAAAGATGCAGGCGGTCACGCATTTGCCCCGGCCGGCGCGACCTGCTCGCTGTGCGCGGGGACGCGTCGCCCATGGAAGGGGCTGGGACCCAGACGGCCTTTGAGGTTCCAACCCAAACCGTTCCGTGGTTCCGTGGCCCAGCACACCATCTCCTGAGCTCTGCCCTCAGAAGAACCCCCCTGCCTCCTCTGGAACATCCCGAATCTCGGGCCGGCCTTTCGCTTTCTGGCTCCCCCATTCTCCAGCCTCACACGCCTGGCAGCGCAGCCGCTGCTCGGAAGTTCACCCGGGTTCCTCCGTGTCACGCTGCAGGAGGGGGGAAGTTTACGTTGGTTTGAGCATTTACGTAATTTTATGTGTCTCTAACTCCTGGCGGGCTGACGGCCGCGGCCAGGGAACCGTCTCGCTGCCGGCGCTGCCACCCGCGTCGGGAACACGCGCGGAGGAGCAGGAAGCGCCGCGTTACGCTCCCGCGGCCGCTCCCAACCGCTTCTCCTCAGGCCGAGCGGCCGGCCCGGTTTTACGTAAGTAAACCCGCGCTTCCCCCGCCTGGCCCGGACCCCCCCCGGGGCTCCCGCCGGACCGCGGAGGCGGCGCCGGGCGGCGGGGGGCGGCCCCTTCCCTCCCCGGCCCGGGCGGGGAAGCGAAGAGAAGCGGGAGCGCGGCGCGGGGAGGCGGGGGGGGGCGCCCGCAGCAGCCGCGGCGGCGGGAGGGGGCTGCGATGCTGCCTGCTGAGCGCCCTCCCGGAGCCGCCCCCGGGCGAGGTGAGTCAGCGCGGAGCGGGGAGGGGGCCGGGCCGGCGGCCGCCTGCCGGGGGGGTCGCCGCCTCCGCCGTCGCCACCCGAGCCCCGGGGGGCGCCGGCAGCCGGAGGGCCCGGGGGGGGGCTGCGGCGGCGCCCAGAGCCGGCTGCGGCTGCACCCAGCCGCCGGTCCCCCACCACGCCCCTCCTTGGTCGCCGAGCCGGCTCCAGCTCCCTCCGCAGCGGCCCCGCAGCCGGCCGGGCTGCGCCGTTGGGCCGCAGCCTGTGCCTTCCTTCCCTTGACGGCAGCTCCGCCGAGCTTCGGCTTCTCGGCCGCGGCGGGGGGTCGCCCGCGGCCTGGCCTCGCCCTGGTTCAGGTCCCCCCCTCGCGTCTGGGAGGCGAGCTCGGTAGGATGCCGGCCCTCAGCCCCCGGAGCTCGGGAACCGCCCCGCCAGCGACCGAGGCCGGGGCCCGCCGCCCCTCCCGCCCGGCCCCGCTGCCCGCGTCGGGCTCCCCGGGGAGGCCGCTGGCCGGGCCGGGTCACCTGCGCTGGCGCCCCCGGCTCGGCCGCGCTGCCGGCATCCCGGCGCGGGGGGTGTGGCAGCCGCTCGGGTTCTGGACCCTTCAGTCCTTACAACAGGCCGGTTTTCAGTAAGCAGCTTGTCGGTTGCTTCTCTGTTGAAACCAGCGCAGGTAGAGGTGCTCGTTTGGGAGAGCCGCGCTGGAGGCCGCATGGGTGTTGGGGATGCCGGTCACCTCCTGGAGTGGAGGTTAGAACCCCGGCGTGGTGAGCAGCTCTCCGGCTGGAGCAGCAGGCTCTTTTTAGGGGATGTGCTCATGGAGAACGCAGTGTTTAAGAGTGATGAGCGTGGGAGGGTGGCTGTGTGAGCAAAACACGGATTTCAGTAAAAGCTCACCCAAGCCGTTACCGCTTTGCTAGGATATATAGGGTTTAGTTTTTGGGACCAGCAGAAGTAAGGAAGTGATTGTCCCCCTGTACTCAGCACTGGTGAGGCCACACCTTGAGTGTTGTGTTCAGTTTTCGGCACCTCAGTACAGGAGGGATCTCGAGGTGTTGGAGCGAGTGCAGAAAAGGGCAACAAAGCTGGTGAAGGGCCTGGAGAATAGACCTTAGGAGGAGCGATTGAGGGAGCTGGGACTGTTCAGTTTGAGGAAGAGGAGGCTGAGGGGGCACCTCATCATGCTCTGCAATTACTTGAAAGGACGTTGTAGAGAGATTGGTGCTGGTCTCTTCTCACAGGTCATTAGGGACAGAACCAGGGGGAATGGGTTCAAGTTGCAACAGGGCAAGTTTAGGCTGGACATGAGGAAGAAATTCCTCCCGGAAAGAGTGGTCAGACCCTGGAACAGACTGCCTGGGGAGGGGGTTGAGTCGCCATCCCTGGATGTGTTTAAGTGTCGCTTAGATGTGGTGTTGGGTGAGATGGTTTAGGGGTGAACTTGTAGTGTAGGGTTAATGGTTGGACTCGATGATGCCAAGGGTCTTTTCCAGCCCGAACTGTTCTATGATTCTGTGATTCTAGTTGTCCACTGCACTTAATAACATCCAAGGAGAAAAAATGCAAAATGTTTGTTTTCCAACTCGGGTGTTATTTTTGTATTTGTTTCCCTGGTTATAAATAGTGGACAAAGGCAACATTTGTTTTATTTGTCCCCCTGGACAATAGGGGAAAAGAAAACCCTCTCTTTAGGGATGGTGTTAATGACAGCAGTCATAAACCCAGCAAAAATTCTAAACAGGTTTAAGTAAAAATTCAAACAGGTGGAGTTGTGAGTATGAGAGCGAAAGCTACCGATGTGAGGAGCTAAGGTGAGGAAGCTGTGGTAGATCGCTGGCGTAGCAGCTAGGGCATGACATAAAGGCCACCTAAAATTCATCTTAATCTTCAGCTGCAGCACAACAAGCCACAGTTTATACAGCAGCTGGTCAGAGCGTGACCTGGTGACGTGATGTGGCTGCAGCAGTGGCGGCGGCCGGTGCCCGAGGCTGGGCATTGCCTGGCACGCCTCTCTGTTTCCACCCAGACGTCACTGAAGGCACATTTGTTATTTACCCTCATTACTGAAGCGTGAGCCTTGGTGAATGTAGTTGGTAAGTGAAAAACTGGCTAAAAAGTTGAGAGTCAGATACTGGCTAAAAATCAACTGATTAAAAAAAGAGAGCCTGCTATTAATTTCCATGTTAAATGGAAAACCTGACTGGAAAATGGGAATCCTGAGATGTGAGTTTAATGGTTTTTCTCTAATAGAAGAGTTGCTGATAGTGTTCTTGTCTTCTTTCGTATTAATACCAGCACTACTGTGTCAACTTAGCAGCTTCAGGCCTATTATAAATTGCATTAAACCTATTATGAACCTGATCTTGACATACCTCAGACATACTGTCATCTCAGTCTAATTGACTAAATGTGTCAAAGTATGTGGGGTTTTATATCCATATTGAATGAAGCAGAAAAACCTATAGACCAACTCATTAAGTAACTGCACGCCAAGCAACCCGAAATAAAGCTGTTGGAGACGTAAGTGCATTCGAATGGAGTGGTTTCACTTCATGGAAACCGTAACTGTGGTGGTTAACGTTAGAACACAAAGTCAATTCCCTAAATGTAATTTATTCCTGATTTTATAAGTTCTCAGCAAGATTTAAAACCGTTTGCATGAAAGCTTCGCATGGAATTTCGTACGTCTGCTACAAAGTTAGTTTGGTAGTCGGTGAAAGGGGTAAAGTAAGATGTGATGCCGTGTTGGCTGGCTTTGATTTACGCATGCAATGCAAACCGTAAACTGGTCTGCTCTGTTCTTACAGCCTGGGAGAGTAATTGATGCCTCCCGTTATGATATTCTATTCCTGGAGGATGCTTTCTGAGAGCATATAAACATAAATCTGCAGTGGTTTTGCTAGGCTTGCGCTGGGTTAAGCTACTCCTGATCGTTTGTGCTGTCTTGTGGGGATCTGCACTGAGGGGGTTTTTACGTTCAATGTACATCCAAGCCCTAATTTTTAGGCTCTGCTTTGCGAGTCTTAATTGTACTTCAGTTCTCAAAGCCCGGTGAAGGGGATATCTGTGCTAAATTAAACTTTGTGTAAAAACATCAGTCGTACTTCACCCCAGATCTGACTTTCTTTTGGTCTGCAAGCATAGTTTTAATGCCATGATATTTTCCCTGAGAGGTTTAGGGATTTGTTGCCCCAGTCTGATCTGTGATTGGCTTTTTTTTTTTTTTTTTTGAGATACGATGCAGAGCAGGTGTTAAGGTGTTGGTTTTTTTTTCCCACAAGGTTTTGGGACTCCAAGAGGAGAGCTGTGTTTTTAATATACTGTATTATTATTTTGCTAACTATCATTTTCCTTTGTTTTGAACAGAACTTCCTGTCATGTCTTGAATTGATTAATTTTTTATCCTTTCTGACCTTGAAATCCTCTTAATTACTAGGAGAGCCAGAGCAAATGAGGATTGATTTAAGAAATTAAAAAAAAAAAAAAAGCCGAGAGTGCCAGGAAGATACTTAACTAAATGCAGAATGCCCATATTTGCCTCTTTCTACCTGCCTGCCAAAGAACCTCGTTACAGTCAGTAAAATGACTGTTGCACTGTCAGCACTGAATTCCTTGATAGAAACGGTTTTACCTCTGTTCCTCCGATAGCTGCTCAAAGGTACGAGTCTGCAGGAAGGTTGCTGTCGCTGTTTGCAGAAGATGACTGGATGAAAGACGTGTCGTGCGCGGAAGGGTTTGAAAGCAGATTTTGACTTGCTGGAGGAATAGATATAAACCGGGCAGCAGCAATGCGCATCAGAAAACTGAGAAAAAATAATTGGTTTAAAAAAAACAATCGCATCTGTGCAAAGCTTGAAAGAAAAATAGCCTTGTGGTTAACAAGTATATTCTTTCTATCTGAAAGGAAGCGTGTGCGCTTGTGCATAAAGAGGCTCAGAGCACGAGGGATGTTGCAGAATAATCCGTGGTTGGAGAAAGCCGGGTCGGCCACCAGTTTCCTCTGCAGCTGTGAGCGAGGGGCTTGCGCTCCTGGGCCCAGGAGCGTGGGCTGGGGGGGAAGTGGGCAGTTCAGATTTTAATTAAGTCTTTTTTTGCCTTGTAGCCGTGTCGGCGTGAGGAGGGAGCCAAGACTCGGTTCCCTGCTCATGAGTTCTGTAGTGGTTTGGAGACGTAAACCCGTGGGAAGACAAAAGCTCGTGTGTCCACGGGAGGACCAAGGTGCTTTCTTGTGACACAGGTCTGCTGTGCCATCCGCTCGCTACGCCTCTTCCCTTTCCTTTGGTGGGGCTTGCTCAACAGTTTGGCAGAAGTTTCTTCCAGTTTGTGCTCTAGGGCGCTGTATGGCTGTGCACTCAGTGAAGTTTAGGGAAGAGAGCTTCCAAACTGGTTCTCCCGACTTTCAGAGGGACGTTGACGCTCTGTGACCTCTCTGATCTCACTTGTCCTGGCCAAACCGATGACATTCAGCAGGCCCGCACCAAAACTCCGTGCTCCGTTCTGCCTCAGCTGAAATCAATCATGTTCACTCTCTGAACCTTTCTCCCTCGGTCTTCTTGTTCATTTTGAACTTGTGAGTAGTGCTGTCTTCTGTCGTCCTGCTGTCTCAGGGATCAAGAAAAAAGTTTTTGCAACGTGAAGATAGAGTATTTTGAAGGCTGTGGTTAAAATAATCGGTAGATAACTAGTCTTCTCTTCCTTAAAACTATGTTGGGTTTCCATCTGTTCATTCAGTCCCCGACTGTCTTGAGGGGTTTTTTTTTTGTCAGTGGAAGGAAAGCCCTGGAGATGATTAAGTTTCTTTGTAGATTTTTCAGTAACAATGCTGCTTTGTTGGCTTTCTCATTTTCAGCCTTTTTTATTTTTAGAATTTAAAAAATCGCTATAATAAAACCACTTTCAAAAACCCGTCTCCGAACCAAACTAGTGATCAAAACATTAAAGAATGCCATATGGCTCCTACCAGTCTTGATGCTGTTATATTTCTGAGGAGTATATTCTGTGTTATTAATAATATCCCATGAAACACTCTCAGGCTGGAAAAATATTTACCGAAATGACTACGAAATATACTTTCTATTGTGTTCTAACCCAAGATGTTCTAGTCAAAATACTCAGAGCGTGTCTTTTGGATTAATCTTGCACACAGTGGTTTAGGAGAAGACGGATGCTGAGGCAGATGTAAGTTATGGAGGGGGAAAGACAATGCATCCATTTAAAGATGGGCAGTGTAACAATTTTTAATGTACTTGCTATTCACACAACTTACAGAAGTGAAGTCGCATTCCCACAGAAGAGGGAAACTGAATTCAAAAAACTCGAATACTAATTGTGCTGAAAGCCTTCGGTATAATTGGTATGAAATCAGGTGGCTCGGAGCTCATCTACAGGGATAAGGAATATGGCTGCATTGTTTAAATCAGGATGATTTCAACTCCTGCTTGTAAGGAAGTTGTCCGAATACCTGCGTGGTTAAAATGTGAGTTCTGTTTTGCCATGTCCTGGGGACAGGGGAGGAAATTTATTCTTCAGAATTAAACGCTGTAAAGCTCTAATAGAGCTGACAAGCAAGTTGCTGTAAATATTTGAGTGCGTACTGGTAAATATTTGACTGTGTACTGGTTTTGGTAGGACGCAGGAACAACACTGAAACCTCAGCTCCATCCCCTTGACAGAAGCGGGGCCCTGCACGAGGGTGGAGTCTTTGTTGTCAAAGCGAGGTGAGCCGTAAAGAAAACCAAAGCACGGATGATGACTGATCTAATTTACTCCTTAGAGGCGCTTGTTTTGCGGCTGTCGAAGCCCAAAATGAGCAAATATATGAGCAAAAAAAACCCACAGTCCTGCCAGCTGTCAGGTGGAAGTGGCTGACTGAACTGAAAATTGCAGGGGCTGACTAGGCGGCTGCTGGGTTTGGTGGCTTTTGACTGTTCTAACAACTTGATTTGGACTTTTTCTGATCTTTTGGCACTTGAAATGATTTTTTTTTTTCCCCAATCGGATTGTCTCTGAATAAAATTGAAAAAGCAGTCTGTGTGCTGGCATGGTTTTGATTAACTCCTGTCCTTGAATGCGTGAATGTTTAAGGTTCCAAGATTGTGATGCAGCATTTTCTGGAGAATAGACCTTACTAGGAGCTACTGAGGGAGCTGGGACTGTTCAGTTTGAGGAAGAGGAGGCTGAGGGGGGACCTCATCATGCTCTACAGTTACTGGAAAGGATGTTGTAGAGAGGTTGGTGCTGGTCTCTTCTCACAGGCCATTAGGGACAGAACCAGGGGGAATGGGTTCGAGTTGCAACAGGGCAAGTTTAGGCTGGACATGAGGAAGAAATTCTTCACAGAAAGAGTGGTCAGACCCTGGAACAGACTGCCCAGGGAGGGGGTTGAGTCGCCATTCCTGGGTGTGTTTAAGTGTCGCTTAGATGTGGTGTTGGGTGAGATGGTTCAGGGGTGAACTTGTAGTGTAGGGTTAATGGTTGGACTCGATGATCCCAAGAGTCTTTTCCAACCTGAACTGTTCTGTGATTCTGTGATTCTCCCAAAGCAAAACCAGAGATCCTCATGGATAGTATCCCATAGGGATGACATTTTAAAGTGAAAAACACGCACGAACCTCATCAGTGTTTGGGATTTTAACAAGTTTTACGCAGTCCAGTGATAGACAAGTCTAAGGTTTAGGCTGTTTGGATGGAATGCTGGTTTTAGAAGTACCTGTGGCTTGTTCTGCCACATGGTGTGTGTGTGTGTGTTGTGGATGTTTGAGTCTGTTTTCTGTTATTAACCTCGCATCGGTTTGCGAACCTGTTGTCAGTATTTAAATAAATTGTGAGTTATAATTAAATGATTTCAAGACACTGGATATATGTAAATGCGTGACTTATTTTAAGGGGGTGAGGTATGCAAAACGGCGATTTCATTAGAGCTCTTCTAATGGGAAGAAGGTGCAGATCTGGAAGAAAGGAGTTCAAATTCCTCGAAAATATATTCGCGGTCATAAAATTGCATGTGCGTAGAGAAATTGCAGGTTCTTCTGGAAACATGAGCTAGTCTTCCTAGGTTAAATTTACAGAAATTAATATAGCAGGAATAGTTGCCTAAAATGGTTCGGAGCTGGTAGCCTGCTGGCAGAGCTTTTTTTTTTTATTATTCCTTGACAGGAAAGTTTCTCTTAGCTAGCTGAGATTATTAGATTGGTTTATTGCTTTTAAATGGGAAAGCTGGTTGGTCGAATCGGAGCCCAAGTAGTGGTGAATTTGTTTTTAAGTGACCTTCTACCTCTGCTGTGGGCAGCTTTGGTACAGTTCTCTCCCAATCCACCTTTTTTCAGTTTCAGAATTTGACTTGAAGAGATCATTTTAAGGCCTCTCCTTATTTTTCTATCCCTGTGTTTCTTTGCTCCCAGGTCTTTGATACCTTTGAGTTTTGAGGGTCCCTTGTTTTAATCTTAAATCTGCATCCTAATTCCCACCTCTCCTCTCATTCAGCCTAGGAGCTCAAGCCTCCCACCAGTTCTCCCTGTGATTTTGGAGCGCTTAGAAAATCACATTTCAAGAAGAGACTGATGAACCTTTTGAAGGCCGTCGTGAGGCTTCAACAATCATTTGTTTTGATAAATTAAAAAAACCCCAATGTATGTGTCTGCATTATTGAATCATGAAATCATTGCTGTCCTTTGGTGTAGTAGTAGGGAATACTAGAAATAAAGCAGTTAGCCTTGAGGAGAAAAGACAACTTGAAGGAAAAGGCTTGCGAATGCTAGCGCTTAATCACCACAGTAACTCTGAGTATATAAATTATTCTCTGTCCTAGACATGAAAGATGTTTTATCGCACAATATTAAAGCTGCGGTTGGCAGAACTTCACCGAAGTGGTCGTAAAACACATTTTTAGTGATGCTGCCGTGTACCACTAGTCTGGAGGAATGGCCTTCTCCACCCTGATAGTGCATTTATTGCTCAGGAATGTCACCTGCAACAAACCGAACCGTCTTTGTCCATGATGACTGGCATTGCAGGTCAGTTCTCATGTGGTCACTTAAGCATGTTATGTTTTGTTTGTTCACAGGGTAGCCCTGGTTCCTTGAGAGCGCACCAGATACTGGATGCTTGCTGTACACCATGGCAGCTGATGACAAGGTTGCCATTTTAACCGACGATGAAGAAGAGCAGAAGAGAAAGTATGTGCTTGCGGATCCTTTCAACGGCATCTCCAAGGATCAAGACTTGCCACCCCATAATGAATCCCCTTCGACGGAAGCAACCACTGTCGCAGAGGAAGAGCTGGACTGGTTGGAAAAGCACTGTGTCAAAATAAACAACGACCTTCTGATCTCAAAGGTCTTTTATTTTTTCTTCTATTCTGCGTATGGTTCTCTCTACCCGTTGTTGCCCGTGTATTACAAGCAACTGGGCATGTCGCCCAGTCAGAGCGGACTTCTGGTGGGCATCAGGTACTTCATTGAGTTTTGCAGTGCTCCCTTCTGGGGAGTGGTGGCAGATCGCTTCAAGAAGGGCAAGATCGTCCTCCTGTTTTCGCTGTTGTGCTGGGTTTTATTTAACCTGGGCATCGGATTTGTTAGACCAGCCACCTTAAGATGCGTACCAAAGGGCCTTCCCCCAGCACATCCCACCAACGCAAGCAGCCTTTTAACAACGCTTTCGCCAAACGCCTCCGTGTCTTCTCCACTAACCACAGTGAGTACTGCGTCCCCGAAAGTTCGTGGGAGGAGAGACCTGCTCACGTCCAGTCCAGTCACTTTGGAAACAACGGGGACAGTTAATCCAGAAATAACATTCGTGTTACCTACCCAGAGCAACGATGTGGAGTTTGTCTTGGAAAACAGTACCCATTTAATTCCGAAAAACACCACCACTAGCCCCGTCTCCCCGGGGAACGCAACGCCAAGTACCACCCCAGCCTCCGTCACCGTGAAACCGATGCCTTCGGACCAAGCCGTGCTCGTTTACGATCAGCAAGAAGTCGAAGCCATCTTTCTGCTCATCCTGCTGGTTGTCATAATAGGGGAATTTTTCAGTGCTTCCTCTGTTACTATTGTGGATACCGTAACTCTGCAGTACCTCGGCAAACACCGGGACCGCTATGGATTGCAGCGTATGTGGGGTTCCCTGGGCTGGGGGCTGGCCATGCTCTCCGTGGGAATTGGCATCGACTATACCCACACCGAAGCCACCGTTGAAGGTCAAGGGTGTAAAGCTCCCGAGTACAAGAACTACAGGATAGTTTTCATCGTTTTCGGCGTCCTGATGACGATGGCGCTGATCGTGGCCACCCAGTTTCGCTTTCATTACGCGCACTTCAAGCAAGATGAGAGTAAGAGAAAAGAGGCCGAGGTCTCGCAGGTGGACAGAAATGCCTCCAGCGATTCCTCTGATAACACTCCCACCAGTACGAGCCAGTCGCAGGCTTTCAGTTTTTGGGACCTAATCAAACTGCTGTGTAGCATCCAATACGGCTCCGTGCTCTTCGTGGCGTGGTTCATGGGGTTCGGGTACGGCTTCGTGTTCACCTTTCTTTACTGGCACTTGGAAGACCTGAACGGCACCACCACTCTCTTTGGAGTTTGTTCTGTGCTCAGCCACGTGTCCGAGCTGACCGCCTACTTCTTCAGCCACAAACTGATTGAATTGGTTGGTCACATCAGGTAAGATGGTAGCAATCAGTCGAGAGGTGTACAAAAAAATGTTGTATTTCAGGCCTAGCCTTCGCGTTACAAAGTCAAATTCCAGCTAATGCTTTTAATTTAGAATTCCAAAGTCCTGCTCAGTTATGTTGCTCGTCTGATGGAGATTTTTATTATTACCTTAGGAGTTAAAAGTGCTCTGAAATGGTTCCTTTGGATCCGAGTTGCATGTTAGTATGCGCGTTACGCCTGGCACCGTAACCTTTTGCTGACAGTTTAGAAGACATCCTGGTTCAGTGATGCTAAGCCCTGTTTGAGTTCTTTACAAATCGCCACCCATGCAAAGATTGTCTGTTTTGACATACAAATACCATTAATTTTACTTTTTTTTCCCCCTCTGTGAATAGCAGCGTTCTGGAAACCTCCTGCTTTAGCATGCTTCTCCTTGTGTCGAGGGTTAGGGGGACACGCTTCTTTGCCCTCTCCACACCCCCAGTAGCCTGGAAAGTTGTCATTTGCACACTGAGAGGGGAGGAGGAGGAGGCTGAGCTGAAGCAGCGAGGTGAGCACCTCCTGTGCACATGCCCCTGTAATCAGACCCGGGGTGTTGGCAGAATGAGGTTGCAGCCTGGTAGTGTCGCTTACTGGGTTGGTTCCTCGCTCTCCTCCTTGCGTTGCAGCCGTGTGCGTTGGCAAGGCCCCTGCACGGGGCTTCTCCTGCGTGTCAGGTCAAGGGACTGCGTCCGGCGTGTTAATGAGCATCGTTTTCCACTAAATTCACAACTGACCTGGTTTCCGCACATTCGAAATCCCTTCACTGCTCGGGGGATGAAAGATAAGGGGAAGGCTGAGTTAATGAAGTTGTAAAGGTTGTTTCTTGGTGTGTTTTTTTTCTGTATATATTTACTCAGGTGCTCTGTGCAGCTGAGCGCAGAGCTCTGTGTGCTGTTAGCATCACGTCCTTTCCAAATGCCCCATTTATAATCGCACAGTCACCGAGATGGAAGTATTTTTTAGAGCTGCCTGCACTATTCTTTTTGTGCATTCTCTTCTGCAGGTTTGCTCTTTGGTTTTTATTTTATTTTGATGAATTTGCTAGACCTCTACTAAAACTGCTTCAGGTGTTTAGCACAGTGATTTGAGAGATCACTTAAAACATTTTTTTCCTCCTTTACACTGAGGCGGACTTCTTTATTTTGAGTCAGTCGTTTAATCTCTGAATTTGACAGAAGGCTGGAGGGAGGGTGGGGTGATGGAGAAGTGGTAAGAACTGATCACAGTCTTGACAGCTAAAGATAGCTTGGGCATGCACTTTCAGCGTATATTGTTGTAGTACAAAATTCAGGCTTCAGCTAGAGAAAGAACGGAAACCAGGAGTGGTCGGCTTGTGAGTAAGATGAAGTAGAGGAGAGCAGAAGCCAGTAAAAAGACAGATGATGTACAGAATGAACTCCTTTTTTTCTTTTCTTTGTGCTGTGAAGCCAAGATTGGATCGAGATTAAGTTGTTGAAATGGTAGCTCCTGTTTGCAGCAAAACAACCTGCTTTATTCTTACACCTGGGAAATGCAGATTAGTCATATTTTAATGTTATGTAATGCTTACCTGTGTTTAGTCATCGCAGTTTATGAGACGGCTCCTCCTGGCTGCCTGCCTCTCTTGTGCCTTTTGAGCTTTGGATAACGCCTGGTTTGTTCAAGAGGAGGCGACGCTTCTTTTTTTTCTTCTGAGAGGAATGTATAGGAGTTCACAGCTTACATTCTTTGATACTTCTGTGTATGGCTGCTGCCTTGAAGTACAGGTAGTCATTCTCCCATTAATAAGAGCCAATAGCACTCTGTGTCCTTCTTGGATCCGTCTTAGCCAAGCATTTAAAATAGCTGGAGGGGTTTTAGTATTTATTTATTTATTTTTGTTTAATAGCTCAAAATTTCTTGCTTGCCATTTTGGCATAAAAGCAGTTACATGCCTACGAGAACTCTGCTGTGAGGTCTTGTATGAAATCAGACAGAAGCACCGCTTAATCCACAGCTACCTGGGATTATTTCACAGGTAGAGAGAAGGTGACTTGACATCTCTCTTCAGTAAGATGACTTCAGTGCTGAAGTTGTCTCGCTTTTCATCGACTTCTGTCAGTATGTGTTGGTTTGGGTTTTTTTTAAATAAATGAGAAAGGTTATGGCACTCTTCTTTTTCCTGGGTTGTTAGGAGTCCTAGATATAGACAGTCCTTCTGCAGTATTTATTTTAATGTTATCGTTCAATTTTTCCTTCCTGTCCTAATTTGTTAAAGACAAGCATGGGGAAAAGAACTGCCTGCACTCTCCCGGCAGCAGGGAGAAGTGCTATCGACTGTCTCTTGTAGAACCACAGTAAAACAGGCTTTACTCCCTGGTAGAAGCTCGGTTTTCCTTTTCTAGCCTCACAAAGCTTTCTGTTTCTACCACCGTATGTTTGGCTTCGGAGATCCTTAACGATGTTTTGAAACCTGTTCTGTTCTCATTTGTTTTAAACTAACGCTCAGATTATTGTCCAAGCACCTCAAGCGTGATGGCGCTAAATGTGTGCTAGTTAAAATGCCTGATTTCTGACTTCATTAGCTTCAATAAGAGGGCCGGTTTAGCTCACTCGGTTGAGCATGGTGCTTAAACACCAAAGGTCGCGTGTTCGATTCCCGTTCGGTCCTCATGTGTTGACTGATCTAGTTGAGAGGCATCCCTGCTCGTGACAGGGAGGTTGGATTAAATGATCTCTGAGCCTGGGCCTGGGCCATTCTATGATTAACAACAGCGATCGGTTCAGCTAGAAAACTGTTGAGTGACTGTACAAATTTACAAGGGAATATTGCAGATATATAGGTGTATATCATAGAATCATAGAATCATAGAATGTTAGGGATTGGAAGGGACCTCGAAAGATCATCAAGTCCAATCCCCCTGCCAGAGCAGGAATGCCTAGACTATGCCACACAGGAACGTGTCCAGGCAGGTCTTGAATGTCTCCAGAGAGGGAGACTCCACAACCTCTCTGGGCAGCCTGTTCCAGGGCTCCGTCACCCTCACTGAGAAGAAGTTCCTTCTCGAGTTTAAGCGGAACCTCTTATGTTCCAGTTTCAGCCCATAAAGTATATAGATATATTGCAGATCTATAGAAGGACGTGTTTGCCTTGCCTTCTCCAGCCACCGTCTGAGAGATGACAGAGCAGATTTTCATTTGAAAAGTAAACCGAAGAGTTAAATAAGCCCCTCAGAAAGTGTGGTGAAGGCCACAAGAGAGTATCGCGATGGGAAAGCACGCAAAACTGGCTGTCAGAGATTTCGGCACTGTTGTCGAATGGTACCCGGTGTAGAAGCACTCGTAGCTGCCATTGAGTTGAGGCGAATGATGTTCATCGCTTGGAAATAACCTCCTGCTCGAGGTTAGGCTGCCATGGGATTGTCTGGCCACAATTCCAGCGTGTGAGCTTTTGTAGGAAGCACGAACTGGGAGTCGTGGCTGTAAACAGCTTGGTCTCCTTAACGTAAATAAAGGTGCAGTGCTCGATGTTTAACGTGGACGTTGACTCTGGTGTCTCCGTGGCTACTCTGGAAAGGATGCACAAGGAACACCTGTATCCGTTTTCCATTTAGGTTTGACAAAGAGCCAAAGGGATGATTATAAATACGTTTGTGAAAAGGCTATAAATACCCAAAGGTTCTTGTGTGGCGTACCCCTCCGAAAGCATAAGGATAGAAATCTTCATAAACTGTGATTTACTTAAAACTCTGTATGTGTTCTAACAAATCCAGAGGTAGGACCTGACTACATCGCTGCTTTTGAACTTGGAATCCAGATCTTTCTGCAGGTGTAGCATGGTGGAGAAGCACTTGTAGCCAAGAGTGTTAGCGGTGAAGGAAAAACTATGAAACAGGGGGAAATCCACATCTCTGTGGCTGTGGCAAAATCATAAAATGCATTGGGCTGGAAGGGACCTTTACAGGTCTAGTCCAGCCTCCTGAGCAGGGACCTCTTTAACCAGGGGACAGCTGAGACGAGAAGAACGTTCCTGGTGCACAGGCAAGGTTTTGGCTCGACGAACATGAAATGAAGCTGGCAAGAGCTGCTCCTGAGCAGAGAGCTGGGCACGTCCGCACTGCTGGGGAGGGAAAACAAGTGTGCGGGGAGGGGATTCCTTTGTACCCCCAGGAGGTGTGGCTGTGAGAGGAACGGAGTTACTTGTTCACAACAGATTGATTAAAGGAGGAGATGGAATTTATGATGCTTGGCGCAAAGGACAAGTTTCTTCTCCTTACTGTATAACAGCAAACTTTTTCATCGCTTCCCATGTTTTCTTCGGTGAATGCTTGGGCTTGCGTTGCCTAAAGGCGGCTTAAACCCCCTGTTCGTGGTCTGATGTGTGATTGGGGTAGGGGGTGACACTTCCTGCAAGCTTCCCTAACTTGCTGAAAGTAAAATACACCGTCCTCTGTAAACCCACGTCGCTGTGAAATGTTACAACCCTGCCTTTATAATTATGAATGTCTGGTGATACCAGTGCCATGAGGAAAACTATGGTACTGGTCTTTTAGCTGTCCGCGTGGGTACCTGAAGACCTCACATCTTAACAAGATGCTGCATTTTTGTGATTGCACCTCACTGGAGATTTTTCAGTGGCTATGGACCGTTTGATTAAATCTTGGGGTGCTTGCGTAGAGCAACTAAGTAAAAACGTAGCGCAAAGAGTAAGCAACCCATTCGCAGGGCCACTCCTGTTTAACATCTTCATCAATGATCTTGATGAGGGGATCAAGTGCATCCTCAGCAGGTTTGCAGGTGACACCAAGCTGGGAGGGAGTGTCGATCTGCTGGAGGGTAGAAAGGCTCTACAGAGGGACCTGGACAGACTGGATAGATGGGCCCAGGCCAACTGCAGGCATTTCAGCAGAGCCCAGTGTAGGGTCCTGCATTGTGGTCACGGCAACCCCAGGCAACGCTACAGGCTTGGGGACAGGTGGCTGGAAGGCTGTCTGGGGGAAAGGACCTGGGTGTTCTGATCGACAGGCGGCTGAGTGTGAGCCAGCATGTGCCCAGGTGGCCAAGAAGGCCAATGGCATCCTGGCTTGTGTTAGAAATTGTGTGACCAGCAGGAGTAGGGAGGTGATTGTCCCCCTGTGCTCAGCACTGGTGAGGCCACACGTTGAGTGTTGTGTTCAGTTTTGGGCACCTCAGTACAGGAGAGATCTCAAGGTGTTGGAGCGAGTGCAGAAGAGGGCGACAAAGCTGGTGAAGGGCCTGGAGAATAGACCTTACGAGGAGCCATTGAGGGAGCTGGGACTGTTCAGTTTGAGGAAGAGGAGGCTGAGGTGGGACCTCATCATGCTCTGCAATTACTTGAAAGGACATTGTAGAGAGGTTGGTGCTGGTCTCTTCTCACAGGTCATTTGGGACAGAACCAGGGGAAAGGGTTCAAGTTGCAACAGGGCAAGTTTAGGCTGGACATGAGGAAGAAATTCTTCCCAGAAAGAGCGGTCAGACCCTGGAACAGACTGCCTGGGGAGGGGGTTGAGTCGCCATCCCTGGATGTGTTTAAGTGTCGCTTAGATGTGGTGTTGGGTGAGATGGTTTAGGGGTGAACTTGTAGTGTAGGGTTAATGGTTGGACTCGATGATGCCAAGGGTCTTTTCCAGCCTGAACTGTTCTGTGATTCCATGATCTTAATTATGAATTGCGTTTGTGTCACTTGTGCTAAACCAGGGTTCGGTCAGGAAGCCACGTTTGGACAACAAATTAAAAAAAAATCTTTAAAGGTTGCCTTAGCATCCTTTCTCAAGCTAGAAATGTGATTTAAATTAAGGCTTGCTTTTGGGGGGTTTTTTGTTGTTTTGTTTTTTTGGATTTTTTTGCAAGATGTATCTAAAAATCGGAGGAAGATAGCTGGATGAATAAGCACCCCAGAGGTAGGCTAAACAAAACCTGAAAACTGGGAGGGAAAGGTCATAAACGTGCAGTGGGAGATGCAGTGCACAGCTAGGCTTCGCGCTTCATTGTTTGAAAACTGCTGTGAAGAGCTTTTTTTCCCCCCCTCTTCATTCTGAGATGCAGCATCTGCTGCTTTTCAACAGGCTTGGTTAAATTTTATCCTGAGGCATGTTGTTATAAGCCATATTGCTTCTGTGGGATGTGTTTTTAGAGTAGTTCTGAGCAGCTTTCAGATACTGGGACTATAAACTTATATTAATTGGGCTAAAGTTAATTACTCTAATACAAACTTGCAGCGGGCTTAGATTGAAATGGAAGAATGACTCTCTGAATGGCTAAAAGACTGTTTGGAAAGGATCCTGAATGTACAGTCCGGTGGAACTACAGAACTTGATTAAAAGCCCAGTGGATCTGCTGTCCCTTGGGACATTTTTTTCCAGCAGGACTTTGAAGAGAGACTTAACTTCATCATCATTTTGGATACATGTTTGGAGCGGGCGAAAGGAGAGTTTATGTTTGGGAGTGGGGCTTAGGGAATGTATTTTGTCAAGCAAATATTTTAAGCCTAGCAAAGTGTACGCGTGCGAATGCTTTCTGAAGCAGAAAGTTGCATTGCACATACTAAAAAAGTCAAGTGCAGGCTATCCTGACTGCTCTTTCCCTTTCTTGTTTTAGAGTGCTTTATATTGGTCTTGCCTGTAATACAGCTCGATACATTTACATCTCGTACCTGGAAAACGCCTGGACCGTTCTTCCGATGGAAGTGCTTCAAGGTAAGGGCCTCCAGCTGCTTCCTTGTTCTCGAGTGACCTGTGATATTAAGTAGAAATCTGCCATTTCTCTCTCTTTTTTTTTGACCACACCTATCCCGGAATCCCTAGTTTCCTCAAAAATTACTGTTTGTCTTGGGAACTGTTTGACGTCAGAGGGTGGGTTTGCGTTTGGTTGTGCACGGCGCTCTGTTTGCTCCAAAAGAACTGTTGCGAGAGCAACACGCCCTTCAACTAAACAAAGAGACAGGAGCCTGAGCTGGGTACACACCTACTGCAAATCCTGTTTGGTGAGGAGTGTGAACTTTGTTAAATGCAAAAGGCTGTGGTTCTTGAGAGGATGCTGTGCAAAAAAAAAAAAAAAGTAAGTAATAAAAAAAGAAGACAGTCTGGGTCGTTCTGTATCTGTTAAAATATTTCTAGTTTTTCAGGGCTATTGTGCGATCCGTACCTTTTGACTATAGAATTATTATTTTTTTAATTGCCAGAGAGGAATTTCTTTCAGTAACTTCTGTCTGTGCTAGTAGAGCTTCTTTAAGACACTTGCCCTTCAACTCATTTTGTTAGCACAGAGGTGTGACCTGTGAACAGTAATTTGTGCCCTGTTTTCCAATCATGTTGTCAAAGTCTTTGGTGCTGAAGTATAAATTGTTCTAATTTAAATGTTATGACATTTTTTGGTGTCTTTGTAGTGGGGTACCATTTCTCAAAACGAGGGAAAATCTGAACTATTTTGCTTTCTGTTTCTTCAGTATTTGAAGAATACTGGATTTGCAAGCTTGCAAGAGAACAGCTAATTTCAATGCAGAAAATGTTCTCCCTGCCTTTTAAAAATAATTCTGCCATCTTTATTAAAGCCAGTATTTTGGCTTTATACAATGCTAATTAAAATATCTTCCACGGATTGTACTGAGACGTTTTATTCTTCTATGTCCAGCATAATTTGAATTTGCGTTAACTTTTTCTACAGTATTGCCGAACTCTCTGTGAGGTACGTTTAACTGGATTTGCAAAATTGCCGTGAGGGAGCTCTCTGTAGATCCCTCCATAAACACAGAAAGAAATCCGTGTCCTGGCTCCTCCCCTCCCTTGTAACAAAACCAATTTATTGTATTAAAACTGGCACAACAAGAAGCTTAATATGCATGTTGGTTTTTATAACAAGGCTGTGAGGGAGCTGTTTTGGCGGTTGTTCTCTTTTTTTAGTGTGATGTAATCCTGAGTAATTGAGATTTAAAGAAGAAAACTAAGGCCCTTCAAACGAATACTTTCTCATAAATTTATCTGCCAGACTTTACTATTGACTTTTTTTTTCTTCCTTTATTCTTTTAACCGTTTTAATCTCCCCTTGATTATTTATTTTGCAGCAGTTACCAAATACTTTTTTTTTTTCCGGGTTCTGCTTTCTTTCCTACACATCCACTGAATCTGTCAGTGGGGAGAAGAGGTGACGCCTTAATTTGGTGAGGCGGAAGCTCTTATTTTTGTGAAGCGGGGTCGTTGATGGGGAGGTGAGAGTTGTAGCTGCTCTTCATAGAATCGTAGAATCAATTGGGTTGGAAAAGACCTCAGAGATCATCAAGTCCAACCCCTGGTCCAACTCCAGTCCGTTCACTAGATCATGGCACTAAGTGCCATGTCCAATCTCAGTTTAACAACCTCCAGGGACGGTGAATCCACCACCTCCCTGGGCAGGCCATTCCAATGCCTGACCACTCTCTCTGTAAGGAATTTCTTTCTAATATCCAGCCTAAATTTCCCCTGGCAGAGCTTAAGCCCGTGCCCCCTTGTCCTGTTGCTAACTGTCTGGGAGAAGAGACCAGTCCCCACCTGGCTATAACTTCCCTTCAGGTAGTTATGCAAGAATTAGGAGTATTTAAAAACAAACCAAAAATAACCTTAATAACTGAAAATTTCTAGAAGTGCTCGTAGGCAAACGCGTGTAGTGTGCATATGTATGTCATCAGTCTGCAAAAACACAAGGAATCTTGTGCGTTTTGCACTGAACAGATTCGGTTGTGACATCCTTGTTAGATGCCGTTCCCCGTTCTGAAGCAATGGTCCAGCTGGCTGATTAGAACAAAAAGGAATTTTCTAAATTACAGAACTATGTTAGTAGCCTGAAAACGAGCTATTGTCACTTGACAGCTATCCAACAAAGTAAAAAACAAGTGTTCTTCTAAAAAGTGACTCCCACTGATGCTCCAGCAAGACAGTTACAGCAAAAAAGCCTGGGTCGTTGGCAATAATCAGGATGTATCAATAAATTTGGCTCCCCACATCTTCAGCTCCTGGTTTCTAGGTAAATTACCCAAAGTTTGCTAAACGTTGTTTTTCTAAGCACAACACTAGGGGGGTTAGACTTGTCGGAACCACAGCCCACACAATGGAACGGTGGTCAGAGGTTCCAGCAAACGTCGCAACGTATGTATTGCGAACAGCTTCTCTTTCAGAGAGTTGTGGTTAGCAGGAATGCAGGCCAGACTGCTTAGAAAAGTTGTTCTGGAAACTGTTCCAAATAGTCACTGTTGTATAAATAGTTGTAATAAAAGTCATGTTAGTAATGTACACATACTTTAAAACAAAAAAGGCACAACACCCAAACCACAGAGAAACCAGTACCTTGAAAGGCAAGTGAAACCAGCTGGTTTAGAGGTCTGGGTTTGTTTGCAGAGGAACTGGGAGCCCTCTGGTCTATCTGGATTGGCTCCGAAAGGTGAAAACCTCCAAGAACCTGTTGCTTAAGTTACGGCCTTTTGTTTCCAAGCAAATACAGTGGTCACGGTTCACATAATTTCTGATGTGTTTTTATTTGCTTTCTTTAAAACTTGACTTGCTCTGTAATAACTGCTAAAACTGAATGTTTTACATTAATTGATATCCTTTCTAAACCAAACCCACATGATCTGTATTAGATTGGCTTTGCCTTGGTATTGGGACAGTTCTTGGTTGTTGTTTTCAGTGCATGCATGGGTCTACGTTAAAAAAAATTAGATATTTTAAAGCTCTGAGTTTTTTCTTGGGAAGTCTCTTGAGTTTTAAAGCCTTAAACTGTAAATGGGAAGGTAAAATGCACTCATCCTGCTGTGAAGTTTGTATTTTTGTTACCAAAAGCAGCTCCTCAGTGTATAAGGCTGATCTTTACAAACCCAAAGCTAGAAAAATTTTTAGTTAGATTTGCTATAAAGTGGAACTGTCCAGCCTCATGGGCATCTAACACGTTTATACCTGAACCGTATCAATTCCATACGGTGCTGTTTATCATTTCACAGCTAAGCAAAATCCGAGTTACTCTTGGGAGTACCTGTGTTTTCTTGGCCTTAGGAGTCTTCAGCCTGAAGCACAGAATGTTGGGGGTTGGAAGGGACCTCAAAACTCCTCTACCAGAGCAGGGTCACCCAGAGTAATGCCGAAGTAATTGTTGAGTGTCCAACTATTCATTAATAAGTCAAGTGCAGAGGACAGGAACACGTCGACTGAATCATCGGTTGTGCCAACATATTTATTTAAAACCAAGGCAGTGGGGCTTAGGCGTTTGACGAGCTGTGATGACTATTTTCACTACCCCTCAAGTAAGAGGAAAAATAGTCCCACTCAGTCCAAGGGTGGCAAAATAGTTCAGGCTTACTTAATATGTGACAAGCTATGGAACTGTCTTTTTCCGGCTTCTCCACAACCCTGCCTTTTTCCTGCCCTCTTCTAACCTGCTCCGCACCAAACCCGCCATGCTGGTGGCTCAGAGGCGAGGGCTCCACCGGCAGCCTGGTCCTCATGGTCACTCCCTGGCCTGCCCCTTGGCTGGCTGCCTTCTGTGCAGGGAGAAAACGCCCAGTATTCGTAGCCCTGAGTCTGGTGTTAGTCCCCGTGCTGCGTGCAGAGCGCGTCGGTGCCCGGTTCAGGAGGGCTTCGCTTGGAGGCGGTTGGTTCTGGGGGAAGAAGGGCGGGAGAGGATGAATTCTTCGCTCTGAAGTGACGCGGCTGTCTTTGATGCTGTTTGGATTTTGTGACCTGTGGCACCGGGGAGACCTGCTGAGAAGCATCGATGCGGTAATTGCCTGCAGCCTGGGGAGTCAGCACCGTGTTTCAAAGGCCACGAGCTGCCCTCGAAGGGATGAGGAATCCAGCCAGGAGCCCTTTAAAGGCACTTTATTGCATCTTCCTAGGGGCTGTGTCTCATGAAGTGAGGTCATCTTAGAGGGAGAAAGAGCTATTGACAGGCTCTGCAGAAGAAGGAGGCATCGCCTCTCCCTGCGGCTCGGTTGCCAGCATCACGTTACCGAAAGCTGATTTGTAGCCCACGGGCGGTTGTCGGTGAAGGGGTTTTGTTGTTTTTCTCCCTCGCGTGCTCCAGCTGCTGCACGCAGGTGCTCTGGCGTTGCGTTAGGCCGCTCGGGTTCCTGTCCTCTTCACAATGTTTTGTCTCTCCAGGTGTCACACACGCGGCCATCTGGGCAGCTTGCATCTCGTACCTGAGTGCGGCGGTGCCTCCGGAGCTGAGGACGTCAGCCCAGGGAATCCTGCAAGGTCTCCACCTGGGTCTGGGCAGAGGCTGCGGGGCTATGATTGGAGGGGTTTTGGTCAATTACTTTGGTAAGCAATGATTGGTTTTATTTTATTTACTGGTTTTACTGAGCGACCAGCTTTAAGGTTGTTTTTTAAAAGAGCAAACCATTTTGCATAAATCGTGGAATCGTAGAACTGCTTAGGCTGGGAGGGACCTCAGGAGATCTCCAAGTCCAGGACCCCTGTCCCAGCAAGGTCAGCACTGAATTCAGACCAGGGTGCTGGCAGCATTACAGATGGATTAAATATGTTGTGCCTAGCTGGTTTTAGTGTTGTGTCAGCACATCTCCAACCTGATCTGTGAGAAAGATGAATGAATCCTTTGTGAGAGAATAAGTTGATAACTATGCAGCCTCTCGGTGAACAAATGAGAATCTAATTACTTGGTTAAAAATCCTTGGCAAAGCGTGTTGAAAAAGTGTTGGGGGAGGAAGACATAATGAAACAAGCTCGTAAGAGTCTACACGGGACAATTCATACCTAAGGAGCGCATAAAGCTGACTCATTTGATTGAGTAGATTGACAATTTCCTAAAAGAAAGAAAAATAAATCTCCTTACAGGTCCTGCTGCCACATTCAGAGGAATAGGGATGGCATGTTTAGTGATTCTGCTTCTGTTTGCGCTGATCCAGTGGCTGTTGGTTCCTGACGAAGAAGAAGGTAAATATTCACGTCCCGGAGACACTCCGAAAGCAGAGCTAGTGAAATAAGGTATCTCTGAAGCTGCTCCCTGCAGCTTCGATTTTGTAAGTTTGGTGCCTTTACATGGATTTTGACAAAACAGTTTGTTTTCAAGTGAGAAGTTTTTTTCTGGGCAATGACAGAAATAGAAGCGGCGCGCTGCTGCTCTAAGAAGTTAAGTTCTTGGCTGTTGATAGGAGGAAAGCATAATGTATTTTGCTACCTGTATGTCCTCTCCGTTCCGGGAGTCGCTTAGGTCAGTTGTGAACTGGGAAGGTGAAAAGGGTATTTGCTGCTTCAGTTTCCTGTCATCCTTTGGTTAATTACATGTGAACCTACAAAGGAGCAGATTGTTGTTAGTGGCTTCGTGCTATTTAGTTTGTTGCAGCCTTTGGTTTTTCATTTAATACACGCTGCCCGTCTTTATAATGTGTGTCTTAATTTTAAGCATGACAATAATTAGGTTGCTTTCAACCAGACCGGTTGGATGAGTGAAACAAAGCGTGTGGTCAAGTGTGTGCAGCATTAGTCTCTTCGCTTCTTTGCTACCAGAGAACATCCAGACATTGCTTAAAATACCCAGAGTCTGTAAACAAAATACAATTTTGTAATTTTGAAAAAAAAAAAAAAGATCTTTTAATTGGTAAAATATTTCTCCTCAAAAAAAAATATTTTCTCGAAATTTACAGTATATGTTCTTTACGGACTCGTAGAGAACATAGAGCTATTACTTAAAATATCTGACAGTTTCTAATAATATATAAATACTCTGACCTTTCAGCGCTGTAAGGCACATTGTGTTGGGCCATGACAATCATCTCATGGGTGACGTTTCAAGCCAGTTGTGAAAACTGTTTCAGGTTATTGGAAGACCTTGGATATAAAGGTCTGTTGGGAGGATTTCTTCCTTTACCTGGAACTCTGTGCCACTCTAACCTTGTTTGTTTGTGGGTTTTTTTCTCACTGACTACCTAGCTCCATAGTACTATGGAGGGATGGTGTGTGATAAAGGTGTGAAACAGCTGCTTTAAGACAAGTCAGTAGGTTTTGAAATGTTAAGATCAGAAACGTCTGTTCTGATGCCGAGTCCATGGAACTTCACCGAGTGGTTCCTGTTGAAGCCAGCGTTGAGTTGTGAGGATGAGCAGTTGTAACATGTGAGCTTTGTGCAGAGAAAGCAGTTTGCTGCCAGTCTGAAAGACTGATTTTCAATTTGCAGAGAACGTGAGAATGACTTCTTTTAAATTTGCGTGTAACATGAACGTACGGAATTCTGCGAGCTGGCTGGGAACACGTGGACACCCTCACACTGCCTAGCCCCTCCCGTTTATGCAGCCGTGTAACGCACCTGGCCAGAGCTGCCCAACAGCCTTGCCTCTGCGACAGCATCCGCGTCGCGATTCCCTGACTGGATCGTGGCGTGTCTCGCTCCTGGCTGTTTGTGCTGGCGTTCTGCTCTCAGCACAGCGATAACTGCGTTCTGAAAGCAAGAAACTCTTAGTGTTCATTGTTTTTTTTAAGCTTGTTGGCTTTTGCTAGTGATTGTTTTGTTTCTAACTTCAGAAAAGACAATGCTGGCGGAAAGGATCCCAGTGCCTTCCAGTCCTGTTCCCATAGCAACCATTGACCTGGTCCAACAGCAGTCGGAAGATATCCTGCCTCGGCCTGAGCCCAGACTCCCTCTGAAGAAAACTAAACACCAAGAAGAGCAAGAGGATGTCAACAAGCCTGCCTGGGGCATCAGCACTTCTCCTTGGGTCACCTTAGCTTATGCTGTCTACCAGATAAAAGAGATGGTTCAACTCTCCAAAAGCAATCCAGCTCCCGAGAATCAGCCTTTGCAGGTAATCTTCTAACGTACAGCGACTTCTTGCGTGTCCGTCAGGTGCTGGAAAACCTTTACAGCTGTGTAAATCTCTTAGTACCCGACAGGTATTCTCTGCTTAGCTTGTAACAGATTGGAGTTACGACACAGCATTTGAAATACTGCATGAAATAGAGTTGTTGGCTATACACAGCAGGAAAAACTATTTTTGCAAGGATTATCTTCCCAGAGAGGAGAGGTGAGGAAAGGGAGACACGTAAAAAGACAATCTGGTTTAGAGACTTGGACATCCTTGAATTCCCTTTAAGTTTACATTTGTTTTCATATTGGTTGGGAACTGCGAGTCGTGCCTTTTGCAAAATTTACAGGGTGATAACTGAACGCAAAGTCACACAGCTCCTTAACACAGAATATAAAATGATTTTTTTTTTTAGTTTTGCTTCCTTGCGTGTTGCTGTCAGAGGTCTGCGTTGTTGCAGAAATAGGTGTTCAGACAACTACTGATGGGCTACAGAGCCTTCTGTTCAAATAAAGTTCATCTCTTTTTTTTTTTTTTTTTTTTAATCTAGTTACACTAGCTAAGAGCCATGCCATGACTTCGAATGTCTGACTGCTGGTGCTTTACACCATTACCCTTTTGCCCAATCTCCCCCCCAAAATACCATTTAATAGCTTCATCAGTGACTGGACAGGCTTGAACTGTATCTTCTGAGGCTTTGGACGTGCCTCTCGGAGTGGGGCTGAAGCACACGGCTCAAGCACAGTAGGGAAATGCTCTCAGTGCAGGTTTTAGGTCAGCTTGGTTAACGCTAAAACCGCTGTGTTTACCTGTCTGGAAGGAGTGGGTGAAGTTCCTTCTTACGCACTCGGTAGGTGTAAACACAGAAATGCTTTTTCCACAACTGCTGTCTTTAGAAATGGGTAATTTGGGACATGAGTGTGAATCAGCAGAGCAGAGCGTGTCAGAATTTCACCTGGCCAGCTACCTCCTGCTGTTCTTATTTGTCTTTACTCTTGAAAATATGTTTACAGGTATGTCTGCTTTAGGTCAGTTGGGGTTTTTTTGTTTCGTTTTGAACTTGCCCTGAGTCAGAGAATGTGGGTTTTTTAAGTGACACCGAAGATATCGCAGGGTCTCTGACATCAAGAGTAATTTGTCCAGACAAACTGCTCTGTGCACCATGTCCTCGGGGTCTTGGTTAACACAAGCTGTCCCCTTTTGAATCAGAGAAGCAGCGAACGTGACAAGAAAACGTTTTGCAGTTGTGTGGTGTCTGAGAAGGACTTGTTCAATGCAGTTGGACACCATGCAGCCACTTCACCGACACTTGTGAAGTGGCCAGGAAGGCTTTCGTGCCTGTTCTCTGTGGCACAGGATGTCTTCGTGACTCTTTCCTTCCTGTGACAGTACGGTGCTGAGTTAAATGCAGTTCTTGGCCATGTGCCAAAATTTAATGCACTCCATTCCCTTGTTTTCTTCATCATCTGTGTTCTCCAGAATCTCTTATCCCTGGTGCAGTGCCCCAAAATGCCAAACCTGCTCCAAAACATTTCACATTTTGTGCTCAGCCATTTATTTTAGGCTGGCGGTATTAAAAGGCTGAAACTAAGATTTCTGGAAACGAAGATTTTGGCTCGATTTTGCTACTGCTTGCTTCTGGTCCTTCAAGCAAAGGGACGTACTTGCCATATTCTCGAGTCTTCAGTGCAGAACAGCTGTCAGTGGCGCGTCATCTTCTAACGTCAAATGCGTTTGTGTGAAGTCTTGCTGTTTCAGCCCTGGGGAACGTCACGGGTGTTCAGACGTGCTCTTGCTTTCCCTGGTAATGTCCCTTTGGGTGGAATCGTACATCGGCGCTGCCAACAGTTCTGCCATTCAGGAAGCCTGAGCAGTATCTTGGGGAGGGAGGGAACTACTGAGGAGAACCGTACGTAAGGAGCATGAAAAGAATCGTATCAATTGTTTGGTCAACAGAATGATCTTGTCCGAACGCGTTGAAGTCCAGTTAATTGTTTGGTTTTTTTTTTCCCTTGAAACACAACAAGTTTGTTTTTTGCATGCTTCTTGGGAAAGTGCAGTTAGGAAAAGAGATGGAAGGTAAGCTACTGTCTGCTTGCTTTTAGTGTCATCTGGGTTTAAATGTTCTACTTTTGCTTTGCTTCTTTTAAGTTGGATTTCTTTTGTTGCGGGCATTCAAAGTAAGCGCTTTGTGAATTTCCAGAAGTGCCTGAATGCATCCGGGGGCGTACCGCTGGGGCTGGCGTCGGGAGGCTTTCTGTTCACTTTTGGCCTGCAATCCTTTCCCCTCTCTTGTAGAACATCAGTGAGAATTGCAGTGCTTCATCAGCCGGCTCCGCGAGACAACCCCAAAATCTGACCGATTCTGGGCAGTCCGGAAATCGTTCAGCACCAACACCTACGGCTACATCAGATTCCCAAGTAGACAGCAACAGCGTCGTGTTGGATCACGACGCTCAGCCTGCTCCTGCAGGGCCCTGAGACGCGCTCATCTTCTCAAATCCAATGCATGGGATTCTGCTTCTCACCTGGGAAACGCTGGAGTAGGAGCTCAAAAGTAGGACTTCCTTCATCTTAACGATCATAACGTGACGCAGTGCAAGCTTTTAACTATATAAAGAATATTCCTATGACTACGCAGGGCGGATGTCAGCAGGGAAGCCCAAAGTTTGGAATTCTTGAGGGAAGAGATGTGGCTGGATCTATCGGTAGGAAGAAGTCATGGCTGCTTTGCCAAAGCCAAGTCAAGCGCTATGAGATTTCCTTGCAGGCCGTAGAAAAAGGGAGTCCACCCCTCAGTTGTTGAGGTACAGAGTGTCTGACGTGATTGGCTAATTGTCTTCTTTGTGCCCGAGACGAGATGAAAAGAGAGAGGCACCAAGTTTCCCTGCATTGTCTATTAGAAAATACCAGACCCAGTAAATATAGGAACAGCATGAAACTGTCTCTAAAGATCTCTCAGAACCAGAGTAGCTTTAGGAAGCGTATCTTCATATCACGGCGATGGATTAAGTAAAACACGCATACTCAGAGAACATGGTTTTGAAACTAATGTTACCTTGTTCGAGATAAAGGTTTAGTTCTGCAAAGCAAAGATTTTGAACTGGCGCTTTAGTGAAACAGAAAAGCTGGAGGAAGGCTCCCGAAGAGGTTGTTGACCTCTGCACTCGCAGCCCTTCGGCTGGGCGTAGGTTGTGTGCGTTTGGGTAGCCTTAGGTTTGACGTTGTTTTGAGACGAGAAGCTTTGATCAAGATTGCACAACTGGAGAATGATCAAGGGTTTCGATGAACACACTGTCTTTTTGGTTTGTTTTGTTGGGCTTTTTTGAAATTTCATCATCTATACAATGGTTTATTTAATGCAGTGTAGTTACTGCGGTTATTTATTAAGACAACAGTAAGCTTTAAGTGCCTAGGGAAGATGGGGGGGGGTAGGGAGGAATCGCCTAAAAATCTTAACAATTGGGATTATTTTAGGGGCAAAGTTGTTGATGCAAAAATCAAGTAGAGCGAGGGATTCTCAGGAGGAAGCAAACGTAACGAAATTGCAGTATCTTTAGTAAATTCCTTTGCCCAATGTCAAGACACTGGAAGACTTTGGATTATGTTTTGTTACGCTTTTCAATGTGAACTGCAGCCGGCTCGCTTGCTGGCGCGTAGCGAAAACTGCTGCTGGAGGGAAATCCTTGGGCTCAGGGAGGGGTCGGTGACAGTGGGTGGTTAGTCAGGATAGCGTTTTGGCCCGTTTGCTTACGGTGACAGCTCGTTCCTGGGAGATCCTGGGCACTTGGCTCCTACAGGACTGAGTATTGCTCAGCCCTGCCCGAAATCAGATGGTACGGGCCGTGCCCAGCCTTCCCCCGGGCAGGTGGGCGCTGCGGGACCGCACGGTGATCCGGAGGCAAGGCTGACAGGAGCAGGGGCTTGAGGGAGAGGGCAGCAGCTGAGCAGGAAAGGGGGTGCGCAGTTTTACCCGCCTGGATGGACGGGGTGTCCCGTAGCTGTGCTTTAGCTGTGCTTTTAGAACAACCCACGTTCTCGTGGTGCCTGGGACCAACACCATAGACAACGACAAGAAACATCGACGACTAGCCACTAGTTCCTTTTTTTTGCACTTGAACTTAAATGTACTGTACTCACGTAAATCCTCATGACTTGTCTAAGTGTCCTTTAAAATCAGAGATGTATTTATTGTATGTTTGTATAACTCGGGGGAGGGGGAGAACTACAGACTGAACAGGTGGCAGGACAAAAGGATGCTAAACATCACCTCAAGGCAAACCAGCCGTTCGTTGAGTTCGTGCTGTACGGGGTGAGCTCGGCTGCTACTGCAGAGCACCTGGATGGCGAGGTGAGGAGCTTGTACACTGTGTTCACACTTCAGAATCGTGTATTTGAAATGCCTGCTCTTTCGGGAATCGTATAGTCATTCTGTGTTGCAACAAGGACATGTGCACCCGGGTTTTGATATTTGTGAAACTGTAAAAACTGTGGTAAGAAATATAAAATATCCATAACATATTTAATAGCATCGGTCTGCACTTTTTATTATGTTTGCTCAAATCATGGTGCCAGCGGGGGCCTGAACCAAAAAGAATTCAGTGCGAACGACCTTTTGCTGGGTTCTCTAGAGGACCGTGAACCAGGAGCCTGAGAACAACTCTTGCACGGCATTAAAATCTGTTCCACGGTCAAATCTGACCGTAGGACAAATTCCCTTCTCGGGGGCGAGGGGGACGTGAGGGATGCACATCAGTGTGCATCGGGACCAGGTTGATACAGTCCAGTGCAGGACGTGGCGAGTCGAAGGCAGAGCTGGATTCCGTTTGGCACCTGCCAGGTTTGAGACCGAGGCTGCTGAACGCAGGTCCTGGCAGCGTGTGGAAGTACTTCCCGTTTCCTGATGAACGGAGTGTATTTGCAGGATTGCACCCACCCTGTCAGGAATTTGTCTTGGGTGCAGGACAGTTAAAGTTGAACTGTTCTGACTGCTTAACTTGTACGTGTTCAAAAGCGATGATGGGGAGAGAGCGTCACTTAGTTTCGGTGCGCGCACGCGTGTAACTGCCGGACCTCGTCGCCTTAGGAATTTGGCTTTGTGGTGGTTTGGATCCGTCACGAGTGGAGAGCGGGAATGGCAGGTTCCTTCAGGGGCAGAGGGGATGCTCCAGTTTGGAGCAACCACTGCTAAAGCGCACGTTCCGTTCCTTAAAGCTGCAACAAGGGAGGAAAACCTCGGCGCATAAACACACCCAGGTTGCCGACTCCTCCCTGTCACAGGTCCTGCTGTTCTGAAGAGGGTAAACGCGTAAGAAAGGAGAACCACATAGTGGAAAAATACTTTTATTTAAAAAAATCTCAGCAGTACAAAGAGAAGTGTATCAAGAGTGCTGTACCATGAGTACAAAATAAATATGAAATGCCAACTTTTTTTTTTAACACCACAAACCAGAAGATAAATGTAACCCATCCTTCGTTAAGGAAGAAAGGCTTTTGTGACTGTCAAGGCAATGGATTAACAGCTAGATTCCGTTCCCAGGTTTTCTGGCTGCACACGGGGCCGCGCTTAACAGCCGCGTTTCGGGAAACCTGCGGAATCTCCGTGTATCACTGTGCGACGCTGGCAAAAGGCTCAAATGGCAGCAGTTGCTTTTTGTTTACGAACGCTTCCAGCGTTGGAACAGGCTTGGGAGGATTTTTAAGGTCAAAATCAGCTATCCGCTAAAGCAATCACCACCTTTCTCACGTGTTGCTGCACCTCTCTCTTGGATGTACTCAGTAGTTTCCCACTCTCCCCTGGATAGTATTTACCCATCTCTGGCAACTTAGGAACTTCACAACTACATAAAACATAGGTTGATTAGTATTTATTTTTTTACATACTTTTTCCTCCCCTTGTTGGAGTAGGTGTATCTGGTATTGTTCAAAATAATTTAGAAAATGGAACGTTATCCGAAAATTGTAATTGCCTGTAGTCTTTTTTTTTTTTTTTGGGGGGGGGGAGCTTTTCTATTTAACATATTGCTTAAGTAAAAGACTCTCTTGATTTATTGCATGGACATACCTATTATGTAGTTACGGCAAGATAATCATCACTCCCTCAGTGAGGAGGGGGAATCCAGAAAAACTGTGGGTTTAGCTAGGATCAATCCGATTCTCGCCCTCGGCCTCGAATCACGTGGATGAGAGTTCTTAGGTAACACCAAAAAGTACGGTGAAAAAATGTTCAGTGTAAAACACGCAAAAAATGTCAAACATTAAGCCGTCTCTTTAACAAGTGCCCTTCTTAAACTAACCTGTCGTAATTTTAAGTACGTAATTTTCACGCTGGCGACAGAGGCAAAGGTAAAATAGATCTTTAGTCTACTGATTATCGGGGGGGATTTTCCATCCTTCTCCCAAACCATCGCAGATATCGAGGCTTTCCTCCCTTTTCACAAGAGCTCGGTGCTTCCAGCTTCTTGCCAGTGCCAGACCCCCCAAGCCAAGCCTGACCCCAGAGCACGGGCAGCAATTCCGCTGTGGATTTGGTGGCAGCTGCCTCTCTTGGAGGCAAGTCTGACAGCTCGTGGCCTTCCTTGCTCTATTATATTTTTTTTTTTTGGCTGTGGACTCAACAGTGAGTGTATTTTGGATCGCTTGCTCGACAGATTGACTTGCTTGATGGATTCTGCGTACGTATTTATAAATTTGTGGCACAAAAGGGCGTTAAGCCGTAAAATGGCGTAGTTCCTTTTAAGAAGGAGGAAAGCTGAAGCAATATAAAGGAGGATGGGCCACGTAAGTAAGGCTTTCAAGCACCGACTCTGAGTCCGGTTTTACGGAGGAGCTCTTGTGATACGGTCCAGCACTGGGAGAGGTAACAAGTTTTCTCACTTGTCCATCACTGGACAATGAGAAACCGCGACAGTGCGTGCACCACTGAGGTCATGTGGCATCGCTAGGCATGTGACAAAGAAAAGATATCCCTTTGGAAGCACAACTTTGCTGTTCTGACATGCCCTTCCAGGGAGCTAACTGCTTCCCACCACTGGCACTTCCTGGCGGGTCTGTAAGATCAGACAGTGACAGAATTAATGGTCTTTTGTTTTCTGCAGTTTGGAAGACAGTTAAGGAAAACGTAAAGGTGAAGAGAGAAGAATATAGGGGTGGTTTAAAGAACAAAAGAAGGAATGACCTCTGTAGGCATCTGAGGTGAGGTGAGAGTGAAATCGAAAGCAGTAGTAAAAGTACATTTGGGGATGGAAATGCTCTCCCAAATGACCTGCAGCCGTCAGAGAGACGGCGAAACAGAGGATTGAAGAAACGTTCAGCAGAGGGACCTGTAGAAGTGGGGAGAAGAGTACGTGAAGAAACAAAGACGTGCAAAGACCGAAGCACAGTGTAACTAGAGCAGAGACCAAGAACAGAGCAATACAAGCATAGGGAGAGAAGTCAGGCAGGGTTCTGAAGACTAGAAGGAGATTAAAACAAATGTGGAGAGGTAAAACAAAGCTAACGGACAGCAAGCCTGGTCAGAAGAGCAAACCTCATTCCACTGTGTTAATTCCCGACTGATCTGCAGCACAGAACAGTCTCACAAACAATAAAACCAGTTTATCGGCGCACTGACTGCATTATTGAAACCGCTGACGTGTGAGGTACTCGGTAGAAGGAGATTATTAATAATGGCTTCCCTTCGCTCTAGTGCTCAGCACAGAGGGCTGGACAACGAGAAGGGCCCAAAGAGATTCTCTGCGTTCTGGAGGTAGTGTCCTGGGAAGAACGAGGCATCCTGGTGGCACAGGCTGCTGCCAGTACTTGCTTTGGAAACAAGCAACGTTTACTTCCCCAGTTAAAGTACCAACAGCATGAGAATCCTCTTCACCTGAACAGCCCGGCCCCTCTGGTTTCCTGCTGTTGCTCTTTTCAGGCAACATACACAAAGGAAACAGTTTAAAAAATTTTTCACAGATCCTCATTTGTGCACCAGCAGACCCAAGCAATCACCAAGCCTGAGTTCTCAGTCTGTATCCTTCCTTCCTAGGATGAATGCGTTTTCCCTCTCCTTTCCTTCGGTTATTTCCCAAAGCTCAGAGCAGCTCGGTAGCGTACGGAAATGCAGTTTGTCTGTGCGTTTCGTCTTCGTTCTCCTCATCTCCTTCGTGGATGAAGCTGGCTGGGTCGTGTTGCTCAGGCTCCTCCCTTTTCTCAAAGAGCTGCTCTTCCAGGAAGAAGCTCCCGATGCCGTATTCCTCCTCGTGCACCTTCGCTTCCGCAGGTGAGACATGGGGAGATCCCAGAACAAAATCTGCAAACCTGCCGGATTTTTAAAGGGACAAGTGATCAGCTGAGAAAAGTCAAGGGAAAAAAAAAACCCACGCAAACAAACTGTAAATGCAAGGGGATACTGCCAATGAAGCTGGGATGTTGTAAGGCCGTGCCCCCAGGCAGCACAGGTGAGGGGAAGCTGCAGCGCGAGCTAGGGAGCCCTGAAAAACGGAGAGTAAATCCCAGAGGATGGCAACAACCCTGAAGATTTGTTTTCCTGCCTCGTCTTTTCAGTCTTTTGTACGTAACCAACGTTTGCTCTTCTGGAGGCCATCTGGAAGGTCTTGTGACTAAGCAAGAAGATCTAACTTTGTCTTCACATCCTGTCAGCACTCACGGGGTAATCAGAGGAAGCATTTGTAGTTGGATAGATGCCACTTCGGCTTCTAAAAATAAAGTTGCAGCGTATTTGCGACAAAGGCTTCGAGAATTCAGGTAAGTGGACATTGCTAATGGAAGCAAGACTGGTAAGAACTTCCCACTGCCACGCCGCCTTGCTTCTGGTGCTGCCTGCACACGCTCGGCAAGCTGAGCTCAAGAATTCCTGGGTTTGGTGAAGCTGGAGCTGCAGGCTGGGAGTTCTGCAGCTGCTCCACGGAAGTGCCAGTCCAGAGGTCTGGCAGCACAAAGCATGAACTGGGCGCTGTCCCTACGTGTCACTCTGCCACAAATCTTACTTTCAGTGGACAACTACGCTGGGGAGAGAGAAGGGAGCTGGAGGTTTCCGGCAAGCGTGTGGAAACAGACGGCCGCTCTGACACCTGGGTAAGTGTCGACAGCATCAGAGAAATGTAAGAAAAGGGAAATGCGGCTACATTCTGGAGTTCTGGTAAACTGATCAATAATTTACATTTTAGACTTAACATTTCTGCGAGATGAATGTTGTCACCTCGCTCCTCTTGGAAGCACTGTTAGGCTAAATGGGGAACAAAGCTGGACTGGCTGCGTTTTACGGGTTTGCCTGGTGTCAAACTATCTTCTGCTGCTTAAGGGAAGTGCAAAGGGTTACTCAACTTTAAATCACGCTGCTGCTGTTTCTCTTTACTTTTGTACTTTTAGAGCGAGCAGTTTCTAAGAACTATATTAATGAAGCGATGTCTCAATTGTTGTGTGCATTTGGCACGACTTTGGCTTACAGTACTGCAGTGAGCATGCACTTTCTGCTGCTTTCAGTCGTGCTACAGAATGCAAGTAGCTTCAAAAATAAGATGGTTTAACAGTAAATCCCTAAAACTTGAGCTAGAGGGGCTGTCTGTGTGCCCACCCAAGGCAGATGAAGGTTTTGAAATTAGTTTTACCTTTTTATTGATTAACTTCCAAGCTGACCAGGGCTCCTTTGAAATGGTGACACTTGATTCTGCGGTTGGAGAGCTTAACACAGGTAATACGTGCCTGCCCCAATTTGACACGGTGCTCTACAAACTGGCATTTCACTGGTCAGGCTCATAAAATAAAATATCTGCAAACTCTACGAGTAATTTATGGTTAGGGAGGAATAGACGGAGTTTAATACCAGCAGCAAGTAACTGACCAGAGTCGAGGTGAGAGAATTTGAAGGCATCAAATCGGGTTACGGAACGAGGGATGAAAATCATCCCTACTTTGAAAATAAACTTCTCTTCGAAAAGTTTCACCTCGGTGAAAGTGGAGACCCATCTTCAAAATCAACCGAGATCAAATGGAAATCTGGAAAGGACCTGACAAAACGTTCTAAGCTGTGGTTTTTAGCGGGATTACTCCAGAGGATAAAGCTACCCGGGATGTCTGACTGTGCGCAAGATAAAATGCACCCGGAACGGAGCCCGAGGCAGCATTTGGATCCCCTGTGTAGCAGCATCTGCACAATGTGTTTCCCGTTCAGGAGGAGCCAGAACTTCTTACCTGTGTGGGGACTGGAGTTTGGATACAGCTACCCACGACGGGAAGCCAGGGCTCCTGCAGAGCGAGCGTAGCTCCTCCAGAGCTCTCAGAGTTTCTGCTTCACCTTGTTCTCGATACTCGTCTTCAGTGAGGTATTTAAACACCACATTTTTTGATTTAAAGCGATTCTTCACTTTTCTAGAATGAAATGAAAAACAATTAGCATTTCTCACGTTTTCTGGCACGTAATTACTGTCTGTCCTTTCTCTCTACTACCTGTTACTAACATGCATTAATTAATCCCTTTTCAGAGGACAAGCTACATTCTTGCATTAAAATTTTAGGACTAAGTGTCTCATGTTTGCTAGTCTGTTTACCCTAGGTCTTAACTGAAGCTGTAGAATTCCGAGAGATGAGACCTAACGAGCTTCAGATGAGCTTTCGATCAGGAGCTTTTTGTGTATGCATGGACTAAAATCTCGCAGAATTAAATAGATGGCTGCTTGCTCAGCCATTTTTAGGTGCAATATGCAAAATGTGTCTGTGCAGAGACACGGGCTGCCTCTGTGACTTCGGAGATAAGCAGCGCTCTAAGCCTGCTGTGAGTTGTTCGTGTTTACTGGATCGCTTCTCTAAAATCTTGCTTTAAATTACAAAACTGAGTAGTCTTGAGGCCAAAATGTTTACAATCTGATGTTTTTTTAGCTGCTGCGTAGCGATGTATAATATAATTAGATATCAATTAGAAAGTGTGCCATGTTCTGTTCCCTTCTGTCGAGTGCTTTCAATTTAAATGTTGTGATGAGTTAAGATAAGCAAGGGCTGGATGCCCATAAAACCTTCAGCTCTATATAAAAACACCTGCTCCAACCAGCAGCGTTCCACTTCCCTCCTTATTTTCCCTGTAAAGCAAGAACAAACCATAACCCTCGTTCTAGTCCAGTGGTAAAGGTCTTCCTGGCTCAGTGGGATCAGTACTGATCTTACCAACAAATAATGCAAGATTCTTAAGTTATTCCGACATATCTGCTGCTCTGAATTGTGTGTCTGGCATCACGGCTTCACAGTTTGGTGCTGTTGCTTAGTGTTTGGGAAAAAAAAAACCAAAACACCACCTTATCATTCTCCTAAGAGAGATCGTAGAGCTGTTTCAGTGGTTTTTGGCTTTATAGAAGTATCAGTTCATGAAAAAACAAGACCTTTTGGACAGCAAACTGCAGTGTTTCAGGGTAAAACTGTGTTCTGGCTTCTGTGAACTCGTAGGAAAATCTTACTGATTTCAGAGGGAGCCGAACCTGTGTACATCAGGTATTAGTCCTTTTGAAACAGCTGGTGCTTCTCAGCTGCAGGCAAAAAGCAATCTTCAACAAACGATAAATTCTACCGAAAATGAAAAAGCTTGAGCCCAGTCCACACTCTCAACATCTAGGAAGAGCACAAGAGCAAAGCACTATGCTCTTCATAACTAAACGATGTGTAAAAGACTAGAAAAGAATGGTATTTTTTTTTATTATTATTCTTTTGGTAATGCCAGTTCCAGCCTTTGCCTCTCCTTGGTTCTGCACGGTTCAGCAGAAACCCACAGCTACGGAACAGGCTGTGTTACAGACTCTCAACCTGGACGGCATCACTGAAGGTAAAAGACAGGTGTAAATTGGCAGGACTTTTTTTTTAGAATCTTCATCTGAGTGTTGTATTTGTGATAAAACATGCTTCAAATTCAAGGATGAGCAAACACGTAGTTCCCGTACAAATCCTTAGCAAACTACAGTCTACAGATCCCCATTTCCAAATGGCACAACCTAAGCGGCGCGCTGGGAATACAGGGGAGCATCTCCACACTCATAATGCTGTTTCTGTGAATTAAAGGTGCATCTGAGGTAATAACCTTGGGAAACTAAAATCAATGGAAACCCCTTTTGTCATGGAGACGGGTTTTTAGTTTCTGAACTCGACACTGTCTGACTTCCATGGGCTGTCCCCCAGTAACATCTGCTTCCTCGGCGATAGTACAAGATTCAGGACAAGTTACCTGCACATTCTCTCCATCGCCGTGAGACCGAGGCAGTATTGCTGCAGGCTCACCCAGCAACCAGACAGAAGCGTTTTGGTTACCACGTGCTGCGGACTACAAGGGGCTACATTTGGCGCCGAGAGCACAATCAACATTTCTCCATTCTCCACAAAACAAAACTCATGATGGGAGGTTGGATTAAAAATGATCTCTAAGGTCCCTTCCAGCGCAGGCCATTCTATGATTCTATGCTTAAAACCGCCAAAAGGAAAATCGTTAAATTCCTGGGTCTCAGGGCTTTAACGCTTTTCTATTGCAGCTCTGGTAGAAATACAAACTTTTTTTTGGTAAAACCATGAACTAGCACTAGAAATTCCTCGGTTGTTATTGAAGCGTAAGAGCCTTTTCGCTGTCAGCCCCCAGTATTTCCTGGCGCAACTGGGACGTTCACAGGTAGATACAAACCTGCCAATGTGACGCGCAGCACCGAGGGGGTAACGCAGGCCTTTGGAACAGAGGCTGACGGCTATTACCGCGTACGCGACCTCGGGTACGGTGACACCCCAATAAATCAGGACAAAGGCTGTTAATTGCAGCGTCCACGCGAACAAGGTTATGCTCCGCTCCGCGGTAAGCGGCCCATGCTGGTAACAAGCGACAAAACTGGTCGTGCCAACGGCCAGCAAATACCCTGTCGGAACAGAAAAGAGGGAGATGGAGAGAAAGATGCAAACTACCCGGATAAACGTCGTGAGTCTGGTTCACAAAGCTTGGAGCTGCCGTTTCTTGTGTCATCTTACAGACGCCTGCGTTACGCTGAGTGCATTTTGTATTTCTAAAGCACGCGAAGAGTTGATCTATGAACGAGCACTGAGCTGCAAGGGAATTCTCCCCATGCGAAAACATTGAGGCAGGTGCCAGATCTCTGGATGTGTCAGCCCCTGCAGCCGCATCCAGTTAGCGATTTACACATCCACGGAAATACAAACCAGCACAGCTGGTGATGTAACGGCGAATCAATGAACAAGTAATACAGGTAAAATCCGCTCTTAAAGCTGCTCCCAGCCCACTACATCCAACTCCTTATTTCATGACACAACGTGAGTAAATGCTCGTTTGAGTGGATTAAGAACCTCTGGAATATTCTGATGGCCCAAGAGAAAAAAGTACTTCATAAGTGAGTCACTTGATTTTGTTTTTTATGGGCAGGTATTCTTCTAACCACTAATTTAAACCTAAATCTGCAGTGTGTTTTTTGGTAATTTTCTTACCCAACAAGTAGTTTCTGTGTTCAGACCACAACCACTGCACGTTCTCTTTGAAGCAGTATATAAAATAGAGAGAGGACATCCAGCAGCCACTCATTAAGATCCAGAATGTGCTGTGCTGAAAATTATACCAAAAAAAAAAAAAATTAAAAAATTTCAGTGGTTACCTAGCCACAGAACCAAAGCAAGGGCAGAATCTGGCTCTGTACTCTCCCTATATTATGATGCAGATAATTATTATTGTTTATAGTTTGTTTTATAAATGTAGATTTACCCTTCGAATAAACTTTTTAAATGTCAACAGGACAAAGACCAGCAGAGCAAGAACACCCAGGATTACTCCAGAAAGGTAAAAGATCTTGGTACTCCTGTAAGAGAACAAGAGAGAATATGGTGAGAAGTGTAATATTGTAACTGGTTAAAATGCCAACGTTTGTAAAAACAGGGATCTTCTGTAAGAACCTAACACAGTTGTAGGTTAGAGTTGTAGGTACATGGTTAACAGGCCCAGTTCAGATATTAAACCCATGTAAGGAAAAATTCTGAACAGATACTTAAGGTCACTGGAGCTGTTACAGCCTAGGAGATTGTGCTTGGTTTTTTTATTTTAAAGCTCACACTATTTCTGATTTCATTGACCTTCCAGTTTCCAGCAATTTCGTTTTCTTCTATGCACTGACACGGTTTTGCACTGCAAGAAAAGTTGTGGGGTTTTTCTAAATTCAAAATGTAAAACCCCTTCCACAAACCCCCAAGTTTTTTTTCTAAGCTTATGCATTTATAAAGTCTGACTTTTCAGAGTTAACTCCATAAAGCCTATTGCTGCTCTGCTTGTTTTAGAGGTGCCTCCTCACAGTTTGTGACTCATTCTGCTCTGAAGTCAGGGCACGTGGGTTTCGCTACGAGATTAACCATATCCTCCCTGCCCTGCTGTGCCAAACGTGCATCAAATGAGCGATGGGGCAAGGCTGGCACAAAGGTGGACACAGATGAGGTCCCAGGTGACCTCATGCGAAGCCTTTCTGGCTGCAGGAAGGCGTCGTTTATCATGCAAGCAGCTAACCTCACTGGCCTACAACAAGGAAAGAGAATTTTTCTCAATCCACACACTTGTTCGCTGAGGTTTGTCTTGGTGTGGCCCAGCACAGGAGCCCTGACACAGCTCAGCGATTAACAGGGCGCAGCACTCCCAAGATATGCCACGATCAGCCCAAACACAAATTGTATTTGAAGTTTTAAATACAGGTTCAGTTTCCTTCTTTCTCTTTCCCAGAGAACCGCCTCTCTAGCTTAGAAAACAGACCAAAAGGTGCCCAGGCTTTGGGAAAGGAGGTCAAAAATCAGCAGCCAGTACTCACCTGCTCAGGCTGTTTGCAAAATGGGACAGAAAAATTCCAGCTACAAATAAAAACAAGAGCATTCCATCTAGCACTAAAAAAAGGGGAAAAAAATAGAAATGGACTTTAGACTAATTCAGTCTGAAATGGCGATTGTATAAAATATCAACAGAAAAGTCTTGAGCTTCGTACAGAAGAGACGGTAACACTGGCAATACCGATCGATCTGTAATCTCAACCAAAAGCTTTGTTACTTACTTCTTCGTTTCACACTCACGGTGTACGGTTCGGGTTTGAAGGGCCGTATTATGAAACAAATATCCTTTCCATATTGCTTTACCCATATGGAAGTTTCTGAAGAGGTCTCTGGTTTCCAGAAGATTTGAACAGCACAAGCAACAAACTCAAAAACAGTTTCTGAATTGCGACAGTTGCTTTCTTCTGAAATGGGCTCAAACCTGAACCTTTCTCTGCTGTTGACTCTCACCTGAGAACAAAACAAAAGAAGCAGCTCAGAGTCACTGGGGCTTTTTGAACTGTGTAGCCTATAAGCCATCTGTGTGATAATGACAGTCAGGACAGAAAGATCGAGAAGAAATGCTAGCGCAATTTTTAGTTAATACTGGTTATTAGTATTATGCATAATTTGTTTAAGCCTTACAAGGTGAGTCAGAGGAGTCAGCAAAGTTCTGTGGAGAGGCCTCAATCCATCCAAAAACTTGGTGGGTTTGTCTGTACCAGGACACTTGCTCCCTCACCCCAAATTTCTAATTAAAGCTAATAATTGACTGACCACAGTTTGTTTTGTGGCTGTTCATATGCTTCCCCATTCCCCTTCTGAACCACGACTCGTCTTTTCTTGTAGTTAATAATGCAACCTTCACGTTAGGGCCAGAAAAGGGATAAGGAAAACGAAAGACATCGTCATGAGAAATTTAAATACAAGCACATTCCTGTTGGGTATTTGGGGTTTTCTTGCTAGCACCCTCCCCTGCTAAACTGGTAAAAGATGTTGTCGATCTTCAGAGATGGGCCAATTTCTCTGGAGATTGTGGTTCACTGTGAGCTCTTCATTAGGGCCTGTTAGACAACAGCGACCCATCTCTACAAAAAAGTGATGCAACAGGTAATAAATCAGGCTTCTACTAGGAGAAGAGACAACACATCAGCAAGCAATTTGTTGTGGAGAAAAAAACTCTGAACTTCCTGCTTTGAAACGTTTACTCCAGGAAAGCTTGTGTGACTGCTGGAGGTTTTGCCCCCTGAAGTCCGTTCACAGAAAAAACTACGGGAAAACAGTCCTGGGAACAGACAAAGAAATGTTCCACTGCTTTCTGGCTTAGAGCAAATTCCACCAACAGAGATGAAATGAAACTGTTTCCTTCCCTTGTCTGGAAACATACTTTGAAGGAAAAAAATAGAAAAAAAAAAAGAGGAACCACGCAGTCAGCTTGTTCCTTTAGCTATTATGGCGTCCACTGTGGAGAGATTCTTAGATTGTTTTGAGCTCATCTCTAAATATGTTTCTTCTGAGACAAGCCCCTGTTACTCAGAACAGAAATGCACTGCTACTGCTGCTTTTTCATTAGTCACGATCTAATACGCTTTTGCTTCCTATACTGTGGCCCGGAATGCTACAGCGAGTGAGTCACCCAACTGCATTTTATCCTCAAATTTCAAAACATTACAAAGGCGTTTGGTGATAAGCAAAAACACCTGTTGCCAAGGTTAACGGAGGGCCACGAGCAGAAAAGGTGTGCAAGAAAATAATACACGACACTATGGTAACGTTTGCGCGGCGTCACACCGCGAGCCCGGCCGACGTCCTTGTCATCGAGAGACCAAACCTCACGGCATCCACGGCGGAGGATCGCAGTGCTGCATCGTCATCATGGTCCTACCTAGGCACCCTTCAAGCTCCACAGAGGTACTGCTTTGATCTAATGATGCCCTTGGAAACGTACTGTGTACCTCAGCGATCCCCGAAAAGGCCTCTTACCTGTAGGGTCGACCACACGTACTGCAAGCGAACAGTTCTGTTTTGCACGTAGCAGTAACAGTTTTCACCCCGCTCCTGGGTGAGATCCATTTCCTGCAGAAGCCTACATCTGCTACCTGGGGAGGGAGCAGAAAAGTTATTTTTAAGCATGTGTCAAATACAACCGTTGAATTCTCCTCATTGTCATATATGCCGAGGGAATCACGAGGAATTTGCAGATACTCTAACGTAAGAAATACGCTGCAGGGTAGCATGTCCAACGTGATTTAGATGAAAATCCAAATTAAGACTTTCAGGTTATTTAGGCTCCAGAGTAAACTGCAACACTTTAGAAAGAAAAAAAAAAAATTCATCTAGAGTGTTATTTTTTAAAAATGTAATCTGTGAAAGCTTGGCTGTGGTATCAGTGTTTGGATGGCACTGGAATAGGGCCTCTGGGCCAAATTCACTGCTGGCACGAGTGGGTGTAACTCCACCGGAGTCGCTGCTTACACCAATGGTGAATGGAACTGTGGGAGTGTGAGCAGGTAAACAGGCTCACATATTAAAATAGTCATTTAGCACATGACACGGCTGCTGATCGCAGGAATCATACTCCTCTCCCTCGGAAGTCTTCCTCGTGTTAAATAACATGAGTTTTCTTTTAAAACCCTATTTTCCTGACATAGCCCAGCCGTAACGTGTAAAAAGGCAACTTTGCTGACAGCTTCCCTTTAAGTCATTTAATCAGCGATGCCAACTGGTCTAACCCCCAAAATATTAGTGACCCTCTAGAACCCTCGGAATTTGATCGCACTTTTCAGCAGAAACGCACCTAGAAGATTTATTTAGCAAACTCTGAAGACTAACATGCATTCCAATCCATACACATGTGTAAAACATACCCTACAGTGCATTACCGCAGTGTTCCAGGAACATAATTAAAGAGAAGAATAAAGGAAATAATTACAGATCTGAACAGAGGGAATCATCTGGCTCACTGAATAGAAAATGTAGGTCTAAGCCAAGCTCAGTAATAACTGCTAAAACACTGTCATACGCTCAAACAGCAAAATGAGTATGTGCAAAAGTCTCAATCTGGACAAGGAAATACTGTTTGCAGGTAAAAACCTGCCCTGTCTCTATAAAGAAGCTGAACTTAGGCTAAATTATTTTTAACCCCTTTAATTAGGCCAATGAAAAATACTTGTGTGGACGTGCTTACGTAAGTTTATCACATCACGCCAGAATTAAAGTGTCCACAGATGATCTTGCTAAAGTAAATTAGTTTCAACTTAAAAATCGGGCACTTTTATTGTGACAAATTGATCGTTCGATTAATTTTTCATCCCAGGCAAATCCAGAGGGAAGGAGCACAACCCTTCAGGCACAGGTCGGCTGCACCTCCCGAGAGGCGCTTCTGTAAACGCCACCGGGTAAAGTCGCAAAAGGGTTCGTTCGCGCAGGCGAGGCCGGACACTACCCAGGGCGAAGACCCGAAGGATCCAGCCCTAAGAAGCGGCAACGCCCTCGGCACGACCAAAACGTGCCCGCACCTTCCCCACAAGGGTGTGTTAGGATTTTCTGCCGCTACATTTAACCTATCCATGTGCAACAGAAGTCACGTCCCGCATACACACCGCTAGCACCTCTTTTCTTGCTCCACCCCTTTGATTTTAAGACGTCTTCTCGGGAACAAAAAATAATGTGAACAGGGCATCAGCTCCATAGAGTCCTGTTCCAAAAGGAAAGATGCGGGGGAGGTTTGGATTAGATGTTAGGGAAGAAGTTCTTCGCTCTGAGGGTGGTGAGACACGGGCACAGAATGGTGCTGGAGGCTCCATCCCTGGAGACATCCAAGGTCTTGCTGGAGCTCTGAGCAAACTGAGCTAAAGACGCCCCTGCTCACCGCAGGCGGTTGGACTAAGTGACCTCTAAAGGTCCCTTCCAGCTCAAAAACGTTCTATGATTCTAAACAGGTACCCATGGAAGGAGGAGGGTTCAGGTGCCCTGGAGACACACCGAGGGCAGCTCTCCAATTCTGAGATGACGACCAGCGGAGAGAAAGCACCTCCTGCCGAACCCTTCGAAACATCAGGGCGAGGAGGGGAAGCAGTTTCTTGAAGCGGGGTATCACTCGCACAACGGAGAACAACCTTTAGGGTTTTCACTGCCCTGGGTAACAAACGATGTGTCCCGCACCCAATCCCCCTGAACCAACTTAAGGACAAAGGGAGTGACACGGCCCCCCCCCCACGCCCCCCCTACCTCCCCCGGCAGCGGCACCCCAGCCTTCCACCCTCTCCGTGCCGGTTCCTCCACGCCATTCCCAGGGAAGCTAGCCCAGGGACTGGACGAGCAGCAGAAAAGAGCTAACAGGGACGCGCCGGGCCCCTGAAAGGGCTTCGAGGGCGGCGGCGCCGGCCCTCCCTGAGGGCAGCGCCATCTTGGGCGGGAACAAGCGGCAGCCGGGGAGCGGCGGAGACTGAGGGAAAGCGCGGCCCCGCTGCCTCTTCTCGGGGAGACTGAGGAAAAGCCACCCGCAGGAGAAAGGGACCACCCCCCCCCCCCCCCCCCCCCGCCACCGTCCTCCCACCGCCGCCTCCCCGCCCGCGGAGCTCTCCCGGCAGGAGGGGACGGCCGGTACCTGCTGAGGGCACCTCCGCGCTGCTGCCGGCCAGCGCCAGGAGGAGCAGCCCCAGCGCCAGTCCTGGCCGGGGCCGCGGCGGCCGCGCAGCGCTCATGGAGCGGCCGCCGGGCTCCCGCCTCGCCTCGAAACCGCCGCCGCGCCGAGGGCGGGGCCCGGCCGGGGAAAGGGGCGGTGCGGCCCCGAGCGAGCCCCGGCGGTCCTCCGGCACCCTCCGGCCCTCCAAGCCCCTCCATCCCCTCCGGGGGAGCGGCCCTGGGGAGGGCGTTCACGCCGGCGGCCTCCGGGAGGGCAGGCGCGGCCCGTGGGCCTCAGAGAGGCACCTCCCGGGGTGTGCGCTCGCCCTGCCCTGCGTCCCAGAGCAAAGGCTCAACCCAAACCGCCACCCGAACTGCAGCGAGGGCAGCCTGAGGTTGGCCACCCTGTCCCCGAATCCACCTTCCCCACCCAGCCTGGTGGGTTGCGTGGGCCCTGGGACGGCTGCGCCTTAGTCGGACCTTCTTAATTCTCTGAATTAGATGTTACTAGAGGTGAACTTCCGCAGCTTTTCTGCGTTTCCCAGGCAGCCGCAAGAAGAGCGTGGAGCAGGACGCACGCTCCCCTGTCAGGGCTGTGGAGACTCCGGCTGGCTCAGCCCTCACCTGCTCATTGCAGGCGTTTTAGATCGCTCATGAGTCACAGTCAGGGGTGGAAAGGGCTGGAGCTTTTTCCTATTCTGTGAAAAACAATAAACCCAACTTTGCCACGGCATTCTGGCATCGCCAACATCTATTTTTATGCTGAGCCCTACATTTGTCCTTTCCAACCTACTTGCTTTGCTACAACAGAGTCACAGAGCGTTAGAGGTTGGAAGGGACTTCAAAGATCATCTAGTCCAGCCCCCCTGCCAGAGCAGGGTCACCTACAGGAGATCGCACAGGAATGCGTCCAGGCGGGTTTTGAAAGTCTCCAGAGCAGGAGACTCCACAACCTCCCTGGGCAGCCTGGGCCAGGGCTCTGTCACCCTCACAGTGAAAAAGTTTTTCCTAATGTTTTTGTGGAATCTCCTGTGTTCCAGCTTGTACCCATTGCCCCTTGTCCTGTCAATGGACATCACTGAGAGGAGCCTGGCTCTGTCCTCCTCACACTCCCCCTTGACATATTTATAAACATGAATGAGGTCACCCCTCAGCCTCCTCCAAGCTAAAGAGCCCCAGCTCCTTCAGCCTTTCCTCACCAGGGAGATGTTCCACTCCCTCCATCATCCCTGTGGCTGTGCTGGACTCTCTCCAGCAGTTCCCTGTCCCTCTTGAGCTGAGGGGCCCAGAACTGAACACAATATTCCAGATGTGGCCTCACCAGGGCAGAGCAGAGGGGCAGGAGGACCTCTTTTGACCTACTGGCTACTCCCCTTCTAACACACCCCAGGATGCCATTGGCCTTCTTGGCCATGAGGGCACACTGCTGGCTCATGGCCATCCTGCTGCCCACCAGCACCCCCAGGTCCCTTTCCCCTGCGCTGCTCTCCAGCAGGGCAGTCCCCAACCTATACTGGCACATGGGGTTGTTCTTTCCCAAGTGCAAAACTCTACACTACTCTACAACGCGCTCCCTTCTTTGTTCTTGGAGCCGCCACTTCTCCGCGCGAAGGTTGCTGCTTGGGTTTATTTTGGCTTGTTTAGGGCTAGATCTGATTTCCCCTGGGGGGTGACGGGAGGGTGCCAGGATGGGCTTTTTTAACACCTGGGAGGGTGCTGCCCGCTGCCTCACGCCTGGTCCCCACGCTATCGCGTCCGCAGAGCGCTGGCCGGGCTCGCCTCTAACTGCCCATTTTTCCTCACGGGTACTGAGCACGTGGAGAACAAGGGCAAAAATAGTTGGGATTTGATAGCGCGTGCAACATCTGAGAAACTTCAGTCTCCAAAGGAAGCGTTCATTTACGTCTTTATTTGTCTTTATGTAATTTGGGTGTTGCCCTGATATAACTTTTCAGGTGCTTTCTTGAGCAAACGTGGTGAAGAAAGAAATGCTGTTTGTGCTTACCTGCTTCCTTAGTAAACCCTTAGAAATAGATTTTGTGTGTCTAAACAGCAAGGGACAATCGTAGCCAAGTTAATAAAGGAATCCCTTTCACATTTCCCATTTGCAATAGTTTTTTTCAGCTACATTAACCATCTTGACAGTATTTTTTCCAGGAAAGGAGATGCTCCACATTCAGCTCTTGCTTATATTTTTATTGCTAGGGCTCTTTGCACTTCACTGCTAATTAACTTTCAATAACTGTCGTAGGGTTACAGTCAGCCAGCATGAATCAGATGGAAAATGTAGCTTTAGGGGACTGCACTCTGTCAAAAACAATTGGAAACCTGTGCTTGATTTCCGAGGAGAACATACTCGCTCAAGCAGGATACAGCAGCTATTAGGCAGCGTTCTAAGGAAGCCTTAATAAAAGAGACTCGGTGCTTTTGCTACAACCCTCCTTCGAGGGCAGCTCTGAGTAATTACGTGGCGCTTTCCTTGCTTCCCGTTTGTTTGTTTGACTTCCCAAATGGCGCTGTTGCTTAGGCTGAAGTTCAAAGGGGCTCTGAGCTTAAAGGAGGTGTCTTTATGTGTTTGCCCACAAATATGATGCAAAGCAGGGGAGAGCAGTGATGGTCCCTTACAGGTGCAGCTCAGCTCGTGGAAACTCTGCCCTTCCCAGGTTAAAAAAAGCTGGGGAAGGGTTGATGATTTATTTGGGCCGTGCAGCCATCAGAATAGGCTACAGCTGTGTCAGGCACTGATGAGGAGCTGCTCTCGCTCCACAAAGCCTCAACCACCTTGGGCCCTCGTGCTGCTGGGGACAGCATCTGCGAGCCCAGGCTGGGAACGAGGCACTCACGGTCCCAGTTCTCACTCCGCGAGGTGATGCTCGTTACCCAGTTGAAGCCTACCCTTTACTTTCTAACTAGAGCTTTTGAATTTCCAGGTGCGCCCTTAAAATCTCAGTAGATGCTCCCGATGACTAAGGATGCTTCCTCTGATTAATTTTTATTTTTCCTCCCCACTTTGCTCTCCCTTCCCTTCCGTTCCCTTTCATTACGTCAGCACTGGCTATAATTTGTTCGCAGAGTTACAGGGTGTTCTCTCTTCCTTTGGCCAGCCCCAAGTGGCTGGGGGGGGTGTGGAAGCCGCGGCATTCTTGCTTTCTTAGAGCCGGGCGCGTGGGCGTTGGATTGTGTCACTCGTAGGAGGGGAACGTCAAAGGAAGCGGGATCAACTGCTGCAGGAGGTTTGTGAGCCAGGTACTTAATATTTGCTTTCCTGGAAAAGCAAGAAATAAAACAGCAGAACAGGCAGCCTTTATGTCTTTAGTTTTCCTGTGTAATCAGAATGACACAACACCTGTGTGTGCTTAAGCACCGTTTGAGTTTGGGGGAGGGGGTTGCCTTCGTTTCTTCAGGCTGGAGAAGTATTTCTTCTCAAATAGTTTCGTGTGTTTTGGTGGAATCTGTTGAATGTTTACTCCAGTCATACAAATAATTCGTGTTCCGTAAGTGTCCTCACAAATAAGGCGATTTATTAGCAGGTGCATTATGTTGCTTTTTTATTTGATGTAAAATGGTCTCTTAGAGTTAAAATTAGACAGAAGAGCCATTTGAGACTGTTTTGCTTGTCTCCAACTGTTGGGTTTGGTTTTTTTTCAGGAATGCATTAGTCTGAAGTATTTCACAGGCAAAATACTGAGTTATTTTGGAGGGAGAAAGATTATCTACAAAGGAAAAGTATAGCTACTTATTTTTACAGTAGTTTTATGGTAATCACTGTTTTATTTGACACGTATAGATACTGAGCTAGATACAGCTCTGCTAGGAATATTTCTTCCTCTTTTTTAACACTTACCTGGGTGCTGACTTCTAGATTAGGCAAAAGGCCCATATTTTTTTCGTTACGCTGTTTTGTTTTCCTTAGACCTTTGCCTATTTAATCCAAGTGCAAGATTGTAGCTGTCCACGCTGTTGAAAATCTACGTGCCCTTACGCGTGATTTCCTGTTGAATCGGCGGCGGGGGCCAGGCGTGTCTGAGATGGGTGCAACCTGCGTGGTTTTTAGATAAACCCCTCTGAGTAAAGCGGATTTTTCCTTCTGGTATGGCTTCCGATTTATGGCTCTTTCTTGGCATTTAACCCTACGCTTGTTGTTTTGTTTTTTTTTTTCCTGTTGCTATCAAAGGGACCTAGAGGTCAGGAGGAAGGAAAGCTCAGTCAGCTGATGGTGAAGTGTTCAGGGGAGGATGTGTCTGCAGCTGCTGCAAACATGGTCCCTCCCCCTGACTTCAGCAAAGTATTCTGGTGTAAATTCATTGCTCTCATTGAGATTATTCCTCATTTACACAACAGTAAGCACAACAGTAAGTTAAGTAGCAGCGGGCCTTAAATATTTATCTCCTTTATTTTTAGCATGCCAATTGCAGCTATTTATGAAGCAAAGAAGCAGTGATACGAATCTGACTGGGTTCCTCCTTCGCTTTGAATCTGCAACAGAGAGGCAGTATTTCTATTTTTATTTTCTTGACCATGTGCTCTTATTTATTATGGTAATATGTTGCAGACTTCATTTCCCAAGGGCCTCTTAGCTCCCACTTTTAAGCAAAAGGGGTCTGGTTACATATCTAAAGGAGCATTGATGCAGCCAAAGAGCAGCTGTGAGGTTGCCCTGAGGTGCTGTGCAGGCACTGATACCTCAGGCGGATTTATCCCTGGGGAGAGGTCTCAAAATTGTGAGGAAGCTCCACAGCAGAGCAAACAATTTGCTGTGTGAAGGGTAAACTAGGCTGGCAGATGGAGGTGCTGAAAAATTGCATGCAGTTGTACGGGCTGGATCAGAAATTGGCACTTCTGGCTTTTAGGTCACCACTTTACATGCAGCTTAGCTTAGTACTTCCCCATCGCTTTCCTTTGATTACGGATGGTTTGTGGTTAATAGATCGATGATCCTAGCCCAGTCTTTCGTTGGCGAAGAACCACGTCACAAAACCCAAGTCCTACCACTAGTGTTGGCATCCCAACCGACAGCCTGGGACATGTAGCCAGGACTTGGCTGGCAGCTGAGCGTCCCTCACCATCTACAGACGGGCAGGCCATCACCTCGTGGCACGGTTTTTATGGCTGCGTACCTCCTGTAGAGAAAGAGGACGTACCCACCGACAGGAACCCACGGGCAGCTTTCCAGTGGCTTTCCCTAAGTCAAGGTGATTTGCTTTAAAGCGCTATCTTTTCTGTAAAATCCCCGTGAGCCAGAGGCGCGCGTGTGAACGCCTAGGTGGGGAGAGCCAGGATGTACAGTCATTTTGCCCCTGCTAGTCACAGCCGCGCTTGCGGAATGCAGGATGTGCCCCAAATAGGTCTTTACGATATTCCCTGCTGCAGTCATTTCAGCCTTTCAGCATTCCTGTTAGCTCTGGCTGACAACAACAGGATTTTCGTGACGGTGACTGCAGCAGTCTCACGCCAGCCGGAAAGTGAAGGTAAAGACTTGTAGACTGACTCAGATGAAAGGTTGGACAAGCCTGGGCTCCTGTCCCTGGCAGTGGCCAGAGAAGCTCTGAGAGAGTCAAAGAACAAAACAAGCACAGAGTCATGCTTTTCCCCACTCCGTCCTTCTGGCACCTATTCTAAGATAAGAATAACTTAGAATCGGCATGGTGAGGCGAGGAGAGAGGCGTTCTCTTCAAAGTCCTAGCAGAGTTTAGTTTTTGAAGCCGGTGCCAAATGCCCTTGTGATGGGACTTGTCCCGGGGCTTCCCAGCACTGCGCCTGGCTGTCTGCGTCCCGCTGCTCTGCTTCTGCCGGAGTCGGTGGGGTTCCTCTGATGCCGAGGCCGCTGCCAAGCCTTTGCGAAAATCCTGCCGCTCCTGGCTGTGGGGCGCGTCTCCAGAGTGTGAAAGAGCAGGAGAGAGTCGTTAATGAGAGGAGCAGTTTCTTCCTAGATGTCGATGCTGGGGAAGGACTGTTTTACGTGATCGTGTTGTTCAGCACTGCCACCCACGGGTGGAGATCCACCTTCCCAAAGTGAGGGTAGATGCTGGGCTAGTCCCCGTGGTTCCTACAGTCTACTCATGACCAACCTTGTATCGTGCTCCCATTTCCTCAGCATGTGGAGGCACGTTCAGTCTGGTTATAGAAGTTGTGGCATCAGCAGCACATTCTTCTGAGGTGCTGGTGCCACCCCAGGATTAGGCCTGCTGACCCGACGTACGGGTTTGCTGCAGAAAATCCACGAGAGCTGGAGGCACTGGAGTGACTCCAGGTTGAAAGCCGAAGATCTCGTTTCCGTGAGATGCCAGCTTTTTTTAATGTGCAGCGCTCTTCTGGGCTTTCCAGTTGTGTAACAAAGCAAAGGGGTGGTTCGTATGTCTTTCTGTCCATTTTGGTGTTAGTGGGTTAAAGTTAACTGAAGAGTGAGCTTCAGACTTGGTCCTTTCCCTTCACCCCTGAAAAACCCCCCATCTTTTTAAGCTTTTAATTTCAAAAGCAGCAGTCAGGAAGCATCAGCTTTTTCTTCTGTGTCATCCAACCTCAGGGCTGAATTCCCAGCGCTGTATTTCCAAGGGAAAGCGTCCACGGGCAGGTGTTAGTTGCCAGCTGACTTGGACCTTTGGCGGTTCCTAGCTCCGAGCAAGCTTCTTCACCGCAGGACTCGCAAGCTGGTAAACACCGTTCTCTGCTTCAAAGAAGTAACAAGCACCAGGGGAGCCTGCCAGCTCCGTAAGGCAAACAGACTGTGGTCTGAGGAGGTCAGAAACAACTTGAGACACACCTGGAAATGCTTATAAAGCCCTTGAGCCTCATCACTGTTGCTCAAGGTGTCCGGCAGCTCTGCAAGCAGTCGAACGACGTCTGAGCCAGACAGGCGTGGCTTCAAGCGGCTTAGATGCCCAGCGAAACTCAGCAGGCTAAAAATCACCCAGGTAACACTTGTCCTGTTTAAAATTTGTTCGTGTATGTCCCTCTGTAGCCCTTGAGCAGGAAGAGAAGACTGTGGCTTTCCCAGGTACCTGGATGCAGAAAGCACAGGAGTGAAAACATCCGTGGCTGTGTTCAAAGAAGGGAAAGAAAGTGCTTCCAGCGGGCACCTGCACCAGCTGCTGCTGCTTTTGTTCCGAGCGGCCATAAACAGAATTTCCTCCCTCGTGACCAACACTGATGAGATCATTTGAATCGTTTGGGTGGTTTCGATGCAGAGCTATGATGTTGTAGGCACTGTGCTGGTTTTGCTTTTAGTCATATTCATTTTCAGCATCACTAACAGGTAGCCAGTGCAAACCTCACCGTGCATTGCTTGGTGATCCTCAGAAGCAGATGTTCTCTGAGCAGTTTCTTGCTCCCCGGTGCTGCAGTGCTGCACCATGCTCTTCGCAGGGCATGGACAGCCTTCCTCCCGTGTTCTCTACTGGCATCTGCAGGAAAGAAAACCTTAAGTTCCAGGCTGGAATAGCTCCTTTCCTGTGGCATTTGATGTACTGGGAGAAGAACATCAGACTATAACTGGGCCTTCTGCTTAATTTGCTTTGGAAGTGTGTGTACGAGCCCCAACCATTTTTTAACAACTGTGGGGAAGCTGCACAACACCTTGGCCAATGAGTTTTGTTGCATTTAAGACAACTGGTTCTCTGTAAGTGTCACATCCCAAAATCGGGTTTACCGGTCGTGTGTGGGGCACAGGACATACATCTGCAGGACCAAGTGTGACTTTTGGTACTTTTTGTTATGGCAAATGTCAGCGTCATACCTGAAATGAAGCAATTTTTGTAACAAATTTGGGCAAACTTTGTTCTGATGCCCTCGGTCCTATTACTAGCCCTGCCGGAAGAGGCATTAGAGCATCTTGAAAGTGCTAGCTGGGGCAGAGAGAAGGCAATGTTGCGACTGGGCAGGGTGGACCTAGAGAGTCTTGGTTCAGCTGTCAGTGAGGTGACTACAAAATTTTGAACCTCAGGCAGCAAGGAACTGAGATTTCTTGCTCAAAGCTCGTATATTCCCCACCACAGAAACTGCGTTAACTCCTTTAGTGACAGTTTGTAGCAGAAATCCTGTCTGTTTAATTGGATTTACCATGGCTATTGGGAGCATAAATGTGTTTACAGATTTGTTGTGAAAGCTTTTTTGTGTGTTTTTCTCATAGCGAGTCAACTTCCATGTGGTGCAATTATGTTCAAGATGTTCCCTGTAGCACTGGAATAATGTCAGATTATACTGTGCGTGCACGTTGCTCTTCAAAAGGATTTTATCTGCGGCATGATGCACTGTGGTGGAGGGAGAAAGGGAGCTTAGCCTTTTTCTAGGAAGGTATGCACCGCTTAAAACACGAGAAATTCTGTCAAATCCTGTTGTCTTGTTATCAAGAAATGCTTCTCTACCGAGATGTGAAACTTTTTCCCTGTTAACTTCCTTCCTGCTCCATCCAGCTAAGCCCATCCATCTGCAGCTTCACTGCTTTTGTGCTGCAGCTTTTTCAGCCCTGAAAGGTTGAAGGAAATGCAGCGAGATATTTTGGAGACGAGTCCAGGAGGAAACCGTACGGGAACTGCTGTCAGACGTCAGGGGCTACAGCAAAAACAGTGCTAGGGATGAAGCTGGCCCGTAGCGCTCACTGTCGAATTTTTCATTCTTTCTTTCTTTTTAATTAACTTGAGTAACAATGCAATTGAACAATGCGATTTCCTGCCTGATGGCAGTTCAGATATGAAATGTCACATCTGCCTAATACTTTCATTCTTGACTGTGACAAGTTTTCCCAGCGCTTCTAAAAGAGACAGTTGTGATACGTTTCGTTCCCTGCTGAATGATAGAAACCCAAATTTGTTCTGTAGCACGTTAGTATTATTACTAATTGTTGTTATCAGTGAGAGGAGTTACTCGGAGCAGCAGCACAACTCTCCCAAGCGTGGCAAAGGTCAGCATTTTCCGATGCCACCGTGTGGAGCCTGTATTACCCCGTGTGTCTTTTTCAAAGTTGCACTGAAGGACAATTTCCAGGGACATGCCTCTGCTCTGCCTTGCCACCTTTCTGTCTAACCCCTCCTTACAATGCCTCCCTGCCCAGGGGAAAGCTGCCCAGCCCTTGGCTGAGGTTGGCGATGCAGCGAACGATACGGACGTTTGAAAACCAGAAACCTCAAAACTCACGTTCCTGCGACCGGAGAGATTGGACGGAAAGATCAAAGAAGAGGACGCACCAATTGAGAGGGTGTAAGTGGGCTCCAGCGTCGTGGGATGTGAAAGGGAGACGGGCTCGGCGCCTGCGATGCGCACAGCATTGCTGTTGTGACAGGTAGAATATCTGTGGCCGTAAAAATGCGTGGAGAAAGGCAGGAGGAGCTTGCGGCTGTGCTTAGTCTGCCTCTCGTCGAGGAGGTGCCGGCAATTAGGTGCCTTTTTGTCATAAGCACTGTCGCAGGAGAGGAGCTAAGTGGAAAGGAAAATCCACGTGGCCGTCGCTCGCTCAAAATAAAGGGGAGAGATCTCCGGCAGTCAGGTTTCTGGTGGCCCTCTGCATGTTTGTGCCAGCTGAGAATCCGGTCCCAGAAACCAAGTGAGAGCTGAGAGCAGAGTAACTGCGTATCACAAGCTTCAGGTAATATTTCTCACTGGCTTCGTCAACCAGATTTGCAGATCTACTTTGCCAATTGAAAATTTGGCCTTGATTTTAAAGGGAAAAAAAAAAAAAAAGAAAGCCTGAAGCTCTGTGCAGGTATGTAAGAACGTATCCAAGAATGCAGAAACACACCTTTGTGGGCTTAATCAGGCAGATATTTGCCAGCTTTTCCCAGGGCAGTTTGTATGTTCAGAAGAAAATTGCCTTTAAAAAGCACAAAATATACTTTACAGGCCCTTTTGTAGAATTCAGGTTTTTACTCTGCTTCAGTCTGGTTGCAAAGCCTGAAGGATGAGCCATTGTAAAGTATTTCACAAGACCTGTGAGTCATGAAAAATCCTATCGCGTTTTTCCCTCTGCTTGAAATCACAGAAGTTAGGAATGGTAGAAGAGCTATTAAATCCCAGATGAGGAACTCTGCGCCACGGGTTGCTGGAAATAAATAAGTAAAGCCCCTTCGTTTTCCTCCAGCTTCCAATTCCCCAGGCAGAAATTCAACAGGTAAGAGCGAAGCCTTGCAGCTCACCCTCGGAAAGGAGTGGCACGCAGCTGTATCCCTTGCAGAACTGCCATTCCTTCTCTTGGTTTCTTTACTGCTCCGGGCAAACGGAGATTTTAATACCACTCCTTTATCTAGCACAGTTAATTTCCCCACCCTGTACCAGCTCAGCTTCTCCGGCAGGTATGCTGGGGGATGGTGGACCCAAGCTTTCATCTGCTCCCAAGTCTCCTGCTAACAAAATTGCCTGTTCGTGATCCCACAGAACCTGCTCTGTGCCTGGAGCGATCCGGGGGGAGAAGCTGGGAGGTGACACCGTATCGCAGAACTTGCCTCGGTAGCATTAAAATACCTCTATGCCTTAGATATTTTTATTTACTAGAATAAATCCTGCCTGGAACTGTGGTTGATATCTGTGGGTAAGTGCTAGGCTGGCCTTTCAACTTTCTTTTTTTCCATGCTCAATTCTTATGCCACCGTAACTGTTGAAATCTTTCTCCTGTTTAGTTTCTTTCCCCTGAAACGCTGTGGTCACATTTCTCAGATGGTGTGTTCCTTGTTGGCCAGATATTTCTAAAGACCAAGAAAGAACTGAAGGACAGCACGAGGCAGAACATTTAATCAGAGGGAAAGTCTCGCTTCCTATTTCTGTCACTGTTTTTGGAGCATGTACTGAAGGTCAGATATTACTTTTTGGCACAAAGAAAGTAAATGAAAACAATACAAAAAACAGTATTTTGTGGAAAATCAATCTGAGGGAGGGGAAACAGTTATTTTTCATTGCTTACATGGTTGAAATAGATATGGTTAAACTGACTCTTAGCTGAGGGGAAAATGTAGTTCAGCAACACTGCTTGTGGCACAGAGTTCTGCTTCTCAATAAATCTGAAGTGTTCTATTAGATTTCTAAGGACTTCTTGTTGCTGCTTTTTTCAGATTCCCATTTTCACACTTTTTTTTTTTTCCCCCCACAGTCGTTTCATCCTCTAACCAGTTCCTGCTGGAGACAAGACAATGGAAAGAAAGAAAAGACCCCCAAATCACTCTAAGTCATTAAGTCAGGATTGGCTTTTTATTTCAGCGACACCCCTCAGAACTGTATCATTGCCACACGAGGGACAGCAGGGAACCCCAAACCCTGCTCCTCAGTTCATGTGGCAGGGAGAAAGCTGGGCTCACCGAGCATGGCTGAGGGGGTTCTCTTCTTGCAGTTTCATCTACAGCCCAATCCACTTGTGCGACGTGAGGGCAGACAGTTAGGAGGAACCTTTGGGCATCCAGCTTCTTCCTTATTCCCCACCCCACGTGTGGGATCTACCATCTGATCTTCCGTTTCGCAGGGCCGACGACCCTCTCGAAACATCCTCCCGTGTAAAATTCAACGTGTCCTGCTTTCACATGGTTGCAGAATTCCGCACGGCGTAATGAACCACGATGCTAATTTATTGTAAAATGTCTTTGGTGTAGGCTAACTTAATGAGCTAGGTCTTGCCAACGCTAAAAATAAGCCTCGCTGTAGAAAAGGCTTGTGGAGTGAGCAAAATTGCTCATTCTCACAAAAATTTCACCTGTTGTCAAAAACATCTCTAGCTCTCTGTTTCTTGCGGCATCACAGCAGACCCCTGCTCCTGAAGGTAGGTTTAGCGAACAATTTGAATGTCTTGTGTATAGCAAGGATGCTGATGTAAGGCTTCTGAAAACAGGTCGATGCACTGATTTTCAAAAATCAACTTGAGGTAAATACCTGGCACAGAAAATTTTAACCCGAATTATTAAAGTTTAGCAAGACCAAAGCCTCTCAAAACACAGTTTGATCACAGGAAATGTTAGGTAAAGAGGTGAAGCTCTCAGCCCTGCTAGTCACCATCACCTTAAGATGGATCAGCACCTTAAGATCACTTATTATTTCATCTTTGAAAAGCTGGTGGCTAATTTTGAAAAACAAAAAGGCCTGCCCAGCAATTTTTGGGGTGAACCATTCTGCTAACCGCATCTTACTCAAAGGTGACCGCGTTCTTCCTGCTTCGTTTCTTAGCAAAACCCTTGGAAGACGTTCAGCGTGTGTTTTAGTTGTGTTCGACACCCGTATGTGACCTTCCTCACCCATGTCGAACGCGCACAGAGGAAAGCAAGCCATGGGCTTGTCACCATGGCGCTGGGCTGGATGGAAAAGCTGCAGATCAAAAGCTTTGTATGGCTGAATTGTTTCTGCTTTCATTGTCCATTTAAAAAAAAATATAAAAAAATCAATCTGAATGGAAGATGAGAACCTGCCTGCTTTCAGTTCATATGCAAGTAACTGTAGGAGCAGGCAGCAGCAAGGTACTTTCTCAAAGATGAGTAGACGGTTGGGCCTCTTCAGGAAACCTGCAGCAAACGGGTCATTCGAAAATAACTTGTTGAGGTTATGAAAAGTGGATGAAGAAGAATAGCTACTGAAAAGGAGAAAAACGCTGATGAAAGGAAGGGGTTTATCTGGTATCGGAAACCGTTGGCTTTCATTCTGATCCTGGTGTTTTTTCTGTATATAGCTCTTAGAGCACCCTTAAGTCTTCTCAAAAGGTTATTACCTTTCCAGTGGCATTAGGAAGGTTGAAATGGAATTTACAGTGAGGGTAAGTGACTCTCTTGAGGTTTTGGCACCCACGGCTCTAGATGAACTGGAAATGCAGGCATTTAGGAAATCTGAAAATCAGTGCCTCCCAGCCCTGTGTGCTCCAGAGAAGCCAGCCTGGGTTTTGTGAGTAGGACCAGAGCAGGAACACAGTATATGCCACACAAGGGACATATGTCTGGAATAATTAAGCCACCCAGAATGAATGCCAGCTCATAAGGTGCTGACCTTTCTTCTTTTTGTCCAGAATGTCTCATCCACGGAAGTCAGGGAAGCTCTGCTGTTAGTTGCTTCGATGGAAACAGCAGGACTTCCCTTTCCAGTATTAGTTTTGGCTGACCAGAGGTGTAATTCTTACTAATTTCTGTAATTTAAAAGCACCTCAGGTTTCCAGTTGCCAAAGTTAAAGAGCTCCGCTGAAGGTTTGAAGTAGATTAAAGCAGTGACTGCTAATTCAGAACTGGTTCTTGAGATGGTCTGTAAGATGGCTTCGACCACAATGAGGTGAAAGACCAGGGAGACAAAAGGACACTACCAATGAGGGACGTGTTTGTACGTACTCCCTACGCACAGCTCTAGCTCAGTTGTACAGAAGCGTTCCCTGCCTCGCCAGCAGTTACTAGCTCGCTGTTTTCCTTCCAGAAAGAGAATCCTTGACAGACGTGAAGCGATGAGTAACGACTCAGCTGCCACACAGGCACGTACATTGGTGCCTCTTTGGTCAAGCAAATTTGAACATCTTAACCTTTTTTGTTGGTGGTGTTGTCCCATGCCCGCTCTGTCACTTGTTGGCCACTCACTGTTGTGCTATGGTGGGGTCTTCTCTCAGCAGACACTTGTTTTCACAAGGAGAAAACACAGATAAACACTAGTACACGCCTAGGGAAAATGTCAGCATGTAAACCGAATCTCGCTTTTCCCTCTGATTTATTGAATCATGGAATGGTTTGGGTTGGAAGGGACCTTAAAGAGGGTCTAGTTTCAACCCCCCTGCCCTGGGCAGGGACACCTCCCACTACACCAGGTTGCCCAAAGCCTTGTCCAATCTGGCCTGGGACACTTCCAGGGAGGGGGCTTCCAGAGCTTTTCTGGGCAATCTGGGCCATTGTCTCACCACCTTCACAGTGAAGAATTTCTTCCTAATATCTAATCGAAATCTACCCTCTTTCAGTTTGTCATTGCTGGATCCTTTGCCCTTCCTTACAAGTGGGTTTGAGGAGGTGGTTGTTTTGGCTGGAATTGGAGAGGCACAGGTGGTACCACCAGCTGTAAATTGGAGGAGGCACTTCCTGATTATGACCACTGCCTACACGCCGAGCCTTGCCAAGAGAGGAGCTGGAAGGCACAGAAGCCTTCTCCTTACTTGGAAAAAGGGCCTGGAGGATAATCATCGCTCCCCTCTCCCACAGGCTTTCCACCTGTAGGCTTTGGGCTTCTTTGCAAGCGCTTGGCTTCCCGGAATGCTGTGATGTGAATAACACTCAACCATCACAGAGAGGTGTGGATAAATGGAGGTGCTGAGCATTTAAACTCCCAGGTCTGTATAAAGGCACTGGGAGCACATGGCATGTTTCAAAGCCAGCTCCCTTTTTTAAGGGATTTCAGCACAGCAAAACAAGCAGCAAATACTCCTCAATCTCTGCAAGGTCAAGGTTTTTGCCCTCCAGTTTTAAGTGTGGGTGGCAAGGAGCACATACCAAGGTGCAGAGCGAGTGTGCACCGGGCTCTCCCATGAGGAGTTTGGGATGTTGCTCTTGGGAGGGTGTTTTTGCGGGTTCCCTGCGTAGGCAGGACCACCCCGGTCTCAACCATGAGCACGCGCCGCCAAATGCGGCTACGTATAATTATTGCTGGGTTACAGGGTTTTTTAATTATTGTCTGGTGCTCGTCTCCACCTTCACGTAATGGAGACCTCTGCTGCCAGCCCTGATTCGCCTTGTCTTTGGGAAATTTGAGGTGTTCTGTCTCCTCATTTGCTAAAAGCCCTTTCCCTGGTAACTGCAGAGTAACAAGTAAGTAACAAGTCCTCTGATGCTTCCCCATCCCTTCATAGAGGTCTCGTACAAGCCTCACCCTAGCAAACCTACCACTAGGTATGCTTGCTTTTGGTGTATTTTCTCACTTCCTGCTCCCCCCATCTTCATTAGGACTGGGGAAAGAATGACCTTTTTGTTTTATAGCTAAGGCACACAAGTAAAACCGTGTCCCAAACCACAAGCACTATTGCCGTGCCCGTGTCTGCATTTTTTTATGTGACCAAAGCAGTGAGTCTGAGCCAAGATGATGATTTCATTATCACTGCAATACTCAACATACTGAACTCTCAGAACTAATTTTTACCTGATTTTTTTCTTTTTTTTTTCCTTTTTTTTTTTTTTTGGTGGCACCTGATGTTTTCACGTTTCGGGGTGCTTTTTATCAGAAACAGGCCGTTTGGAAGCGTAAAGTTCAGCCCTGCTATTTTGAAAACGTCAAAACAGTCTATTTTGACATCTCGGCAGTTGTTCCTCCTCCTCCTCCCTGCGCTTTTCACATGAAGCTCTTCGTCAGACGCAGTCTGAACCTGTGAAGATGTTCGGATCCTCCAGGGCTCCATCTTTCATCACATTCCCCAGCTATCAGATGTTTCTGCCCAGCTCTTCCTGAGCACTGAGGTGACACCTCCTTGCCCTTGCAAGAGACGGTGTGGCTTGCGGTGGCCGGACGAGAAGCTGCTTCTTTGGTTGCCTGTCATGCAGCCTTTCCCCACCGTCGGCTGTAGATCCCTGGGGTCTGTATCTCAAGGGAGGACGGCGGCAGGACGTCCATTTCCTGAGGGACTGAAGTAGCTAAAATACTCTCTGGTGCAGCTCTACAACGCAGTAATTTCCAGGTTTGTGCCTGTCTGGGGGAGGACCAGATGGGCAGTTTCAGCAAAGTCTTGTTTTCTGAACTGTATGCTTCCACAGGTCTTTGTCTGCGATGAATCTGTATCCTCCAACTGATTGTAATTAGAGCACTCTTTTAGTTGCAGGGGATTAATCTAATTCACATGACGAGATGCAATTCTTTGATCTTCAGGGTACAAGAGGTGAGGCTGCGATGATTTTAAACAGTTGCTCCTGGCCATAAAAATCTATTCATTTGAAAATCAATAGAGATAAATCGCTTGCCGCATTGATGAGATAATTTCTGCTGCTACTCAGCCTTGACCCTGTTCTCCTGGGTTTCACCCTCCTCTCAAGTGTAGATGTTTTCGGTTTGGGTTTCTTTTTTCCTGGAAACTGCTCCACCTCATCCTGCACAGTTTTTTGCATGTGATGGGTACCATCCGTTTCACTTGAAGCTGCCCTCTGATTTCTGTGCACCAAGCACTCCTTCAAAACTCTTTTCCCAACGATGCGTTCTGTCGGGTGTTGTAGCTCCCAAAACAACACACCCCTCTCCACGTTTGTTCTTCGCTGCTCGGAGTGAGTTTATAGGTAGGTGTAGTGTTTTGGAGACTGTGAACTTTTTGGGCCATGGCCTCTCATGAGCACTGTATTCTGTTTGGTGAGTCCTGCCTGTTGCACAAGCGGCATGAACATTTATGAATGCTGAATAATAATCCTTGCCTCTGACCCAGCACTCTTCATGAGCAGATCTTGAATTGCTCCACGAGGAAGCAGTTAAATCGTTACCCTCATTTCCAGATGGGGAAACTGAGGTGCTGCAAGGTGAAATGATTTGTCCAACATTGGCAGAGGAGAGCTAGAAAGGGAATGCAGCCCCAGCTACACAGTCCAACCTTCTCAAGGGCAGCTAATAAAATTTGTGTTTGCGCAGTGCATTTTTCTCTTCTCCATTAACAGCAGACAGTCCAAGTGTTTTCTTCACAGATGTGAGCAGCCTCCCTTGAAAAATACCCCTCGACGTGTGTTTCCAGCAATGCTTCTGCGTGCGTGGGGCCTCAGCTGGCAGCTGTGACCTGCTGGAAGGAGGCACACCGGGGAGAGGGGCAGAGGTGACACCTACACCTCTGTGCTCCCCTCCTCCTCCACTTCCTCCTCTTCCTCCTCCTCCGCAACTCCAGGGAGGCTGGGGACCGACCACGGAGCTGTTCTGCGTGGAGCTCCTCAGGGAGCTGTACCAGCTGCTGTGTTGGCAGCCTTGGAGCTGCCTCTGGGTCTGACTTGCTGTCTCGTCTCCTTGAATATAATTGCTTGCTGCCGATTTTTTTCCCCTTTGATTCCGTGGCACTCGTATCCTACTAGGATTCTTCGTCAATATTGCAGTCTGAGGAGTCTGAGGAAACAGTGAACCGATCTCTGCAGATTTCTTCTGTGTATTACAGAAGTATCCCAATGCCATGTGCGATTCTGATCTTTTTTTTTTTTTTAATTATTACTATTATTTAATCAGACAGAACATCAGAGAGTCAGATTGTACCGGCGAGGTCTGCACTCTGAGCGGGGAAGGAAAGAGCCGCTTCTGCAGAGACACTCCGTGGCGGTGACGGCACATCTATCGCTTCCTTCTTCCTAACCCCACGCTTTGCCTCCCCATGCTGCTCAGCCTTGCAGATTTTCCGTGGCAGAGTGTGTTCCCTCTCTCGCAGAGCCCGCTGGGGCAGGATGGCTTCAACAGCCTGAACACATCTATCTAGAGACCCACACGTGCCAAGGACAAGCTCGTTTCTCATCCTCTGGAGGTCTCCTGGAACTCGGTCACCTCACAGAATTGCCTGGAATTTTAATGATATCCACTCAGGTACCTCAGCACGGTGGTAGAAAAAGTTGAGTGTAGAAGGTCGGGTGGGTTTCTTTGGTTGCAAGGGGATGCGCGCTCTTTCAGTGTTACATTGAACGTTCCCCACAAGCTTTTTAGCAGTCTGTAGGGCCTGTGTCATTAAGAAGGTCAGACTAGATAGTCCTTGTGCTAGGTAAGGGTCTTAAAATTGTGCATTTATTGCCTAGCTTGTAAGCATTTTAGGAAGGAAAGGTCTCAAATAGAGGTCGTCTGCTACCTACACCACTGGATCCACCTGATTTGTTTACTTTCTTAGCGTTGTGACTTCTTGCTTCCACTTCCCCACTATAACCACTTTTAAAAATCAAAATACAAAAGCATGGAAACAGCTGTAAAATTCCCAGAACTCTCTCCATCCCTCCCTGTCCATTTGTTCAGGGCAGACATCTTCTGGAGGAGACTTCAATCTCCAGGTGAGGTTGTTCAGCCTGGAGAAGAGAAGTTCCGGGCAAAGCTTATTGCATCCTTTCAATACTTAGAGGAGGCTACAGGAAAGATGGGGGCAATCTTTTTAGTGGGGCCTGTTGCGACAGGACAAGGGGTAATGGGCTTAAACTGAAAGAGGGCAGATTCAGACTAGATACAAGAAAGAAGTTCTTCACTCTGAGAGTGGTGAGACACGGGCACAGGTTGCCCAGAGAGGTGGTGGAGGCTCCATCCCTGGAGACATCCTGACGGGGCTCTGAGCAACCTGCTCTAGATCTGCAGGGGGTTTGGACTAGGTGACCAGCCCAACACATTCTACGACTCTATGTTGGGACATTTGGGTGAAGGATCAGACTCGGCACTGTGGAATGGAATCAAAAATAGCACCTGGGCAGGAAAGCATTTGGATTTTAGTGATAGGACAGCGCTAAAAAACACCGCAAAAACACGTCCCTGCTTTTCGCTGGGGGAGTCTCAATTTGTCTCATCGGTTGCCTCTGGCTTTTTGCCCAGCGTTCTCAGATCTGCTGGTGAAGGGAGACAGCAGAGCACGTTTATCCTATTGCTCTTCCCCGGCACGAGATGCCAGACGGGAGCAGATACAGCACTGCTCCTGGTCGAAGCTGCAGAAGGGGCTACGCTTTCCTCAGCCCTCTCCTCCACCTGCCCCCACAGGACACGAGTTACACCTCGTTGCCCATGGGAAGCACCAGCGAAACTGTGAAACTCTCCCAAAGCAGCGATGTCAGTCTCTGGGATGAGGCGCACGCGCTTCCAGGGTTGTAGGCTCTTTCCCACGTCCCAGCACGGCATCACCCAGACTTCAGAAGTGTCCTGGGACCTTCTTCCAGGATCCAGCATCCCTGGTGAAACATCTACCTTCCCACCCCCTGTCTTGACGCACGCCGTCCCTGCTCCTTTTCTCCCTGTGTGCGGCCGCACCAGTGCGGACAGCATTTGGGACGAAAAGTCTATAGGAGCGCGATCCTAACAATATTTTACAGCTTTAATTACCCTGATTGTAGCGCCCGGAGGCGTATGCAAAAACATTTCGCGTGGGCGGCGAAGAGGCAGCGCTGTGAGCATTTTTGTGGTTTTGCCGGGCAACGGCGCAATTGAGTTTTTCTCATGGGAACCGCAGACGTGCTGGGGGGAAGAAAAGCTGCTCTCCTGCCTCCTTGTCTGCCCCATCGTGACACGGCATCTCGCCCTCGACGGTCGCGACGGACCGAGAAACAGGCAAGACACACCCTGAGCGCAGGTGTTAGAAAATAAAAAATGAAACAAAAGTCGCTTACGCTTCTCTCCCTGCAGTCCTGCACCCTTTGGGAACTTTTTTGTTTTATTGCTAGACTATATATTAACTTTCAGGTGTATTTAAGTCAGGCTTGTCCCTGCTTGGGTGAGTGTTGGCGAGTCATGACGACACCTTCCCCGAGCTGAGGTGCTGAGGGACACCAGAGCTGGAAGGACACCCTGTGCGCAATCCCGGCCGCGGCGAGCGTCGGGTGATGCCTACGGGACACAAATTGGTTATTTGGGCTATTTTTCCTCACTCCCCAACTTATTTTTCTTCTCCTCCATTCCGTTTTTGGGGTTTTTTTTTTGCCACCGAGTATGAGCGACGCTGTTAAAAATTCGGATTTTAGTCACACCTCCACCGGCTGACCTTGCTCAGTTCGACGCTCGGGGTTTTGCGCCGTTTTTTGCGCGGGGCTGTTCTGATTTTTTTGGTGCGGCTGCCATTTCGCACAGGCTTCGAAACCCAAGCGGAGAAATTCTAACTAAACCTTTAATAAATAAATAAATAAAAAACCAAGCAGAGAGCGAGTTCTGTCCCTGGCCCCGCTGAGGCCCAGGGCGGGAGGCAGCAACATCGTGTTATTACGTCACGTTTTTCACCAAAAAAAATAAAAAATAACGCGCGGGGCCGTCGGGAGCGCCGGGGGAGGTTGAGGCGGGGGCTCAGGACGGGGAGGCGGGGGCGGGCGCGCCGCTCCCTCTCGCCCCGGGCCCGGCCCCGCTGCCGGTGCCGCCCCCGCCGGGCGCTGCGTCACGCGGCGGCCGCGCGTGGGCGGGCGGCGGAGCGCGCGCGCAGGATCTCCCCACGTGACCGCGCGCGGGAGGGGCCGGGGGGCGCGCGCGCGTGTGCGCGCGCGGGGGGCCGGGGCCCGCGGGAGGGCGGGGGCCCCACAGGCCGCTCCCTCCCTCCCTCCCTCTCTCCCCCGTCCCTCCCTGCCTCTCCCGCTCGGGCCTCCGCTGCACGGCGAGGCGCGGCCGCGTCGGCGTGTCCCCCTCTCCGTCCGTCCCCCCTCCTCCCTCCCTCCCTCCCTCCTCCGCCGGCAGCGAGGCGGTGGCGGGGACCCGCTCGCCCACCCGCCCCGTCGATGGGAAAGGAGGAGCCTGGCAGGAGGGGGGGCCGCGGGCAGGAACTTCGCTGAGTCTGCGGCCCCGGGACGGCAGCGAGGGCAGCGCCGGGCGGCGAGGGCGGCAGCCTCCCGCAGGGTACGTGCGGGACGGGCTGGGGGCGGGAGGAGCCGGGGGAGGGTTGTGCGTGGGCGATTCCCGGAGAAATCCGGCTGCGGGGCGGAGGCGGAAAGTCCGGAGACCGTGGCTGCTGCCGCGGGGGCGGCGGGCCGGGCCGGGCCGGGCCGGGCGGGGCGGGGGCTGCGGCGCCGAGGGGCAGCGGAGGAGCGCGGAGGGTCGGCGCCGTGGTAGCGGCCGCGGGGCCGTGCCCCTCCGCGGCCAGCCCCGGGCGCGCTGTCCGGTAGCGCCGGGCCGGGGCAGCGGCCGCGCCTGCCCCGGGTGTCCCCGGCCCCCCCGGGCACCCTCGGTGATTCCTTCACGCAGAGGCCGCCCCCGGGGAGGCTTCCCGAAGGCGGCCGCCTCCTCCGGATGGGTTGGTTGGTTGTGTTTCTTTCCTTAATTACTGTCATTCTTTCCTTGTTATTGATTATTTTAACTCGATTTTTAAGTTTCTTTAGTAGTTGGCGTCGAGATGCGCGTCTGTATTTGTAACGCGGAGCCCGCCTTGAATAGGTTGTGTTTTGGCACATCCCGGAGCTAGACGAGACTTACTTAATTTGCGAAGTCTCGCTTCTGCGGGCTCCGCGTAATTTTCTTCTCCTGCTAAAAAGTCCTGTGGAAACGCTGCAGAAAAAAAAAAAAAAACCACCCAACACCGTAATGAATATGCAAAGCAGCTGAGCTCTCGGATCCGAATCCGGTTTGTCTTCAGAGACTTCAAAACGCCCAAAAGCGATCAAGGAATATTATGAAATAATCGCTTTTTGCCGAAAATACGGGAATGTGATGTTTCACGCTCTCTCCTCACGCATACTCCTGATTTAATTGGTGACAGCTCCCGTATAATTCACCTGAAATAAAAACCTCTAAGAGCCAGTGAGGTTTGCTCGGTTGCTTTTCGCTTCTAGCGCAGCCTTAAAAAGCAGGAAAACTGCTGGTGAAGTGCTTCCATCCCACAACTCCCAAGTTTTCCTTCTCCCGATACTTCACCCACATCCACCACCTGCTTGCTGCAGCCGCCTGCTCTTCCCGCCACCTCCGGGAAATGTGTGGTTTTGAACTCGGACCAGGCAAAAAACGGGAAGAAACGGGTGTTTTCCTGAGGTGAGAGGTGCGGAGCTGAGTTTTCTTGATAGAGGGAGACAGTTGCAGGAGTAGATTGTGATTCCTGCACTGGTTGTTTACAGATATTTAGTAGCCTGTCTGGTGTCTCTGTGGCTGTTTTTTTTTTCGTTTGGTTTTTTTTTGTTGTTTTTTTTCTTCCTTATTTCCTAGGAGTTATGATTGTGGTCAGAGCTAAGGTGACATCCAGCGTTTGGAGGGGAGGGCACGGTGCGTGGGCTTGTCGGGGCTGTGGGTGGGAGTGAGGTAACATGGAAAATTGGAACGCGTGGCCGTGGGTCGCAGAGGCCGAGCGACAAACCCGACTTTTGCGATTTCCTGGTTCCGCCGTGGCTGTGACAGCACGCGACCTCGCGTGCGTTTTTAGACGGCTCTGTCTGCCGAGGGGAATTTCCTAGCTGCTTTTCTGTGCTCTGCGTGTGAAAAATGGAAAAGCAGCTCTTCCCTGCGTGTTCCCACGCTCCTTACCGGCACGGACGACAAGCAAAGAAGGGGGGAGAAGCAGCAGCTCCATTTAGTCCCGCAGCCCTCGCCGTGCTGCCAAGGGTTTGCGGTTGGCCATACCTCAGGAGATGCTCTCGCTCGCTCCTGAGAGCAGCAGGTCGTTTGGGTTGGCTTCTTAGGGTGCGCTGGAGGGCTTCACCTGGCTGTTACCCCCAGACCAGACTTGTCTGGGGTCGCGAGTTAGGAAAGGGAAGAGAGGGGGGACATGCAGGTGCCCCAAGGTCTCATCTGAGGGTCTTTCCCCGTCGAGAAGCATGCACAAGTCTCCTGGTTGTGAGCTTGCTCTGTGTTGTCGTGTAACCCAAAAGCAGGGCCCCTGCTGCACTACGAAATGGGTGGAAAGCGGCGCTTTAGGTCTCTTAGACGGAGCTTAAAGGTCGCCCGAAAGCTGTGGGCGTGTGAAGGCGGCGACAGTGGCGATGCTGTGTGTCCTTGGGGTTAACGGTCCCTTCTGACTCAGGCGCTGCTTTCTCAGCAAACGTCGTGCGTTGCTCGTCCTCTCCCAAAGCCTCGTTGTAGCCCTCCAGGTCGAGCAGCTTACCTCCTTTCCTGGGCATCGTGGGCTGCGAGCTGAGCCGAACGAGTGGAGCAGATGTGTTGCTGTCTGGAAAATCGATGTAGCGAGGCCATCTCGGAAAGGGGAGGGAGCCTTCCCCTTGTAAAAGTTGAGGAATAATTGGGATGCCACTGAGGTGAGTGCTGAAGGAGAAAAGAGGTTGGCAAGAGGGGTGTTTGAAAATGCCTTCTCTGCAGAAAAATTGGCTTGGCCCTGTCGGGGGTTACTGCGCCGGATTCGGAAAACAGAATCGGTCTTTTAAAGTGCAAGACAAAGGGATTTCAGTCTCGCTTGAAATGCAAATCTCAACGCGGTCTGAACTATGGACTTGCCACCGACGCCTCCATAGTACATATTAATCCAGTTTTATCTGTCATGAGATTTGTTGATTAGAAGCCTCTAGGTAAAGGCTGCTCATGGACTCTTGCTGCTCTTCCAGCCCGTGGGCTGGAAAAATGAGCTCGGTGCCTTGCCTGGAGCTCTTGGGCTGTCTGTAATTTCACTGCCACCATCCTCCCGGGATTCAGTTTCCCTCTCTGCACTGAGTCCGTTTATGTAGATTTATGTAGCTTGTGTGCTAAGGTGAGCGACTTCTCAAGCGAATGTGTAATTCTTTTAAAAGTTCTCTGAGTTAATTTGTGGTATTGATGGTGGAAGGACAACGCCGTTTGAAACGAGAAGGCTGGAGCGACTTGCCGGAGTGCCACTAAACCGTGAGCTTGTAGTTTTGTTTGTCATGTCGAAATTTTTCTGGGATGAGAGGATTTTCCGAAGAAACTCTGTGACTTAGTGACAATATTTAAAGTACTGAATTATGTGCTGTTTGAAGGATTGCCTTCAATGATTCTCCTCATTTTCCATGTTGCCTCTCATATCTTTGAGCGTAGACAGTACTTGTGTTTTCTGCAATTATTATTTTTGAAAGCTAAACTGTCTTTCTAAAATACGTAGCCCTTGAGTGTTTCCAGTTTCACCCCGAGTTCCAAAGCGAGTGGTTTTATGAGCTCACCAGCAGCTCCTTGAGGTGGCTGCTCAGATCTAGATGGCTCTTGCCTTCCGTTCTGTGTTCCAAATATCAGTGTGCAGAGAACTGCAGCTGGTGGGTTTGGGGTTGTTTGTTTGTTTGCTTTCTAGGGTTCCATCTCTCTTCCTGAAGAGGTTGCTTGTAGGTGACATGGTGCTGCCGTTTACATTTTAGTGCAGTTTCTGTTGGCTTGCTAATTTTATTTTTCTCTGGTAGGGTTTAATCAAAGTTCTGTAGCAATATGATATAGTGGAGCCAGAGTCACTTTGACAGACTGGCTCCATGCTTTAGTTCTGTTACTTTCCCAACCACCTATAAATTACATGCTTTACACCTTATTGATTGGTGGTTTAGCTTAATACAGTAATACTGGAAATTATCCACCTGTGCTTTGTGAAAGCCATCATAGAGTGGAGAGGTGTGCGTGCGAGACCTTAGAACTCTCTGAAGAGTTGTTTTTTTACAGGGTAACCGTGGATAATGGGTCTTACGAAGCTGGAACTTGTGCAGGTGCGTTTTGTGCAGCCGTAAGAGTCGAACGCCGCTGCAGTTAGTCTGCTGGGAGCCCTCGGAGTGTGATTGCTGTGTCGCCAGGAGGTGTTTCACGGCCTAAGCAGCAGTGACGTGCAGGCCCGTTTGCAAGTGAAACAGGCAGGAGAATGCAAAAGTAGCGTTTTGAAACTGTACGTGTTGGACTCCATCGGTGTCTTTGCCTTGTCTGCGGATGTTGCTGCCGTAATTCAGATCGGAGGCCTTGGATCCTTGTTATGTGAAGTGGGGAACACTGTAGAAATACTTGGTTCTGAAACACCCTTTTGCTGATCCGGCTTCATTAATCCTCTGGGGTTCTGTGAAGACCTTTTTCTTCTCTGTTTTCCTTTGAAAGTCCTCCGCACTGCTGTGGAGGGGGAAATGATTTGTTGAGAATTACGAAGAATCGAAACTGGTGAGCTTTTTTTTTCTTCAGGGCATCAAGTATTTAGTTATTCTTTGGAGTGTTTTGTGATCATTTTGATCTGAAGATATGAAACGAGAGTCAAGTAGAAGCAGTGAGCAATGTTGAATGACATTCTTGGGAACAAACATGAAGTGGGAATGCTGAAAACAAGCTGGCTTGGTGTTTGAATCATCTTTTTTTGTAGGTGCACCGCAACTATCCTCCGATTTGTTTTTTTACAAATGTTTCCGTTAACTAGTCAAAAAACCAGAGCTTTCTCCCCCCCATTTTTTTTTTCCATTTCTATACATGCTTTTATAATGAGAGAAAGAAATCCCATCCACTGAGTTGACAGCCTTATGGAGGGATGGGCAGTGGGGCGGGGAACGCAAGTGGACGTCGGCATTCCAGTGCTCATCTTCTCTCTCTTCTTCCCATTCGTAGGCTCTGTCATCCGTGATGGCGTCAGCTCTACCCAGGACCCTCGGGGAATTGCAACTGTATCGGATACTGCAAAAAGCCAACCTCTTGTTCTACTTCGATGCCTTCATCCAGCAGGGTGGTGACGATGTCCAGCAGCTCTGTGAAGCGGGTGAAGAGGAGTTTCTGGAGATAATGGCTCTCGTAGGCATGGCCAGCAAACCGCTTCATGTCCGGAGGCTGCAGAAGGCTTTGAGGGACTGGGTCACAAACCCGGGTCTTTTTAACCAGCCTCTCACCTCCTTACCTGTCAGCAGCATTCCCATCTACAAGTTGCCGGAAGGCTCTCCCGCGTGGCTGGGGATATCCTGCAGCAGTTACGAACGTAACAGCGGCACCAGAGAGCCTCACCTGAAGATGCCCAAGTGTGCCGCCACGACGTGCGTGCAGAGCGTGGGCGCTGGCAAATCCGACGTTGTGGGGAGCTTGTCGCTGCAGAGCGGCAGCGAGCCGAGACTCTGGCAAGGGCACCACACCACAGAGAGCGAACACAGCCTTTCCCCGGCTGACCTCGGCTCTCCGGCTTCACCAAAGGAAAACAGCGAGACCCTGGATGCTGCTGCGGCGCTGTCGGTTGCCGAATGCGTGGAGCGTATGGTTCCCTCCCTGCCCAAAAGCGACTCCAATGAAGTCAAGGAGTTACTGAAAACAAATAAGAAACTGGCAAAGATGATCGGTCACATCTTTGAGATGAGTGACGAGGACCCTCACAAAGAGGAGGAGATCAGGAAGTACAGTGCAATATATGGGAGGTTTGACTCGAAAAGGAAGGACGGCAAGCATCTCACCCTCCACGAGGTAACGCGCCTTGAGCGACGAGTGGGCTTCTTCCTCCCCTATTCCTTCAGTCTTTACAAGATGCTGTTGCTCGCAGGGTGCGGTTTTTGTCTGGGTGCTTCTCACTGGGTGACGAGAGCTGCATGTCTTGCAGGAGCTGTAGGCAGTCCTGTCCTGGGACAGAAATCTCGCTTGCAGTCAAAATGCCCTTTCTTGGGTGGGTGTGTGTGCACGCCTGCACCGAGGACTTCAGTTTGGGGCCATCAGACTGCTCGGTCGCTGCTCCGACCCATCAGGCAGAGGGCTTAAACGGTTTGGCACTGAAATGGCAAAGCAGTGTGGGAACGAGTGCGGCCCTGCGGGTTCTAAGTGTTTGGCAGGGTTTCGAAGTGGTCCGGTCTCGGTATCCCCTTGATCTTTGAGAAAATCAGTTACTAAAATCACTAGTGTCCAGTAGCAGGATCACCTGGCTGGGCTACTACCCTCTGCTGTCTTCCCTCACCCCGAGGCCCTGCTTGTGCCTTCAAGGTAAAAAAGGATTTTGCTGCTGAGGTCCCGGTGGGGTGGGATTCTTTGTGTTGGAATTGGGATGAAGCTTCATTATACAGCCTGTGAGTTTTGGTGGGGTTTGGTTTTTTTTTTTTGGCACAGTGGTCTTGAGCCTGGGCAAGTGAAGTGCACACTGTGTGAGGAGGAGGTGAAGGGGCTGTCTCTGGCATTGATGGGTGACTGTAACTGGAAGGTTTGTCCTTTAATACCTGCGTAGCATCTGTCCCCTCCTGTCCTTAGAAGTCCCCGCAAGCCTCCTTCGCTTCTCTCCTGGCCTTCTCGAGGCTCGCACTGCACGTGTCGTGTCGCGGGAGGTGTGTCTGTGCAGGGAAGAGTTCCCCGGTGCCAAAGTACCGTCCAAGAGGAGAACAAACATTAATTCCGAGCGGTGCCAAAATGCTGTTGATGCGAATGCTGCATCAGCATTTTCACGGTTAACAGCGATTGCAAAATTTCAGTTGGATTTAAAATTTGGCATGTGAGGCTTAGCTCCCAAAAGGAAAGGCAGTGTTTATGTTACAGGAGTGCCAAAAAAACTGTACTGGCTTTAGCCTTTTTTTTTTCGCTTCAAGAAGTTTTGTAGGTGTGTGATCCGCAGCATAAAGACTAGGTTCTCTTTCTGCTTCTGAGCAGAAGGGCAGAAGGAAACAGGGCGTATTTCTTTACATTTTTGTTTGTGTATTTACATTTATAAGGCAACTGCACGCCACCAGCAACGACTTCACAAGGGCTTTTACTGCAGGCTGGGGAGACGCTTCCAAGGGAACTCGTCAGCCGCATTTTCTGCCACACAGTTGTAGTTGTGCAGCTTTCGCTTACGTGCTTTGCGGCGAACACGTATCATCTGTGAATTCATCCAGTGTGCGAGAGCAAATCTGGTCTTGCTCCCCCCTGACCTGACAGAATCCTCTCCCACAACAGAACCAGCCGTGTTACGAGATGGAGGCAGGGTTTGAAAGCAATTAATTGTGTGGCTGCCCCGCTGCAGCATCGGGATTCAGAGGGAGGGAGTTCTCCCCACTCTAGGATGGAGGCGGCCGAGGTGCGCGGCGGGTCCAGCCGAGCACTTTTCGTGGCCTCTCGCTGCAGAAAACGCTCTGAAATCTGGGCAGGATTCTTGGAGGATGATTTCCCGGCATCCAGCAGTGTTGTGGGAGGAGGGCGCCGGGGGCAGCTTTTCGTGGCAGGTTCAGGAGTTGCCCTACAAAGTCACCCGTTACGGGGTGGTGGTTTGAAGGAGCGGGGTAGCAGAGAGCTGGAAGAGAGGACAACTGCTCTACCTTGTTAATTTTCACTATTTTCTTTTTTTTCCTCCCTACTGCGCTGCAAATCTTTACTCCATCATTGTAAAACCGTGTTTCAAACAGAATGAGAGCATGGTTTGGCTGTAGGAAATATTTCTATCGCTCTTATGATTAAGGGCGTGAGATCAAAGGAGTGTGTGGTTGACTTATGCCTCAGTTACGCATGTGGGGCCTCGCTGAACTTGATGGGAACTGCACACAGGCAGGCAAGAAGAATTTGCTCATAACTGGTTTACTGTTTGCTCAAAGAGGCCGGATTTCACAAAGTTCCGTCTTGAGCAGTTTTCTCTCTGTTTCCATTTCAAAGCAGAGAATATACGAATAGCAGCAGCGAGACCATTCTCTGGCTTAAAATCTGCTAAACCAGAGTTTGCCTTTTGTAAACTCGTCTTGAGTGGATTTTTGGGTTTTGATGGCTTAAACAATTTGCTGCTCAGAAGGAAGGACCTTAAACAACCAGGGAGGTAAGTTCCTGCTTGTCCCGACGCTGCCTTTCTGCACGTGTTCATACATTCCAAGGCTGTCATTCTGCCTCGCAGTTCAAGGTTTCTGCTTGCAGCTGGCAGTGGACAGCTGAATAAACTTCACTATGAAATTCAAAAAGCTGAAGTAGCGGTTGGCTTCTTACTGTAAGGGTCAGGGGAGGGTATCTCTGGCTCCTCAGAGCTGCGTGCAAATTGAGATCAGAGCTGTAGACGCTGAGCTGGTTTAGGAGCGTGTGCTGCTGGTAGGATTATCTGCATAAGGCACTGACCCAGCATAAAATCTGATGCAGAATCTTTCGGAGACGTTCCAAAACTAATGAACGTACTGCCCTTAATCCATCCTGCTGTCTCGGTGTTACACAGCTTTGCAAGCACTGGGGAGCACTTGATGTTTGAAGTGGGACTGGAGGAGGGATGAGGACGAACTTGATCACCCTTGAACTTGGTGACCTGTGTGCTTTTTGAGTCAGATCTGTAATTTGAGTGTTAATGTTGTCTGGGTACCTGGTAAAACCGAAAAAAAAAAAAAGAAAAAAATTCCTGTTTAATATTGTGAGAAACAGGAATAACAAATGAAAGTAATAAATCTTGTCTAGCTCGGCCTCTTCCTCTTTCTTTTGCTGACTCACCAGAACAGTAGGGCTTCGTATGTAATCGTGTGTGTGTTAGTGGGGGAATCCATGCACCCCGTCAGACGGGGATATCATCCCTCTCCCTAGAGCCTGCATGCTTATGTGCTGCTCTCTACCAGTAAGGCTTCCAGCACCCTGAATCTTTATTTTTAGGCACGCAGCGCTTCCTATCTGCAGTGTTGTGCCTCCTGGAAAGGCAGGAAGCCATGATGCGCTTCAATTCGGTGGGTCTGCATGTGACCTGAAAGAAGAAACCAGGGAAAACAAACAAACAAACAAACGTTTGGCTTTTCTTCTATGGTAGGATAAACAGCATTTGCCTGCAACTACCCAAAGCTTCTTCAGTTGTTTCAACCTTTCCACACTTCATTGAGGGAGAACAAACATCTCGAATTACTTTGTGAGCATTAGCCGTGTTATTCATATTATTTGACGAAGGAATAGCTATCGCTCTTACAGAAATTAATGCCTGCTTTGGATGGTAATTCTTTTCATCAGTGCTGTATTAACCTTTTATTTTCGTATCTTATTTCCTCCCCTCACGGTGTTTTTTTTCTGAAAAGATAAGACGTCGTAGAACAACTGTTCCTGTCTAAGGGCTGACTTTTGGTTTAGTACGTTGTATTGTCAGAACGTAGTAACCTAGAGATCTTCTGCAGATGAAACCTAAACTTCCCACCCTTGTATGTTTGATTGTTCTGAGGTTTTTTTGAATTTTTGGGTTTGGATTTGGTGGGTTTTTTTGTCTGCACAGAGACTGAAGGATCAGGCATCCTATCAAGTTTGCTTGTTAAAGGCGTGTTTGCGCTCCGATTAGCAGTCGAGTATCTCAGGAAATGCCCTACTTGGATCAAAGAGAAAAAAATGCTTGTGAAATATTAGGAAGAGCAGTTCTGTGTGAGGTTTTACTAGAAATGCTTCACAGACCACTGAGAGAATCTGCTCTTATGGTACATGTTTTTGTTTATTCTGCCTCCCTGGAGAACAAGCGCTGCGTTAGGGCAAAATACATATATGTATAGGAGGGTTATCATGAATAACACTGCGAGCAACCTGCCCGCCCGGCCGTATTCGCTACCCCGAGACAGCTGGGGAACACGCTGTTGACGGTAGCAGCAAGGCAGCTCGTGCTCGTTTGCGAGAAGCCGAGCCCGTTCAAAGCAACTTAATTCCTAGAAGTAGGGTAGAAGAGTTGTGGGCGCTTTGGGGAAAAACCACTTGTGTTCTTCTGTTGGCCTTTTGCCTCGGGCAAGTGCCGGGGCTTCTTCAGCTGAAGTAAAAAATGTGTTGCTGGCCCCTGCTTGATGGGGAAGGAGCAAGGAGCAAGGAGCCTCCTCGCCAGCATCTCGGTTTCAGCGTCTCATTGCGTTAATCATTTTGGTGTTTGCCCGCGCTGTTGACCATAGGCTTGGGAAGAGCGTTGCGAAGCTGTTCCAAGCCTTAGCTTAAGGCTTCCCCCTCCCTTCACGAAGCTATTGCCAGCAGCAAGAGGCTCTAGAAATGTGTCCCGGCAGGCTCAGGAAAACATCCTCGAAACAAGTTACATTTGATTCATGTCTGAAGACGGTCTTCACAAACACGAGGGTGAGAAACATAGCTAAAAAAAAAAAAAAAGTTTAATCGTTTCTTAAACCATCACCTTCTACAGAATTTATGCTGTATTCACCAGGGAAAGCCATCTGTACCCACACTGTCAGGCTTTTTTTTTTTTTCTTCTTTTTTTTTTTCCCCTTCCCCGAGTCCTGGGCATATTGCGTTTATAAAAATAGTATTCCCTGTAAACCAGGCTTTGGGAGCCAAACACTGTGAACGTTCAGAGCTACTGTTGTACCGAGATTTAATTAATGCTGTGCACAAGCAGTGCACATTGAGAGAGTCTCACAGCACCGTTTTGCGTTAAAGGATATTAAATGCACCAGCTACATTTGTATCTTTTCTCTTCCCAGAGGCTTACCTGGCTTCCTAAGGGTATAAATAAACTGAAGAAACCCTTTGGGGTTTAGTGTACAATTACAGATAATTTTACTTGCAGTAGAAATTTAAAAATTTTTTTTCAGAGGAGTGGGTACTGCCACGAGCGTGATGGGTGAAAGCGTGCAAAAATCGTGAATCCCTGTTTTGTTTTGTTTGTGTTTAATTTCCAGCTAACAGTTAATGAAGCAGCCGCTCAGCTGTGTGTAAAAGATAACGCGTTGTTGACCAGGAGAGATGAACTCTTCGCGCTAGCTCGGCAAATCTCTCGAGAAGTTACGTACAAGTATACTTACAGGACCACCAAGTAAGGTTTTAATTAACTCAAAGGACCTTTACTTTCAGGGCCAGCATTTCTTCTGAAGTGCTAGAGACACTTTCTTCTTGCTCTTCAGCTAGCAAAGTGCTCTTCTGAGGAGGGTAGGGAAATGCTATTTAAGTCGTGAAGCTTTCAAACTGCTGAGATTTAACTGTCTTGAGTTACCTTTTTATTTGCTCTCTAGTTTTCCACATTTTGCGATGATAGTGCACGTTGGGAGGCGTCTGGAAGGCTGGCATTGCAACTGCTTCAGACATTTGCGTGTTTCAAGATTAATGTCTATAGGCAGAGTAGCCAGAGCTGCACGAGGCATCAGTTTGATGTGGTGTTTTTATTCTTTTTTTTTTTTTTTTTTAACCCCATATACAGATTCGGCTTGCTAGCTAACAGGGAATAAGAAAAGATCGGGTCACAGGGAGTGGCTTACATCCTCTCTTTAAAGGAGCTGAAGCCGAGTCCTGATTTCAGGCGTTACTGTTCTGCTGAAGGAACTGCCGTTAGGGGAGCAGTGACAGCAGCTTTTAAATACATTTAAAACTTAAGAATTAATAAACGTAGTCGAAAGTCTTGATGCTTTCTCTAGATTATTTTTCAATGTCAGCTCCCTCGTATGTAATGCAGTATCCTTTCAGAATGCATTTTTCTACATTTCCAGGAGCTTTTTTTGGTTTTCCTTCGCTCCCTTCTCTGCCGTAGTGACTAATGTAGATACACATCCATTCGGGGTAGACAGGGCTGAAGGCATTTCTGTAGTTCTCGGCGCTCAGGTAGCTTTCCTTTCTGTTGGGAAAAAGAGTGCGTGAGCCTCTCGACACTTCTGAAAATAACGCGAGGCGCCTGTATTCCTCTAAATATAAGTGACATTCGCTGCAATGTCCAAGTGAATTGGAGGCTTTTTTTGTGCATCTCACTTGTTCTTGCCTGATATTTCTTTTTTTACCTTGACTCTGTTTTTTTTATTATTATTATTTCTGATGGTCAGGGTTAATGTGCTGCTTACTCATAGCGTACGTGTTTTCTCTTCTAGGTCTAAATGTGGAGAACGGGATGAGCTGTCACCAAAGAGAATCAAGATAGAGGTACGGTGTCGTGACTCCTGTATCCTGACCTGTGCGTGCTAAAAATCGCTTTCGTTCCGAAGGGGGTTGTCTGTCTTGAGATTTGTCAGAAAACCGTTTGACAGGCACTTGATGGGTGTGTGAGAGAGAGAGAGGAGGGGGGAGAGCATCGCCACCGTCTCCGCAAATGCAAACGCCCGACAGAGAAACCTGTAGGAGCAGGGGTGAAGAGTAGGATTTGCCTACCCGGGAAGTTACTCGCGGTGCGTAGGTGAGTAGGAGGGGGAGGAATGGGGCTGACCGACCTCCTGGGCTGGAAGAAGCTCGAGTGCTGTAGGAAATGTGTGCCCGTAAGGCCTCCCGCTTTTCAGTCAGCGTGACGCGGGGTTTGCTCAGCTCGCTTGAGTCAGCTGCTAGTCGCGGCCGGAACCCAGAATTCTCGAGCAGGACCCATGGTGGCACATTCCGACTAGGCTATAACTTCTAAAACTGATCGTCTTTGCGAGGCAAAAAGCTGTGTATGTCAACACAAATGGGCATACCCATAGGTATTAATTTACATTTATTTATTTGTTTTTTTTGTAAAAAGCACGTGTGTATGTAGCCAGGGTGTGTGCACCCGTGTAGGGAGATGCTGGGAGTTTCTTGTTAGGAGTACAGGAATAACAAAGTTTACCTTTTTCTTTAGTTACCACTGCTGGAAAGTAAACTTCAGGCCTTTTAAGTTTAATAAAAATTAAAAAAAAAATGTTGTAAGTGTGTCTGCCTGTATATTTCGTAAGGATAGCAGATTTTCCTTTTTATTTTTTTAAAACAATTCACTGTTTCGCTGTTATGTGGCTATCTAATGCTCAGTCATGGGTTATTTATTTTTTTTTAATTGTGCTGTCTGCTTCAAGAGGCGTATCTTAAACGTGCTTTAGAACGTAAGCTAGGCCTGAGCTACATTTGTATGTGACACTGGTATATGATACATTCTTCAACTGTCAGGGAAAGTTGCAACGTGTTCTGGAACGCGTTTCTTGCATGTAACTTATTCTTTATTTTTATTCTGTAGTGGGATGCTAAATTACCTGTACAGAGGCTTTTCCTGTGAGGCAAACTCCAGGGAGAACAGCTTTGAAAAGGCAGTAGTGAATAGGTGTAAACGACTTTATTTTTTTTTATTTATTTACCAAGTTCCGTTTGTCTTGCGCGCAGTTGTAATTTGACTTTATAGGATACAAAATGTACGTGTGCGTTGAGGATTTGCTGGTAGCTTTGATGCTCGATGGCATTTACGTGGCTTGGGATTTGCTTTGACCTGTTCTTCCATCCCCAACCAAGAGCAGGGAGAAGCTGCATTAAATGGTTTTATCCACTTTTCTCCCCTCTTTTATCCGATCTAATCTTAATTTATAAGAGCTGCCGCTCCTCTGCTTGGAATAGTATTTCCCTGACGATTAGATTTCAGCATTAGGAAGTTTTTCCTTCATTCAGTAATAATTGATGATGAGCAAGTGTCTACAATGACACACGCTGCAAGGGAGGTGCTTGTCATCCGCAGGGTTTTCATTGAAAGAAGAAGTAAAATTAAAAGCCTGAAGAATACAGGCTGAAACTTCAGGGTTTTTTTGGAGAGCCTTAGAGGATGCGCATTCTTAGCATTTCTCCACAGTAAAACCTTAAGAGTCTGGAGGGCCTGCTTTTTCTACACACTTGTTTAGTTCAGTAATTCTGAGAAAGGATGTTTAACTTGGTTTTCTTTTTGTCTAAAATTAACAGTCGTGTTTCAAAATGCTTGTGAAAATTTCATGTTTGGATATAGGACTTTTTTTTTTTTTTTTCCAAAATAAGAAGTTGAAAATTAAACTAAAGGAAATAATCTTTAATTTTATAGCATAGCACTATTAATTATGAAATGACCAGTGGTGTTATCAGCATGAATGTCTTTTTTTGTATACAAATTTTGGGAGTCTTCTAAGGAGTAAACCGTTACTTTGGTGCATTATAATTCTGGGGTACGCTGTAAGTCATGGACTTTTCTTCAAAGAAGTTAAAAAAGATGCAGTATTACATAGTAGATCACTTTTACATATGGTGGTTTAGGTTCTTGGGGCTTGCGTTTTACAACAAAAAAAGCGCTTTTTTTTTTTTTAAGGGATTTTAGGAGGGGGGGGTTGTGTTTGTATTTAGAAAGGTGGAGGTAAAAATTAAAAAAGGTAGCATGTGCTACAGGTTTTTGGCTGAGAATTCCTTACTCTGTTCTTTAAGATGTCATGTTTCGTCGTGGCTCTCTTAGTGCATCATCATGCTAATTCGCAGAGCATCTGATCATGGGTGATTTTGCAGTTGTGACTAACTCTGTCTTCTTCTTTCGGTCTTTCTGGTCGTTTTGCCTTTCTCTTTGAAAACCGAATGTGTTTCGGTTCATGGTTCCTTTACCCATTAGTCACTGATATCTCCACGAAGCGTGGTCAAAAATACTAGTGTTTGGATTTGGACAGACTTCACACCCTGTTTGCAAAGCGTAAAAGATTACTTAAAGAAAAAGAATAAAAAGAAATTAGTTAATTCCCTGAAATATAATAAGAGAAGACCTCTGGAGAGACTCTGAAGGTCATCTTTAAGCAGAACCAGCAGAGCTGCGTGTGCCACATTGCTGGGTTAGCTTTGCAAATGTATCCTCTGTGAATATGAAACTCACACAAGCATTACAAAGAAACAATATGCCAGGAATTACATCAAATTACCTGTAAAAGCCTTTCTCTTCCCCTGCGAGCTCTCCCCCTCTTATTCGTAGAGTGGGTGGGCGAGCTGTGGGAGTGAAGCTGGGGAGAGGAGAAGGGAAAAAAAAAACCACCAAAATTCAGGCAAATGACAGATGAAAGGTGTGGAGGGAGTGAAAAAGGGAATGGAGTGAACCGGGATTTGGAAGCGGAATATAAAAAAAAACAAAGGGGGAGATTGTAATTCCTAGATCTGGAAGGGGTGGATGGGGATGGAAATAGCGTGTCCTCGCGCGGAGCAGGGATCTCTCCCGCACGGGTGATGCCGGCAGCGGGGAGGCAGCGCTTACTTTGTCATCCTCCGTGACTCAGAGGCGGCACCGCTGTTGTGGCACCAGTTTAATAAAAGCAAAGCAAGTCCCAGGTATTTTGCACAGAAATTGCGGGAGGAGAGGCTTCTTGCGGCTGCTGTGTCGTGTTGGGGCTGATGAGGTTCCCCTTTGGAGTCGGCGCAGGCAGAAGGAGAGTTTTAAAAATCTTTCTGGACGTGGTGCGGGGGAATTCTTGCTGTGTGCAGGTTCAGCTGAAGGAAAGGGGTGGGAAGAGCTTGCCAAAAGCTAATTTCGCAGAGCTGGGTGGGAGCCGGGGAGGGGGCATGGGCAGGGGGACCTGAGCGCGGGGCTGCCAGGAACATCTCCCCGCTGTACGGGCGGAGGAGAGGGGAGGCAAGGCCCCACCTCCGCCGGAGAAGGTGGAAAAGAAAACCCGTCCAAGTGTGGGATTTGTGGGGTTTTTTCGCAAAATGTCATTAGAGGGAGCGAAAAAGCACATCTGGGACTGAGAACATCTGCTGCACGAAGCCGCCTGAAAAACAACCGGGTGGCAGCATGGCGGCAAAACCGAAATGATGCCTGTCCTGAGGGGAAGGGAACATCCGGGCCGCCTCCTCCTCCTCCCGTGCCAGCGAGGAGGAGAGCGGCCTGAGGCGGGGAAGGGCGTGGGGACACCTGTACGAGTGGCAGGTGTCAGTGATGGTGACGGGCTTTGTACTGGAAGCGATCGTGGATGCGTCACGCGAGACGTGTTTAACCCATTTTGCTGCAAAAATAGGATCCGGAGTGACGGGGGTTTGTGCAGCCGGTTTCTCGCCTGCCTACACACAACCGTTTTCCCCTCCCAGACGAATTCGGGTGATGAAAGTGGCCGGCGCTCATGGAAGTGGCGCTGCAAAGCTTTTGTTTCGGAGGAGGAGGTTTCGTGGCAATTTACCTGGTTGTGAAGCTTTGCATACCTGTCATGTTTATTTTTTCCTCGAGGGAGTATGTTGTGTGGATAAAAGCAATGCACAGTGTTCAGACAGATTTTATTTTTTTTTAGTTTTGTTTTTTTCCCCTGAGCATAAAGAGCAGCTTTATTGGTTGCTCTGAGGGTCTGGCTGCCCACCGTGGCCTCTCTAGTCTTTTTTTTTTCTGAAAGATCTCTTTGCTCGTTCTTGGGCTGTAAGCCGTTAGTCCAGCTGTTGTCAAAAATGTTATTTACATGCCTGTGCCTCTAGAATCTACAAGGCATCCTCTTGATACCTGGATCTGCGGATCCTCAGTGACAAATGTCACAGTTTCCAGGTCTGAGGCCGTCCCGATGTAATGCGCTTCTGGAAACATTTCTGGATATTCCTCTGGTTTACGTGATCTCTCCTTTTATAGTGCCAAGCAGGATAAATTTCTCATCTTGAACCTTTGCTTCGATGATTAATTTATTTTAATGAAGTCTGGCAGGCTTTCACAGGAACTTTGTTTGCTTTATTGGTACATATGCAAGCTGCAAAAGAGATTTGCATGTCATAGGCATTTGAAACTGAAAGAATTATTGAATAATGATTTGCCGTAGTATATGAAGTCTTTGCTACCCTATTTTAAACTGGTGGTACTTCATTTTGTGGTACTAGTGTGGGTTCTGTGTGAAATACATCTCAAATTTCGTATATCCAGCGTTAATCTCGTCTACATATAAATGTGATTTCTTAAGAATCTCCAAAGCTGCTGTGTGTGACGAGTGACAGAAGCCACGTGCCTGAATCTGCCTGGCGAGGCTGAATGTAAAATAGTTTAATGTCAGTGCCAACACTAGTCTGGATTCACCTGCACCTGTGAGAGACGAGAGGTGATTGTCTGCGTACGCCACTTGAGACAGAGAGCAGTTGTTACAGAGGGGCTCTTTATGCATAAATGTAAATGAAGTGAGTAGCACAAACATGAATTGCAGGCCAGAATTTTCACAGAAGTTCAGGAGTGTGGGGATTTGTTGGCTTATTGTTTGGTTGTGGGTTGTTTTTTTTCTCCCCGAGTATACAGAGAGGATAAAGAAGAATCACTAACATGTCCTTCTTGGTGTTCGGTTTCTCCTTACGCTCGACAGGATGGTTATCCTGATTTCCAGGACACAGTGCAGGCGCTCTATCAGCAAGACAAAATGCCACTTGCTTTGGCTAAAGGGAAGAGTGAAGACTCGACAGCTCTTAATTCCCAGGTAAACCAACTACAGTACAGCATGACTAACACAGGCCACATCGTTGTACATTGATTTTGATGTATTGTTTTGATGACTCAATTAATTACCGTCACTTTTCAAAGGCTGCCCAGCTTAGCTGTGATTGCATCACGCTTCATTTGGGTTTGCCTTCTGAAACTGTTTTGACACGGCGCTGCAGCTTTACCCTCGTTCGTTCTGAGGAGGTAAGATCTGGTGTAGTAGGCTTGGAAATACGTGACTGCCTGTTGGGAGCAAGTAGGGGGTACTATCGGTACAGTGTGTGCCGCGTTACTTGCGTTATTAGCTATAAATGGAAAGTTCAAGTTACTGAGTCTAGAGGAATAGAGTAGGCGATCTTGGAGCCCTTTCTTTCAAGAAGCAGGGCCGATATATTTGGGAAATAGTACACCTCTGGATCCGAGAGCATAAATCGCCTTTCTAAATAACACCCAGCCTGGTGGCAGTGCAGTGGTTTTGCCTATCCGGAAAGCTTTTTGTACATGAAGATGGGTTTCAGATTCTCTCTTAGTCTTTTCTGTAGTGTATCCCAGCCTTGAGGCAAAACACGCATCTCCTACTGCCAGTTGTTGTCAAGGAGGGCTTGCACGCTAAGTTACAACAAATTTAATTTGTGTTTGGGCAAACGTAATCACCGAATTTTCACGTAAGATTGCGTTTAGGAGTTACGCTCCCTTTTTCTGAGACTAGATGTGTTACCCTGTCTTTTCCTTCTTCTGTGGCACTGTGCAGCCATGCAAATCTGTTCACTGTGAAAAGCATCGAAAAGCAATTACGCCGCGTGCTCTGGTGTCACATAATGATGAAGTGAACTTGATTTTTGCAAGCTGATTTTCGTCTCATGTGTGCTTCAGCTTTTCATTGGACACTGCTACGTAACAACGTACTGAAGATTTACTTTTAGCTTAAAAGTATCGGCAACGCTGCAGGTTTCTCTGTGGTGATCAGAAGCATCGTTGCAGTTTCAAATTCTGGGTTTATATCCCAATTAAGCAACAAAGGCGGTGTGAGTGGAAAATGTTTTATTCTTTTGAGAAATTAATTTACAGTTCAAAAGTTGTAACAGGAACAACAGAAGAACAGAGTTAAAGGACACTCGAAGTAAACAGTTTAGTTTCTTTTTTTGCCTACCTCCCGAGACTAAGCCTGAACTATCGGTGTTCTTTTGCGGAACCTGATGAGCTCTAAGCCAGAGTAAGTAGCTGTCGGTCAGGTCATTACACTGCGGGGTCATCGCCGTGCTGGAGAAGCTCAGCTTGTGCCTGTCTGTTAGGTCGTCGTCATCGGATTTGTAAATGGTTGAGCTGTGCTGAGTAGGCAGCCTTTCCTAGCAAGGCAGGGCTTTCATCATCTCCCAAGAGAAGTTAAGCGCTCTGCAATTAAGAGGCCTCTGTACCAGTCAAAACAATTACGGCGTCACCCGAAAGAGAAGTGAATTTTTTCCTATCGATCGTAGATGTTACGTTTGTACGCTTTCTGTTCTTATGCTCCTCATGGCTCTCCTAAATCAATTTTCTCGACTTGTGATTTTCTGTTTTTTGTGTTTTGTTTTTTTTTTTTTTGCGACGTGCTTATTTACATTCTGGAGCACAAGATTATATTGAAAATTAGAGTTCTCTTGGCATTAAAGTCAATGACAAACATTCAGACGCCATTCCCTCCCACGCCGCGCTGCATTGTTTAGTTTCACTCTCTAGAGGTGTATAGGTCTTGTTCTTCTTCTAGACAGACATTTCACACCTTTATCCCCCACAAACATACTGTCATCCTACACTTTCAGAATGGCAGATTTTTAAGCTTGTGTAGTGCCGTTTCCTAAAATATTCTAAGATGTCTGGTGAAATCTTGGCATAAGCCTTTAGCAGATGTTGCCGTTGCTCTTGGAATACTTTTTGGAATACTTTGTGAAGACATGCATTTGAACAGAGCTAGGTGGGTAATGAAGACGTTATTTTTTGCTTTTCCTGAGATTCTTATCACCCCAACCTGCCGTCCTAAACCGCAAGAAGCGATTTTTATGTGTTTTGTGAAGAACAGAATTTAACGTTGCGTTCCTGCGTGGCTGAACTACGGCAGCTTGCATTTTAAGTACCCTTGAGTGACTCAGATGTACAGGATGGAAATCTTTATGGGTGCAAAAATATTTTGTTTGCTCGATCGTTTTGAAGAAACTGTAAAGCACACATCTGTACATATGAGTCAACAAAAACCTCTACGTACGCTCTTCCTCTTACCATCCGATAGGGTTTTTTCCCCATGTTTTGACTCGCTATACGCATGTGTATATATATATAAAAATTTCATGTATTTTCTTCTTTTGTTTGCAGTCGGAAAAGGTGATGGCAAAACAGATGGAGTTTCTTTGCAACCAGGCGGCATTAGAGAGACGTCTTTCCACGGGGTGTTACCGGCAAAACTCCGAAGAGCACAGCCCCAACGGCATGTCGTTAGATAATGCTGACGGACAAGGTACGGTAGCTTCCAGGCACCACGTTCCCGCCAGCAAAGCTTTTTGCTGTGTTGCAGCCTTTTGGTGGCAGCGTTCCTTATTGGGTGTAGAACACCGAGCCCTGAATGGACAAGACGAGATCTCTGCCCTGAAGTGCCCGCAGTCGGAATCGGATTCCGCTCGGTTGATCTGTCTGGGGGAACTGCTTTCCCTACGGATAACGTGGGGAGGGAGGGAGGGGAGAGTGCAGTGCTGCTGTCGAGGGCAGAACTTGGCTCTAGCTTCATCCGGAGTTTGGAAAAGAAGAGAGAGGGCGTGGTGTTTTGTTTGCGCGCTCGCTCTGTGGAAGTGGGAAGTAAGGGAGGTGATGGAGTCGGTGCCCCTTTTCGTTTACCTGTTTTGTGCAGTCTAGGAACAAAACCTGAGGAGCTGGCTATGTAAATTACGTGGAACTAAGCAGATTGTAATGATGCTCTGAGTAGCTCGTTATTCTTCAAAAAGCTTACAGTTTTGTGGTTATCTCTTTGATTTACCAACTGGCTAGCCCTTAGCTTGCATTAATTTTAGGAGTGTTTGTTTTGTTCCAGCGTTTTCCATTCGGATTTTTCTTTTTTTTAACCGTTGTGAAATGACATAAAATGTTATAAACAGAAGAAATACAACCAGAAATTCTTGTATCTGTTTTTTAAGAGCTGTTGCTTTTAAGGGGGGACGTGGGGAGAGAAAGCTGTAGAGGGAGGAACTTAGGAGAATCAGTATGAGTAAGCATTGAAACATTGATTTGTGTGGACAAGCGATGCTGTACCCAAGTGTACAGGAAGAATTAGGTGTGTGGCTCCAGCTCTTCTTGACAGTGCAAATTTCTTTATACTGTTTATCCACTATCATCTCAAAGGGATTGTGTGGTGGGAGCAGGGAAATTTTAGGATCTCAAAGGGTTTTTTGAGCAGAACAGGAACACACTGAGTTTTTTTGGTTTGGTTTCTTTTTGGTGTGGCTGAGTGTTCCTTTCTAGCAGTGCCAGTGGAATAGTCTGCAAAGCATTGTGTGTACATAAACCTTATTTTGCTAGGGATTATTTTTTTTTTTTTTAATATTGCTTTGCTTTTAACGCATCGATGTCTCGCTGTGAACAACTTCCAGGTGAAAGGCCGCTGAATCTCCGCATGTCGAACCTGCCGAGCAGACAGTTGCAGCACATTTCACTCGACGGAGAGCAGCACGTTGGAAAACCTCTGTGTGGTGATTTGATCCGGCTTTACCCCGGCGGTGAGGCAAAATCCCAGTCCTCGGGTTAGTGCTGCCTCTTGGAAATTATCCCCCCTTTCTCTCAAAGCCTGCCGTGAACTTACTCGTACGTGATGGCTCGGAGTAGCCCAGCCCTGCGTGCTTTGTGTGTGACCTTTTAATGAAGGCTTTGGACAAAACTCCAGGAGTTGTGTTAGTTACTCATCTGGAATCAGATTTGAATATTATTTGGGAAAAGCAGAGAGGAGGCAGTAGTGAGGTTCCGATAAGCAGGTTGTGGCATCTGTCTGTCCCCACAAACTTTCTGCTCATTTCCTCCTGGCATTGGGAGAGACTCGTTCTGTGTTTGGTAGAAGACAGCAAGAATCCTTTACGAGATCTGGATGGGTGGTTTCAGGTCAGTGCTCCGCGCACTGAAACAAAGCCCAGGCTCTCTTGAGACTCTCACAGCTTGAGGAATAACGATAAAAGCCCACCTGGGTCTGGAATGTGCAATGGGAACGGGTTATTTGAAAGGCAAGGCACGAGAGTGATTGTTTCAAAGGCTCAGCAGAGTCCTGCGTCTTCCACTTCGGTGTCTTGCGGTCTTAGCTCACCTTTTTTTTGCAGTTTGTCCCAATCCCAGCGATCGTTCTCTTGGCGACGTTTTTAGTTGGGGCTTTTGACCAGTCCCCTTGCAAAATGCAAGTGAAGAGTACATCTCTTCCGCTGCGCCCGGAGAGGTTGGAGTAAATCTGTGGGGATTACTCTGTCATCGCTGCAGTGTAGCTGAGGTGGTGCTAACCCAGCAGGGTTAAAGCCTGCTAGAAGGAGGCAGAATTTATTGCTTCAGCTGTTAGTATCTGTACGGTTCATGAACCTTTTTCTTGAATTAAGAACGTTGTTTCCAAGCAGTCTTTTTTAACATCTCTTCCCCTTCTTCCTTTTCTTAATACAGAAGGCCTTGGTATCTTAAAGGATTTTCCTCATTCGGCTTTCAACAACATAGAAAGGAAAGTCATAAAAACAGAACCTGAAGACACGAGATAGTCATTCTGCTCTGGAAAACGGTGTCGTAGTAAAGCATGAAACTTCACAAGAGAAAAAAAAACAAACAAACAAAAAACAGCCTTAATAACCAGTGTTGCCTCATTCAAATAAGAGATTTCAATAGCCAAAGCCTAAGAACTGGTACAGTAAATCTGTGGAAACAGGAAAACGAGACACTGCAAATGAAAACAGTAATACAGGTGGATAAACATTCCTGTAAACGTGGTTTTATAACGTGGGAAGATTCACAAATTAATATTGTGGGTCTTCATTATTTAAGAATGTATTATGTATTTGTATAACTTATCAAAGTAAATCTAGCTGTTGGGACGTGTATTGAGTCCAGTAGATGTGGCTACAGTTCATTTTACTTGAAATTTCAATGTCTACTTTTCAGTGTACCTAGCATAGATATGGTTGTTAAACATTTGAACTAAAAATCCTCGGAGAATTAGGAATGCGAACCTCGTGGCGCATTTAACAGCAAGTCTGCAACAACGCTTGTAGAGGAAAAAAAAAAAAGGCAAAAAAAAAAAAAAAAGGAAAACACGTACAATATTTCATGGTTTAAAATGTTATGTGGATATAGCATTGATAGACCTAGACCCTGATTCTGTATTATAGCGGACGTACTTGTCACTTAACTATCTTTACATCACCTTCAGCGATTTCAGCAGCCTTTGCGTAACACACTCCAACGTAACATACCTACCCTGCGGTTCAGGAGCGTAGGAAACGCCGGGGAGAGCAGGGAAGAGTCCGTACGATCGACTCCCACTTCGCTGGGAAAAGCTGTGGCTCGATACGCTCTACAGTGGCTGAAATCTCTCAGCTGGCGGGAAACCCAAGAGACGGAGTAGCACGGACGGGGCTGCAAAAGTTGTGACTCAGACCATTATAACTTTTCTCTGTGGATCTTTAAAAAGAAAAAGGAAAAAGCATCCTAGGTGTGGCTCAGATGAAATACGATGCGGGGTTTATGCATCGGTGTAAAAGGTTGCACTTGAGATCCAAAAACCGTAAGATCTTTCGGAGGAGAGAGACAAGGAGTTACGTCTTTAGTTGCAACTCCTTATTAAGTGCTGTCCAGCCCACATGATTCTATGAATATACCGTATGCTGCATACAGTATGCCAATACCTTTCGTTATATGTGTGATTAATTAACATCTGTATTCCTTATTTATTTGACCGTTTTTTGGGGTGGTGTTTTTTTTTGTTTTCAGGGTGTTTTTTTTTTGTACATTTTCACTTTTGCAGATGTCATTTTACCTAAGGAGAAATAGCTGGCGTGTAACTCTGGCCATTCGCCGTGGCGCGTTGTCTGCGTCTCTCTCCCCTCCACGCAAGCCCCTTTTCCCCGCGGTCGGAAGAGTTCCACGGGTTTTTTTCCGAGCGCATTTTTTACCTACGGCGCGTTCCGGAGGGCGGAGCGGGGTCGCCGTGCCCGGTGGGTGAACTTCTCCGTCGCGCTTCGTGTCTGCGGTTCACTCCGTGTCGTAGATCCCTTGTGTGCGAATGGTTCCGTCGCACCGTCCGCGTCGTACCGAAACAGTCGGCAAAACCTGAGCTGAAGCGTCTGCGCGGCGGTTCTCTTCTCACTGTAACCGTGATCTGATCATTTTATCACTTTTGATTTGTGGAACAAAGCTTTATAGTAGAAACACCAGTAAACAACTTTTTATACTATTAAAACGTTTGGGTTTTTTGCTTTGTTTTGTTTTTTTAAGGGGGGAAAAAAGTGTTTCTTGAGCTGTATGGTACTGTTTCACTTTCTGAAGTATCTTACCTTAAGCAATGGCGTTTGCAGCTTTGCTGTTAGAAACAAGAGGTTGGCTGTGTGGTTAATATTTCCTCTTTTCCCGTTGCGTGAGCTAGCGATACGGATATTTCTTCAGTTTGTAACGTTGGCCGGTGCCCTGGTTAGTAGCCGAGTGGCTTTCGTGAGACGTGCACGGAACTTGTCAAAGGACAGCTTGAGGTTTCGTCTGTACGGCTCGAGTGGTAGAAGGTGCCAAGCGAGAAGACTTTTAGAGATGCAGGAAATGTTCTGTTCTTTCCGACCCCTGGCCCGCTCCGAGGCGGCGTGTGGAATCGCGGAAGAAGCTCTTGAGCTTGCTGGCCTCTTCGATTAAAGTGAGAGGAAGGACAAAGAACTTTGCTGAGCAGCACGCTGTTCCAGTTGAGTCCAGAATTTATTTTGTAAACACTAATGTACTCAAATTTGCTATAAATTAAAGTATACAACAGATATATTTTTGAGTTGTAAATACAGTACTTTGTGTGGCAGCCAGCTGGTTACCTCCAGAATGATATTTCAGTTGATAGCCTGACAGGCCATTTCAGTCTCGATAAGCTGGCAGCGGTTTCATTTCTTTCTTTACTGTTTTGCAGCTGTATTGTTTATTTTTTTATTATTTTTTTTTTAACATGGGGAGAGGGAGAGGTGGGAGGTACGTTCTGGGGTCACGCATACGTTGGGTAAATAACAAATCACAGAATCACAAATATTCCAGCGTTGGTCCCTCCCCGACAGAGGTGGCGGGGGGACTGCAGCCTGGCCAGCCCCCAGCGTCGTGGGCGGGGGCTCGGCTGCTCTTCAGGGCTTGCTTGGTTCGGGGCCCTTTGGATTAAAGCCCCGCCAGCGATGCTTGTTCTTATTCACATGTTTATATCATCACTTCCAAAATAAAAATTCACCATGAGAACTCTTTTAGTTTCCCCAGGGTTTTTCCTTTTGCTTTTTTTTTTTTTTGGAAATTACGTTTTCTGGAAGGAGATGGTAGTTTTGCTGGGGGTAGGGGTGGAGCGAGTAGCTTGAAGTGCAGCTCTGACTGGAAGCAGCCTCTTCCTGCTCTCGTGGTCGACGCCGCGTTTATGGGTGGCGTTGTTGTGCACCCAGGAGGGCAAGGCAAAGCGAGGAGAACCTCAAACCCAGGAAGAGGCTGCGGCATGCCGCTCATTTAATGCCCCCTCTGCGCTTTGGCTGCTTTTGGTCCCCACACTTTTTTTTTTGTGCGTGTGTTCCGCGAGCGAAGCGCACCTGCTGGGAGGTGGCACGAGTGCTCTTTGGGAATCCAGAGAGGCAGGGAAGCGGTCGTCTTCGTGATGCGCTGTGTTTCAACACTGTGTTTCTTCCCTACAGGAAGGCTGGGGAGGGACTTTTTACAAGAGCGTCCACTGATAGGACAAGGGGAAATGGGTTTGAGTTGAAGGAGAACAGATTTAGATTAGATCTTGGGAAGAAATTCTTCAGTCCGAGGGTGGCAAGACTTTGCCCAGAGAGGCTGTGGCTGCACCCTCCCTGGAGGTGTTCAAGGCCAGGTTGGACAGAGCCTTGAGAAGCCTGATCTGGCTGAGAGGCGTCCCTGCCCATGACAGGGAGGTTGGATTAGGTGATCTCTCAGGTCCCTTCCAGCCTAGGCCGGTCTAGGATTCTGTGAAGTCGCTTTCCAAGCGGTGACCTACAGCCTGAGAGTCAGGTGCTGAAGTGTCGCTGGAGGACGTCGGGAGGTTTGCTCTGAGGGTGGCGAGACGCAGGAATGGGTTGTGTGGAGAAGCTGTGGATGCCCCATCGCTGGGAGTGTCCCAGGCCAGGTGGGACGGGGCTTGGAGCAACCTGGGCTGGTGGGAGAGAGGTGTCCCTGCCCAGGACACAGAGTTGGAACTCGATGATCTTTAAGGTCCCTTCCAACCCAAACCATTCTGACAGAAACCGAATGGGAGATGGGAGTGTCAAAAGGGAAGAGAAGTGAACCAGTGCACAAAAATGTTCGAGAGAAGCTTGGAGGAACCCCACAAAAAAACCTTCAAAAAGATTCAGGTGGCACAGAAGTCGGTGCTAGGCTGAAGGCTGATAAAAACCTCGTGATGCTGGGCAGCACCGTCCTGCTCAGAGCCCCCGGGCTTGGTCGGGCTCACCAGACTGTTTCTCATGCAGGGTAAAAAAAAACCCAAAACCAACTTGTTGGAAATTTTTATCGTTGGGTACTTGTGCCTTTTTCTAAAGAAGCGATCGCGTGAGGGTCAGCGGGGGAAGCATCCTCTCACGGCCGTGGCTTTGCCCGTGCCGGCAGCTGCAAAGCTCATTTCCTGCCCATTTTCTTTTTGAAATACAGAAGACTCAAACGCCACGCTCAGACGTGGTGATGAGGCATCTTGCAGCACCCCTAGTTGAAGTGGGAATGCTCGTCGCTGCAGTAATCGGGGTTCAGTAAGGCTTGGACGGGGATCGAGGCGGTGGGGGGGAGCAGACTATTCTGGGGGCACCTTCCTTTGAGCTCAGAGACATTTTTTTCCAGCTGAAAAGGCAGCAGCATCTTCAGCGCCGTCGTGCTGGCCGCAGGTGGGCTGGGCTACGGTTTTGGGGTGCGGGAGGGGGGACTGTCTGCTCCCCCAGGGCTAGGAGGGGTGGTTCTGCTTGCCAGCCTCGAGCTGGGGTGCAGCCCGGTCGCGCTGCGGAGCTGACTGGCTTGTCTCCTTAAGAGCAGGAAAACGAGGAGAAATGCCATGAGGCTCTTTTCTGCTGTACAGAAGGGTTGAAAAGATGTTGTGCTGCAGTGATTCAGTGGGGAAAGGATAAATCCCTCACATACACCTACGCACCACCACGAGAAAGAACTCCGTGGGCAGAGAGGGAGCAGAACATGAAATATGAATTTCCTCGAGCTGCTCGGGAGGGATGGTTTTCCAGAACCTTTCCCCCGGGGGCTCTGCACTCCCCCTGCCCGGCTATGCTGGCATGAAGGCCCCCAGGGGAGGCTTCTCGCCCTGCCCCATCGCTCGCACCTGCAGCTCTCACAGAGGGTGAGTCTACCCTCTCACGGGGTTTTGGGCTGCACTTCCAAGGTGCTGGGTCAAGGCTGGCTGCCCACCCCTGGCTGAGCTCCAGCAGCCTCCCTGGGGCTGAGGGAGGTGGTGGAGGTGGCTCCCGCCATGGAAAAGCTTGGGAAGCCTTAACGTGGGGCTTGGGTCAAGCCCTTGGGTCATCAGATGATGCCTCAAACAACTGCTCGCCCCAAAACCACCCTCCCTGACCCAACCTGTGGGGCTCCCGAGGCCCCATTCTTCGGGTAAGTCTACAGTTGGAGATGCTGAATGGGTTGATGAATGCTTTTGCCCAATTAACAAAATATCTGGAGGTCTTTAAAGCTTTTTCGTCCGAGACGGGCGCCATCTGTGCCGGGCTTGGGTGGAGCAGGGGCTGTGCTGAGCCTGATGCCCTCGTGGAGCTGTGCAGCAAGGGTAGTCACTGCCAGTTCCAATAGATTTAATTTACATCATTTATTGCGTTTTGGGTTTTACTCCATCTTGTTTGCTTTATTTGTATTACTCCTTGGTAACTTTGAATTCCTCCTATATCTTCTGCACGCATGTGTGTGTGCAGTTCATTTCCTATTACCATGGGGATTTTAGACGGCTTCGTTCTCAGAGCGATTTAGAAAATTGTTTAATCACCTTGGAAAATTCTGTGTAGCCAAAAAATCGCGTGTTTACTTATTACTCGGTTGTAAACCGGTGGTGCAAAACATAGCAGTGCTGGGTTGTAAAACTGCGCGTAAGCCTCCATTGAAACCCAGTGCCAAAATAAAAATAAAAAATAGTTAACTCTTCCCATGCAGCGACACGAATGCAAATGAATTTTTTTATCCATCACGAGGTTGGGCAGGAATTTCGGAGGTTTCTGCGGAACTGAGTAACCCCTGAGCTTCAAGGTAGCTTGCTGGTGACCCACCGAGTCAGGATGGGATCGTATTTAGGCATTTTGAAACCCCCTAATGCCTCGTCCACATGCCCTGAATAGTTTGAGCTTCGTCAACATCTGTTTGACTGCCCAAAAGGGATCTTGGGAAGACAAAATCATACTCGAGGTTGGTTCGGCATCGCTGTGCACGAGCTGGTGTTTCCCCACACCTTGAATACAGAAATTTTGGGGACGCATTCTTAGGTTTCTCAGGGACCCGTCGAAGTCACTCGTCTGTGCTTGGCAGTGCAGTCCAGCGTATAACAACTACGTCGTTTTTAAGAATCCAACCTTTTCCCCGTGCGCCAAATGAAACTGCCCCCCGGGGGGGGGTGCCTGGTGAGCCCGGGAGGGGGACGGCCCCCGGGTGAGGTGACCAAGGGCTCCTGCTGGTTTTGGTGGAGCCTCACGATCCGCCTCGGGCTCACTCAGAGCTTCCCAGACACATGTCAGCAGCATCCCCCTCGCATCTCCTGGCTCGCCTCCAGCATGCGCCCAGTTATTACTGTAGCATCCAGCGTGTTGTACTTCATATTCAGCTCTTTTGCACATACCAGCCCACTCACATATTAGATCCAAATCTTTTTTTTCCTTCTTTTTTTTTTCTTCTCCTCCTTTTTTTTTTTCCCTTCTTCTTTTTTTTTTTTCCCTTATTATTTTTCACTTGCTGCCCAATGACGCGGCGAGGCACAACGCACTGCGTGTTGTGACGCATCCCGACGGGTCTGTGGCGGCGCGGAGCTACCGTCTGTCGCTGCGTCCCGGCCGGAGAGCATTGGATACCCTGAATGACGACGGCCTCCAGAGGTGCCTCAACTTTTAGTAGAGGCTTCTTGCCCAAGCATGGGAAACCGCAGCCATTTGGTACGCCCAAAGCCTCGGTGCAGTCTTCGTCGCTAATAATTTGGCTCTTCCTTCTCACGGGGGTGGCCGTGCTGGCTGAAGATGACTCCGTAGGGTTGCTCGGCACCGCGTAGGATTCCCGGCTGTATCGCTGGGAGGTGAAATGCCAGAAATAGTGCGAACACGGAGTTTTCAACTAGTTTTTGGTGTGTTTTAAATGGCTATTGCTGCACTTCTTAGAAAAGCTTTTAAAGCTGGGTAGGAACGATGAGTTGCAAACTGGAGGGAGAGGGGGTCATGTCTTCTCGTGCCGGTGCGTGGCCTCGGCGGGATGGCATCTCTGCCGCTGGATTTATCTCGTTTTCTGCATCTTCCAAGATCTCGTTTTTCTACCTGCCGGTTTTCCTCTTCTGGAGCGACCTGCTCAAAAGGCTGAACAGCACTTCTGCTGGCTGGCAGAGTCTGGGTTTTATTTAAATTCGCAGAGGAAAAGAGTTGGAATGATATTCAAAGTGGCCATTTGAAAGTATCGCAGGAGATCTGTGATGTAACTGTAGATGTTTTAATTAGGAGATAGAGAAGGATTCATGTCAGTGCTTGAAACCAAGCTCTCATCCCCACGCAAACGACTTCTGGTGTCCGAACCAATCCCCCGGGAGGCCACGGAGCGGGGTCCCATCTCGTTTCCCAAGAGCAGGTTGTTTCTCCCCTCAGATAGAGGGTGTCCCAAGCAGTGGCTGGGCGATGCTTGGTCTCAGGTTGGATGCTTGTTGGGGTGGCTTTGGTTTGTGTTTGCTTCCGCCCTCCCCGCCCCAGCCATTTCCATACATTTGGCAGCAATTTGAGAGGTTCAGTTCGAACCCCACGGCCGAGACGGAGCCGGCGCAGCAGGTGGCAAGTCCGTGTTTGGTGCAGGGAGGAATAAAAAAAACCCCAAACCCTGCGAACTGAACCGAAAGGCTTTTAATTAAAATGAAAGATTAGATCAACCAAGTATTACAACAGGTGGTTAGCTCCTGCGGCGAAACAACCCGTGCTTTGTTCTCCGAGTCTGATGCGCGGAGAGAAACTTTCTACAGGGCAAACGAGGGATCCTGGAGACGTGGCATTAAAGCTTTATTACTGGTAACGCTGCAAAATTGGCACCAGGGAGAAAGCAGAGACATGTAAATGCACGGTTTATGTTGACGGGGCCTCTTGAACGATGTCAAAAGTTTGAGTTCCCGTGGGATGGGAAGAGGCCGATGCGGTTCGCTCTCCCAGTCACGGCTGCGCGAGGAGCTGCCCCCACCCATACCCCCTGCTTGTTGAATTAGCCTGAGGTGTTTTGCCCCTTACGGGCTGTGAGATTTACAAAGAACTTTGAAACAGGGCTTTTTTTTTTTTCTGCTGGGGTAGAGGTAGGATGTGTTACCTGCTCCTGACCCTGCAAGGTGCTGCTAAGCCACCTGCCAGAGATGCTTGGTTCTCTGTGGACGAAATGCACCTTGATTTCCAGAATCGCTGAGCAATATTTCAGTCTCCTGGTCTCGGACACTTATCCTCCGATACCTGGAGAGAGGTGATGATGAGAAGGCCCCTGCACCCAACGCCGCGCACATCCAACCTTCCAGCATCCACGCGGGCGTCCCCTACAGCTCGTTGCTTTTTTAAAGCTCAAGGCATGAAGTCTCCCGCATCGTGCTGGGTGATGTGAAGAGAAAAGACCTCTCCTGAACTGTTTGGTTGCTTTGCTCTAAGGTCTGTGTTCAACAGAGTTAGGGGAACGTCCGTCTCCCTGAAAGAAGACCTCTCATCAGAGGGAGGAATTGGATTAGCTATGGCTGTGCACCAGGGAGAAGAAAAAACCCCTCAGAGCTATCATCTGATGCTTTTGAAGCATCTGCTGAGCCGCCATTTTAGGAGGCAGGTGAGGATGGCAGGTCCCAGAGGAGGGATGCTGCTCCCCGTAGCGCGGGTACCAGCAGGCACGGCCCCAGCTTGGAGCGGAGCCGCCGGCGCAGGAACCCCGAGAAGCTGTGCCGAGGCTTGGCGCTGCCTGCTATTTTTCGTGGGATGAGGGAAAACGCACTCATGCCTGACCCAGGGGCTCCTTCCCCCCGGGAGAGGACAGATGGTCTCCTGGTGAAGGCGTGGGACTGGGAATCGGGAGCTCTGGATGCCTTTCCCGGCTACATCAGAAACTTGCTATGTGGCACCACCTACTTCTGTGCCCACGTTTCCTCCGCCTCCTTCCCTCTCGCTCGCCGCTTTTTCCAGACCTTTCACCTTGCTGCTCGAATGTTGGTTGGGTTTTTTTTCTTTTTTTTTTTTTTTTTTCTCCCCCTCTTCCACAGAGCGCTTCTCGCAGACTCGAAAGCCTCCTGGCGCGCTGTCGCTGGTACCTGGACCAGACGCCCACTCCTGCCCTGACTTCTCCTCGCTCTTCCCAGCCACCTCTCCCTTCCCCTCGCTGACCTGCTGCAATTCAACGTCTCCTTCTGAGACTGCTTGTGACCAAAACTTCTCTTTGCTCTACTTTTGGAGCATCGCTGAGGCGGTTGGAGATGCAGGTGATGGCGATGCCGAGGGCAGAGCCGGTACCGGGCGGAGTTTAGCCCTGGCTCAAGCAAACCTGCTGGCAGGAATATCGCGATATCGATGGATATGACTCACGGCAGGGCAGCCTGACTCAGCTTCTGGGTTTTTCTGCTCGGGATTGACCAAAAACTTCAGAGCTGGGTACTGCTCATCCTCACAGGTGTAATTTGCTGCTTTGAGGTGATGCCCTCCATCTTTGGCTGGAAGCGTGTGCTTCGGGGAGCAGGCGCTGCCTAACTGCGAAGCTTAGAGCACAGGTTTTCTCTCCCCGGAGATGATCTGTGTGCCAAGACGCTGTGCCTTCCCCTTCCCAAGGGCTCCTCGCAAAGGCTCTGCTCTCCGGGCTCGGTCCCGGCCACGGCTGTCAAGGTCAGTTGGTTTTTAGGGATGTTTACACTATTTATTGCTGCCTCCAAAGGGTGAGATGCCCACTCCAGAGCAAAAAAACACCGACAAGATTTCTAAAGTCCAGGCAGCCCAGCACATGGTGCTGCTTCTGGTCACTCAGGGGACAGATCAAGGTGACAAGCAGTGGTTGCTGTTACTGTGAGCACCAGGGACAATCTGAGGCTGCGCTGGAGGCACAACCTGCATTGCATAGCTCTTCCCACTTGGGATGAGACTCAGGCTTGCTCCTGCTCCAACATGGCTCGAGGAGCTTCATCCTGGCAGCCCCATCCCTCGAGGCTCCGCTCGGTTTGTTTCTACCTCGGGCACACGTGGCAGCAACTCCGCGTCTTCAAATCCCAGTGGGAACCTCCCCTCAACAGACTGAGCGGAGGGGCCGCGGGTTTTTCCACGGTAAAGTGCAGGGATGCGACAGATGCTGTAGCCCTTGTCTTCAGCAAAGCTTTTGGTTGGGGTCCTACGTGGCAGAACGTCTCCTGGAAAGCAAACGGGGCTGAGAACGCCGAAGCTCCGCACCTGCGCTTAAAGAGAAGACTGGAGGCATCTCCTAGGACCACCGATCCTTCCTCCAGAACACAAGGGTAAGGAAAACCGGCTCAGAGAGGCTGTGGATGGCCCCTCCCTGGAGGTGTCCAAGGCCAGGTTGGATGAGACCTTGGTCTAGTTAAGGGCATCCCCGCCCTTACGTTCCCCAAGGTCCCTTCCAACCGAAGCCATTCTACGATTCCACGGAAAGCCAGGGATGAGGGAGAGGAGCGATGCCAGCCTGATGCCAGCTCTACCAACCTTGAACTCATTTCTCAGGAGCAACCCAGAGGTGGGATGAGCCCCACGGGCCTGAACAGGGGGATGTGACGCCGGCGATGTCCCCCACATACCGCGGGGAGAGCGCATCGAGCCGAGCAGCTTGGGAAGGCAGAGCAAAAGGTGAACTGCAGGACTGGCTGAAAATATCTCTGCTTTTCATAACCCAGTAACGCGTCTTGCATGTAAACGAGGTGTCTGATGTGTTCCCACCACCATCAGCAGGATTTTTATCTGCCGGCGAGAAAGGGAGCTGGGGAAGAACCTCGCGTTGCTGAATATCCTGCAAGAGAGGAGAATGTAAGAACTAATTAAATTAAATAGTGTTTAAGGCTTGCCTCAGGTTTAGGGTGGTAATAAAAGAGAAACTGTTTCCTTGTTGTAATATGGTAGGGCGTTAATTAAAAAAATCAACAAAAAAAAACCCCAAAACCCCACCAAAATTGTTGTGGTGCCAAGCTGCATTAATATCCAGCTGTTGGGCTTTGCGTCTGCTGAAACGCTGAAACCGTCCTTTAAACTTTACGGCGAAGCTGGTGAGAAAACCAGGAGAGCATTACTTCATCCCTAAACTCGCCATCTGATAATCTGAAAATGGAAGGATTCTCAAGTGCCTTTTCACCTTCTTACAACTTTATTTTATGCAATTTGTAGAAAAATGCTTTATATTTTGATCAAAATATGTTCTTTTTGCGGTTTTAATTTATAAATCTATCATAAAATTAAAGAAAAAATCTTAGGCTGTCTGTCTGGAGACCTTGATGACACTAAAGTGTGCCTTTGAAATACTCTGGATTTACTAAACCTGGTTCTTTTCTTTACGCCCCCCCCCAAAATGGAGATTTGCTGGTCCAGAAAGAATTCAGCAAACCTGTGTGATAACAAATTGGACTTTAGCGGAAGTCGCTGGAAGATGAAGTTTCGGAAAACAGGTAAGCCATAGAGGAATGTCACAAAGGAAAATAAACTGCAGCTGCTGAATTAGAACAAACCCAAATTTTCAATTTTCCATAAATTTGCGTGTTGGAAAATAATTGGAGTTTTGAAGAAAATTTGTTTGGGTATCTCAAAATTTGATCAGTGCGTGGTGATGTTTGGTCCTTCCAACTTTTCACGTCATACCTGTGAGGGTTCCGGTCACTGATGCATCGTACTATGACGTAAGAACTTCAGCAATTTCTAACTTTTGTTATTTTATTTATTTTAATTAAGTGAGGTTTGGGCTTGACACGTACCTCTAGATCAAAGTGACCCTTGCTTGTGTTGCAATGGAAGGGTTTGACGGCTGCGCCGGGGCACAAACAGGAGTCGCTCTTTGATCTAGAACAAAGAAAAGATGTCTCGAATCGCACCAGATAACAGCTGCTCTTTGTAATTGTAATGGAAAATAAAATGAAAATATTCCGACTATTACTCTTGTCATAATATGACATGATACAATAACTACTCCTGACATGTAACTTAATAGGCAAAAATAATATTACATTGGAGGGAAACTGCTGTGGTTTACCCCAGCCGGCGGCTCAGCCCCACGCAGCCGCTCGCTGCTGCCGCATGGGGATGGGGTGAAAAATCGGGAGGGTGAAGGTGGGAGAACTCGTGGGTCAAGATAAAGACGGTTTCACAACAGGTAAAGCAAAAGCCAGGAGCACAAGCAAAACAAAACGAGGAATTCCCTCCCCATGTCCCATGGGCGGGCAGGTGTAAAGCCATCGCCAGCACAGCCGGGCTCCGTCACGCCTCTGGCGATCGCTTTGGGATCGAAAACCGTGGGATTATGGAACAGTCTGGGTTGGGAGGGACCTTAAAAACCATCTTGTTCCAACCCCCCGCCACGGGCAGGGACACCTCTCTCACACCAGCCCAGGTGGCTCCAAGCCCCTTCCAGCCTGGCCTGGGACACTTCCAGGGATGGGGCATCCACAGCTTCTCTGGGCAGCCCGTTCCAGCGTCTCGCCACCCTTGCCATGAAGAATTTATTCCTGATTTTTAATCAAATCTACCCTGCTCTAGTGTTGAAGCCATTGCATAAATACCTAGCTGGACCAAGAAATGAAGAAACTGATCCCGTTAGCTTGGAGTCCGTGGTGCGCAGCCACCAGGGCCACGGAGATGCTCTTGCAGATGAGTCCTCTCTCAGGGTACAGCACAAAGAGCTTGTCTTTACTGGGACTAGGATGGGGATGCTGATATCCTTTAAAAAAGTGGGGAAAACTTCCCAATTCCTTCCCAGGAGGGAGTTCAGGCTTTTTTTTCTGAATCTTCCTTCCCCGTGTGCTCTCAGTCGATGACTTTGTGGAACACATTTGTGACTTTGTGGTCCTCCTTCATGGCTTTGACCGACATCTCTCCCTGCTGGTATCGCAGGGGAGGTTTCCTCAGCCTGTTTTCCTTGCTCCAAACTCAAAGGCTCCGGGTTGCCGACAACCATGACCCATTGAATGTCCCCACCGTGTCCCCTCATGGGCAGGGACCCGATGTGGCCCTTCCCCGTGCATTCTGCTCCGGCAGCTCCAGCACGCCCGGAGGCATAGCCAGGACCAGAGAGGCTTCCCAGGATTTGAGGAAGGAGCCAAAATTCTCTCCTGACCAGCAGGTGAAACAGCTGAAACTTCCAGAGCTGTCGGTGGGGTTTCTGGCCGGCCTCAGGTGCTTCGACGAGGAGCAGCAAATCAAACCTGAGTTATTTTGTGTATGTAAATTGTCTCCCGGAACGGGCGGTTGGCAACCCTAATGGTTTTTCTGCACGCCGGGGTGTAGCCAGGCACTAAAATAAGTCAGTCTGTGGGAGGGATGGGAGGTGGGAGATAGGGAAAACTTTTTATATTACTCCCCTTGCTATATTGAGAGGCACCGTTCCCTTTCCCAGCTCAAGAAAAAGCTCCCCCTTGCCTTGCAGACGGTCGCTCGTCCTGGTTTAACTAGTCAGAAACTGGGGTTTAGAAATCCTAGTTCTCGGCATCGCCACCTGCATCCCTGTGACCCGCAGGGACGTGAGATCTCAGCTAAGCCCGGCTGCAGGGTTAGATGGGCATTTCTAAATCCTGGTTTTGGCTTAGTTAAACCACGACACCAGGGTTTGGGGTCTGCCTCGTGTCCTGATGGGTGGTCGGCTGCAAATGGAGGGAATATGAGGAGCTGGACATCCTGTTCCTCTCAGAGAAGGGTGTGATGGCCAAGAGAGACCTCAGGCACCAGGATTGCTTCTTGCTTCTCTCCGTCCTTTTTCGGTTTTTATTTTCCCCTTTATTTTTTTCCCTCTCTCCTTGAAGCTCGCAGCTGGCTGTCACTGGGCGTGAGGCTGCCAGCAGGTGGATAACTTTGGGTGTATGTGTTTTAAATCCTGGTGCCAAGCCCAGAGCTCTTTTTGTGGTTACTTTTTAGTGGAAATCCAGGGAAATAAATAGCAGATAAGCAGCTCTGACAGGTGGTCTGCTCGCAGCTAGTTACTCCTTACAGACGGACTTCATCCCATCACGCTGACAACCTGCAACCCCTTCTTCCCCCTGCCCAGGAGCAGAAATGATGCTGCTAGTCCAGATATTGCTATTAACATCTCCCCAGAACAGCAGCGTCATTGTTTCTGCACAAATCTACTTCAACAGAGGTAACTCTGGGAGGAGGAGGAGGACGAGGGAGCGGGATTCTTCCTCGCAGGGGGCTGCACGCTACGATACATCGCACCTGGGGCCGGGAGACGCCCGGTCCTCTAAAATGATGGTGACTTCCAGGAGTGCAGGAAATACATCAAAGAGCTGCCATAAAAACTCACAACGACCAATTAACTTGGTAAAAAGGGGGCTTTTCCAACGAGCTGGCGTCTCAGTGGCATTTAGGGAATTTTCGCCGCGTTGTGTGAACGCCGGTTTACTCTGGAAACCCAACGTGTGTTTTTTAGCCTAATGTAGCATTACGCTGACTTGGAGTATTAGTTCCAGAAATGACCCATTTCCATTGTTAGCCCTTACATCTATAGAAGTGTCTTTTATTTATATTCCCTCCTTTTTTTTTTTTTTTCCCTTCCATCCCCAGTCGCTCGTCTTTTCTTAAGCTCTTTAGAAAGGGCTCCCGACTCTATACGGAGCCCCAAACTGACAGTGTGAACATTGAGCACGTCCAAGGTTTCTTCCTACAACATCAGGTGTGCTGTTCGGATGAGGCGGCGGAGTCCTCACCAGGCAGCTTCGCGGTGAAGCCTCGCGAAGCCGGCTCTGACAGGGGCAGGCGATCCTCGCGCGCCTGCCTTGTGATGCTCAGCTTTATTTTTGGAGCGCTCGGAGCCTTGGAGGTGTTAGGCTCCGAGGTGCCATTTCGCTTTCTCCCGAAATAAATTGGCAGCCTTTGTGGCTGAGGGCAAAAAAAGCCTAGCTTCTATTTTCCTTGCCATTGTTAAAAGCAGAAGAACCATCTTTTGAAGCTGTTCTTTATATGTATTTCAGAGAAGAAACACAAGGCACGAGGCCCTTTTTGCTCCGCTCATCGCCTGAGATGCCCACTTGCCGTTCCCACGCCACCCTTTTGTTGCTTGGTGAATGGAACCAGATACGTTCCTTTTTTACCTTTTTTGGGCTGTTTTGTGTTTTTTTTTCTGTGGAGACATTTAATTCCCCAGCTGAGCGGCTGGCACAGCTGGGAGAGGGCCAGCAGCTGCCCCTGTTCCCCAGGGACTCTGCTGATTACATTTCCTCTGGGTGGAAAGCAGCCTCTCCCTTCTTGGGTTCCCACCCCGAGGTGGGAAAAGATGACCAAAAAGAGCTTATTTAAGCAGTTGCTGTGGTTTGACCCGTTTTCCTTTTTGCTGGACTAGCCTTGGGAAGGATGGAGAAGGGAGGATGGATCCTGCCACACCGCTGAAGGCTTTGCTGAGATTTAAGCCTTCCTTGCTGTCGCTGGCAGCGGGGAGCAGAAGGGGAAGGTGGGTGAGACTGGATTTGTGTTGCTGCTTGGGTGAGCTTTGCCTGTTATTGGCTTGTCCTGCGTGAGGCGGGTCTGTTCCATGGGACATCAGCAGCCCTGTAATACCTGTTTCCAGCTCCGTTCGGGGCAGAGGGTAGCCAACGAGGGGTTGGCTTCTACTGGCCAAGCTAAAAAGCCACCTAACTCGCAGTGGGCACAGCTGGGTTGCGTATCGGGTCGATCGGAGATGCTATAGGTTTCCTCGCTGTTGTAATTGGGTGGGAAGTAAGAAGATAGGTGATGCTTAGGGATGCTGTTTAGTGGTGGACTTGGCAGAGCTGGGTCAGTACTGGGACCAGTATTATTCAATATATTCATCAATGACTTGGATGAGGGTCGAGAGAGGTTCTCCTTCCCCTCTACTCTGCCCTGGTGAGACCCCATCTGGAATATTGTGTCCAGTTCTGGGCCCCTCAGTTCAAGAAAGACAGGGAACTGCTGGAGAGAGTCCAGCACAGGGCAACTGGGATGATTAAGGGAATGGAGCATCTCCCTTATGAGGAAAGGCTGAGGGAGCTGGGGCTCTTTAGTTTGGAGAAGAGGAGACTGAGGGGTGACCTCATTAATATTTACAAATATATAAAGGGTGAGTGTCACGAGGATGGAGCCAGGCTCTTCTCAGTGACAACCACTGATAGGACAAGGGGTAATGGGCTGAAACTGGAACATAAGAGGTTCCGCTTAAACTTGAGAAGAAACTTCTTCTCAGTGAGGGTGATGGAACACTGGAACAGGCTGCCCAGGGAGGTTGTGGAGTCTCCTTCTCTGGAGATATTCAAGACCCACCTGGACACGTTCCTATGTAGCATTATCGAGGCGTTCCTGCTCTGGCAGGGAGATTGAACTAGATCATCTTTCAAGGTCCCTTCCAATCCCTAACATTCTCTGATTCTGTTTTACTGTTGGACTCGATGACTGTCTTTTCCAACCAAAGCGGTTCTGTGACTCTAAGATAAACAAGAAGTGTCGTTCAGATATTAAAGAGGTGGGCTAACACTCTGTAAGTTGTACGCTGCTGCCTTCCTTCATTGAGAAATGGGGTTAAATGATGTGAATTGAGTGGCCTGGGGCTGTGTTCAACGTTCATTTAGACATTTTCCCTCCTGTGAATCGAATCAGTTCCTGTGGTGAGTGGCACCAGCCATGTCTGAGTTCAAGGTTCTTTTAAAGGCTGGATTTTTTCAGGCTGTACCAGTGTTGTCTCTTGGCCGTACAACTTTCTCCCTGTGCTGTAGCAAATGGGAACACATTTCCCCTGTTGAGAGGTGGCCAAGTTGCTTTCGGCACCAAAGACCACAGACGTGCGAGTCTCCACCAAAAAACTATCTTGCCTTATCCCGAGAGAGCTGCAGCCCCGAACCCTGACAACGTGCATCTTGATCGCAAGTAAAATTTGCAATGAAAAGATCCTAAAAAAAAGTGTATATTGAATAAACAGGGAGTGTTGTGCAAGACCCTAGCGAGGGTCTGGACTTTCACGTTCACACTGGCTTGCTCCAAACCTCTGCTCCAACAGGCAAACGCCCACCTCCCTGCCCGCCCGCGCGTGCGGCTGTCACGTTCCTTCCACCTCTCCGAGAGCGATGCTCAGTGGTGCTGCTGTCCATCAACTCGCTAAAAAAATAGTAGAGACCATTGAGACCAAGGTTACCCTGTAACTTCTTTTTTTTAAAACCTCTGCTATCACAGATTGCAGCTCTGGCTGTTTGAAGGGCTTGATTCAACTTTCAGTGAAGCTGGTGAAAATTTGGGTTAGGCACAAGGGCGATGTTATTCAGGCCAGTGAAACGAGCTGCTCTCTCCGATTTGCACAAGTCGCTCCCTTTGAGCATCAAATAAATAAATAAACGAGCGAGCAAATAAATAAATAAATAAAAATCATGGGGAAAGTGCACCGCAATTGAAATCCAATCACGCAATGTTTTTTCCACTCTTTTTCTCTTCCTCCTCCCCCGGATCTCCTGAAAACAAACAAAAACAAAGTGAAAGAAAACGCACAAAAACAAGCCGGGGAAGAAAAGGGAGAAGGGGTTGTTCAGTACTAAAGTGCTACATAATTATAGGTTTCCTGGGAAAAACACCCAGTGGGGCGTTACCTCACTCCCCGGGCTGCTCAGCCTGGTTTTGGCACTATTTGGGGTGTTCAGGGTTGGGGTACAGCTGGATTTTGCAGTAAGGGTTGGTTGCCCTCCTGATGTGGATGTTATTCCCGTGACAAATTGTCCAATTGAAATCTGTGCTTCGTTAGCCTGAGGTGTTTAAAACAATAATAATCATCCCACTCCACCCTGGCAGAGCATTCCCTGTGAATGCACGGCTGGGAGATAGCTCTGCCACCGGCTCCTGAGATAGGATGGATGGATGGATGGATGGATGGATAAAGAAAATAAAAGGGTGGCCTCAAGCCTCAGTCGCTGGAAAGCCTTGAACCTAGCAGTGAGTTTCATCCCTAGCAGAAGGGAGTTAAGCTGGATTTTATGCCTGGGGAGCAAAAGGAAGCCATTTGTCCTGGGGTTTCCCATCTCTAATTGCACACCTGCAGCCCTCTTCTTGCAGGGACATGCTGGGAGCTTTGCCACCAACTTCTGGAACCTCAGATGTGCTCCGATTTTCACATCTTTATTTTTTTTCCTTAATATTTAGCATTTTAGGCATGCCTCGGAATGATCCTTGTGACAACTTCGTGAAACCCATATGGCTTCTCTTCTTTCTTGTTTTTCTTTTTTATTTCTTTTTCAAATTATTTTTCAAATGCATCTGTGCAAATCTAAATAGGCTATGGGTAGTGATATAACACGCACTCTGTAAAAGCGTGAACTCTGCGTGCTGGGTGGTTGTTACCACCGGGTGCAAATCCACTAAGAGAGGCGTTTCTAACCGGGCCTCCTGTCCTCGATAATTCAGGTGGTATTTGCGCAGATAAATCAGGGGCACCAAAGCATTTATTTGCTTTCGGTGACAGGCACCATCTGCTACATGCCTGCGAAGCGTTCAGGAAGGGATGCTGCCGCGTGCGCAGAGGCTGGAGGACGGCGGCGGGTTTGGCGGCGATGTTTGCCGAGGGGACGCGGGGTCAGCTCAGGCGCGGGACGGTGTGGCCCGGCGAAGAGCATCCAGGAGCATCCCCTGAGCATCTGCGTTCACTCGTGTCACCGTCAGGTCCCTGCCCCAAGCCACATTGGGATTTGAAGAGATCATAGGGTTAGAAATCGTAGAGTGGTTTGGGTTGGATGGAACCTTCAAGACCACCAAGTCCAACCATCGGCAGGGACACCTCTCGCCAGCCCAGGTTGCTCAAAGCCTCGTCCAACCTGGCCTTGGGCACTTCCAGGGAAGGGGCTGCCACAGCTTCCCCGGAGTGACGTTCCCCAATGGCTGTCGTGGATTCACCCACAAGTGCTACCGCATGGATGAGAACACCCGCTCGGGGGGAATCTGGGTACCCTTGGGGGGCAGCTCTTGGAATCACAAATCTGCCAGACCGTAGCCGTGAAGCCTCTGACGGGCGTCTTGGTGCTAGCCCGGGTGTCGCTGCCGGCAGCTGAATTGCACGGCCCGCGAGGTGCCAGGGGATGATCTTCCCCCCTTCCAGCTTTAATTAAGCTGTGCTTCTCAGGGCAGGCTGGCTCCTGCTGCAACGTGCACCGTAAGGTTTGGCACCACCATGTCACCGTCTGCAGAGCGAGGGTATCGAGCCGGTTGGGGTGGGAAAAAAGGATTTGGTGGCAAAGGGTTTCTACGAATCCCTGTGGCCTATCTCAGAAGAATGCTATCCCCATACTACATATATATATACACACATATATATTTTTTTTTTTAAGAGGACTTTTTAATAGGAAATAATTGCTCTTCTTGTATGGAATACGCAAGCAATTCGCTCCTGGAGGAAGTTCCCAGGAACCTCCTGCTCTCTCACGCCTGTGCGGTGCAGCAGGGTCAGCCCTCCGCGCGAGCCAAATTCCTGCAAAACAACCTACATGTCGGCTCTAGCCCGCTGGGTTTAGATCAGAGACAGGTCGGATGACTCAGAGGAATCTATGGAAATAGATCAAAGTAGCAGCACACGTTTGAAGAGAGCGTTTGTGTTCGGCGGGGAGCGGGGTTTTGTGGTGGTTTTGGGATATTTCTTTTTTTTTGGTTTGTGGGGTGTTTTTGCTTTTAGTTTGGCTTTTTTTTTTTCTTTTCCCGACAGCGGCTCGTGAGTCAGAGCGTGGGCCGGCGTGGGCGGCTGCATCTGTGGGTGTCGGGCCGAGACAGATGCAGATAGATGGCTGCAATTAAGTAGTTAGCGAAATGACTGTAATAGTAAAATGAATTTAAAGGCGCAGGTCACAAAGGCAGCCCTCCCCGCCAGCTCCTTCCCGGCAGCTCAGGGGCCAGTGGGAGTTTCCCTGTCGGATGCTCCGCTCCGGGAGCCGGTTATCCCTGCTGGGATGGGAGGCGATTTGGGCTTGCTGGAAACCCAGCTTGCTTCCAGCTGCCGAGGGCACCCCAGGGAGAGTGTGTGGTGGGTGGTGGAGCCCTCACCCCGGCAAACTCTGGCTGGGGAGGGCAAGCCGGGAGAAGAACGGGTTGCCAAGCGGAGCTGGTGAGGGAAGGAGGAGAGGAGAACAGATCTACGCTTCCTGGGAATGGTTGCAAAACGCCCACATACTTTCTGTGGGACTAGGATCATGCCCAGGGCTCACAGAAAAAGCTAAAGCTGCTGGGAATCTTTTTTTTTCTTTGTTTTTTATGGTGCCCGTTGCTATCGCTTTGAGATAACCGGCGCCGGATCCCACTCGTGATGTGACCCCTGGTAATCCAGCCCAGCAAGGCTGCCCTTGGGCTGCCAGTGCAAACGTCTCACAATTAAACCACCCCCAAGGGACCTGGGTTCAGCTCCTTTGCTGTCAGTCTCGGTGCTGCCACCACCACCACGGACCCGACTCCGTCCCATGGGACCTCCCTGTCACCAGTTCCGTATGGGAGCTTTTTTTCTTTCTTTTTTTTTTTTGGTGGGGGGGGGAAGTGGAACAAAGCTCCCTTCCTCATTGCTACTTTTAGCTATCGCTGTTTCACGCCCTGCCACTCCGATCTGTTAAGCCTGTGCCACGCGCAAGGCATCTGATTAAAATAAATAAATCGATCAAGGTGTCATTTGTTAGGTAGCGAAGAAAACGCGAAGCTCATGGCCGCAAACCGGCATAACCAGTTAAATCTGCGACCTGAGTGAGAGATCGGCGCTGCCAGGCACCCGCTTTGGGCTGACATCTCTGCTTTTGAGTGTTCAGCTTCATTTCTTCCAGCGGTATTTTAATAAAGAACCTCCGTGTGTCCTTTGTGCGATATTTCTTGGTAAATACTGATTATTGCCCGGCAGCCCCTTGGTTGGCCCCACGAGGAGACAGGTGTAGTGAGGATTTCCTTCTCCGAGCTGGTCCCTGGAAAGGGAGGATTTATAATTTACTGCTGTTTTTCTGGAGACGTTCTGCACGGGTGACGGTCCGAAGGATGGCGTTTCGCTGCGCGGAGCGAGTTTTAGCAGGGAGGAGGGGTGTTATTTTGAATAATTTAAAGAAAAACCAAACAAAGCAACAAACCCAAACTCAGGATGTGTAGATGTGTAAAATTAATGTATTTCTTTAAAGTGTCAGTACAAACGCTTCTAAATGTGGTTTTAGTTGCCCTTTTCATTTTTGGTAATTGCTGAGGTATCTCCCGTTGTTGTTTCAAACTCTGGATTAGAAAGGGGGAAAAATTAACTTGTAACGCGATTTTATTTTATTTTTTGTTGTTGTTGTTGTTGGAGACACATTTCTGTTCCTGCCTGTCCTTGGATTGGGGTGCGATGGCAGCGTATGGGAGCTCAGAGGGGTTTTTAACACCGTTGATTGCCAGGCAGTCGGGCACAGCCTTTCCCCACCCCTCAGACCTGTGATTTAGCTTCGTAGGAGAAGTAATTTAACTTTGTAGAGGTGGTGTAGGTTGAAAAGCAGGTTGAGATGCCTCCTAAGCTTTGGAGCCAGGGGTGCTTGACCTGCTCAGGGCCCCATGAAGGGGAGAACGCCGGTCCCTTCACTGACGATGTTGCACTTGATGACAAAAGCACAGAGAAATATTCTGTCACTGGAAAAATATATCAGAGTGCGGTGTGACAGCTTCAAGGCAAAGCCTGCCTTGCTCTTCAGTGCTCAATGTCCATCAGCACACGGTGAAAAAAAAAAAAGACATTTAATTTTCTTCCAATTTTTCCTCCTCCTCTCTCTCTCTCTCTTTTTTTTTTTTAATCCTTCCAATCACTTTTTATCTCTGCCCTGTCACAAAGCCTAGCTTTCCCTTCCCAGGGCTGTTCTTTCTGAGCAAACATCCTCAACCGACACGTGTCGTACCAGCTGAGGAGCAGCTCCGCGTGCCGCGCGAGATCCGGTTTGGCCACACATAGCATCGCACAGACTCAATTTTTTTAATCTGAATTTCTTATTTGCTCCCTATTTGAGCATTGATTTATTTTTTTAAACCTAAATGCAAGTGTGGGTCACCCTATTATGTTATTCTCACATTTTAAAGCTTTGCTGGAGCATTTAGTTTCAGCAGAACTCCTGCTCTTCTTGGTCTCTTTTTATTTTATTGAAAGTCTCTTCTCTTGCTCAAAGGAGGTTGATGGACAAAGCTCTAACCACCAGTCCTCAGAAAGGAATAATTTCTATTTTGAGGTATTTCAGGTTAGCACAGGCTGATTAGAGCAGCGGATGGGCCTGGGGATGCTTGCAGCTATGCAGGGAGATGCAGACAGTCACCCTCTCACACTTTCACAGGGCTGTTGAACGTTGATTTCTGTGAAGCATCCATCCTCCCCTTTGCATTTATTTTTTTTCCGGGAGGGAAACAAAACCACAAGGCTGTACGGATTCAGGAAGGGATGGCTGCTCCTCTAACAGAAAATCCATCATTCAAGACTCCTGACTTTATGAACCGCACTAATCAACGTTTGTATTTGAAAGAGTTATAATTGTCTTTTATCTCCATCTATCTCCTCCTCAGGACCATGAAACCCAGAAGCCTTGAGCTGGGCGCAGGCTTGTCACACCCGGGCAGGGCGGGCTGCTCAGCTGAGATGACATCTTATTTCCATATGACACCTGCTGGTAAAATCAAGGCAGGGCTACCCTGCATCTGCTTCGTGGCTTTTTTTATTTCTCAAAAAACCGTGCGTTTCTGACAGCTTGCTTGAGTTTCTCAGTACTCTGACTGAGGTTGGAAAGCGCTCGTCCAGGGCACTTACACGTACAGGACGTGTCCCTCTAGATCGTGGAGTTCTTATGCAAATCCTCCTAAGCTTATTCTAAAATCCAGTATTGCCCTGAACGCACCAGCAGGTTTCAAACGTGGTCCTGGGTGCTTGTAAACGTCGCAAACCCTCGTTTTACGGCATCGCTTTGTTCTTCGACTGGCTGCTTGAGAAGACTCTCGTTCAACAAACAGCAGTTGAACGCGTTCACGTCAAGGGAAATTCATTCCTTTAGAGAGGTTTAGTTGTCAGGTATTCATTAAAGTGGGTTTCACATCAAAATGATCGTCACTAATACAGCGAAAACATCTGTTAGAGCTTTCATGAGTTTTGTGTCGCGGTTGGAGCGATGCTGGATCTCCACCGGTACAGAAACGTCTCCTGGCCCTACGTGGTAGGTGGGAGGCTGCATTTCTCTGGTGCCCTTCGGGAAAAACAAAAAAAAAGAACATGGTACATCAGGGTGGTAGGAACAGGGACATTCCTGAAAGTCCTTTATAGGGTGGGACTGGCCATGGCTGCAAATTTGCAAATGCAAGTTTAGCACAGCATTCCTCTGCTTCTGCAAACTGTTTTCTACCTTGTAAACACTGAAAAAAACCTGGAGTTGGCCTTTTTAAGGTGAAAATAACCATTCTAGCATTTCCCCCCCCCCCACCAAGTAACTGAGCTCAAAGGTAGTTCTGGCTTAAAGAATGTCAAGTCAGTAACAATGTGGCCACTTGTAACTCTGGTTGCCTGGATGCTTTGGAGAGTTTTGCTCCTCTAGGTGAGTGCTAAATCAGTATTTAGTCCTTTTTTGCTGGTCTCTGGGCTGGAAAAACCCAGAGGACACAGCCAAGGCTGCAATGGGGGCACTGGATTCGGGTTAATGGGAGTTACGGCACGCTCAGCTCTCCCTGAAAATCAGGCAGGTGCCTGAATACAGGTCGAGACATCCCACTCCAGCCGTTTTTTTGCAACTCCTGGCCCCGGCGTGCGAATTGACGGCATTTTGGCTGCAGTGAGCAGATGGTACTCGCTAGTGATCCAGGACATCTAGGTTTTGGGGTGTTTTTTTTTGGGGGGGGGTGGGTTTTTTTTTTGCATTAACGTCAAAAAGAGATTAAACGCCAGCTGTAGCTCTTTTGGGTCGGTGGAGGCAAATTCGGGGACCGATGTGCAGCAGCGCAGGGGAAACTGCGCGTTCCATTTAGCAGCACAAAGTGCTTTTAAACGGCTTGAAAAGCTCTTTCTCGTGTCTTTTTGCACAGCTCGGTCCCTCGTGCGTCTCACCCAACGCTCTGGAAGTATTTTTCCGTGTAAAATTCGTGAACTCTTTTCAATTTGGAGGTGATGGGCAGAGGGTCTGGGGTGAAGGAAGCATCTGTGATGCTCTTGTTTGCCTCCCCAAGAAACCAAGGTTTAGAGGATGCCGAGCTGACCCACCTAGGAGCAGGCAGCATAAAAAGGAGTTTGGGAGCATTTTATTTATAGAAAACCAGATGTGATTTCCATTCCTCTTGGGTCACTCCTCATTTTACGTGTTTAGTTGTACTCTAAGAAACTCCAGAAAGGTGGTGTAGGGTCAGCAAGGAGGATCCTTTTTGCTTAGTTTAACTGAGTGCGTGGCCTCTTTTGTTTGTTCGCTTGTTTTGTTTATTCGGTTGGGGTTTTTTGCTTTGCTTTTTATTTGTTTGTTTCTTTTCGACCGAAGAAAGCTATGATGAAGAGAGTTGGCATCATTTAAGGCAAAAAAAAAGAGAAATGAAAAAGTTGTGTGTGCATAAGAAAATAAGAAAGCTGGTCCGCAGGCACACCCTGCTGGTTTGGAAGGAGAGTGCAAAGGAAATTTATATATAAAAATATGTATATGTGTGTGTATATATATATAAAATATGTATATTATATATATAAAATGAAAAAGCCATCAATGAAAAAATACCTTGTCTACAGAGCAGTTGTACTTTGAGCCAATGTTTAATTTCTGTTTGTTTTTTGTTCTTATTTCTTTCAAATAAGAGACGGCGCGCATTTTTAGGGAACTGTCACGTTTCGCTTGCTACCGAAAGGGAATTTGCTTGGCATCTTCTGGGGTTTGTGCGCTGGCTTCTTTTTGTCAGACGGGTTTTTTAATGGCAGGTCGAGTCTACACTCAGCTCTGCATTTTAAATATCATCTGCTGGGCTTAGTTTTAATCTTTTTAGTCGGATCTCAACGTTTTTGGAAATCTCTACCAGATCTGCGGGCTTGCCGGAATGAATGCAGCAAGTCTGTACCTGAGACTTAAAGTAGGTTGTAACTTACACCTCTAAGCAACACTGAGAGCTTGACTGTTGTTGGAAGTTTTCCATGGTAAGAAAATTACCAGAATAGAGGAAAAAAAACCCCAACAAAAAAAACCCAACCATTTTTTGATTCTGCTCTGAAATCTCTCCCAGATGCCTGCGTGATGATTGCCTCCATATGACTTTCCATCCCAAAATGAGAGAAGAGAAGAGGAAGAGAAGAGAAGAGAAGAGAAGAGAAGAGAAGAGAAGAGAAGAGAAGAGAAGAGAAGAGAAGAGAAGAGAAGAGAAGAGAAGAGAAGAGAAGAGAAGAGAAGAGAAGAGAAGAGAAGAGGAAGAGAAGAGGAAGAGAAGAGGAAGAGAAGAGGAAGAGAAGAGGAAGAGAAGAGAAGCGAAGAGAAGAGAAGAGAAGAGAAGAGAAGAGAAGAGAAGAGAAGAGAAGAGAAGAGAAGAGAAGAGAAGAGAAGAGAAGAGAAGAGAAGAGAAGAGAAGAGAAGAGAAGAGAAGAGAAGAGAAGAGAAGAGAAGAGAAGAGAAGAGAAGAGAAGAGAAATACTCCTTTTATCCGCAAACAAAAAGTCTTCAGTGATTTGGAGATAGCTATTCCAGCTGATTTTTACATGTGGACCTGCTGTTATTACCAGCGTGTCTAAATTACTTGGGAGCAGCGTCTTCAAATTTTACCTGGCCTTCACAGGGCAGATTTTAATGCTGATGGTTTGAAGACCCATTGGCTGTCTTGTTTGAAACCTTTGGAGTGGAGCTGATTTCGAAAAAAATATTGCCACACAGCTGAAAATCAGGCTTTTATTTTTAGGGATGCCAAACCAGAGGTGACCTTGCCCATTAGTTCCGCAGGGGCTGATCGCCTGCACATTTTGAGACACATGTTGCAATTTTCATGTATTTGGGAGGCATAAGACTGGTGAAGGTGTGGGGGAATTGAAAAGACGCCTTGTTTCTGGTGTATGAGCAGGGAGTGCAGCTGTTCTGGGCATTAGCACCCACCAGGGTGTCTTCTCTTCTTCCCCTACCCATGATTTGGATAACCACAGCAACCTGGTACCAGCACAGCCCTGCCCATCATAAGTGGGTGCCCTACAGCCCCCTCCCAGTCCCTTGGCTGTTGTAGCAGCTTGTTGGGGTGAGGTCTGAGCATCCTGGCATTGGGTGTGCTGGTAGAACCACAGGAAGACATTGGGGGAGTTCTTGGTTGGCCAGTAATACAAGTGATGTCCTGGGGATGCAGGAAGATGGGATTTGGACCTCTCCCTGTGAAACCATTGCAGGACAGAGGGTGGAGATGGAAGGAGTATCTGGCAGGGTTAGCCGACTGCGTGCAGACCTGAACACCAGGAGCCTCACCTAGGGGTAAGGAACCTTTTTGCCATTTATCTTCTCTGTGTCCGGTGTTAATGATGCTTGCATGGGCTCCCAAGTTTTCCTGACTTCAGAGAACGTTGGGCGTTGGAAGAGACCTCTGGAGATCACCCAGTCCAACCTCCCTGCCAGAGCAGGGTCACCCGGGGCAGCCACACAGGAACGCGTCCAGGCGGGTTTGAAAGTCTCCAGAGCAGGAGACTCCACACCATCTCTGGGCAGTCTGGGCCAGGGCTCCAGACTTGCTGGAGAACAGGTGACATTACAAATTACGCTGCCTAAGGAAAGAAGAACTTCAACGAAAAATCATCATTAATATGATGATTCAGCCTTTGTTCACCCTTTTCCCCAGTACCTCCTCCTTGCTTTCCTGACTGGTTTGGAAATTTCCCCAGAACGGGTAAGCACCAGTCCTTTGCTCTTACAAAGGTGCAGCTGGATGCTACGGCCCAAGAACCTTGATGCTTGAATGCATTTCACACCTGTAATCCCTTTTTATCCTGTTAGCAGAGCTTTACCTTCATGAGCAAACTGGTTTTCCGTGTCATCTCAGTTAGAGCCCTGCAAGCCCGAAGTGCACTATCAGCTGAGACCTGTAGGTTGTGCTTCTGGACAGCTTTTCGCATCAGCTCTCCTGTAAAATGACGCACTTTTTATCTCACTCCTGGCAGATTATATTTGGGGGGAACTTATTAATCGCTTGCATTTGCTAGATTACCTTTGCGTTTGTGTAACCCTCTAAGGAGCTTACAACAAATTGGAGCGAGATAGCCGCTGCGCGGTGAAATAACCAGCAAACATAGCAACATCATTAGTAATAATGATAATAATCTATGCAGATAAGTGCTTGTGTATATTTTACGATACTTTTACACGATGCCAACAGTGTGCTGAGCACTTCAAAGCCTCGAAAGGCAGATCTTTGCCCCACAGATTAAACAGAGAAGGGCAGCAAGGAAGTGTCTGATATAATTGGGATGTCTGAGCACTAACGTCGTCGCTTGCGTAATTATCGTCAGTGGCACCAGGAAAATGCCGAGGCCGATATGTTTTCTATGGTTGAGGGTGTTGTTTTTTTTTTTTTCTCTTTTGTTTGTTTGGGTTTTTTTGTGATGAAAGATCCCCGTTGGTGTCCGTGCCTGCGAACGTGCAGGTTATCAAACTTTGTGAAAAGCCTGGGCTGGTTTTGCTCTTGCGTTAGGGGAGGGCTGTGCCTTGTGCAGCTAAAAGGAGAAGTCATTTGGACCCATGAGGAGTTAAGGAGATTGGCTTGGAAGAAGGCGAATTTGGTTACGACTGGTTTTATATTTTATTTTGCTTAGCGACTTTGTAGGAGAAACAAAAATACCCCTCATTTCTGCATACCTAGGTTGCATTGTTTTTACGACAGGTTCCTTTCTCAGCTCTCTGGCACACACAAAATAATGTTATTTTGGATTAAGCTGTCACTGTGGTGTGGTACTATTCAAGGAAGTACCAAAATTATTTTTATTCTCCTTCAGTGGCTTTTGATGATGTTCTGGCCTTCGTTCTGGTGGTTGCAATGAGGGCAACCATGTGAAAGCAGCAGGAGATGCTGCCTGATGGATGAGCCTCCTGTAACGTGGTAGTCCCGGTCGCTACCTCCAGCGAATTGCACGTGTGCTGATGTGCAAATCCCTCGGGTTAGGAGGAGATTAATTTTGGGTGGAGCGGTAAATCCCCCTTTGAGCCCACTCCTGGCAGGGCTTGCCTGCCACCCGAGCGCGAGGAGGCAACCGCTCTTCTCTTCCGTGGGCAACGTGGCCTCCTTGCTGCATGGTTGTTCTGCTGGGGAGGGGAAAAAAAAATAAAAATATTACCCAGGGATGGAGAATCTGCTACACGCTGGTTTGTGCCTTCAGAAAAGGAATGGCACTCCGTAAGGCAATGTTGCACCAGGCGGGTAACATACGAAGCGGGCAGCAGCTGCCAGGTGACAAATTCCAGCTTCTCCCTTCAGCTAACATGGCTTTTCATTTTCCATGATATTATTCCAACTGAATGCTCCTTGGGGTTTGAGGAGCCGCGGCGTAACTCGTGGTGTTAGGGCTCTGGGAGTGAGTCATCTCCCAGCTCGGGAGCGCACAATGGCTCCTTTCAGCGGCCTCCCCAAGTAGGATGACTTGCGTTTGTAGATCCAGTTGTCGACCTTTAAGTGACAGGCGTATAGAGAAATCAACGGGGGTGTTGCTACTATTTGCAAATACCTGGTAAAGTCAGGCTAGAGATACTCTCGGCCACTGTCTCGCTATCCTCATCTGCAGGTTCTCATCTTCCCTGTCACCTTGCTGCAATAACTCAATGAACCCGTGCCTGAAACTGCCTCCAGGCAATAGGTTTTCGTTAAGAAAAGAACATTCCTGTAGACACATGCATAATCTGCTTTCTGCGAGGTGTTAAGACTTGATAGGTTAGAATGTTTGACGCTTTACCCAGGGCATCACAATCAGGTGCAGAAGTAAGAACAAACTTAATTCTCTGCAGCAGCTTTGAAAATCTGGGAATCGAGAGATCCGGGCTGAGCCTTATCACTTAAACCACGACCCCGGTTGGGCTTAAACCTGGATTTCTAACTTTGAGTGTGGTATAAATATATGGAATAATAGAACAGTTGAGGTTGGAAAAGGCCTTCGAGATCATCAAATCCAACCATTAACCCTACACTACAAGTTCACCCCTAAACCATCTCACCCAACACCACATCTCAGCGACACTTAAACACACCCAGGGATGGTGACTCAACCCCCTCCCCAGGCAGTCTATTCCAGGGTCTGACCACTCTTTCCGTGAAGAATTTCTTCCTAATGTCCAGCCTAAACTTGCCCTGTTGCAGCTTGAACCCATTCCCCGTGGTTCTGTCCCTAATGACCTGTGAGAAGAGACCAGCACCAACCTCTCTACAATGTCCTTTCAAGTAACTGTAGAGCATGATGAGGTGCCCCCCTCAGCCTCCTCTTCCTCAAACTGAATGTCCCAGCTCCCTCAATTGCTGTCTGAATACTCTTCTGTCCCTTCCTTTTGCTTCTCAGTATTGCTACTGAAGCGCTCGTCATCTTCAACCTGCTTTGCAGTCCCTGGATTTGAGACAATAGTTGTTTTGGGCTGGAAAAGAGGGAGTTGCTTGGGCTGATGCTTTTGATGTTATCGCCGATCCTCCGGTACCCTTTGTGGAGAGGGCTCCTGAGAAAACTGTCTAAAGGTCTTGCACCCAGTCTCCTGGTTACTCAGGTCGTGGCCGGGCACTGTTTGATGGGGCTTTCCCTCTTTTCTGTCACACTGACATGACTCTAACGCCCAGGGATCAGGGACGAGCCGTAGGAACACGTGATGGAGAGCCAAGCACCGAAGAGTTTGCAATCCATTGTTGATGGGCAAAGCTGACGGTACAAATGTAACACACTCTCTGCATTGTTTGTTTTTTGGGTGGGTGGGGTGATTTTTTAATCTTTTCTTTCTTTAAATGGTAGAGACAGCTGGCATTTAGCAAAGGAAAAACAAAAATGAGGATTTTTTTTGTTTCTTTTTTTCCAGTTTGACGCTGGTACAATGGACACAAGAGCACAGGTCTATTTTTGCAGTGAAGGCGAAGGACTGAGGGAGTAGTTAAACCGAGCTGAGCCTGGAGCTTTGCCTTATAAGGGAACTGCCAGAAAATGCAGCTCTCTCCAGCGAGCCTCTTCTGGGCAGAGAAATCCAAAAAACAACGCAGTGATGTGTCAGAAAGGAGGCTGCAGGGGTGACCGGAAAAACCACGCTCCTTTAAATAACTTTGCAAAACTTCAGCTGACTTCTCCTCGGCTGGAGGCTGTAAACACCTTCTGGGCCACCGGGCACCTTCAGACGGATGGAGAGAGCTTCTTTGCCCGCTTCAGGAAACATTTCTGGTTGTCACCCTGTCCTCTCTGACCCCTGGGGCAGATTGTTTGTGTAAGAGCCATGTCCATCCGCAGGTGCGTCCGACTGGTTTTGAGAGGAGAAATCGGGCTGCTAGGTCCTATTCTTGTGCCACAGGTCCCTTCCTGAGCTCACGTGGCGTTAGAGAGACAGCAAAGGCGCTGCACAAGGACTGCTGGCTCAGCAACAGAGGTAGCACATTTCTTAATTAAAAGGGTAAGTGGTTATGAAAGGTTCCTGGAACCTTAATGTAAATAGACACGGACAGCACCGGTTCTGTTTGAAGCATCATCAGTTTAAGCACATCTGCTAACGTCAGCCGCGTGCCAGTGTCTCAGCTGCGAGGCAGCAGCCGCAGAGGGCTCGCTGGGACAGGGCGGGACGAAACGAGTATAAGGTCTTCTTTGTACAGAGGGCAGCCACCCAAAGTGGAGCATTGGGGCAACGCACCAGCGCTCCTCTGGCGCTGCGATCGCGGGCTAGCGAAACGCGCTGTCAGACAGAAACTGAATTTGTGAACGAGCAGATGTGGGGAAGTTCCCTCGCTCGTTTTGGAAGGGCCAAAACTGAGAAACCACTGCCGGCTTGCCACGTGCGGGCTGTCACCCAACAGAAAAGAGCTTCATGTGATCTTACCTGCTGTTGACCCCAGCTTTGAAGACCACAGCGCAGAACAGAGACCTCCGGGAATTCACCTCAACCACCCCCCCACCACCCTGCTTTGGGTTAAAAGGAAGACGAGAGGTACCTCTGAGGAAGGCGTGTCGTGCAGGGCATTGGAGATGCTCTGAACCTGGTAATGACTTTTGGGGGAGCAGGTTCAGCTCCAGAATACATCTCGAGGGCAAGCAGCTGTGTAACAGGTGAAATATTTTCGTTTTTTTTTTTTTAATAATTTAAACTGTGTGCGGGAAAAGTTGGATACCAGATGTTTCTGCACAAAGAGCTCGATTGGGTCTGATGAATGACCTGAAGTTACACTTCAAAAGTAGTCTTGGGAAGCGCAAGGACTCTTTCCCCATGTGAAGTCTGTATGTATGTCTGTGGCCCTGTAGAGATCTGGAACATTACCTGCTGAGCGCACGTGCAGGAACGTTGTACCTTGCCAAAAAGTCAGAATGGGTTCATAGGCCCTAGGAATAATTAGGGATAATATGTCCCTTTTCACAAGGCACCATAGCACCATAAAAAATACCCCAACATCTGAATTTAAACTAAATTAATCCCTATCTTATCCCCATCAGTAGTCAGTGTGATGCCTTTTCTCTGAGCAGGACTGCTCCACTGCGTGCAGGTATTTCACCTCCTGAGCGGGAGCCGACCGCAGCAGAACCTGTCAGATCCAGAACCACGACGAGGCACCAGTCCCACAGGAAAGTTAAACCTGTGCACTTCCCTCTCAGGCCGGGGTTAATAATTCATCTTCCTTGGATGCTAGCGACGTGCTTCTGAGAAAATAAAACCAAGCATGCGTTCCTGCCCCGAACAAACGTCCCCATGCCTGGATGTGAACTGCTAATGAGTAACTGCAGCACATAATTTGGGAAACAGGGTATAAGCTCTTTTGTTTCAGCCTTGGTCAAAACCTGCAGCTTTGCCTCTTCAAAGTATTGTGGCACCTAGAACAGTTTTCTTGAGCATCTTTGTTTCCAACCCATGATGTTTGTGTGGGCTTTCCCCAACTGCTCTTCTCTACCCGGCCTCTAGCCCTTAATGAATAATGTAGTTTTTTGGAGTGAACAGATGTAGAGTTGTGTTGTTTCAGGTGTAGGGTATGACTTGCCTTTGACTCTCAGGCTTGTCTGGGCTGATTTTTCATTCGCCTCATGCTCTTTCCAACAGCAGCCTGTGCCAGGGCGATGGTGGTGGCTGCTTGTCCTGTCGAGCATCACAGCAATGTGGGCCAGGACCTGCTGCCTGCAGGTGAAAAGCAACATATACTTTGAAATGTGTGATATGTTTTCTTCTTTCTTTTCTTCTTTTGGAAGAAAAATCCCAGCTGTTCTCGAGCTGCTGGTCACCAGAACTTAATGTTATGGAAAACCAACATTTTACTCTGACAGAAAACCATGTAGGGCTAATATTTGCTTTGCTCTTCACGAAAAAGAATTTGCTTTTGAGCATCCATCTTAAACATCTGTCTGTAGGGTCAATAGACGGCTCAACTACCGTGGCTGTTCCTTCTTGCATCTGAAAAGATGTGGCGTGCATGATCTGTGCCACTCTGTTATCATTTGCAGCTACCTGCCTATTAATGTAATACTTTTGTTGGCACCACGTTGACAAATTACACACTGGGTGCTGTTGCACACTCCAGTTTTCCTTCCAGATGTGGCATTTGTTCCTCCAGGTTAACTGGCAGCGCTTGGCGGGAAGGGTCAGAGTCGCACATGGCAAGTCGGGGGGACTTCTTTCTCACCTCGGTTCTGCTTTTTTCATCTGTTGGTTCCATGTCCTTGCTGCTGAAACGTTCCCTCCAGTGTCTGTGTTTTCTTTGCGTTCAAATCTAGCCAAAATTTAGGGGGCTCAGGCCTGGCTATGATTTTCGCAGGTACTCACACAGTTTCTTTTTTTGCTGCTTTCTTCTTCCCTCTGCTCCACCTCCTGCCAGAACATCTCTCCCACCTCCAAGCTTTCTTCTTGCCTTTCCCTGCGATTTAGCGTAACCTGTCACTTGTCCGGTGCTGCCGCTTCAGGAGGTGATGACAACCAGCAATATGGTCGAGTTGCCACACACGTGTCTTCTGGTGCCTTGACCACCTGGTACGTTCTGTAGGGCACCACTGATGCAGGACAGCAAGAGAGGAGAAGAAACCTCCCCTGATGCTGCCAAACTCACATGACTTATGCCGGACACACGCGGTATCGGGGAATGACTCACGGGATGATATGTCAGCTATGTGACCTTCTGGGCTGGGGCTCAGAGCCAGCTGGAGAGCTTGCTCATGCTTGCTTTGTTATTTTCGCGGAGTCTCTTCAGTTCCACGGCTGATGTGTGGCCTTGGTGGAGCACTTGACCACTGGTGGTCCTCTCGGCAGGGCTCGACTATTTATTTGTTCATCCCCAGATGAACAAATAACAGGATCTTTTCTACTTGCTCTGTGTCAGAGCTCTTGGGGCAGTTGAGGCACATCCCAAACGCGAGCAGTTGATATCACCACCCATATTGTCGAAAAAAGATATCGCATTTGTGTCGCTACAACTGTAGAACTGTCGCTTCTTTTACCGTGCGCCTTCGCTGAGGCAGAGAAGGCTGGCTTTGTGCAGCTGTGGGTTGCTGAAAGACCTCGCTTCGTTTATCTGCAGCTCCTCGGGAGTGCTGATGGCCGTTGGCCAGGCTGCAAAACCCGGCTGTGAGGCGAGGGCGACAGCGAGGTTTTTGCAGCGAGGAGGATCTGGGCGTGCAGCACAGGTACACGAGCACCTGAGAACATCGAGGGGAAGCCTCTCATGGGTCTGTTTTAATCCTTAGGGTTTAGAGCTGCGTGGGCTCACAACGAGCCCATCTGCAGGGAGGCTGCCCAGCAGCATGGAAACATGCCAGTAACTTTTACTTTGGTGCTTGGGTAGGTCATATTGGTGGTGTCGCTGGGTTGCACTCGCTTGCGTATCCTCCTCAAGTTTGACCAAGCACGGCTGTGGGCATCCAGGCAATCCTCTCCACCGAGCCAGAGAAGGGACCCGGTTGTGTAACACGGGGTTTGCACTCTGTCACAGCTTCTGCACGGGATTAGGATGGCATCTGTGCTTTCCCTAAACTAATCTTCGAGAACATCCCTTATTCTGTCAGAATGTGTTGGTGCCCCCGACGGCATCAAATTAATTAAACAGGACACGAAACCCCGTTTTGCAGGGATGAGCCACGGCCACAGCTCTTGCCAGGGGGAGCTGGCAGATTCAAGCTTACAGCTGCTTCCAATCATTCCCATTTCCTGGGTAAGGGTGTTCATTTCCTTCCGGATTTTACTTGCCTGGGAACGCAGTAACATCTGTTCCTCCAGGTTTCATGAGCGATGAACTTCCTCAAGGCAGAAAAGGCTTTTAAAGGTTTTTTTTTTTTTCCTTTCTTCTCAGAATAGTTGCTTTAAGCGAGCGTTAACTCTGAAAGACAATTATAAAAACATGAATCTTGCTTCTGCGTTTGGCTATTTGCTAAACAATTTCCACTCCTACTTGCTCGTGACACCACCCCCAAAAGCCCATCTGCCCTGGGGTTCAGCAGGCACGGCACCGCCTTGTGTCGCACGAGGAAGATTCACAGCAATGTGAGTGAATGGATTGTTCGCTTACTGCCTTCGGTGGAAGCCCAGCATCTCCTACAGCTTCTTGACATCTCTGAGGATGGCATTTATACAAATGACTTCCCTTTTGGGGCATTGCACGGCCTTTTTTATACATGCAAGCCCTGATCTGGTGGGCTGAGTGTTTTCTGGGAGCTCCCTTTCTGCTTGAGAACGAGCATCCTGCCATCCGTCTGCCCGCTCCACTTTCAGATGATGTGCAACAGGTTGTCAGACTGTTTGGAAATCACCTTCTCCATTTTTCAGCTTTGATCCAGAAGCCTCTGAGAGCTGAAGGTTAAGCAGGTTGAGTTCCAGCTGGAAAACCCAGGCTGACTTCATACATAAACTCTGAAATGCGCATTCAAAGGTTAGACCTGTAGCTTCTGTGGCACAGGTTACCCATGCCCTTGTGCTCAGAAGACCCGTAGATAAGAGGTGCAGAGAACCTGAAGCCAACTTGCTCTGCTGCTGCTCTTTTTCAGAGCACAAAGTTCCCTACATTGAGTTTCAAGAGTTCAGACTTCAAATTCGGTCACAGCTGCTGAGCGTCCTGCGGATCAGGCTTTCCAAGCTGCTGAAAGCCACCCGTCTGGCTGGGAGGAGGCTGTAGCCCATGGGAAGCCCGCGCTGGAGCAGGTTGCTGCCAGAGCCTGTAGCCCATGGAAGAGCAGGCTGGCTGGTGGCACTTTTGTGACACCACGGGGGACTCACGCTGGAGCAGTTTCCCCTGAAGGACTGCACCTCAGGCTCACAAGGGGTGGGCTGCCCCTCGTGGGGTGCCTCATGCTGGGCAGTTTGTGATGAATTGCCCTTCGTGGGACGACTCACGCTGGAGAAGAAGTGTGAAGCTTGTCTCCCGTGAGAGGGACCCCACAATGGCCCTGGGGGAGAATGAAGAGTCCTCCCCCGGAGTGAAGAAGCAGCGGTGGAACCAACGTCGGCTGAACTGACCGTAACCCCCACTCCCTGTCCCCCTGCGCCGCTCAGGGGGAGCAGGTGCAGAAACCAGGATTGATGTTTAGCCCGGAGAGAAGGGAGGGATGGGGGGAAGGTGTTATTTCTCCTTTTAAGATATTTTTTTCTTATTTCTCATTACTATTTTCTGATTTGTTCGTTTAATAAGTGTAACTAATTTCCCCAAAATCGAGTCTGTTTTCTCCGGGCTGGTAAATGCGAGTGATCTCCCTGTCCTCATCTCAAACCTTGAGCCCTTCGATATGTTTTCTCCCCCGTCTAGCAGAGAAGGGGGGGTGAGAGAGAAGCTGTGTGGGCACCTAGCGGCCGGCCAGGGTCAAACCATGACAGTTCTCCTGCCAGTACGTGTGCCGGTGAGAGGTGAGCTGTGACCTGCTCTTTATCCCCCCTGCTCCACGGGACAGCCTAGCTCAGGATGAACAGCCTCTCTGGGATGTGGCTGGAGGCTGGCTTGGAATGGGAATTGCTCTGCTTTGGGCTGCAATACGCCCTTTTTCCTGAAAATGTAGCTTCTCGGTATCAGAAAGCAAGCGAGCCTGCAGCGCAGTGTGTGCTGTGGGTGACTGCAGGAGGAGTGATTCCTGTGCTGAAGCTCACACGCAGTGCGTGATTTAAGGTGGGTTTTCCACAGGCTCTGGGGCACTGAGCATCACAGAACAGGTCCTGGGATCCTCCTTGCTGGCAGGGCCCGGGCTCTGCACCTTCTGGCACATGTCAGCTTCTCCTGCCGGGCTTGCTGTGGCCGGAGCAAAGATGTGGTGATGTCCCAGCTTTCTGGCAGGAAATATTGCTGAACGATCAGCCTTTAACCCTCGGCCTTCTCTGATGCCACCTGCTTTTCCGGTGCCACGGACCCCTCCCTGGGAGCGTGGGTGAGGGATGGACATGGGGCTGGGGCTGTCTTGGCTCTGCGCACACAGCGCTGCCCCAAAGCCGTGCTGGGCGAGTCTCTTGACGCAGCCTACCTGGCTGAGCAGAGGTAGGCTGTGAAGGGTGAAACACTGGGAACTGCCTTCCCAGCTAGAGGCTGGACTGCACCTCGTGCTCCCGGTCCCTGTGTGCAACGCTGTGCAGAGATCGGGCTGGGGAGGAGGTGCAGCTCCCTGGCCCTGCAGAGATGCCAAGCCTTTCCCTGTTGCTCTGCCCCAACAAAACCGCGGTGGGACAAGGGTGAATCCCACGGGCTTCCAGCTTCTTTAGCCTTGGGAGAAGCGGTTGGTGTGAAGAGCTGGGAACGCCCCAGGGAATCACACCATCACGCAGGGTCAGGCCGTGCGGAGACGGGACGCCTGGATGCCCTGGCTGCCCGAGAGCTCATTTCCTGCACGCTCCTTTCTCGGTTGCCGTGTCTGACCCGGTGTTGCAGCACAGCAAAAAAAGACTGTGGCCCCGCTGAGAGGAAATGCCCCGGGCAATTGCGAGGGACGCAGTGGTTTTCGGCAGGGTGGTTTGCTGGGAAAAGCAGAGGAGGGAGAGAACTAGAGAGGGAGGACATGGCACCTCGTTCCCGCTGCCAGCACCGCGGGTTCAGCGCCTGCGCTCCTCCGAGAGATCTCCGACCCCCTGCGTCTCAGCACGGAAAACATCCCCGAGGCCAGAGTTCCTCTCCCGGCAGAGGCTGGGTCAGGAGACCCTGCTATTGACGGGGCCCGGCTTCGATTCCCGCGGGAAGAAGCGTGAGGACGAGACAGGCGGGAGCGCAGCGCGGTGCGGGACGCGAGCCCTGGGCACGGATCCGCCGCAGGCTGCGCGCACCCCCGCCCGCTGCCCCGCTCCGCTCCCGCCGAGCTCCCCCCACCGCGGGCGGCACTTACCGGGCAGCCGCCGGCCGCGGCTCTACGCCCCGGGCCCCGACTTGCCGCGGGGCGGCTGCCGCCACCGGCTCGGGACGGGACGGGACGGGACGGGACGGGAGGGTCGGGTCGGGCTCAGGTCGGACTCCCCCGCCGGCCCCCGCCGCTCGCCCCCGCTGCGCCCGTGCCGGGGGCGGTGCTGGGCGCTGCGCGGGGCGGTGCCAGCGCGCCCATCCCCGGGGCATCGCGGCGGCGCCGCCCCGCTGCTCCCGGCCGGGGTCCCGCCGGCCTCCGGGGGCTGCGGGAGCCCTGCGGCGGGGATGAGCGCCGGGGGCGGGTCCCCGTGCCGGGTGCTGGACCTCCGCGGGGAGCGGGATGGTCGTGCGCGGTGCCCGCTCCTCACGGAGGGTCTCTGCCTTCCCGGGACACACGGAGAGGCCCCGCGCAGGGTCCCTGGGTGCCCAAGGAGGGTCCCTGCAGAGCTGGGGGGTGTGTCCCCATCCACGGCCGCCCCAGGCAGAGAGAGCTCTGTGGCCGGAGAACTCAGTGCAGGTGCCGCACTCCGCGGCAGCTCTGCCAGGGAAGCAGGGCTCACCGTCACCATTCACGCTTTCTTTTTGGTTTTTCCTTTTCTTCTCTAACTGCTCAGCTCACATGGTCGCACGGGACAGACGACGGCACACGGCGTGGATGGGCCGTGGGTTCCCTCCCCAGCTCCCCCCCGGCCTCCTGAGACCCTCATTCCCCAGCAGATCCCGCCTCGGGGCTTTTCTCCCGCCTTGGGCCCGCACCGAAGGGCTGCTCCTTGGCAGAGAAGTGGACGTGGCCGCTCGCTTCCTTCCCGTATGGCCGCGGGTGAGTGAGTGCCTCGCCGTGCCCAGCGCCAGCTCTGCCCACAGCTGGTCCCTGCCAAGCCGGGACGGGAGCGGGGGGGCATCCACTGCTGAGCAAGAGGCATCTCTGCAGGGCCGGGGAGGCGAGGCGAGGCAGGGCAAGCCGGGCTGTGCTGGGCTGCTGCGGGTCACAGCGCGACTCAGGGCCAGAAGCCGCCCGACTACTTGGCCGTGCCCTGCCCCGAGGGAGGGGAGCCCAGCCCCAGAGCCCACGGTCCCCGTGTGGGGCAGGGGAGGCTCCTGCCGGGCCCCGGGGGTGTCACGTCCCTCTGTCCTTGGACTCCGCACCACACAGGTGTCCCCAACAGCTGGCTGCTGGACCTGGTGGGCCAGAGGGTGGCCCTGGGAAGTTGCCCATGGGGCCGGCGCCAGGTGAGTGCTGGGCATCCCATCGTGGCTGTCCCTGCAGCCTCGGGTCCTGAGACCCCCCTGGGACCTGCTCACCGCAGGGGAGGTGATAGGAAGAACGGAGCCGAAACTGCCTCACAGAATCACAGAACCACAGAATGTTAGAGGTTGGAAGGGACCTCAAAGATCATCTAGTCCAACCTCCCGGCCAGAGCAGGACCACCTACAGCAGAGCGCACAGGAACGCGTCCAGGCAGGTTTTGAATGTCTCCAAAGAAGGAGATTCCACAATCTCCCTGGGCAGCCTGTTCCAGTGCTCCGTCACCCTCACTGTGAAAAAGTTTTTCCTCATATTTTTATGGAACCTCCTATGTTCCGGCTTGCACCCGTTGCCCCTTGTCCTGTCAGTGGACGCTGCTGAAAGAGCCTCCTCCAGTCCCTGACATTTAAGGCACAATCTCTGCCTCTGTTTTGTGGTTAAACATTGCTAGGTGAAAACACTTTCCCCAGCTCCTGTTGCTCAGTCATCTCGGTACCGCGAGCAGGGGCCAGCAGTGGGGAAGCACACAGAGACAGTGGGACTGGCTGCCAGACCGGGGGCGAAGCGCAGCCGGCATTGAGCATCCAGCCTCAGCTCGACGACACCAAGAGATGCCCAGCACAGTGCTGAGAACAAGGCAAGGGCGGCGAGAGATGCCCAGGGCCAGAAGCACCGCAGAGCAGGAGAGGAGCTGTTGACCCACCATGCAAGGTAGAGACAGCCGCTCACTCCTGCCCTGCTGCTTCTTGCCGGCCTGTTAGCCCTGCCCCAGGCCCAGCTTGGTTTTCCTCCTCTCTCTGAGCAGCAGGAAGGTGCTGCCATGAGGAGCATCCTTCGCTCCCCTTTCCCAGGGGCCCTAGTGGTGGATCAGGGTGGTTGGTTCCCAGGGCACCCGGTTCCCCAGGGATGCAGCTGGCAGCACTCCCCGCTCTGCCTCTGCAAGAAATGCACCCACTGCCCTTTCCTCCTGCTGCCCTGAGAGCCATCGGCCGCTGGCGTGAATCACCGTGGCCACATCCCAGAGTGAGAGGAGGCTGCAGGAGCTGGGGGAAGTAGGGAAAGAGGGGGAGCTTCCAGTAGGAAAATGCTGGGGGGGATGTAGGGGTGCTGCTGGGTGCACTCGCACCCAGGGATGTCCAAGTTAGACTGTCCTGAGCTGTTTCAGCTCATTCTTAAACCAGGCAGGCCTTGCCACATGCTGACGGCAGCAGATCTTGTCCTTTCCTTGGCAACCTTCGGGACGTGTTTGGTGCAGGTTCTCGTGCCGGCTCAGCCACATCCTACTGCCACCAGCGTCCAGAGGCTGGACGAGGGTGAGTTCTGCCCCTGTGGCCGTATCCGTGCTGGAGGACATCAGCGGTGCTCGGGTCGGCTCACTGCCTGCTTGTGGGACAACGGGAGAGTGAAGGAGATGGTCCTCGCACCACGGAGCTGACCCTACGCCCCAGCGCTTCTACAGCTGTAACCTGCACTGCCCTCAAGATGAGGTGGTGAGGAGTGGATGGTGGGGCAGGCAGGTCCCCTCTGCCCACCCCCGTGTCCTGAGCTGCCCACTGCCCCCTTCCCTAGGCCTGGCTGGGCACACAGGGTGCCCAAAACTGCGTTCTGAGGTCAGGAGGGGGAACCCCACTCCCAACTGAGCCATGAGCTGTGTCACCCTCCCAGGCTGATCCCTGCAGGGTAAATTCAGCTGGTAACTGCTCAGCAGTGGGGATTTGTGACCGAGGAATGAGCTGGCATGGAGGGCAAGACGGCCCAGTTGCAGAAGGGGTCGGGCTGGCTAGCCGCAAGGATGCGGGAACAAGCAGGGCTGCCAATGGCAGCAGGACCCAAGGCAGTGTTCCTTCATTTTATTTTAGATTTCAGCACAAAGTGTGTTTAATTTGTCTTGAGGGGTAACATAAAAATTCCCCAAGGTTCCCCATGAAGCTGCAGCCACCCCAGGTCTTGGCCCAGTCCTGCTGCGCATCAGGCAACGGAATTCCGTGTTCCAGCCGCAGCTCCCTGTGCCCAGCAACTTGTGCAACACAGACATTCTGCCCTGCTCCCGATACCCTTCTGACCTGCTCCCAGCCCTTGCGACCTGTTCCCAGCTCTCTGCCCTGCTCCCAGCCCTTCTCCTCTGTTCCTGCTGCCCTGGACCCAGCCCTTCTCGCCTCTCCCACACCTCAGTCCCTGTCCTATGCTGCCTTGGTGGCATTGCGAACGCCTTGAAGAAGAGGACACTTGTGCTGACCGAGGTAGAGCCCCACTCCATGGAGCTGGGCACCCCCCACTGCCCGGGCAGGCTAGGGCTGGCACTGTGGGGATGGATGGGGTGGCAGGGGGACCCCGCTCTGGGGGTCTCGGGGCACTGGGAGCTTGGCTTATGCTTCCCACCCACCCCTGCAAGGCCACGGGCTGGGAGAAGCCCTTCTGGGCTGCTGATCCCCTGCTGAAACGGAGCATCCGTGCCTGGACACACGTCTCCAGGAGAGCCCTGAGCACCCTTGGCTCGAGCTGCTGGGATGTGTGCTGGGAGCAGCTGGGTCCCGCCCAGAGCCTGAGCTGCTGCCTCCTGTCCCTTCCCAGGCTGGGGCCATGGGAGCTCAGCCCTGCTCATGCAGCAGCATGGAGCGAAAAAGCCGCCTGAGCAGAGTCAGGAGCTTCTAGGCCCAGAGGCAAATGCAGGGCTGGGGTCTGCACGTGGTGGGGCTGGGGGCTGTGCCCGGTGCCCTGTGGGGTGGGGAGCAGGGCTGCTCCCCAGGGCTGCTTCTCCAGCAGATCCACAAGACCTTGCTGCTCCCACAGCTCCTGAAGCTCACAGTGCGCAGGATGCTCCGGCTGCAGACGTGGTCCCGCCAGTGCTGCTGGCAAAGGGGCTGCCCAGGCTCCAGCCAGCTCCTGCTGGGAATGTACTTGGGACCCCACCACCTCACACCTCTCTGTGGGCTGGGTGGCAGGAGGGGCAGACCCCCAGCCCACAGGTCTGCTCCACTGTCCAGGGCAGGGACCAATGCACTGTTTGGCTTGGCTTTTGGCTTGGGATGGTGGAACCCATGGATGTGGACCAGAAGATGGAGGATGTAGAGATGGTGGACGTGGAAGACAAAGATGTAGAGATGGTTAACGTGGAAGACAAGGATGTAGAGATGGTGGACGTGGAGTGGATTTGGAGATGGAGAAGGTGGAGGTGAAGGACATCGAAGATGGAGGATGTGGAGGTAAAGCATGTGGAAATGGAGGATGTGGAGGACAGGGATGTGAAGAGGGACACACCAGCAGCTGGACAGGCAGGTGCTCCCCATCCACTGCCCACATTCAGAGGGGGTCGCCTGCCGCCAGGCTTGGGTTGGGTCTGGGCTGGGTGGTCCCTGGCTGCAGGCACAGGGAGCCTGGTGCCCTCATCCCAGCGGCACAACCGCCACCCCCACGCTGCCCGGAGCACCCACCTGCTTTGGGAAGGGAGCAATTCCTTGGGGTAACCCAAGTGTGACACCAAGGGCAGCCGGGGCTTGGTGCTGGCAGCAGAGCCCCACTCTCCCCAGTGTGTCCCAGGGCTGTGGCCAATCTAACACCCCTCAGGGTGAAGCCCAGCCCGAAGCAGCTGCTGCCGCTGAGCTGGCTCGGGAACCCCCAGCTCTGCTCGGCGAAGCGCTGCCCGTTGGCCAAACGGCCGTACCTCTTGCTTTTCTTCCAGGGCTGACGGAGACGCGGGGCTGGCGGAGAGTGGAGGAAGAAGATTTGTTGTTTGTTGTATATAGTTGTTTGTTGTTTGTTTGTTGTTAGCTGTTTGTTGTTGTTTGTTGTTGATTGATTGTTGTTGTATACAGTTGTTTGTTGTTGTTTGTTGTATATAGTTGGGTTTTTTTCTGTGAAGAAATAAATATTTTTACGTTTTTCAAACTCAAGCTCTCTTGGTATTTGCTTTGGGCACACGTGGTGGTTGCAGAGCTGTGGTTTCTACTTGCTCTGGGTTCCTGGCGCCCAGGGACAGGGGGTGCCTGTGCACAGGGAGGGGGTTGCACTTAGGGTGTGGCACCCGTGGGCACCTCTAGAGCATTGCAGAGCACAGGGAGGGCCCTGAGAGCGAGAAAGGCCGAGTGTGGGTGCCCAGGGAGAGACTCAACCCAAGGCAAAGCGATCCCTGCCCTGCCTGGACTGAAGGAGGGACCAAGGACCTGCTCATCCCACAGTTCGACCACTCTTCCAGGATGATGCTGTGAGGGCCAGGATGAAAAGCCTGACCGAAATCCATCAAACCATCACTCACCACCTTCCCTTCATCCTTGAGGCGGGTGACCTTGTTGCAGGAGGATCTGGGGGTGCTGTGGCTGACTCTGCAGGGAAGGGATGTCACCCAGCGGGACCTTGACAGCTCTGAGAGGTGGGCCCATGTGCACCTCCTGAAGCTCATAAAGGCCCAGGGGGTGTGGGAGGTGGCACCAGCTGGCACATTCCCAGTGCCGGAGCATTGCAGGATCCCGGGAACGATGCCGGGGCTGGGGGAGAGCCCTGAGAGCGAGCCGGGGCCCCCGAGTGCGGGTGCCCGCCCGGGGAGAGGCTCGACCGGCCGTGAAGCTGCTGGCAGCGGCGCTGGGCCCTGGTCCCCACTCGGGGTGACTCGGGGGCTGCAGCTCGTGGGGCGGACGGTGCGGGGGCCTCGGGGCAGCTGGTGCGGGGGCGCCGTGGCTCCCACGGGGGCCCGGCGTCCCCGGCCGTGGGGTGCGGGCTGTGGGGAGCCGCGGGCGCTGGCGGGGAGTCCCGGGGCTGCGGGCACGGGGCTGCCCCCGGGCGCTCGTTGGCCGCGGCCCGGCCCCCTCCTTCCTTCGCGGCGGGCAGAGCCGCTCCTTAAGGGCAGCCGGAGCCCGGCGTCCTCCCCGCGGCAGCGGGCGGGGAGCGCTGCCTGCCGCAGGGGCACCGGCACCAGGAGCGGCGGCGGCGGGAGCGGGGCCGGAGCCGGCGGCGGGATGGGGCAGCGGCGGGAGCAGCCGCGCTGCTCTTTGCCCCGGGAAAGGCGGCCGGGGCCGGGACCCGCTTCCGCGGTTTTGTGGAGGGTGTGCAGGCGGGGGGCGATGCAGGGCCCCCTCCTCCTCCTCCGGTCGGGGCCAGGCGTCTCTCCCCCGCGCCGTGTCCCTCCGCCTGGCCCGGGCCAGGGCTGCGGGGGAGCGGGCTGGAAGCGGGGCGCCCCGGCTGCCCCCGGCCCGGCTCTGCCTGCTCGGGCAGCAGCGGCTCTTCGGGGCTCTCTGCAAACGCCGGCAGGGGAAGGGAGAGCTCGCCGTGCCTGGGGCAGCCCTGGGCTGCCCGGGTCGCCGCGGGAGGGAGGGAGGGAGGGAGGGAGGGGGGCTCCGTCCGCCAAAGCTCTGGGCGCTCACGCCGACCCCTGAATCTCCCCAGCCCTGGTTTTAGGGAGTTTGTACTAAGTGCCCTGAGATGACGGTGTTGGAAGGACTGAAAGAATAGGGAAAGAGTTGGGTAAGGAGGGATGGTGTCAGACGTGTGGGGCAATGTCTGCATAAAAAGCGAAGGAACAGAAGCAGCGAGGTGGGGGGGAACGACAGGTGGAAACGAAATGTTTCTGGAGCTAAGTGGAAGCAGCGCTGCTGTCCCCAGCAGTGAGTTGTGGGGAGTGAAAAGGAGTTGTGAGCAAATGCAGGCAGCAATTACGGGAAAATCCAGGTGCCTTGGGGAGGTGGAAAGCTGCCAGGGCAAGGTGGAGGGCTGAGCGTCCTGCGGGTCAGGCTTTCCAAGCTGCTGAAAGCCACCCGTCTGGCTGGGAGGAGGCTGTAGCCCGTGGGAAGCCCGCGCTGGAGCAGGTCGCTGCCAGAGCCTGTAGCCCGTGGAAGAGCAGGTTGGCTGGTGGCACTTTTGTGACGCCGCGGGGGACTCACGCTGGAGCAGTTTCCCCTGAAGGACTGCACCTCAGGCTCACAAGGGGTGGGCTGCCCCTCGTGGGGTGTCTCACGCTGGGCAGTTTGTGATGAATTGCCCTTCGTGGGACGACTCACGCTGGAGAAGAAGTGTGAAGCTTGTCTCCCGTGAGAGGGACCCCACAATGGCCCTGGGGGAGAATGAAGAGTCCTCCCCCGGAGTGAAGAAGCAGCGGTGGAACCAACGTCGGCTGAACTGACCGTAACCCCCACTCCCTGTCCCCCTGCACCGCTCGGGGGGAGGAGATGGAGAAACCGGGATTGATGTTAAGCCCGGAGAGAAGGGAGGGATGGGGGGAAGGTGTTATTTCTGCTTTTAAGATCTTTTTATTATTATTATTTCTCATTACTCTTCTCTGATTTGTTCGTTTAATAAGTCTAACTAATTTCCCCAAAATTGAGTCTGTTTTCCCCGGGCTGGTAAATGCGAGTGATCTCCCTGTCCTCATCTCAAACCTTGAGCCCTTCGATATGTTTTCTCCCCCTGTCTAGGGGAGAAGGGGGGTGAGAGAGCGGCTGTGTGGGCACCTGGCTGCCGGCCAGGGTCAAACCACGACAGTTCCCCTGCCAGTACGTGTGCCGGTGAGAGGTGAGCTGTGACCTGCTCTTTATCCCCCCTGCTCCACGGGACAGCCTAGCTCAGGATGAACAGCCTCTCTGGGATGTGGCTGGAGGCTGGCTTGGAATGGGAATTGCTCTGCTTTGGGCTGCAATACGCCCTTTTTCCTGAAAATGTAGCTTCTCGGTATCAGAAAGCAAGCGAGCCTGCAGCGCAGTGTGTGCTGTGGGTGACTGCAGGAGGAGTGATTCCTGTGCTGAAGCTCACACGCAGTGCGTGATTTAAGGTGGGTTTTCCACAGGCTCTGGGGCACTGAGCATCACAGAACAGGTCCTGGGATCCTCCTTGCTGGCAGGGCCCGGGCTCTGCACCTTCTGGCACATGTCAGCTTCTCCTGCCGGGCTTGCTGTGGCCGGAGCAAAGATGTGGTGATGTCCCAGCTTTCTGGCAGGAAATATTGCTGAACGATCAGCCTTTAACCCTCGGCCTTCTCTGCTGCCACCTGCTTTCCCGGTGCCACGGACCCCTCCCTGGGAGCGTGGGTGAGGGATGGACATGGGGCTGGGGCTGTCTCGGCTCTGCGCACGCGGCGCTGCCCCAAAGCCGTGCTGGGCGAGTCTCTTGACGCAGCCCGCCTGGCTGAGCAGATGGAGGCTGTGAAGGGTGAAACACTGGGAATTGCCTTCCCAGTGTATGGAAAATCCCGTTGCCAGAGGTCAGTGTTCACCAAGAAGACAGAGGAGTCTGAACTTTATTTGAATAAAGGGAGAGTTCACCGGGGTTGCCAAGTCCCAGTGAGGTCACCCCAATTGCCGAAAGACGCAGCCCCCATTTATCCCAATTTCCTCTATTTATCCCAATTTCTTCCTTTTATCCCCGTTTCCTCCTTTTATCCCAATTTCCCGGCCGCATGAATCCCTCTCCCCACTGGCTGAGGCACTCAGCAGGTTCAGGCTCCCCGATCCGCCTGTTCCATGTTGCCCCTTAACATGTGCCCCCTTCACAACACACATCCCATGTGTCACTAACTCCAACTTTATGCCGCCCAGTGCAGAGAAGTCAATATTCATCGGCCTCTGGAACCTGCGCGCTCTTTCTCACAGTTCAAAAGTTTAGAGCATCCTTGCTGCTGACTTAATGAACAGCCCTGATGGTCCAGGGCTCTCGTTATCTTCCCTCACATTCTGTGACTCTCTCCTTCATGAAGGACACTCTTCTCTTTGTTCCATCATTAACAAGGAGAAAAACCCCACACACTCTCCTCCTTGTTTTATCACTATTTTAAAGACACTCGACTTTCTTATTCTCTCAGTTTCATTAACGCTGTTCTAGTTGGTTGTTGCTAAACCCTATGTCTCTCTGCCTCACACCCCAGGTGGAGCTGGGGTACTCGGTGGCGTGGCCGTGCCTGGTCTGTGTTGCGTCCTGGCCAGGCCCATGACAAGTGCATGTTCTTTGCCTTGGAAATCCTGATCTGGTCTTAATGGAACCCCTTGTTTAAGTGATTTACATTGGCTTTATCTTGCTCTTTTAGGCTTCCAGTTCTGTAGAGGAATTTCTTGTGGAGCAGAGGTGCGGTATAACTTTAAAAGCGTGGACAACCCAGCTTAGGCCTAAACAGAGGCTCTGTCCTTGAAGCTGCCTTGGAACACGGGGAGGAGGAGGTTTTATCTGTTTTGTGAGAGCTTTGCGAGATGCTTGGCGGTAGGTGCTGGCCCCGGGGGGAGAAGGGAGGGCGAGAGCCGCCTGCATAGTGGAATGGCACTACCCAATAAAACGCTGGCGCGTGTAAACCTGTAACTGACCAACTCTGTTAAGGGGCAGGCGCGGGGACACTGCTGAACTGTATATATTGAGCTGTCCGGAGCAATAAAGGGAGGACGATCTGTAGCCATATTGGTGTGATGATTGTTATCTTGGCCGGCTCTCCGAAGGGACCCTCTTCACAGTTCCCCTGCAGTGCCATGCAAGGCAGATAAAGGCTCCCTTTGGACTCTGTTGCTCACTAATCCAGGTGAGTAGCAAGTTCATAAAAAACCTCGTATCTGAAGTGGGTTGTTTGGCGCTGCTTTTGGTTAGCTCCTGTTTGTTTTGGCTGCACAGCCAGAGAGGATGTGTGACACCTGCTGAGTAGGGACATGGTACATCCGTAACCTCCCGAAATCTCTGGCAGCTGAGAGGTGGGACAGTGACGCAGCAGGAGCTGTGTCACGGTGTGGTAGAAGCAATTCCCTGGCTCCCAGCTTTTGTTTATCCCTAAACTCCTCTCTCCCTTGGCAGCCTGCCTGGGAGGGAAGTTTGCTGACGCTGCTCCCCCTGAGAGACCAAGGCCCAGTGAAGTGAAGCCGCTGACCAAGAGCGGCTGGAAATGCCTCCAGAAAGCTCAGGAACCAGCATTTGCGAAGACAGATCTGTGACTTTCTCTGGTGCTCCTGCCGTGAGCTTCTTCAGCCCAGTGTTCTGGGCAGGGGAAGGTTTCAGCTCCTCCGGGGACTGGAGGGTGCCGGGCTGAATTCTTACTGATAATCTAGAAAAATGGCAGGAGGATTTTAACAAAACAATGGAAATGTAAAACTTAATACTGACCGTTGGAAGAAAATTCAACACCTGTAAAGACAGGGCTATGAACATGGAAACAGAGCTTTAGTATTCGGAGCCAGGGAATCCAACAGCAAACCCAACTATTTGCAGTGCAATGAGCATTTGCTCTCGGAGGTGCTGGGGCGGGTGGGCCGGGTCTCTGGGCACGAGGGCAGTTGCTGGGGTCAGGTCGGGCTCCTGGAGCTACCTGAGGTGCCTGCGGAGAGAGGAGGCTGCTGAGGTACTGTTGCGGTTTTCAAAGGGAAGGTCGCAAAATGATAGGACTTATCTACACGTAGGTAAGCAGGCACTTCTTTATTGCAGCACTGGGAAGCTTGGAAATCATCCAATGCCTCGAATACATCAGAAAAATTCAATCCATTTGTACACTTCTTTTTGCCAAGTCATAATCTTTAACATTTTGACATAAACACACATACTATGCCCGCTATTAACTCTAACCTTGACAACGATTGGTTCATCCCTCATTAATATTCCACTATCCTATTTCGATACAGTCGTTGGCCATTGGGGTGAGAGCACACTTGATCACAAGGCACAAAATAGGGAGGGAGGGAGATAGAGAGAGAGGGAGACAGAGAGGCATGCCCGCGGGAAATGCCTGTATTGATCTGGCTAAATGAAATATGCTGGTATTGGTATTAAAGTGCAGGTGCAGTGACATAGATCTGGTCGTAACAAGCACGAAACATTCCCTGCCAGTTTTGCCACTTGCACCGTCTCTAACTCTAGCCAAGGCCTCCACGCGACTTCTTAGCATAAGTAGGGTTTTATATTCCTTATCTGAATCAATAAACTAATGTAACTAAAATGGTGATTAGCTATTCATTAAGCAATTAGCTCCTTAAAATTTAAGTTTGATTACAACAGTACCCCCACGGCTGTGGTGGCAGGCGGGTGCAGGAGCACCGGGCAGCACCAGGCGCCCCGTTGGACGCAGGCAGCCGGCTGCGTGTGGGAGCTGTTGGCCCGGAGAGCTCCGTGCAGAAACCGAGGAGCCCCTCAGCCCTCGTCTGAGGCTCTGCTCACCTGCCCAGGGCTCGTCTCCTCTCGGCTGGGACCATCCTGACCTGCCTGCTCTGCACGTGCTGGGAAGGAGACCTGACCCCTGGCAGAGCGAGGGGACCAAGGCTGGGCCTGGCACTGCAGGGCACTGCCGGAACCTCCTGTTCTCCTTTCCCAGCGTGCCTGGCAGAGACCAGCACTCAGCTCCCCTGCCCATCCCTCACCACACGAGGCGACAGCCTCAGCTCCCCCTGTGGCTGGGAGCTGGGAAGGTTCCTCTCCTCACACGCTGGGCTCTGAGTTGCTGGCACACCTGGGCCAAGAGGAACATCTGGGAATTGTGGGATCACCAAACAGGGTGATTTCTGATGTCAGAGGTCACAACTGTGTTTCTTGCTTTCTGTGGCAATGTCAGCCCTGGCTGGTTTTCTCCCTTGCCTTCCTCTGCCTACGTTTGTGGCTGGGTCTGCCCTTGTCATGTCAGGGTCACTTTGAACTAACACTTGCCACAATGAGAACAGGTGTCAGAAAAGAATGATCAACTCAAACATCCTACAGCAGAAATCTCACAGGAGTTTGGACAGGAGCTAACTCAGCATTCCAGAGTACCCCACCTCTGAACACTTAATGGCTAAGAGCAGCCATGTAACAGCAGGGTTTGGCAACATGCCTGTTGTGGTTTAAGCCGAGTGACGGCCGGGAGAGAGAAAGAACCACGTGGTCGCTCTCTCACTCGCTCACCCCCACCGGGAGTGATACAGTCAGTTGCTGGGACCCCCCTTTCACCCCAGAAATACAGATGGGTTCTACCCCTCTATATCCTGATGGCATCAAAGTACATTGTGAACCTGTGTCTATTAGAGCCTTGTATTCCCGTGGAGCTGACGTGCCAGGCCATCGGATCCACACAGTCCAGTAGACCCGATTGTCCCTCTCCTCCACCTGGCTGGAGGCAGGGCGCCTCTATTCTCGATCGGAGTCACTCACTTCTTGTGAGTGTGACTTAGAGGTTCCTTCAAGAGCATCAGAGTCAAAATCTGTTTTCCTGTTTTGTTTGGAGGGCTTTCCACTGGAAACTGGGGCAATACTTTTCTTATGATGATCCTTCTTCTTTGCCGCTTCCTTTTGCAACTCACGTACGCGTTCATCTAGGACTGAAGTCGGTTCTCCATCCCACTTCCTCATGTTCTCTCCATGGTCACGTAGGTAAAACCACAGAGTATTCCGGCATGTTTGTTTTCCCTGTTCTCTCTCTTGATCGGAGGAGTGCCTAGTCCTAACAGCTGAGACACGTGCCCGTGCGGGTGGAGGGCAGGACATATCCACTTTGAGCTGCTGGACCTCCCGGGACAGTTCTTCCACGGCAGAAACACAAGCCTGTAGGGATGAAGACACACTTCCTTCATAATGCCGGAGCCGGCGAGCCAGTTCATCCACAGTTTGTCCCTCACCTTCTCTCCAGGATATCAGTGCCAACGAGTTTGAGTATGTTTGCGGTGCACTTCGTAGGAACTTCCGCCGCATACCTTGTGTGCATCGGACTTCATCTGGATCAGTGGGTGACTGCTCGTTATCTGGATTATTGTAAATCACCTCCAGCACAGCCAGTTCCCTCAGGTACTGGATACCTCTCTCCATTGAGGTCCATTTACCTGGGTGGCATGCAATATCTTCCTTGAGGAGGTAACTTTCTCTCATGCCTGACAGAAGGCGCTTCCAGAGGTTGAGGGTTTGTGTCTGCCTCCCAAGCACTTTGTCAACGCCCCCTTCCCTAGAGAGGGATCCGAGCTGTTTAGCTTCTTTACCCTCCAGTTCCAGGCTACCGGCTCCACTGCCCCAGCATTAGAGCAGCCAGGTAATAATGTGCTCAGCTGGATGGCGGCCAAAGTCCTTTCGCATGTCTCGCAGCTCACTGAGAGATAGAGACCGGGTGATTATCTCAGGTTCTACCTCCTCTTCTTGTTCTCGTGATGGCCCTGCTTCATTTTCATCCCTCACCAAGCGAACTGATTTCTTTGTGTACTTCTTCTTCTGTACTGGAGCAACCGATACTGGCACAGTCTGGTTTTCTGGTTCAGCTGGAGCGCTTGTCACAGGGGTCGGAGCAGCCGCAGTGCCTGTCACAGGGGTCGGAGCAGCCGCAGCATTTGTTGCAGAGACTGGAACAGCCACATCATCTACTGGTTTGTCTTCAGGTCCAGAGGCCTCCTCTTTCCCTTGGGAATAATGGGTGACATTGAAAATGGCTCGGTAGGCATGGGCCAGGCCCCAGCACATGGCAGTGATTTGGGCTTCTTTGGAGTGGCCAGGCTGGCAACATACTTTCTCCAAATACTCTGCCATTTTTTTAGGATTCTGTATATGTTCAGGGGTGAAATTCCAAAACACTGGAGATGACCATTGTCCTAGGAGTTTGCCCATATTCTCCCACACACCTTGCCACTCATCTGGCTTCAGGACAGGTCTCTGGGTGATATCCTTAGAAAATTTTGGTGTGACCCTGAGCAAGATCTGACACACATTCAGGAGACACAGGATGAGAACAATGCTGGATTGGGTATTCCAAGAATATTCGGAGTTTTCAAAAACTGTTGTGATCAGTTTGAAGGACAAGTGGGAGAGAACATTCTCCTCCGCTTCCCCCATGGATTCGGTGCCGTTACTACTGAATTCAGAGAGGAGGCGCCCGAGGCATGGGAATGACAATAGCGCCTCATACAGATACCCGCTTACCCTCATGGCCAGTGACACAATCGTATCATAAGCTGTCAGCACCCCGTACAAAAGAATTATGCTTTTGACCCCCTTTCCACAGTTGATAAATAGTATAGCAGTAAATATATGTAATACATAAGGATTCAGCCAATGCCAGAGTGTAAATAAGTAAATCAACATTATGATCACCAACTACTTGACTAATGTGCAGAATCAATCTAACAAAATTATCTTTTTAACATTCTTTTGTCAAATCTGTTGTTATCTCAAACCCCTGGCCCCACATTGGGCGTCAAAGATGTTGTGGTTTAAGCTGAGTGACGGCCGGGAGAGACAAAGAACCACGTGGTCGCTCTCTCACTCGCTCACCCCTGCCGGGAGTGAGGGGAAGAGCCGGGAGAGAGCAGGAGGCGGAGGCTCGTGAGGTTGAGATAAAAAACAGTTTGGTTTAATGGTGAACATAAATGGTAACAATAACAGTGAAATAACAGTAACGTTCAACCAGATATAACGCGAGTAACATGTAACGCGGATCTCACCACCCGGAACCCAGAGCACCAGGAAGAGAGAGCCAGCCCCCACCCCGACCGCTCCACATATATATACCCGAGCATGACATCACGATGGTATCGAATATCCCTTTGACTTGGGACTGGTTTGGTTGAGCTATTCCCTATGCCCGGAGAGCTCCTTTACTGAGAATTAACCCTATCCTAGCTGACCCCAGTACAATCCCCTTTGCTGCCTCAGACAACTCTTTATTTCCTTTTCCTCAGGCACAGGTAGAGCACGCAGAAGAACACCGATCCATAGAATGCGGAGCCCAAGACTGCCACGACGCCTTCAGTGCACAACGTCTTGAATCTTCCAGGAGTGCTCTTGTTTCTCCCGCCACCCACACCTGGAGGAAGAATGCTGCATGTCAGTGTGTCCTGCGCACTGCTGGTCATCTCACAGGAGGCCTGACTGTGCCAGGAAACCTTCTCTCTCCCTTTTTCAGCATCTCTGGAGGACTGAATACCCTGGGGCTGCAACGTTTCCTTGCTTTCTGGGCAAACGCTGCTGCAAAGCAATGCACTCTGGAGCCTCTCCTTCCCCTCTCAGCTTTGCTTATGCTCTGGGGTGGCTGTAATCCAGTTTTCCCAGGGTCCTGGGTTTGCTCCCCCTGCCTGGGGATCCTTCCCATTGGTGCACTATTTCTTCTGCACTCGCCCACCTTCCCTTTCCAAGGCTTGCTAGTGCTGCTGCCCGGGGGCTCTCTCTGAGCCTTCCGGACAAGTTGTGCCACTGCACAGAAGCCCTGAGGCCAGATGGAGAGCATGTGGGGCAGCCCGGCTCTGTGACCACTGCCCGTGCAAGGGAGACAGACAAAACCCCTCCCTGCCTCAGGGAGCGCTGCTCCCAGCTCTGCCTCCTCAGCCCAGCACCCACACCCCAAGGAGACGGAGTCAGGCCTCTAGGGAGGCACCTGAACCTCGCTCTCCAGCTTGGCCTTTTCTCCAGCATGGGCACTGCTAGCGTGCCCCCCATTTGCAGCACGTGTCTCCCGCTTCGGGCACCCTGAGAGACTGCTCAGCACCTGGACTCTGCTGAAGAAATCCATAGGTACCAGGGCGGGGGCTTCCTGGACGGCCGAGGGACGGCAATTACCTGGCACGCCTGAGGATTGAATTGCCCTCAGCCTGTGGTCAGGGGCTGGCACCACCTGGCTGTCTCCTTCCGGAAGCGCTTCGTTCTCCACAGCCTCACGGTCCACTCCTTTAGGAAGCAAGGGAGCCACTTGAATTTCAAATATCCCTTCCTCATCAGGAACACAGGGCATTCACACCACCCCCAAAACAAGCCAAACACCACGACCAAGCAGTCTAAAACACAACCAGAAACAGGCAGCTGAGCGACCCAAGACTGAATTCACCGCCCTTCATTTGAGCTGCCTTCGAGTGAGGTGTGCGGCCTCAAGCAGTGTGTCCAGCTGTCACCTGGCCCTGACCCAAGGTGTCACCAGAAGTCCTCAAACATGGAGGAGAACGGTAGGGCTGGACCAGGCTGTGAAACTGGGGCTGCTCCGATCCTGCCCAGGACATGCCTGCAGCCTGGGCACAGCCTGCCGCTCTCAGCGACCCCAAGTTGCCCGCGCACTCAAGATGTGAGCGCCCCCAGTTCCTGCCCGCTGGATACCGACGTCTGCCCAGGACAGCTCTGACCAGGACTGCTGCAACTGCGGCAGCCACGGTCCCCGAGACTCAGCTTGAAGCACAACTGGCAGCAGAGGCTCTGGACCATCTCTGCAGCTCAACAGTGCCTGCCAGGTACAAAACTGTCACCACAGGGAGCCTCAGACCGGTCACTTGCTGCTGTGTGGGATACAGCTTGTCCATACAGGCACGTAAAACCTCTGCTGCCCAGGTCTTGTGGTTAAGAGTGAGGAGCACCCACCGTCTCCGGCGTTCTCCAGATCCCTCATGATTTTCTCAAGGATTCCTGATGACCTCTGGGAAGATTTGCCTCTTCCAAGTCCATTCTTTACTCTTTGAGGACCTTTGCAGAAAGTATAAAGTTAGATTATGCCAGAGAAAACAGTGGAAACAAGCGTTAGTCTGTGAACTGGGTCCAGAGATGGAGTACTCACGCCTGGGACGCCAGGTGAGCTCCGATGCAGGATCCAGCCGAGAAGCTGCAAAAGCCCTCCCTGGCTCCACACCTGCAACCAAACACCCATGAGAAGTTTCTGTTCTGCACTGCCATGAGGCACACTGTCATCAGTGATTGACAGAACATAGGAGGGGATCAAGGAACAACGTGGCACACGCGGTGCAGGTCTCTGTTCTCACAACCGCGAGAGAGGCCTCGCTCGCATTTGGGCTTTGAGCTGGCAGCGCTCAAAGGAACTGAAAACAGGCCGTACCCACGCCATCTCCCTGAGCCGCAGCCCAAGCACCCAGCCGGGAATCTGGATATCCATCACCGCCTGGTACATCTGTAAAGAAACAGAAGAGAGAAGCTCCCAGGAAGTAGTTCAACAGACTTCTGCAGATGTGACAAGCAGTGAATGCAGCTTGAGTGCAGGATTGCTCCACGGCACTCGTCTCCCCCTTCTGCTCAGGAGCGCTGTGCCCGCAATCACGGGGTGCCTGCACCGTGCCGGTCTGGAACCAAGCACGCGGGGAACTGTTGGGAGAAAGGGCTCCCAGGAGCTCACACCAGCTCCAAACTCAAGCCCAGGGGAAGCAGTGGAAGTGTCAGGAGGCTGCTGGCAAAGAGAGTTTTGCAAGGCAGAGCTTTGTCACCGGGCAGGTCACTGAGCTGGACCCATTCGCTCTCTGCTCTTCTGCTCTTGGCCAAGCGCTGGCCGAGAAAACGGGAAGTTCAGTTTCCTGTGAGCAGCCTGTTAAAACCTAAATGCTCTGTCCTTCAAGTGACGTACCTGCGGGATCGCCCTGAGGCTCCGGGACAAGATCCGGCTGAGCAGTCGGGGCATCATCGGTTAGAGGCACAGCTGTAACCAAGCACATTTCCGTCAGATGCTGGCATCCCCTTTTTCCCCAGTGTCCTGCGGGGACTGGAGCTGGGGCAGGCAATGCCGTGGCACCCAGTCGCGGGTGGAGATTTCCAAAGCTGCAGAGGGCCCTGGGTGACCAGGCGGCTGGCAGCTGGCAGCTCTCGAAAGCTGTTTGTGGGCCCTGTGCGAAGACCGCATGGGCCAGCGTAGGGCTCCTTGGGGGTTTCCTACTGTGCACAAAACAAGCCCACGAGAAAGCACGGCCGAGAAATAAGGATCCCTCACGTGGAAGAGCCTGCTGGCCAGGGAGAAGCTGCCCCAGAGCTGCTGCGAGAAGCAGGCTCTTGCCTGGCCCCTGCGGTGCTGCTCTGGCCCTGCCCCGCGGGCTGGGGGAACAGTGCCGTGGGGCAGGGTGACACAGGGCCAGCTCCAGGGACGGGTTCTCCCCCCGCACTGCATGTCCTGGCCCCACTGCTCCCCAGGAAAGTGCCACCGCAGTGCCTGCAGCCTCCTGCCCACAGGGTACCCGCCTCCCACTGCCCGTGGAGCTGGCCATGGCTCATCCAGCCCAGCTCAGCCCCACTGCTCTCCTGGCCCTGCCCCATGGCACCCCGAGCCCTGCCGTCAGCTCAAGGTCCCGAACCACCCTGCCAGGGTCCACATCTCACAGGAGGCCTGACTGTGCCAGGAAACCTTCTCTCTCCCTTTGTCAGCATCTCTGGAGGACTGAATACCCTGGGGCCGCAACGTTTCCTTGCTTTCTGGGCAAATGCTGCTGCAAAGCAATGCACTCTGGAGCCTCTCCTTCCCCTCTCAGCTTTGCTTATGCTCTGGGGTGGCTATAATCCAGTTTTCCCAGGGTCCTGGGTTTGCTCCCCCTGCCTGGGGATCCTTCCCATTGGTGCACTATTTCTTCTGCACTCGCCCACCTTCTCTTTCCAAGGCTTGCTAGTGCTGCTCCCCAGGGACTCTCTCTGAGCCTTCCGGACAAGTTGTGCCACTGCACAGAAGCCCTGAGGCCAGATGGACAGCATGTCGGGGAGCCCGGCTCTGTGACCATTGCCCGTGCAAGGGAGACAGACAAAACCCCTCCCTGCCTCAGGGAGCGCTGCTCCCAGCTCTGCCTCCTCAGCCCAGCACCCACACCCCAAGGAGACGGAGTCAGGCCTCTAGGGAGGCACCTGAACCTCGCTCTCCAGCTTGGCCTTTTCTCCAGCGTGGGCACTGCTTGCGTGACCCCCGTTTGCAGCACGTGCCCCCCGCTTCGGGCACCCTGAGAGACTGCTCAGCACCTGGACTCTGCTGAAGAAATCCATAGGTACCAGGGTGGGGGCTTCCTGGACGGCCAAGGGACGGCAATTACCTGGCACGCCTGAGGATTGAATTGCCCTCAGCTTGTGGTCAGGGGCTGGCACCACCTGGCTGTCTCCTTCCGGAAGTGCCTCGTTCTCCGCAGTCTCACGGTCCACTCCTTTAGGAAGCAAGGGAGCCACTTGAATTTCAAATATCCCTTCCTCATCAGGAACACACGACATTCACACCACCCCCAAAACGAGCCAAACACCACGACCAAGCGGTCTAAACCACAACCAGAAACAGGCAGCTGAGCGACCCAAGACTGAATTCACCGCCCTTCATTTGAGCTGCCTTTGAGTGAGGTGTGCGGCCTCAAGCAGTGTGTCCAGCTGTCACCTGGCCCTGACCCCAATGTGTCATCAGAAGTCCTCAAACGTGGAGAACGGTAGGGCTGGACCAGGCTGTGAAACTGGGGCTACTCCGATCCTGCCCAGGACATGCCTGCAGCCTGGGCACAGCCTGCTGCTCTCAGCGACCCCAAGTTGCCCGCGCACCCTCTCTGCTGCCCACCAGCACTGTCCCCAGGGTGCTGGCCCTCTTGCGGCTCATCAGGCATCAGCTCCTCAGCAGGTACCTGGTGCACTCAAGGGGTGAGCGCTCCCAGTTCCTGCCCACTGGATACCGATGTCTGCCCAGGACAGCTCTGACCAGGACTGCAGCCACTGCCCCTGGGACTCAGCTTGAAGCACAACTGGCAGCAGAGGCTCTGGACCATCTCTGCAGCTCAGCAGTGCCTGCCAGGTACAAAACTGTCACCACAGGGAGCCTCAGACCGGTCACTTGCTGCTGTGTGGGATACAGCTTGTCCATACAGGCACATAAAACCTCTGCTGCCCAGGTCTTGTGGTTAAGAGTGAGGAGCACCCACCGTCTCCGGCGTTCTCCAGATAACTCAGGATTTGCTCGACGATTCCTGATGATCTCTGGGAAGATTTGCCTCTTCCAAGTCCATTCTTTACTCTTTGAGGACCTTTGCAGAAAGTATAAAGTTAGATTATGCCAGAGAAAACAGTAGAAGCAAGCGCTAGTCTCTTGGCCAAGCGCTGGCCGAGAAAACGGGAAGTTCAGTTTCCTGTGAGCAGCCTATTAAAACCTAAATGCTCTGTCCTTCAAGTGACGTACCTGCGGGATCGCCCTGAGGCTCCGGGACAAGATCCGGCTGAGCAGTCGGGGCATCATCGGTTAGAGGCACAGCTGTAACCAAGCACATTTCCGTCAGATGCTGGCATCCCCTTTTTCCCCAGTGTCCTGCGGGGACTGGAGCTGGGGCAGGCAATGCCGTGGCACCCAGTCGCGGGTGGAGATTTCCAAAGCTGCAGAGGGCCCTGGGTGACCAGGCGGCTGGCAGCTGGCAGCTCTCGAAAGCTGTTTGTGGGCCCTGTGCGAAGACCGCATGGGCCAGCGTAGGGCTCCTTGGGGGTTTCCTACTGTGCACAAAACAAGCCCACGAGAAAGCACGGCCGAGAAATAAGGATCCCTCACGTGGAAGAGCCTGCTGGCCAGGGAGAAGCTGCCCCAGAGCTGCTGCGAGAAGCAGGCTCTTGCCTGGCCCCTGCGGTGCTGCTCTGGCCCTGCCCCGCGGGCTGGGGGAACAGTGCCGTGGGGCAGGGTGACACAGGGCCAGCTCCAGGGACGGGTTCTGCCCCCGCACTGCATGTCCTGGCCCCACCGCTCCCCAGGAAAGTGCCACCGCAGTGCCTGCAGCCTCCTGCCCACAGGGCACCCGCCTCCCACTGCCCGTGGAGCTGGCCATGGCTCATCCAGCCCAGCTCAGCCCCACTGCTCTCCTGGCCCTGCCCCACGGCACCCCCAGCCCTGCCGTCAGCCCAAGCTCCTGAACCAGCCTGCCAGGGCTGGGGGCTGGCCCTCCCCTGCCCACCTACCTGATCCCGGCACTCGCCATGGAGCAGCCTCAACGGGTTGCAGGGCCACCAGGATGAAGACGAGGAGGCACGTGGGGATCACAGCTCCCTGTGCCAGCTCCATATCACCGCTGTGGACGCTGGCGCTGCCAACGGTTCTGCTGCTGCCAACACTGCTGCTGCTGGCGCTGCCACCGCTGGCACTGCTGGAGCGAAGCCCCCGGGACCTGGCTTATGACCGGGGGCTCCGTGATGTCACAGTCAGACGCCACAATGGCAGTTTGACACAGACCGCCCAGTCAGGAAGATGAGGCTGATGCAGTGCTCTGTGAGGAGCTGGGAGAGGTTTCACAGTTGCCACCTCCCGCTCTTTTGGGGGACTTTGACTTCCCAGGTGGGTGCTGGGAACACAAGAGACCAGAGCGGGAACAGCCCCGCAGGGTCTCGGAGCGTGTGGAGGAGCTGACACAGCTCATGTAGGAACCATCTAGAGGGGGCGTCCTCCTGGACCTGCTGCTTGTTCAGAGAAGGGTTTGTAGGAGGTGCAATGGCTGGAGGCCACCTTGGGCACAGTGACCACCAAAGAATAGAGCTTTTGTTTGCAGAGAAGTAAGGAGGGGCTTAGCAGAACTGCCCCTCGGCCTTCCCTGGGGAGACTTTGGCCTGCTGAGGAGGCTGCTTGGCAGGGTCCCTTGGGGGCTGTCCTGCAGGGCGAAGGCGTCAGGGAGGCCGGGCACTCTGCACGAAGGAAGTCCTGCAGGCGCAGGAACAGGCCAGCCCCACCTCCCAAAAAGCGGTCTGGTGAAGCAGAAGACCGGCCTGGCTGAACAGGGAGCTCTGGCTGGAAGTGGGGAACAAGAGGAAGCGACAGGGCCAGGGGTCCCGCGGGAGCAGGAGCAGGAGGGCCTGGGGAGAGGAGGGGCCTGGAGAGCCGCCATGGCCCCGCTCAGCAGCCCCAGGCCCCAGGGCTCAGCCCCAGGGGACCCCCCGAGCCACAGCAGTGGTTTCATAGAATCATAGAATCATAGAATGTTAGGGATTGGAAGGGACCTCGAAAGATCATCAAGTCCAATCCCCCTGCCAGAGCAGGAATGCCTAGACTATGCCACACAGGAACGTGTCCAGGCAGGTCTTGAATGTCTCCACAGAAGGAGACTCCACAACCTCTCTGGGCAGCCTGTTCCAGGGCTCCGTCACCCTCACTGAGAAGAAGTTTCTTCTCGAGTTTAAGCGGAACCTCTTATGTTCCAGTTTCAGCCCATTACCCCTTGTCCTATCAGTGGTTGTCACCGAGAAGAGCCTGGCTCCATCCTCGTGACACTCACCCTTGATATATTTGTAAACATGAATGAGGTCACCCCTCAGCCTCCTCTTCTCCAAACTAAAGAGCCCCAGCTCCTTCAGTCTTTTCTCATAAGGGAGATGCTCCACTCCCTTAATCATCCTAGTTGCCCTGTGCTGGACTCTCTCCAGCAGTTCCCTGTCTTTCTTGAACTGAGGGGCCCAGAACTGGACACAGTATTCCAGATGGGGTCTCACCAGGGCAGAGTAGAGGGGAAGGAGAACCTCTCTCGACCTACTAACCACCCCCCTTCTAATACACCCCAGGATGCCATTGGCCTTCCTGGCCACAAGGGCACAGTGCTGGCTCATGGTCATCCTGCTGTCCACCAAGACTGCCAGGTCCCATTCCCCTACACTACTCTCTAATAAGTCATTTCCCAACTTATACTGGAACCTGGGGTTGTTCCTACCCAGATGCAAGACCCTACATTTACCCTTGTTGTATTTCATTAAATGTTTCCCCGCCCAACGCTCCAGCCTGTCCAGGTCTCGCTGGATGGCAGCACAGCCTTCTGGTGTGTCAGCCACTCCTCCCAGCTTGGTGTCATCAGGAAACTTGCTGATAGTACTCTCTAGTCCCTCATCCAAGTCATCGATGAATATATTGAATAATACTGGTCCCAGTACCGACCCTTGAGGCACTCCACTGGATACAGGTCTCCAACCAGACTCTGCCCCATTGACCAAAACTCTTTGGCTTCTTCCCCTCAGCCAGTTCACAGTCCACCTCACTACCCGAGAGTCTAGACCACACTTCTGCAGTTTAGCAGCAAGGATGCTGTGGGAGACTGTGTCAAATGCTTTACTGAAGTCAAGGTAGACCACATCCACCGCTCGGCCATCATCTATCCACCTTGTTATATCCTCATAAAAGGCTATGAGGTTAGTCAAGCACGACTTCCCTTTGGTGAAGCCATGTTGACTGTCTCTAATGACCCTCTTATCCCTGATATGCCTTGAGATGGCACCAAGGATAAGTCGTTCCATCACTTTCCCAGGGATGGAGGTGAGGCTGACTGGTCTATAGTTACCCGGGTCCTCCTTCTTATCCTTTTTGAAGACTGGAGTGACATTTGCTTCCCTCCAGTCCTCAGGCACCTCTCCCGTCTCCCAAGACTTGGCAAAGATGATGGAGAGTGGTCTAGCAATGACATCAGCCAGCTCCCTCAGCACCCGTGGATGCATCCCATCTGGACCCATGGATTTATGGATGTCCAGATTGCTTAATTGGTCCCTAATCCAGTCCTCATCGACTAAAGCAAACTCCTCCACTGCCCTGACTTCCTCTGGGGCCTCAGGGGAACGGGGCTCCTCAGGACAGCCTCCGGCAGAGTAGACAGAGGCAAAGAAGGCATTCAGTAACTCTGCCTTCTCTGTATCATGTGTCACCAAGGCACCCACCTCATTCATCAGTGGGCCTACATTGCCTCTGGTGTTAGTTTTATCTGCCACGTATTTGAAAAAGCTCTTCCTGTTGTCCTTGACCCCTCTCGCCAGGTTCAATTCTAGGGAGGCCTTTGCTTTCCTAGTTGCCTCCCTACACCCTCGGACAACAGCCTTATATTCTTCCCAAGTGGCCAGCCCTGCCTTCCAAGATCTGTAAATTCTCCTCTTGCCCTTGAGCTTACCCAGCAGATCCCAGTTTAGCCACGCAGGTCTCCTGGCTCCCTTCCTTGACTTCCTACGTGTCGGGATGCTCTGATCTTGAGCACGGTAGAAGCAGTCCCTGAACGCTAACCAACTGTCTTGGGCCCCTTTACCTTCAAACAGCCTTGCCCATGGGATTTTCTCTAGTAATTGCTTGAAAAATCCAAAGTTTGCCTTGGCAAAGTCCAGGGTTGCAATTCTGCTTGCTATTTTGTTTCTGCTACATGAGATCCTGAACTCCACCATTTCATGGTCACTGCAGCCAAGGCAGCCCTCAACCTTTACTGCTTCAACCAGATCCTCCTTGTTAGCGAGGATGAGGTCCAGCAGTGCTCCTCTCCTAGTCGGCTCCTCCACCATTTGCATCAGAAAATTATCATCGATGCACTGGAGGAACCTCCTGGACTGTGGCTGGCTGGCTGAGTTGTCCTTCCAGCAAATATCAGGGAAGTTAAAATCCCCCACGACAACCAGGGCCTGTGATTGTGAGACCGCTCTCAGCTGCCTGTAGAAGGCCTCATCAACTTCCTCACCCTGATCTGGTGGCCTGTAATAGACACCCACAACAGTATCTCTCCTGCCAGCCTGCCCCTTAATTCTAACCCATACACTCTCAACTTGCTCCTCATCCATGCCTGGATGGTATTCAAGACATTGTAGTTGCTCTTTCACGTAAAGAGCGACTCCACCACCTCGCCTGGCTGGCCTGTCTTTCCTGAAAAGGACATAGCCACCCATGACCACATTCCAGTCATGTGAGCTGTCCCACCATGTCTCTGTAATTGCCACCAGATCATAATCTCCTGCCCGAACCCAGGTTTCCAGCTCCTCCTGCTTATTCCCCATGCTGCGTGCATTGGTGTATAAGCATTTCAGGGAGCAAGCTGAGCACACTGATCTCACCCTAGGGGGATGGAAGGCCACCCGGTCCTCATAATTTCTAGAGCACTGCCCCGCTGCAATCCCAGCTATAACCCCATCCCCCTTCATATCTAGTTTAAAGAACGCTCTATGAGTCCCGCCAGCTCATGACCAAGGATCCTTTTTTCCCTTTGGGTCATTTGAACCCCAGCTTGTTTCAGTAGATCAGGTGCCCTGTAGATCTCCCCATGGTTAAAAAATCCAAAGCTAGACCGCTGGCACCACCCCTTTAGCCAAGTGTTAATCTGCTGCACTTTGTCAAACCTTCCACTATTTTCCCTCATAATTGAAGGAATAGAGGCAAACACAACCTGTGCGCCTGATCCTTCTAGCATCCGCCCCAGTGCCCTAAAGTCCCTTTTGATTGCTTCTGGCCGTCTCTCTACTATCTCATCATTACCGATCTGCATAACCAAAAGCGGGTAATAGTCCGTGGGTTTGACCAGACCAGGAAGCTTCTTGATAACATCCTTAACTCGGGCCCCAGGGAGGCAGCAGACTTCCCTGTGGGTCGGATCAGGGCGGCAGACAGGGCCCTCTGTTCCCCTCAGGAGGGAGTCTCCAATTACAATTACCCTCCTTTTTTTCTTAGATGAAGAAGTCCTAATGCATGTGTCCGAGCGACTCACCCTAGACAGCCCTATGGGTGAACCCTCCACTGACTCTTCCTTGGCCTGGCTCTCATTGTCTAGAGCCCCATACCTGTTCTGCAGGGGCAACCGGGCAGGTGAGGGAGGCCGGGCAGGGATTTTCCTTCCTCTCCTGGCAGGCACCTGCTTCCACTCTTCCCTATCCTTTAGGTCCCCCCCTTTTGCCTGATGGCCAGAGGTGGGGGGATATTCAGCTCTTTGCAGAGCTTGCTGCTCGCCATTCAGGACGTGACTCCACCGATCTGTCTCTCTCTCCGACTCCCTAATGCTCCTCAGCCTTTCTACTTCCTCCTTCAGTTCAGCCACCAGGCTGAGCAGATCGCTCACCTGGTCACATCGGACACAAGTGTCACTTCCACTACCCTCCATGGCCAGTGCCAGGCTCCGGCATTCTCTGCAGCCCGAGGCCTGAACACCCACATGCTTACGTGGGGCCTCTGTCTGGGTGCCCACAGTTTTTCTAACAACCATTGACCTGGTGGCAACCATAGTTGGCTCTACAATACAAAGACTCTCCGGAAAGCTAAGCACGGAATAGTTTACGGGCCTTTTAAGTGCTTGCCTTTTAACAAAGACTTACCCTTTTGTTCGGTGAACAGGGACGAGTCCCTGCCCTCCCCAAGGCTTCTTATACCCTGAGGGCAGAGTTAACAGCTGATCACCGTGTTTAAAATCGCCGGGCCGCTGAGGGTGGCTCCGCCCACGCTATCTCGGGTGTCCGCCCTGGAGCTGCCGGTGCGGCCTCAGGTGTGGTTGCTGTAGCCGGCTTAAAAAAAGCCCCCCAAAAGCTTTTTGCCAGCCTTTTTTTTTGCTTAGATTCCTTCCCCAGTGCAGTCTTACCTGCTCTGAAGCTGGGCTCGACAGCAAAATGGCCTTTACCACCTGATCACCGTGTTTAAAATCGCCAGCAAACCTGCTGAGGGGGCACTCTGCCCTCCTCATGGGTCGTTGGTGAGGATTTGGAGCAGGGCTGGACCCGGTACTGATCCTTAGGTTCCCCAGGGAACCAGCCGTTCAGTCGCTCGCTCTGCCTCACCGTGACCATCCCGGCCAGACTTCAGCAGCTCCTCTGTGCAGACCTTGCGGCAGACGGGGTCCGTGGGGGTTCGGGTGCCCAGAGAGGCGATACCCACTGTGCTCACCTGCTCTGCCAGGGCGCTCGTTCAACAGGAGAAGGTTATCAGGAAGCAGACTTCCCCTCGGGGAACACCTGCTCACAAAGACTGAGGCAAAGAAGTCATTAAGCACTTCAGCCTTTTCCTCCTCTGATGTCCCTGGTCGTCCTCCTGCATCCAACAGGGGGTGGAGGCTCTCCTTGACCTTTCTTTTAGAAAGAGGAAAAAGAGCCTTTCTCTTCCCTTCTGGTAATATATTTATAGGAACTTTTCTTATTATCCGTAGCCATGGAGGCCAGATGAACTTCTAGCTGGGCTTTGGAGCTTCTCATTTTTGTCCTTCATAGCCTCACAGTGTTTTTGTAGTCGACGTGAGTTGCCTGCCCAAAGAAGGCAGAGGAGAAGGAAAGAACCAAAGGCCATAAATCCTCTTTTTCTCCCTGAGTGCCAGCCAAAGCTCCCTGTTAAGCCAGGCAGGTCTTCTATGCCTCCAGCTGGATTTATGGCTAACAGGGATGACCGGCTCCTGCGCCTTCAGGACCTTTTTCTGAAAGAGCGTCCAGCCTTCCTGGACTCCCAAACCCCTCAGTACTGATTCCTAGGGAACTCTGGCAATAAGGCTGCTAAACAAGTTGAAGTCAACCCTACTAAAGTCCAAAAGGGCAGCTTCCAGAGGGGGTCAGCATACATTTCTGTTTGGAAGGCCTTTCGCATGCGGACTTTGGGGTCTGCCCACACAAAAACATAATACACACCCATATCTTTGAGGGTTATCACAGAATCCTCAGAGCTGGAAGGGACTTCTAGAGATCATCTAGTCCAACCCCCCTGCTAAAAGAGGATCACCTAGAGCACATCACACAGGGAGCAGGTAAGCCCCTGACCCAGGGCGTGGAAGCTGGATGCTGCTTCTCCTCAGATGATCCAACATCAAGAAGCCCCCATGGGCATAGTCCTCTTTTTTTCTGTCGCTCCACGCTGTCTGAGTGCTCTCAAAGCTTCTGGTCTGACTGACAATTCTTTCATTTGCCTGGAAAAGGAAGGGCCTTTTTTCATCTTCTGCATTCTGTTAAAGCCCTTTCTACAAGCAGAAGAAAAAAAAATCATGCTGGGTCCAGGAAAAGAGTAGACACCTGACCCACTCCAACAGGCCTCCATAAACTGACTCATCCGTCACAGAGCTAAAGCCAGATAAGAAACAGTCGGGAATAGACTCTGGGACAATGTGTAGTGACCGATGCTGCAGAGAGACTTATCTTTAGAAGTGAAATCTTAGGTCCTCATCCAGCCACCTGGCATCAGATCTCAGAGCCCTACTCCGTCGAGCAGCCAAATATAAGCATCACGGTCAGGCTGAGCAGCTCTGCAGGGGATCGAGCACTCCTTTGTCATCCTCGGACCAGTGTTATTGGTCCCTTAGGGACATGGTTTCGTGGTGGATTTGGCAGTGGTAGGTTAACGGTTGGGCTCAATGGTCTTAAAGTAGATCTTTAGTGGTCGTGGTAGTGCTGGGCTGATGGTTGGACTTGATGACCATAGAGGTCTTTCCCAACCTTCATGATTCTATTATTCTATGGTTCTTTTTCAACCTAACCGATTCTATGATTCCATGAGGGTCTGTTCCAAAAGAGCACTGGGGCCAGGGAGCAGCAGAAATTCTCTAATTCTGGCCCAAGCAGTTTCCCTTTCGACAGGACCCTCTGCGTTCTGAACCTCCCTCCATCCTTTCCCACTGGGCTCCACCTCCCCCTCACCTGTGGGGCCAAACATCTCAGAGGGTCTGGGCAGGGGTCCAGCTGCACCTGGAGCTGGACAAGGCAAACTTTGTAGGTGAGCGATGAGCTTGAAAGGATTCACTCCCGCATCCCTGGCAATTGTCCTTGGAAGAGGAGGTGAACTGGCCAAAACAAGGATGCTCAGCCAATGATGATTTCCCAGACGGTGCATAGGGATGACACCGGGACAAACGTGCTCTACGCTGAAGAAGAAACACTGCTCTGATGGCAGGTCTCATACCCATGACATACCTCCTCACCCTCTCCAGCTTTGTTCTCTCTCTGGCTCCAGCAGAAAGGACCAAAAGTCTTCTGCTTGCCTGAGTTCTCTGCCCTGGTCTGCCTCTGCCATTATTTGCTGCTCCCCAGGAAGTGGTTAACATGTTTTTAAAAGCCAGGGAGTGGATTTGTCTCACATAGCGCGATCTATTCGTGTGTTTTCACCAGAGCATCCTGCTTCAAGCAGGCAGCAGCTGGTGAGACGAAAGTCAGCACTGGGTTTTGGTTTTCTGACTGCTGGCCAGACAGTTATCTATCCAAACACCCCTCAGTGTTTCCCGTTGGCCCTTTCTTCCTGTTGGTGAGTGGGAAATCAACAGCCCGTCCTCTCGCCTTCTGAGCTCTGCACACTAATGCTCATACTGCCCCTTGTCTTAACTCTTTTCTCTTTAGGCTCACCTCTCTTTTTGTTGCGATCCGCAATTTTGAGCCTGAGCAATTTGAAAGTGGCACGAACTACTTAAATTCCTCTAAACTCCATAAATTTGCCAAGGAGACTCTCTTTTCCCCATGGGAAGCCCAAGAAAGACAAATTTAATGAAAAGGAAATCTAGGCTGTGATAGGTAAGTTTCTGGTTCTCAGCGCTCACGGGGCTGGACAGTGGAATTTCAACAACTTCCATCCCAATTTCAGAAGAAAGAACAAACCGAACATCATAAACCTGAACATAATAAAACTTTATTCTGGTGTATATGAAGGAAACCTAAAATGCAGGTACCATGTACTTAACGAAGGAGAAAAATATTTTAAAGACGAGATGAAAATCAAAATACTACTGCATGCATGCCCGAAGTGAATTCCCTCAGGTCCAGTGGCGATCTAGTTACTGGCACTAGAGAACTGCCACTAATAAAAGCTTCTAAAAATTAAAACTATACAACACTCCCTGTTTTGCTGGGTATCCCTAAGCAGGGAAGTGTTACCTCAGTAGACAATAATGTAATATGGCCAGAGATGGTATTTTTAAAGCAGAGTAAGTATAAAGTTCAGGTTTCACATTTCCAAAACTCTCTCAGCAATTTGAATGCTGCAGCCCAATGGACACAGGAGTAGGAGAGCTGACTGATCCTGCTCAGCAAGGGATGAGGGGAGTGTCTTGGGGAGATAAGAAATACCAAAACTCATTCTAACAATTAATAAAACTAAGCTAGACGAGAGTTCAGCAGTATTGGCTGTCCAAGAAGGCCTCCAAAGGGTGTTAACTGAAGAGCACCCTGATGAAATACAGGGACTCATAGATCGGCAGGAACTGGGGAGGTTGTTGATGCTTTAAATGCTCATTGGTAGCAAAGCTGACCCATGGTGCTTAAATTATCTTGCTGTGTGTTCTTTCCCAGTCTTCCTCAGCCCACTGCTGGCTCACTTCTACAGTACCTGCAAGAGAAAACAGCGTTTGTTTGAAGTTCTTGTTCACATTTAATGCAGCGGTGGGGAGTTTCTGTCAATCCTGGATCCACTGGACAATTTTGGCTTTGGTCTGTTTGGCAACCTGATGTTCCGAATTCCCCATCCTCCTTTTTCTGTCCCTCTGTTTAACATTTGTTGGCTTCTGGGATTCCTCCTTTATAGTTCTTGCTGATCTGGACATTCATCCAGACGTTGTGCTCAGCCACTTGAAACAACCAGCAGCAGACTTCTGGTAGAACCTGAGACACACTGGGCGAGCTCGATGCAAAA